>CP092866.1:69921591-70122804 GCA_030710605.1 Cordylochernes scorpioides
ATCGTTCTCAAGTGATGCGTCGTTTCTCGGGCATGTCTCCGATTATAGACACGTATGTTGTACAAACAAAATGTATGATATATTGATTGGAAAATGCAACCATTCCCTAACTTTCGCTCTTGATCATATACGACGCCTGTTACAGGTTTCATCGCACCGTTCTCGTGTGTCGCCCAAAAATGTAAACTTAAAATGGGTAGAAATTGCCTTGAATTCCTGATACCACGCGCCTTAAGGAAGAAACAAAAATAAGTAAAAATTTCTCCGTATAAATATATTCTTTGAGATCAAATATTCGTTTTTGATCCGCAACCGTCAGTTAGATATTCTTCTTCAACTAATAATCGATCAACTGGATTCTATTGTACTAGATGTCTGGATGTACAACAGACATCATCTGATCACGGAATTCAACGACCTTCGTCCCCAATATTGTGGCAATATAAAATGCAGTGAGAGAACGGGATCGCGACATTAGGCCGCCTGAGGTTCGCTATAGGGACAGTAGGATAACATTGGTAGTGGTGCAGTGGGTATTGCTGGGGAATAAAGCGTGCGGAGTTTCAGTGGGGGTAGGATAGTATTTTGTAGTGGTGGGTGAATAACGTAGGAGGCTATGGAGACAGTGGTGTGGTGGATAACGTAGGAGGCTATAGGGACAGTGGTGTGGTGGATAACGTAGGAGGCTATAGGGACAGTGGTGTGGTGGATAACGTAGGAGGCTATAGGGACAGTGGTGTGGTGGATAACGTGGGAGGCTATAGGGACAGTGGTGTGGTGGATAACGTAGGAGGCTATAGAGACAGTCGTGTGGTGGATAACGTAGGAGGCTATAGGGACAGTGGTGTGGTGGATAACGTAGGAGGCTATAGAGACAGTCGTGTGGTGGATAACGTAGGAGGCTATAGGAACAGTGGTGTGGTGTATAACTTAGGAGGCTATAGGGACAGTGGTGTGGTGGATAACGTAGGAGGCTATAGGAACAGTGGTGTGGTGTATAACTTAGGAGGCTATAGGGACTGGTGTGGTGGATAACTTAGGAGGCTATAGCGACAGTGGTGTGGTGGATAACGTAGGAGGCTATAGGAACAGTGGTGTGGTGTATAACTTAGGAGGCTATAGGGACTGGTGTGGTGGATAACGTAGGAGGCTATAGAGACAGTGGTCTGGTGGATAACGTAGGAGGCTATAGCGTTAGTGATGTGGTGGATAACTTAGGAGGCTATAGCGTTAGTGGTGTGGTGGATAACGTAGGAGGCTATAGCGTTAGTGGTGTGGTGGATAACGTAGGAGGCTATAGCGTTAGTGGTGTGGTGGATAACTTAGGAGGCTATAGGGACTGGTGTGGTGTATAACGTAGGAGGCTATAGCGTTAGTGGTGTGGTGGATAACGTAGGAGGCTATAGCGTTAGTGGTGTGGTGGATAACGTAGGAGGCTATAGCGTTAGTGGTGTGGTGGATAACGTAGGAGGCTATAGGGACAGTGGTGTGGTGGATAACGTAGGAGGCTATAGCGTTAGTGATGTGGTGAATAACGTAGGAGGCTATAGCGATAGTGGTGTGGTGGCTAACTTAGGAGGCTATAGCGTTAGTGGTGTGGTGGATAACTTAGGAGGCTATAGGGACTGGTGTGGTGTATAACGTAGGAGGCTATAGCGTTAGTGGTGTGGTGGATAACGTAGGAGGCTATAGCGTTAGTGGTGTGGTGGATAACGTAGGAGGCTATAGCGTTAGTGATGTGGTGGATAACTTAGGAGGCTATAGCGTTAGTGGTGTGGTGGATAACGTAGGAGGCTATAGCGTTAGTGGTGTGGTGGATAACGTAGGAGGCTATAGCGTTAGTGGTGTGGTGGATAACTTAGGAGGCTATAGGGACTGGTGTGGTGTATAACGTAGGAGGCTATAGCGTTAGTGGTGTGGTGGATAACGTAGGAGGCTATAGCGTTAGTGGTGTGGTGGATAACGTAGGAGGCTATAGCGTTAGTGGTGTGGTGGATAACGTAGGAGGCTATAGGGACAGTGGTGTGGTGGATAACGTAGGAGGCTATAGCGTTAGTGATGTGGTGAATAACGTAGGAGGCTATAGCGATAGTGGTGTGGTGGATAACGTAGGAGGCTATAGCGTTAGTGATGTGGTGGATAACTTAGGAGGCTATAGGGACTGGTGTGGTGTATAACGTAGGAGGCTATAGGGACTGGTGTGGTGTATAACGTAGGAGGCTATAGCGTTAGTGATGTGGTGGATAACTTAGGAGGCTATAGGGACTGGTGTGGTGTATAACGTCGGAGGCTATAGCGTTAGTGGTGTGGTGGATAACGTAGGAGGCTATAGCGTTAGTGGTGTGGTGGATAACGTAGGAGGCTATAGCGTTAGTGGTGTGGTGGATAACGTAGGAGGCTATAGGGACAGTGGTGTGGTGGATAACGAAGGAGGCTATAGCGTTAGTGATGTGGTGGATAACGTAGGATGCTATAGCGTTAGTGATGTGGTGGATAACGCAGGAATCTATAGCGACAGTGGTGTGGTGATAACGCAGGAGTCTACAGGGACAGTGGGTAACAACAAATCGATCGCCATAACGGATCGATATGCAGCAAACTTCCCTCGGCACCACCCGCCACTGGTGTTGTTGCCGTCACAGACTTAGCCTGATAGCTGTTTACTTACTATCGCCATTTGCTACTGTAGTCACTTTATAGGTGACATTTGGAATGACGGGCTGTGGATTTGTGCAACCTACTTTGACAGGGGTGTGTGCGTAAACAATACTAGACATGTGTTGGTATATTGTGCCGTCCTCTGAATGTCGAGAGCACCAGCAGCAACGGCAGATAAAAATATATATTTATGTATAATAAAGCACACTCGGAGTTAATCTACAACCAGGTCACACCGCTGGAACATTTCCACGCAATCTCTTGCCAGCCATCTGGGCAGTCACGTGACCGTCGCTGTCGATCGCTCCGTTAGCTCCTTATATGGTCATGTTGACTCGCCTCTTCCAAATATGGGAAAATCGAAACGCTGACGTTCCACCCATCTCTTTATGCTGGCCATTCAGTCTTTAACTGTTCTAAAAATTAGCATACTTTACTCAAATTGCCATTTCTAAGGAGGAGGAGCCGCCTTCTGGTCGGTTGAAGAAATATTCGTTTCGAAGAGAGCATTTGGTAGCTCTCGTGTTGAAATCTACTGAAATATATTAGGCTAAGGATGTTTAGAATTCTTTAACGTTCAGCTTGTATTGTTTGGTATGGCGTAGTATCCTAACGAGAGTGGTATTTCTTTCTACACTCGTAGAACACACAATTTGTATTCGTTAATATTTATTCCTATTAAAGGTGTTTAATTACACTTATATATTTATCTTAAATGTCTACCTCTATAAATTGGTCCTATAGAATAAGCCGAACCAGTGGATTGTCTACGACGAGTGCCGCTGTAGTGTGAAGAAGGAAGGTCGGCAGGGGCCGGCGAAACGCTCGATTGGAGTGTAGGTGTTGGATTTATGCCAGTTATCGGCGAGATACCGGCTTCCTCCAGCCTCGCTCTGCTGCCTTCTCCGAAAGGTATTTGCGCCGGAGTTTTTGCGAAGGCAGGATGTCCTGCGGAAACCTGGAGGAGACCTTCTGCGACGACGCAGGTACGTCTGGCTGGCCCAGATAGACGAAATCGAACTAAAAACTTTAGAAGCGACGTTAAATAGATCTTGTCTAGATGTCGACTGCATTTTTCAAATTTGAACTTGTCGAAGCAACGTAAGAAAATGCGAAGCTGCCTGCAATGATGGCACATAACGTAGTACCCAATCAATGGTTCCTTTAGTTGGTTGGCTGCTTGCTTGGTCTGTGGTCGAATGTAATCCTTCCATCGGAGTTTTATAAATACTTTGTACAATATCCTCTTTATAGGATGGCTTCTCCAAGATGTCCCACGCTAAAGTCCTAACTTGCCTGGAAGTTGGATAATCGCCTGGAACAGTAAATTATATTAAATATACAAAATCGCGAGTTTCTTGTAAGATTTTTATTTAGCCAAGTTTTTTTTTTTCGAGAATTCTGCCCTCATACAGGAGTAAAAATGAGAAATTATTTTATTTATATATATATCTGCACATTTACAAATATTAAAAGATTTGAATTTAAATAAATATATGAACGACAAAACTTGTATATTTTTTGAATATATAGGAGTATACATATATATATTCAAAACTGTAATTAATAAACTATGGAGGAAATTTGTACGATTATTTTGATATACAAATAAAATCAATGAAGACTCTGACCAAAAACGAGAAGGCTATGTATTAAACTATGAAAGGAATATATTGGTCTGACAGTTCAATACTTCTATTAATACCATCCAGTTTTATAGATATTATTAGGCGTTGGTGTTTGTTTTTTATATTTATGTAGTGAGGCAAAGTTAAAAGAGTGTCCAGTAGAATTGATTTGTTGGAAGATTTCACATCTATGTAGGCGAGACCAGTCGTACAATAGGCATTCGTTTAACCCAACATCAAATAGGTGTTAGAGACTGGGACAATAGATCTGAAATCTCCCAACCTATTAATTCCACTGGACACTCATTTAACTTTGCTCAAGCCACCTTCCACTATGTAAATATCAAACACCAACGTTTAATACTAGAAGCAATAGTAGTATATCTAAAAACTTGTATCGAGACCGATATATGCCTTTCATAGTTTAATACACAACCCTCTCGTTTTTGGTCACAGTCTTCATTGATTTTATTTCCATATCAAAATAGTCGCTCTCGTACAAATTGCCTCCATAGTTTATTTTATATTACAGTTCTGCATATATATATATTAAAATAAAAAAAGGCATATCCTAACCACGGTCACATGAACTTTTTAGATGGTAGAGCGCCATCTAGTGGAATATAAATTAACTAAACGTTGATTTAACATGTTCCCTGATATTTGGCCAACCATTTTCTTGATAAATCTAGAATAGCCAACCACGAGCGCGTTTCGGGTTGTTGGCCCTCGTCAGCGTGGTGCAGGCTGTACCTCTACGACCAAAAATCTTTTAGTCCCAGAGGCTTCTTGAGAAATCAAGAAATGGGTATTTAAGGCCAAGCTTGCGTAAAACGCTAAACACATGTGAAAAAATGCAAATCGTTTAATATTTGTAAATCTGAAGATTATATATATAAAACAACTTATCCTCTTATACGTTCTCATTTTTACCCCTGTAGAAGGGCAGGAATTCCCGAAAGCTCGGCTAAATAAAAAAACTTTACACAAAACTCTTTCGCCTCACGATTTTGTACTTTTTGCCATATTGCCTGTAAGTATAGCTTGGCAGTAGTCTGCGCCGGGTAAACTGAATCCTATCTCTGTGGCGATATGCAAATATGGTGTTTACCTCGCGTGCTACCTGGCTTAGCGGTGTTTGCCTGCGGGAATAGGAAACAACTATCCATTAAAATAAGCTGGTAATGTTTCTAGATGGCCGTGCTAAAAATTTACATTTTGGGAGGTACTCAGAGTTAAAGTTCCTCAGATAATATTTTATTAGATCCATAAACCCCAATTTTTACCTCCATAAACCCAATCCTGGCAGGCGTTTTCTTTTGACCTAGACCTTAGGTTTTTCCTCTGGTGCCAGACAGTATACTTCCTTACGACCTTCCTGGTCACGAAAGGAACTGCGCCGGCCCCAAATGTCAATTATTTCGGAAATTTGAAACCTGAGCTAGACCTCGTTGGCCGCCCATTGGTTCGCTCTTTGGGTTCTAAACTTTATTTTCTAATGTGTAACCTAGTTAGGGTTTCAATTTTCAGGAGTTTGGACTTTAATTTACTCTTAAAATTTCAGATATCAAACTAAAATGTTTTTTTTTTTTCCAAGCGCGAGTGTGAAATGTGTTGTGAAATGGCACTATCTCAAACTACACCAGTTTTATATTATGTTAATTATAATTTTTGAGAAATATTCATTGCTAGTTACCTCTCCACTGTGCATGATATGCGCAATAAGCCATTCTAAATATCATTCGTATAGGTGACTCTCCCGGTATTCCTAAAAAGCTGTATTATTTCACTCATCTTCACTTGATGAATTTTAAACGTACGACTTTTAAGGGAGAATATGCCAAAACAATCTTTGCTATTAAAGAACTAATTAAAGCGATGAAATTCTCCCAAAATCCCATTCTCCATAAGATGCCATCTAAGCCAACTATTTATCAAATTAAAAGGATTTTCCTATATTTATATGAATCTGTATCGGAGTTTTTCTAAAGTTGCTGTTGTGGCAAATATATCGTTCTGTGTCGAAACTTAATAACATATAGCCTGGTGGAGGCAGAAATGTTTTATCTATGAAGACTTCTAAACTCTGACATTCTTGTTTATTTGGAAGGTTGGTGCTATTAGAACTTGGTGGGGTTGTTGTATGCATATAAATGCTTTGAAAATATAGAGGGTGACTCTCCCTTTTAAAATAACGAATTTGAAACGCCATATTTTTGTATTATTTTATTTGAATTGTATGTTTTCAATGTTCAATTGAAAAATATAATTACCACGAAGTTTCAATGTAGTGAATACTTTTTATCAAAGCCTTCCTATTGATTTCTTCTAAAACCTCCAAAAACTTTTCAAAGTTTTGACTTTGTTTCTCTCTAGGTCAAATACATAAAATCCATTGGAGCATTATCAGGTGATGTAATTTCATTTTCACCCGATTAATGATTCTCGTAGTTTTTTTTTCTGCATTTTGTTTTCCTTTTATGAATGTGTTTTGCAATAAAACGTGAACTTCGGCCTTTTTCTCTCATTTTTAAGTTAAAATGCCTATCATTATAATTCTACAGACCGACGATAGATTGTGAAATTTTCATTCGTTCTGCTGCGTTATCTCCTTGCCTTAAAGTAGTTTGGTAACTTCTCGACGCAGTTGTTGGGCTACTGGAGTTGTCGGGCTACTGGAGTTGTCAAAATGATTCACAGGTTTCTCAAATTCTTTCCTCGTTAGAGAACGATTTTCTGCACTATCGAAATCGTTTTTGTGTCCCTTATTTATATGGTTAGTTATGAATTTGGAAACGTTAATATTTTTTCCTTTACATATTTTAATTATCTGAGAATAAGAGAACATATCGGAAAGTCTAAAAATAGAACCTTTCACAAATTTTTCGAGATTTTTATGAATGTTGATTATTATTTTTTTAAATATATTAATGTTAGGCCTTTTTTTTATATATATATGTGTGAGATTAAATATATAAAAATAAGTACCGCTCACACAAAAATGTTCTACAACGTTGCTCTATCATAATTTTCGAAGTGAATCTGTTGGATCTACGTGGGTCTACTACACAGTCTGTCTGTCCAGCTGAGAGTAAGGCGGACGACGGCATTACCCAAGTCCCTGTCCTTACTGACCTCCGCTCCAAGTTCGAATCCCGGCCCACCCCCGCGGAGGACCAGCCCGTCTCACTGCCGCCCTCGGACATTGCCGCCATCCACAACAGCCTGGGAGAACGCATGGCGCAGTGAGTACATGGACATTGATCGATTAGATTGTACACACACAGCCAGATAGGTGGTTGCTCTAAGTTTTTGACAAAGCGTTTACATTTGAACTTATATTCAAACTTTGAGCGAAAGTGTTTCACTAAACGCACTGGTATGACTGCTGCATTCCCTAAAAGACTAAATAAATACACAGATATGACACACTTATAGGTTTACAGACTTTCTGTAATTTCTTAGCCTTAACAGATCACCATTTGTACTGCTTGGGCAGTATCGGGACAATTAAATGCCGTTGCTGACAGTCAACAAAGTTAAATGGAAGTTTGTTGTTATTCAATAATTTGGTCCGAAATATACTGATAACTTAGGATGTGAGAGTACACGAGAATGCCATTTATCAGTTAGACATACGTGCAATTATATTGTAACGTAGAAAATTAAGACAAACTTCAAGATGATACAGCAATTTATTTAAGGCAAGTACCGATTGAAATTGATAAAATACAAAAGAAGCAATGAGGGAAGTTTCCGCAGAGTAATAGAATATATAAAAATCAAAATTTAATCTGTTAATAAATACTTTGCTACAATATTTTTATAATGGGATTCATGTTTAGGTGTAACTTGTTTTTACGGTAAATTTTGCTGGGTTCCTGTTGTTTACGATATTAGGTCATATACAATAAATGTAAGTACATTTATATTACGAAGTCTTATAAGAGAACCGCTTGTTATACCAGGCAACGTGTAGATTTGAGAGCACGTTTTCCGAATTATCGCAACTTTCCAGCCATTATATTACACAGTTAGGTTCATTTGATAAAATAGGAATTTGGTGCCCACTTGTAGGATGCGACACCTGTGTACTAGAGAATGACCTCGAGTGGGTTGAACAGGTATCAGTCGCGAGCTTCGGGGGGAGTCCCCACCGAGGAGCCCCCGCCGGCGGCCTCCAAGGAGGTACCCATCCCCGTGAACCTGAGCTCCCTGAAGAAGCAATGGGAGAGCGGGGCGGTGGGCAGCGGCTCGTCCGGCCCCGAGAAGACCGGGGAGATCGAGGAACTGGAGCAGCTGCGCCTCCATTCCGCCTCCTTCCGCTCCCAGTACGAGTCGGCCTGCCGCCAGACCCCGGCGTCCAGCCCACGGCCCGCCGTCCGCGCCGTCGAGCCCCCACAGCAGCAGAGTGAGTGACGTGCGCTATTGATGGCGGTGCTGCTGAGCATCATAGGGCCAAATATAACGGCATTCCAACACTGCTAGAATTCTCCAATCACACTCTTATATAAAACTAATGATTTAATAAAAAAACAACAACAGTTCTCGTGATTTTTTTTTTTTTACTGCTCAGTTTTAAAAACGTGTTATTCCAATGAGCAACACTATAATTTACCACGCCATGTTATGGAAGCATGTGGAGATTCTATCTGCTTTGTGTAGGCAGATAATTCTAAAACAAAACAAGAGGACAAATAAAAGTAGAAGCAAGTGCAGGCGGGTTCACACATTTAATTTTAGATTCTAAGAAAATATAGAGTACAATTTATAATAAGTATAATAAAGTGGGGAATGTTTTGGAAGTTTTTTTTTTTTTTCCGGTTGGTTCACATGTTACTTGAGGTCAGCTAGGAACGCTGCGACAGATGGCCAACAGCAGCCGGAGAGAGCGGAGAGTCCTCCTGTGGAAGAGAATGGAGATGCCGTGGACCATGCTGCCGTGGATGAGGAGCTGCCAGTGCTGGACACCACCCGGCGCGTGCTGGGCTACTTCCAGTCCATGGAGAGCAACGGCGTGGAGGAGGCCAAGCCCCCCTACAAGATGGAGGAAGACATCCAGGTGGAGGCCTGCCTGGCCAAGAGCCTCAAGGCTAAATTCGAGAAGATGGAGGAGGACAACCGGCGCAATGAAGATGCAGCCGGCAAGGAGAAACATCCGCGGGCCAAGGTGAACCGATTCATTGTAAGTGGGGACCTTACAGTCACCACACTACATTGTGTGTCTAACCCCATTGTTCAGCAATACAGTTCTGTGTTGTAGAATTGCTGTGAGACTTCTTCCTTTTGTTATTCACTCAACTTGGCTCCAGCACTGTCACTAAATCTGAATATTGTTGATTCAAGTCTTGGCTTCACCAAAGGTCTCTGAAATTCAGCAGCTACTGATTGTTGGTATGTGTGGCGGAAGTTTTTACCTCACACACACACACACAGAGTAAACTATCTTATAAAGTTCTCACCATAGTCAAGTAATGTATAACCAAGCCTCACAGAAGGAATAAGCAATGTCTCAATTGCTATATTGTTGTATGCTGTAATTGTAGTAATTTGATGAAGAACTGGAACTGTTGTTTCACCGCTGGTGGTGGGGTGAGCAGGAGCAGCAGGCCAGCATGGAGCAGTGCGACATCTGCCAGAAGAAGCTCTACCCCATGGAGAAGATGGAGACCAGCGGGCTGAGACTCCATAAGAACTGCTTCCGCTGCGTCCACTGTAGCTGCATCCTCAGGTGACAACTAGGTTTTAAGTACTTGGTCTTCGCACTTTACAATGTTGAGATTTTTTTTTAAATTAAAAATTGCATCTTGAAGATAGAGGTTTCCTGGTTGGCATTCATAGTTCTTAAAAATAAGACATTTTAGCCAGAGGCAAGAGTCCTACCACTGGCACATCTAGAACTTTGAGAAACAAAAGAAACGCTTCCCCTCAGTCTTCATTTTTCAGCATTCCATATCATTAGAATTATAATCTTATCTATTAACTCTCTCATAGCATATGAGACTACATAAAGTATTAGGCTTGGATTCCTTCGTTTTCAAAGTTTTGGTTGGAATCAGCAATAGTGGAAGTCTAAATGGTCGACAAATAGTGAGTATATTTATCAAATAATACACATTTACTGAATCAAAACATCAATTTTGTATATTTCGACCTCCTCCTAGCAGAAGATTCAGATCAGTCAATAAGCCACAGAGTTAGCAACATTGAGCAAAAGTAAACAACCTTGGTTTGAGCAACCTTGTGTTGTGGCATTGATCTGCTCAGAGAAGATTAACAAATGTTTTACTGCGTTTATTAGAAGAGAAGCGACTTTTCCTCCATCACATGAATGCCCCATATTTACAATAAGGTATAATGGGGCTCTGTCACATTTGTAAGTGCAAAAGTCTTAACTAATTTTCACATGTGTAGACATATGGTGCACTTAAGAGTAAAAGCAGTCGCTAACTACCCACCATGATTATCATGGCCTGCACCATGTGTACTCTCTCTCTCTCTTGGGATAAATTAAAAAAAATAAATAAAATAAGGTATCAAAATAAGTTTGTCTTATCCCCAGGTTTGTGCCAGGCTGGAGAACTACACCACCAGCGCCCGCCGCCTCTACTGCACCCCCCACTTCAAGCAACTCTTCATCTCCAAGGGGAACTATGACGAGGGCTTTGGGCGGGAGCAGCACAAGGAGAAGTGGAACCGCAGCCGGGCCAACACTCCGGTGGGACTGGACTCCCAGCTGGCTGCAGCCTGATGTTGGACCACACACACCTTCTCTATCTCTCTCTCTCTCTCCCCCAACACTATAACATTGTTTTTTTTTTTTTTTGAAGGTCCACAAAGATTTTTATATATTTTTTATTGATATTATATATATTATATAAATTTATATATATAAATATATATTCCATTTTTTGCTTGTTTTTTAATTTTTGTATTGAATCCCTCTGCCTAGCTTCTCCCGGGACCCACATGTGATACCGAGTGCCATTGTCCTCCGTACTTAGCTCCCCGCCATTGGGCAATAATAAAGTGTACCCACTTCGTTTCCTTCCTGGTCTCCTTGCACTGAAGATGGTTGACACACAAAAGTACTATAGTAGCTTTACACATCAAAACAAGTACACACTAAAGGTACAACAACAAAAAAGGACAAGAAAATAAGACCTAATTCAAATAAATTGTGTGACGTTTTGGTAACAGCATTGTTACCATCTTCAGACAAGTACTGAATGAGAAATTTTACCACATGTTTTAAATAGTTACTGTTATCAAGTGTGTAAACAAGATAACAGATAAGAAGAAGATAGTTTTCTAAGAACCCTAAAATATTATTCATAGAATTAGAAGTGGAAAAACCCACTTTTTTTTTTTTTAAAACTTTCAAGTTTTTTCCACTTCTAATTCTAAGAATAATATTTTAGGGTTCTTAGAAAACTATCTTCTTCTTATCTGCTATCTTGTTTACACAGTTAATAACAGTAACTATTTAAAACATGCTGTGGTAAAATTTCTCATTCAGTACTTTTGTGTGAAAATGGTAACAACAACACTGTTACCAAAACGCCATGCACTATTAATTTATTTGGATTTGGTCTTATTTTCTTGTTGTTGTTGTTGTTTCTTATCCCCTTGTGTAAAGATTACACGAATTCCATGAGTTCATGCTCCTCGAGCTGTTTTATGATGAGCAGCGGCCTCTCCCAAAGGTCCTGTTTAGTGCATCTAATGCAAGCCAAAATGTGTTCTGGAGCTGCAGGTACCAAACTACATTTTGGGCAAGTGGGATAAATTTTGTTATTATTTTCTATCTTCAATGGCTTGAGATGGCCTGTTCTAAATCTTGTTAGTGTTGTTTGATGCTGTCTATTTCTGATGTTCAGAGCTCCTCCTGGGTTCACTCCACTGTACCAACTGTGCTTAGGTGGGATCCTCCAGTTCTTGTTTATTTTTGTTTTGGCTATTGATTCTATTTCTTTAAAAGTAAGTTTATTTTTCTGTGGCAAGGGTTCTTTTGTGCCTTTTTTCGCTAGCACATCAGCAGCTTCATTGCCTTCAATGCCAACGTGTGAGGGTATCCATTGAAGGTGAATTTTTGAGGTTTTTGAGAGTTTTTGGAGATAACCAATTATGTTCCTGCTTACTTTGTCTCCGAG
This sequence comes from Cordylochernes scorpioides, assembly GCA_030710605.1. Taxonomy (NCBI): domain Eukaryota; kingdom Metazoa; phylum Arthropoda; class Arachnida; order Pseudoscorpiones; family Chernetidae; genus Cordylochernes; species Cordylochernes scorpioides. The sequence goes on from CP092866.1 coordinate 69,934,031, forward strand.
TTCCCCTGTGTGACTCAAGTGTTGTATGGCACTTCTACTATCAGTAAGAATCCAGATATCTTGATAATTAGTATTTCTGATGGATTTTAAGGCTTCATAGATGGCTATAAGTTCTGATCTGAAGACTGAGCAAAAATCTGGGTTTCTTCTGTTCATTTTCTCAATGCCATTTGTGGTTTTGATGAGACAGCCACTGCCAGTGTGTCCTAGCTCGTCTCTGCTACCATCGGTATAGATAGTTATTGCATTTTTAGGAATGTTATTAATTATTTCTAATGATAATCGTTTTAAGTATTCTGGATTATTTTCTTGTAGCTATAATCCAAATTGTGCTTTATCAACAAAAAAGGACGTAAATAAAAAAAGGTACTTATCTTTTATTCAAGCGTTGATAGTAGACTGGGGCTACACAGGTATGTGAGGAGAGCATGCAGAGAACACTTCCACACAACAACACTGGGAGAGTTCCTCGAATCACCTTTAGATTCCTTTAATATACCAACATGGCTACATTCATCCAATGAGAAGTTGGGGAGATCAGTTCACTAATCAAATACAAAACATTTCCCGGATAACACCAAGGCAATGTTTGTTTGTCAAATAATTTGACATGGTATCAGCCATCAAGGAAACTTGGATGCTGCCTGAGAACGATCCTCTACTTTGATGTTGAACTTGTGCGAGGCATCTTTCATTAAAAAAATAGTAGTATGATCTGAACTATATAAAAACTGTCATCTAAAATCCACACAAGGTGTAGTACGGTACCTATCAAGTACAATTTCCCTTCATTCTCACTGTGTAACATATTTATTTTTTCTGTAAGGAAAAATATAATGGGCTCTAGAAATACCAATTACAAATAATTGTGGTTGTGCTGAAATCTCATTGTGACCAACAACATAAAAGGTAGTAAAAGATTGTAACAATGTGTTGTTGTTTCTTATCCCCTTGTGTAAAGATTACACGAATTCCATGAGTTCATGCTCCTCGAGCGGTTTTATGATGAGCAGCGGCCTCTCCCAAAGGTCCTGGTAACAATGTAGCTACTGAAATATCATATGGTCATGTTACCTTGTATTTCAAATCTAGAATCTAAATTGTATCTTATTATTTCTGTATGTTGATTTGTAACTATTGCCAGGTAACATTTTCTATTGTTTAGCCACCTGACTTTTCTATTACACCTAGGAATGGGGGAAACTAAAAGAGTTAATGTGCTGGATTGAAAGTCAACTCCTAGAGAGATTATCCTCTACCCTTGTCGTATGTGAACAACCTCCATGAGAGGTCACTCTTTTCTACAAAGGACAATTTTCCTCATCAAAATTATCATTTTTACTAATTAGCAACTCTCCAGTAAGAGGACACCTCTCCCTAAATGACACTTTGTATCTGCAATTAAGTGTCCTTTACAGAGAGGTTCTACAGTATATAGAGGATGTCACACACAGAATTGATGTCAGAAGTAATTTTGGTAGATTTTAAAATATTAAATTCGTTATTGATTCCTAAAGTATATAGGAGGGTTATTCATGAAAGATCAGATAAATGGAAATACAGCTCAAGAAACTATTGCTGCACGAGTCATTTCCTGGTTGTGTAATTTCCTGTGTGATTAGCCACCCACATATTTAACACCAGTGAACTTTGCTTTCTTTAGTGTTCTTTGTTCCAACAAGTCCACCCATTTCTTGGAGGAGGAAATTGAGTGCTATGTCACGGAAATCCATTTATGTAAAGTGGTCATGGACAATTTCAATAAAAGATTGGGCCATTGTAAAGCCTTGTAGAATGTTTTACCCGATATGTTCTCTATTCCATACACATTGTGAAGAAATGTCTGGTAATCGTTTCACAAAACACTGATGCGAAATTCGGTAGAAGAATTCGCAGTGATGATTCTTTTGTGGGCTGTTGCAAGGATTTAAATCAGATCACTAAATAGCAGTGTGATTCAAATTTAAAAATACAAATATAAACTTGTGTTTTTATATCAAAATTATATCTTGTGTCAAATTTGGGACACCCTATATAATAAGAGCTAGGTGAAAGGAATAACTATATATTTTGGCGACAAGACTTTAAGAAACTACATATGTATAATGAAACCCCTCTATAGTGAACTCCAATGGGACTGAAATTTTGGTTTACTATAGCCACTATTTTTCTATTTTTTCAACGTTTCAAAATCTCAAGGCAAGTGCAGAATGAAACATGGGCCTTGGCAACGATGACCTTGTCCATTTGGTTCATCGATGTGTGAACTGCTTTCTTTACAGACTGGATGGTGTTGTGGGGAAATCATTCATGGTTTTTATTTTTGGGCCATGTCAAAGTTATTTTCATCAGAGAAGAACCTCAGAAAGCCACAAGAGTTCAGGTTGTTGAGGAGAGCAGCAGCCTTTCTGTTATTTTTCATATTCTCAGTCAGCAACTGGCCTTTCTGAAGGGTCCTCATGGATAATTATGACAATTTTCATAACGCCAATGTCTATTTCTTTGGCTATGGCCCTCATGCTTTTCCCAGGGTTTCCATCATCTCCTCCTTGATGACACAAGTGTTTTTTCCTTGCAGTCATTCCCTCTTTGTTACTGTCGGCCTCATCAAACTGTTTGACATAATAAACAGTGGTTTTGGGCTACTTAAGAAAGTCCATTATCTCTTTAGGACTCCTTCCTGTGTACAGAGCAATGATGATGGCTGCTCAATTCAAATTCTCAATTATTGTTCATCACTACACACACCTGTACTCTTATATTTTACATGAATATGGCTAAAGAATAAAAAAAAGCAAATTAAAAAAATCTAAAGAAGTATTTATCTTATGGACTGCTGAAGTTATTCCTAATTTACCTGATACACTCTGTATATTTAATTAACTTTGATTAAGCTATAAAAACAATTTTTCATTTTTATCCCTAGTACACATGGTACAAGCCATGATAATCATGATGGGTAGTATATGGTGACTGCTTGTACAGTAAGTACATCACATGTTTTCACCTGTGGAAGGCAGTTTGAATTTTGCACTTACAAGTGTTCCAGAGCCCTGTTTGATTACTTGCACTCACTGGTGAAGTCAGAATTTTTTAAGAATTAGGGGGAGCAATATTTTATTCTGAAAAAAGTGCCCAATGTGAGATTCAATACCAGGTCATGGCTGTTGAAAATTGACAGTGTATACCAATTTTACACCCCCCCCACCCTGTTATTAAATTATGAACTAGAGTAGTATACTAACTATTATAAAGCATGAATGCCCGGAGGAGGAGGGGGAGCAGTAACAAGCTCACTAAAAAACCTGGGTTCAGCTGGCCCGGCTGATAGTACCCTGTAAGGGCTCCTAATCCAGGGATACACGATGAGCAGTGTTTGAACTCCATGTTAAGAGCAGCTGCACATGGCGTTTGTTCCTCATGTCAGAGGCGGCCATTTCTTTTGGAGCTAAGTCGGCCTGCTTCTGAGTAGTGCTCCCAGTCTTAATGGCAAAGGCAGTCGCATTCTACTTCACCCAGTGTGGAGATAAGAAAGAAGAATCCTTTCTGCGATGAAAAAAATATTAGGGAGGCTTGGCTCATCGCAGTAAGGACAGTAGAAGTTTGTTTTATATTTAAAAAGAAACATTTGTGCTTCAAATATTCCATATCTTATATATGCTCCAATGGCCCCCCGATTCTTGCAAAAGTCCAACCCCACCAAGCGAGTGCAAGTAACCAAACGGGGCTCTGGCACATTTGTAAGTGCAAAGTCGAACTGCTTTCATATGTGTAGACATGTGGTGCGCTTACAGTAAAAAGCAGTCGCTAACTACCCACCATGATTATCATGGCCTGTACCACGTGTACTAGGGATAAGCAAAAATATATATATATATCTTATATACAGATGGCATGTTATCACCTTATACTAACTATTATGATTTTGTACATATACATACAGAGAGAGAGAGAGGGGGATGAAAGTAAATTGGAACTATCTCAGGAGCCCATAAAACAAATTTTTTAAAAATTAAGATTTTCTTTCTTTCTATTTCATCCCATATTTATGTAAAGACTGCAACAGTACAAGTGTGTATGGTGTATTGAAGTTGATAATTCAGAAGCCATCACTATTGCTCCATGCACTGGCAGGAACACTGAGGTTGCCACTGTGTCGAGAATCAATTGATGATGAGCAGTCTTGCATGACTGCCGATGCAGTATAGCAGGGAGATTTGACAACCATCATGACTGTGTGAAGTAGAATGCATCTTTGCCATTAAGACTGGGAGCACTACTCAGTGGCAGGCCGACTTAGTTCCAAAAGAAATGGTCGCCTCTGACATGAGGAACAGACACCATGTGCAGCTGCTCCTAACATGGAGTACAAACGCTACTCATTTTGTATCCCTGGATCAGGAGCCCTTACAGGATACTATCAGCTGAGCCCAGGTTTTTTAGCGAGCTTGTTACTGTTCCCCCTTCTTTTTCATTCAGATTTGGGACTGGCAAAGGCAGATTTGAATGAACAGTAATAAAATACATCTAAATCACTGATGCGATTAAAAACATGAGAATTTAAACTATTTGTTTCTTTATCCTGATAAATGAGCTTTCAATCCAAAAAAAAATGTTTTCTTCATGGCTCTAATATAATAAAATTTCATTAAATTAGGGCTGTGAAGAAGGCTTACCCAAATTTTTTTGGAATAAAGAAACTAATTATTATAGTCTTAACTCTTGTATCTTATAAAGAGAGAGGGAATGGCTACATGAAAAAAACACTTGATTGGATAGGATAAGAGACAAAGAATTTGTCAGAAATGTCAAGGAGAAGATTAATGTCTGATGTCACTGAAGCCCTACAGACTTCGGTCTAGGTAGCCCACTATCTATCAGTGTCACTGGAGCCTCAATATGAGACTGAGGCAGGGATGTAATGTTCAGTTGGTTTATTTGGTGCAGTGCTGGGCTTGTGGTCCGGTCCAGGAAGGTCATGATGTTCAGGGTCTCATGTGTCAGTTGTAGGAGTTTTTGGAACTGTGGCTAGACATTTTGCAATCGCTGGTTAAAATCTGAACTGAACTGAATCGGTAAACGATAATTGGCATGTTGTATTTAATACATTGCCGCAAAATGGTGGTCAATAGTCAAATACAATTTATACCTTTCATCTCTGTGGTGCCTTTTCTCTCTGATAAAAATAAATAAAAAAATAAACAAAAATTAAAATAATTTTTAAGGGTCAGGTGTACCATCGATTGGCTACTTGTTGATACACAACAATATGCCCACCCCTCGAATGCATGAGTTTCTGAGAGGGAATATCAACAAATCCGCCCACAACACAATTCTGTCTGTAAAGGAAGCAGTTCAGACAGTGATGACCCAAATGGACAAGGTTATCATCACCAAGGCTTGTACTTCCTTCTTCTACACTCACCTTGAGACTGTCTAGCCAATAACAGAGCCTACAGTAAATAAACCTGAATCTTTTAACTACTACTCTATCAATTTTCATAACAACATATTGATTTTTAGTTGCTACCAGGTAATAAGACCAAATCCTAATTAATTAATAGTATGTGACGTTTCGGTAACAGTGTTATTACTGAAACGTCCACACTATAAATTTATTTGGTCTTATTACCTTGTAGTTCTAATCTATAATCCAAATTGTGCTTTATCGATTTTTACTTGCAATTATAGCATAATTATACAGTGGCATTAATGAAGATTGGAAAATAGTACATATATATTCTAATTGTTCGTGGCATGAATGTTCAGTAAAAGATACTAAGAAGCACTTTGCCACTTGTCTTGAATTAGTTTTATTATCTTTGGGTTTTAGAGTTATGAGTAGCTACCACATGAATTTAGATTACATGAATTTGACTTAGATTATGATACTAGTGGTAGAGAGAGAGAGAAGAGAAAAAACTATTAATTAACCAAACTAGAAATTTACATACATGTTGCTTGCTTTAAAATTTACATATTAAAGATTTATATTGTACAATTGAATTTAGAATATTTTGACTTAATTTTCATATATAAAATTGAATTTAAAGAAATTATTAACTATAGGATCCAACATACTCCCCCGGCTGGGAAGAGATGACCAGAAAATAAAAATAAAAAAAATAAATAAAAAATAAAAATAAAAAAAAGAGTTCCAATAGTATAGATGCTGGACTAATTGATGCCGACTATGTAGCTAAGATTACAATTCTCATTGTTTGAAAGGCAATGGAATCAGCTTCCATCTTTGAGTATCCGATTGAGGTGAATCTTGGATGAGATTTTCAGATTCGTTGGCCAGTTCTCTTTCGGGAACTGCTGGATTATCAGACTCTGCGGCTGCTAAGTCGGATTCAATAGGATCTTCCCAAGTTTTTGATTCAGCTTTTATGCATGAGCCTTGTTCGGTCGATTCCTCTAAATGTTCTTTGGAGAGTTGTCGACTTTCTGCCGTCTTCTCAAAATCTTCCAGATTGACTGCCTTTTCTAAAGCTTCGGGTCTTATGACTTCTTTCTTCAAGATTTCTGGCCATTCTATATATGCCGATGAACTGTAATTTTCATCGTCGTCTTCAGATTCCTTGACGTCTTCTAAGCATAGAGAATCGATGGGTTTCCAGCGGGATAATTTAGCCTTTTCACCGCTCTGTAGATAATCCTTTGTTGATGTATCCACAATTTCAACAGATACAGCTTTCTCTTTGCTTGCCGATTCATTAGCTTCTGTAGAAATATTGATTATACCACTGGTAGCCTCTTTAGGTCGATTAAGATCAGCTTCAACTACATTGAGGTGAGCTGAGTCATCATGGCACAGTTCTTTCTTATCCAGAGCTTCTGCACTGACCACTGGTTCTTTCGAATATTTGCCTTCCGAATTATCAATAACCGAAACTTCGGAGATTTCAATCTTTGGAGTCCCGATATCTTTGTTAGACTCTTCGTCTTCAATGACAAAAGTGGTTTCTAAAATTGAAGAATCTTCTTGATTCTCATCAATAGCCTCAGGAATGTCGGCATTCTCAGTTAAGAGATTTTTGATAAGTGATTCCTGGCGTGGGGATTTTGGTTGTAAGAGAGGGAAATTTTGATTTTCATTTAAATAGGAATACTTGAGTCTACCTCCAACTCTTAGAAGTCCTTGAGTGTCTAAGAAGGGATTTAGAGAAGTTAGCTTGTTGGACAGAGGTAGTTGCTTGTTTGACTTCAGTAATTTTATTTCCTTGCAGAATTCAACTTGCTGGATTGATTTGACTAAGACTTGAATTGCCTTTGTTAATTCTCTTGTTGTCAAAGGTCCTTTCTGACGAATTGGATCAAAGAGGAGGCAATTGTAGTAGAATCTCCAACACCAAGCTGTGATTCGGATCAATTTGGTCATTGTGGAATACCTTACAATGAATTCTAGATTTAACATAGTTTCTGAATTTTGAATTAAGGTTGTTTGATCCAACACTTGACCCTCACCGACTTCTTCTTGAATGATATTGAGATTTACTTGGGTTGGTGAAGAAGGAATATATCGAACATTATTTTCTTGAAGCCAAATAGGACCCCGCCACCAAATTCTATGATTGACCAAGTCTTGAGGCATGATTCCTCTTGATGCGCAATCAGCTGGATTATCTTGACTGGATACATGGAACCAATCAGTGATTTGAGTCAAATTTTGAATTGACGACACTCTGTTCGAAACAAAGGCCTTCCATCTGCTGGCATCTGATCTTATCCAATCTATGCAGATTTGTGAATCAGTCCACAAAAAGGTTTTGTCAGGTTGAAAAGGAAATGATTCAAGAATGACTTGATTCAGTTGAGCCAAAAGCAATGCTGCACTTAGTTCAAGTCTTGGAATTGTAATGGTCTTTAATGGTGCAACCTTAGTTTTTGAGGTTATCAGATTGATTTTGATCTTTTGAATTTTGAATCTAGTTTTCAAGTAAAAAACTGCTGAATAAGCATTAAGGGATGCATCACAAAATCCATGTAGTTGTAATTCTTCTATTTCAGAAGATGAACTGTTCAGGTATCTTGGTATTTTGATTTCCTTTAGGCACGATAGTTGAGTTTGGAATTTATTCCAATTTGACTTTATATCTGATTCAATTGGTTCATCCCATGAAGTTTTCTCAGCAGGAAGTTGACGTTTTCGCCTATAATAGGGTGGTGGCTTTATCTTAGGAATAATCGAAGTTTCTTTCTTAGATGAGAGTGGTTCACTTGACTGAGAAGCGAGAGGTTGTTCTGGAGTGGATGGTTGACTTGATTCAGAAGGAAGTAATTGGTTTTGTTTAGAAGTAATTTGTGGAGTTAACTTGGAGATACGTGAATTTTTAGATTTACTTGGAATTTCTTCAGATTTACTTGGATTATCTTCGGATCTACTTAGATTTTCTTCAGATTTACTTGAATTATCTTCAGATTTACTTGGATTTTCCTGTAGCCCTTTTTCCAATGCTTGAGATCTTGAATCACCTAAATTGGGTGTTGATTTAAAAGGGAGATTGACTGAATATCTGCCCTCAATGTCTCTTTTGAGGTTTGACTTGAATAATATCTCACAGGCATTCTTTGTACCCAACTGGGCCTTAGAAATTGGGACATCTTCAAGTTCCCAGAATTTTCTTATGCTGGAATCAAGTTCAGTGGTACAGTGATTGATTACCGAAGTATTCGACTTAATAGTTGAATGGATTCTCCCAGAAACAAGCCAACCTAACTTGGTATTAAGTGCTATAGGATGGTGCTTTAAATCTGTTTTATGACCTAGAATTATTTCTACAAAGGTATCTGCACCCAAAATTAGGTCTATGGGCTTGGTGACATAGAATTCTGGGTCTGCCAAGAGCAAATTTTCTAAATGAGGAAAGTCTGCTGACTGAATTTGGAAGTTTGGAAGGTCTGCAGTTACCCTCCCAACCACAAATGCTCTGGCAGAAAATAATTGATCATTATGATGTGGGGTGAACTCTATTTCAACCTGCGATGTTGTCCTGTTGACAACAATGTCACCTACACCTTTTAGTGTATAAGAATTTTTCCTTTTTTCAAGTCCCAACTTGTGGCAACATTGTTCTGAAATTAGGCTTATTTGGGACCCATTGTCCACTAATGCTCTACATAGCACAAATGAGCCATCCTTCGCCTTGACTTTAATAAGGGCTGTTGACAGTAGAATATTTGTTTCCGTTTCCAAAGGCATCGCATTACAGATGGTATTTGTTGAAATCAACATCTCTTGAGAGGTTGTTGGTTGTGAAATGGATGGTTCAGAGTTGTATTGATGCAGAAGAGTATGATGGTTCTGCTTGCAGTTTTTACATCTTGATGTGATGAGACATTTGGATATCTCATGATTTGCTCTAAGGCAATTTTGACAAAGTTTATGTTTTTTAACTAATTCCCATTTTTTAGGCAAGGGAAGATTTATGAATCTATGGCAGTCATTTAGTTTATGAATTTGATGACATAAAATACAATTTTGACCTTTGTTGACATAAAGGCCATGAGCCATCATATTTTTGCTAGAGGTTTTTTGTTCCTGGAACAAAGGAATTCTCATACCTTGCAGGCTTCTAGCATGTTTTTCTAAAAAATTCACAAAGTTTTCAAATGTTGGATATTCTTCATTTTGAAGGGTTAATTCCCATTCTTTCCTGAGGGCTTCACCAATTCTTTTTTCAAAAAAATTGATCAGGATTAGATCTGTTAATGTGTTTTTCTCAAGTCCTAGCACTGAGAGATTTCTAATGCCTTCATTGCAAACATCAAGGATTTCATAGAGAGAACCAGCCGAAATAGATTTTAATGGCCTTATGGAGAATATTTTGTTGATTTGTGAAAAAGCCAATTCTCTTCTGTTATTAAATCTATTGCATAAGGTATCCCATGCTTGCTGGTAGTTTTTGTCAGAAATGGGAAAACCCCGAATCAACTTTTCCGCAGGACCCTTAACAGATGCATTTAGATATTGAAATTTTTGTATTTCAGTTAGTGTTTGATTTGAATTAATGGTGGAGTTAAATATTTCTCTAAAACTAAGCCAATTGGCTGAATCACCATTGAAAATGGGTAAATTTATCTTAGGTAAATTAACATTGGATTCTGGCAGTTGTTTATCACTATGAGTATTTTCTTTGGTTTCAATCAAAGATAAAGCCTCTTCAATAGACACCAACATATTAAAAATATCCTTCTTGGCCTTTGAATAATCGTCATATTGTGTATCATCTAACTCTGATTCTAATAATGTGTTGATAACTTGATTTAGGCTAATTTTCCTTTCATTAACTTCTTGTTGGAATAGCTTTAATCCATGTATGTTTTTGGATTCTACAATAGCTTTATTCTCTGATTCCAGATCCTTTATTTCCTGAATAATAAAGTTGAATTTGTGCCGAATTTTAACTTCTGATTTGGGCATGACTTTATTTTAAGAATTTTAAGTTTTCAAATGGCTTACCTTAATTTTTTAAAGTATCCGGCTCGAGGGACCATACTGTTCGTGGCATGAATGTTCAGTAAAAGATACTAAGAAGCACTTTGCCACTTGTCTTGAATTAGTTTTATTATCTTTGGGTTTTAGAGTTATGAGTAGCTACCACATGAATTTAGATTACATGAATTTGACTTAGATTATGATACTAGTGGTAGAGAGAGAGAGAAGAGAAAAAACTATTAATTAACCAAACTAGAAATTTACATACATGTTGCTTGCTTTAAAATTTACATATTAAAGATTTATATTGTACAATTGAATTTAGAATATTTTGACTTAATTTTCATATATAAAATTGAATTTAAAGAAATTATTAACTATAGGATCCAACACTAATAATTTTTCAGACCCCCAAAACTATGCAAATTTAGTTAATTATGCATTAATTAATATAGGCTATATGTTTACACATTTTCAGCTAGCTACATGTAAAACTTTAATGGAGTAGTTTTTATGGAGAAGAGTAACAAACAAACATCCATTCAGCATTCCATTTAAATATTCACATTATAAGGATTTAACACATTAACATTTCCTATATTCTCTACTGCAATGGGTAAAATACTTGTGACCTGGCTTATTAATGATATCTTAGTAGGGAGGACTACCTGGGAAATAAATAACCAAGAAAAAGGAGAGTTTGTGTATATATAAATGTCTTTAATGATAAGGCACAATTTGTATTATAGATTATAAACACAAGGTAATTTTGGTAAACCTCACACACTTTTTATTTATTTGGATTTGGTCTTATTACTTTGTGTTTATAAATCTCTTTAATATCTAATATTTATAATTAAAAGCTACACTCATGAACAAAACTTGAGATAGTTTTACCTTTTAGCATGTATATCTCTGAAAGAGATTACAGTGACCTTTATTGAATACAAACGAGATAACAAAGTGTTAACAAAAATGCCTGTCTCCTTCAAAAAAAAAAAAAAAATAGATGACCAGTGACATCAGACTTTCCACTTCCTTAAGTTTTGTCCATGAGTATATTTCTTCACAGATCTTATGCTGCAATGGTTCATTCATTTATTTAATGCAGTACATGGTCTGTATAAAGAGCTTTTAATTATGTGTATATTGAAAAAATATATAATTGTCATACAGATGCATGCTTGTTCTGCAAACCTTTCCATAATATTTGACCTTTTTGATGAAACTGAAATGATAAAATTAAAGTAGGGTTTGGCTCATCAGTGATGAACCTTCCCAGTGGTTTTTAAATAGGAAAAACTGCTAGGAGTGTTCACCACTGATGAGCCAGGCCCTCCCATTAATTTTATCATTGCAGTAAGGGGGCAGTAGAAAAAATACCTTATTAAAAATGGGTCATACGCATCATGGATAGTTCGAATTTCCAATAACAGATAGCATGCTAATGTATCATTTTATAATTTGCATATGTTGTAACACTGTCCTACATACATATTTCCACATTATTTAACCCCTATCTGTGACTTAATTGGAATTAATTTTTGGTTCCCCAATGTGTAGCCCCATTTAATGTGATGTACATTTTTAGTTAAATATGTTCTTTCTTATCTTCACTGAATCATATCATGGTATCAAGCTTGTAAAGCTTGAGACTTTTGATGGTGTCTGCTGGGGAAGAGTAGAGCTCATCAATGGATGAGTCAATACAGTCAATGATGTGGTTTGGGGTTGCAGGAGTTGAGAATTGCACTTAGTACATAATGGGAAAACCTTGCACCTATTCTGGAAAGTCATTGTCCATAGATGACCAGACTTAAGTGTGGAAATCAAAGACTGTTATTCTTTTGGAAGGACAGAATTGGTGCTTGTCCCTCCTGCTCTGTACCAGTCATGTTGGCATTGGGTCTTGATGGTACGGAGAAGGTTTTGCAGTTAGTTAAATATGATTTGAGGGAGTGTGCATTTAAAACATGTTCAATTATAGATACAAGAAAATAAGACCTGATCCAAATAATTTAATAGTGTGTGAAATTTCAGTAACATCATCGTTACCATCATCAGACAAAAGAATAAATGAGAAAAAATATCACAGCATCTCATTTTTTCTTTTGTCTGATGATGGTAACACTGCTGTTACCGAAACGTCACACACTATTAAATTATTTGGATTAGGTCTTATTTTCTTGTATCTATAATAAAAATTGTGCTTTATCATGTTCAATTATTTTAATTAAAAAATAGCATTTATTGTAATTTTTTTTTTTTTTAAGAATTAGGGAAACAAAATAGGGTATCAGTTCCAATTTAATGATAAAGCACAATTTGGATTATAGATTATAATACAAGAAAATAAGACCTAATCCAAATAATTTAATAGTGTGTGACGTTTTAATTCAAAGAAGCCTTTTTCATCCAAGTTGTCTTTAAAAAACAATTTTTCCTTATCTGTTATCTTGTTTGAACACTTGATAACAGTACTATTTAAGAACTTGCTGTGATATTTTTTCTCAGTTATTCTTTTTTCTGATGATGGTGACAATGCTATTGCTGAAACGTCACACACTATTAAATTATTTGGATTAAGTCTTCTTGTATTGGTTCCAATTTAGTAATGTCATCATTGAGCAGTATATGACAAATTAGTCAAAATTGCATATAAGCAAAATTTAATTTACATATCACATGAGAAAAAAATCTAACTAGGAGTTAGAAAGGTTTGCTGAAAAAATAGACACACCAAGTTTCTTACAAAAGAAATTATAAACATTTGTCTGAAAAAATGCCAAGACTTTGATCTGTTCTAAGTTGCTCCATATTTTATTTCAAAAATTTAACTAAAGTTGAGGGACATGGAGTTTTATTATCTCTTTTAGCAAACTGTAATCAATCAAGAAAAAAAAATACAGTAAAGGCTAGTGAAAATATATACCTCTCCTTCTTTGTGGTAGTTGTCATGTTCTCTACTATTGGTTGCCTCAAATCTCAGACACCATAAAATATAAATTTTAATTTTTGACAAAATCAACTCTCCCTCTCATCAGCACTACCACTGTCAGATATCTATCCTTTTATATTTACATAATTTATTTTTCTCTCTCTCTCTCATACAATATATACATACATATTTACTGCATTTTTATTCTTAAAATATATAAAAAAGAACAAATCAGCATATAGAATCACTACAATAGTAAAACCTCACTAAAACAAACTGGGGATATAGCAAACCTTCCATTATAACAAACCTAAAATAACTCCCAATATCACCTTAGAGTAGACCATGGCTATAGTGAGCCAAATGTTTGGTTCCCAATAGGAGTCACTATGGTGAGGTTTTAACTTATGTATATTTGAAATGTTTATATGTAAAAGAGGAAAAGAATAGGTACCTACAATGATAAAAAAAAGGCATGCCCTGATCACTCAAATGAGCATTTAATGATGGCAGATCATCATTCATTGGAATAATATCAACTGAGGGTCGGAGAAAGGATGGTCTAAACCGTTGGTTTTCGACCGCTACGACCTGGGTTCGATTCCCACATTGGCCACTTTTTTCTGATAAAAAAAAAAAAATTGCTCCAATGGCCCCCAATTCTTGCAAAAGTTCAACCCCACCAGAGAGTGCAAGTAACCAAACGGGGCTCTGGCACATTTGTAATGGTAAAATTCGAACTACTTTCACATGTGTAGACATGTGGTGCACTTACAGTAAAAGCAGTCATCAACTTCTACCCACCATGATTATCATGGCTTCTATAACACGTGTACTAGGGATAATTAAAATAATAATAATAAGTATTGTGGTCCTTTCTGTTGTTGTTTCTTATCCCTTTGTGTAAAGATGACACAAATTCCATGGCCCTTTCTTGATTCTTCAATACAATCATGTTTTAGACTGTTATCTCTCACCAGCATGTGGCAAGCCAATCTTCAGGAGTGAAATCAACATTCAGTTGATATTTATTCTGATAGAATAGCTTTAGACCATCTTTAAATACTCACAGAGGACATGTCTTTGTCAATCTCTTTATACATGTATCAATATTTAATAAATCACCAATTAACTCATGCCAAAATTGGGTAGTTGGGTAAGAAAATTGTAGACAACACACATTTTTCTGGGACCAATAATATTGTTCTTATTGATTGAGCTTCTTGAATAAGTAAGTTATTTCTCAATACGAGAAAACCTAAAGGAAGATATGATAAGGCACAATTTGGATTATAAACACAAGGTAATAAGACTAAATCCAAATAAATAAATACAGTAAAACCCCGCTAATACGAAACCTGGATATAACGAACTTTCCCTTATAACGAACCCACGCCGATTCCCAATTCCATTCCATTGAAAATACCATCGTTATAACGAACTTTGCGATTTTTAGAATAACGAACTACCCCTATAACGAACCTATTTTCGGTGCCAAAATAATAAAATCTATTTAAAATACTATGCTTATAACGAACTTAGAATTGTAATTAAAAAAAAAAAGAAAACAACCAAATTTTGAGCATGTTTCAGCTTGCGGATCGCGATTTCAAAACAATAAATTTAGCGGCATTGTTTGTTTTGAATTTTGCACTTTATTTTGCTGTATGTTGTATAAATTTTAACACATTATACTTTTTATTAAATAGAATATATTTTCATCAATTAAATTTGAAATATAAAAATACAAATGGCTTCCAAAATGAAGAAAACAAAGGCATTTTAAAAACAAAAGCGTTATTTCTTTAAAAAAAAAAGGCCATTTTCAGAACTTTTCAAAGTGAAACAACACAGGCAAAATGTTAAGAACATATTAAAATAAGAGAATATAACTTTTCTATTATAAAAGATAAAATATAAGGCTATTAAAAATTGCTACAAAGAGGAATCAACCTCAACTTTTGCCGCGATCGCGATCGTACGTTTTAGGGCTAAAAAAAAAAAAAATCCAAATAAATGGTCCCGTGATCAAACAAAAACTATTTTTATGCCATTAACTATGGTGATTTTAAAGTCAGCAATGTTTTGCATGACAGGTTAAAAAAATAAAAACGAAATCTAGACCTAGAAGAATATGTGGGAAAATTAAATGGAAGAAAAACACCAACTTTATTTGAATGGTGCAATGCTTGAAGAATGCTTTGAAGCAACAAGGTGTTAGAGCCATTTTTCCAAGTAAACAATGTATTATATAATGTGATAATGATGTTTTAACCCTTAGTTACTGGCGCCTATTTTCCTTACACAATTACTGGCGTTCGGCCTCTCAGGCCGTCTTTTAAAATCAATAATAAACCATGTTATTTATAAAATAAAAAGAAATTAAACGTATACACATAATTTCCAAAAAATAAATATTTTGTTTTTTTTCAAATAAACAGAGCTCTAAAGAAAATTAAATGAAAATGTACAAGAAACTCTTTCTATCTAAAATATTCTATATATATTCTGAAAAATTCTATCTAAAATATTTTATTCAAGATTAGGTGCACAATTCAAGCATATTTCAATAGAATGATCTTTGCAGATTGGTTCTTTGCATTTTTTGATTTGCATTTGAGTTCGACGATCTTTTTTACATAGGTAGCATCTTTTGCGTTTTTTGGACCAAGGACTGCCGCTTGTGGATTCCTAGATAACACATATTATTGATATTTCGTTTGAATATCAAATAAATATTTGCCTACCTCAAGTGATGAAGTTCCAGCATGCTTCTGAATACTTGCAGATCTCTTGACAAATTTTTGGCTTGATTTCTCATATTCAAGGCATCTCTCATTAGTTGTAGAGCAAGCTGCTTTATAAAATCTTTTCGAGCCATTCCACAGTCTTGCTTGACAGCCTTATAAATTACTGATGAATTTATTGCAACCACATCCAAAAAGTTGAAAAATAAACACAGGGGCCATCTTTTGGTTCTTCTTCCAACTGAATACATGTCTGATCAACTACATCTACACCACCTTTGGTCATATTATAAAATGTGATTATCTCGGGCTTTTATTGTTCAGCAGTTTCTTGATCAATTGTTGTGGTCGAATGCATTGTGGAGAGTAATATAACAGATTTTCCAATTTTAGGGACATAGGATACCAAATTTTTGTTTTTTGAAAAACCAAAAGTGGAACCGAACTTCTATTATATTATACAAAATTACAATCACAAAACACAATTTAGAATGCATATAATTGAAGCAAGAGTAATAAAAAAACGAATGCTCAACTTATTTGTTGCGTTTGAACGTCTATAAAACCAAAAGTGAAACGGCCAATAATAGGGGCGCTAAAATTCCCAGTGACGTAATTACTGGCACTAGGCTTTAAAGGCCGTTTGATTTAATAACTCGGGATATACAAAATAGATTTCTCTTAAAATTAAAAGTTCTTCAAATAAATGCATTTTATTAAGCTACCTAAAATTTTGATGAAAAATATTGCATTTTGAAAAATTCGCAAACATTTTAAATTTTCACACGGCCTTTCAAGCCGAACGCCAGTAATTACGGGTTAAGATCATTTTATATCTTTGAATATATATTTAATAAAACTTTGCCTAGGATTTGTCTTGATTTTTAAATTAGACATAGAGGTACATGTATGTTAATGATAAGAAGAACCTATCATCTAATGATTTCTATTATTATTATTCAGTATTAATGTAAGGAAATTAATAAGGAGAGAGAGATTGATAAGGCACAATTTGGAGTTTAGATTATAAACACAAGGTAATAAGACCAAATACAAATAAATAAATAGTATGTGACGTTTTGGTAACAGCGTTGCTACCGAAATGTCACACACTATTTATTTATTTGGATTTGGTCTTATTACCTTGTGAGAGAGAGATTGTTTAAACAAGTTTAAAGATTATATTTAAGTGTTTAATTATATTCAAAATACAAAAAGAAAGAAAGGACATTTCTAGCATTAAAATAGATGCAAAACTATGCCCCATCTATTGACCATCTTTGCAATCTAGTAAACTCGGGCCAGTGACAAAGCCACAACAGCAGCTTTGGAAGATTCAGAATACCCATCCAAAGATCAATGCTTCAGGCTATGACCCTCATTAGTCTAGGGCGGTCTTTGATTTCATGAGTCTAGGGGGGTCGGTGGAAGGCTGGTATAAACCGTTGGTTTAAGACCGCTATGACCCGGGTTCAATTCCCGCATTGGGCACTTTTTTTCTGATAAAAAAAAAATGCTCCAATGTCCCCCTATTCTTGCAAAAGTCCAACCCCACCAGCAAGTGCAAGTAACCAAACGGAGCTCTGGCATATTTATTTGTAAGTGCAAAGTCGAACTGCTTTTCACATGTGTAGACATGTGGTGCACTTACAGTAAAAGCAGTCGCCTTCTTCTGCCCACCATGATTAACATGGCCTGTACCACGTATACTAGGGATAAGCAAAAAAAAAAGTCTAAAAATGCCAAAGAGGCATTTAGCTAGCAAAGTGGCATGGCCAATTATAGATTTTGAAATATAGATGGGAATTTTTCTGGGAGAGGAAATTATCTCTCTCAATGAAAAAAAACACCTTTTCTATCAAAATAGATACAAAAACTATGCACAATCAACTGTACAAACTTGGGATGGTGACAAATCTGAATTTACCATAACTGGCACTGCTAACCAGAAGTTTGCAGAAATGGTCTCTGAAATATTTACTCTGAAGTTTCAATGCAAATGTTACTTTTTGACCAAAATTTCCATCTACAGTTGTTATAACAGCAACTTGTTTATAGCATCATACAGTTGAACTACAAGGTAATAAGGTCAAATCTAAATAAATAAATAGTGTGTTGTTTACCTTGTAGTTCTATCTATAATTCAGTGTTTAATCTCTCTATAATATCATCAATAGACACAGAGATATATTACATTGTTATAACACACCAGGTTGTTTTTAAAACCACAGTTGAAACAATTAGAACTTAAAACTTGGCACCTCAACATTATGATGTTATAACCATGTTGTGTTATAGAAGAAGCTGTTATAAAGAGAGATTTTTCATTTAAAAGAAACTCATGCGGGATATTTTCCAATGTCGTTTTACAATCATAAGCCGCATTATATTGTATTATATAAATTACCTCATATAATATTTACGAACGGAAAAATATGTCCAGGGTAGCCTAGTGGACATGGCATCTGCCCGGTAAGCGGAACACTGTGGGTTCGATTACCATCCCTGGACACTTTTATTTTTCCGTTTATCATTATTCTTCATAATTCATCCTTTCATACTTCATCCCTAAGGTTAGAAATAGTCGTTATTTCTTCTTTAAAATAAATTTCGATTTTTCATTTAAAAGAAACTCATGCGGGATATTTTCCAATGTCGTTTTACAATCATAAGCCGCATTATATTGTATTATATATTTTACTATAGAGCAGAACCTCCCTGAGAGGACACTCATGCTAGAGAACACCTATCTATAAAGGACAGATTTCATTGTCAAAATTAACATTTTTACTATTTAACAACTCTCCAGTAAAAGGACACCTCTTCATAAAGGACACTTTTGCTCTGCAACTAGATGTCCTTTACAGAGAGGTTTTACTGTAATTATAAAGTCCCAAGTTTTAAGTTCTGCAACTGTGTGGTGAGTTATAACAACTTGGTGCCAGTCATAGCGAGATTGGAGTGAAGCTACAAGTGAAAGGTTTCAACAAAACCTGGCAAGTGACAACAGGGTTGTGTTGTAGGTACATCCTCCAGCAAGAATTAAAAGATAGAAAATAACAAAATCTACCCCACTTGCCCAAAATGTAGCTTGGCGCCTGCAGCTCCAGACACATTTTGGCTTGTATTAGATGCACTAAACAGGACCTTTGGGAGAGGCCGTTGCTTATCATCAAACAGCTCAAGGTGCATGAACTCATGGAATTTGTATAATCTTTGCACAAGGGGATAAGAAACAACAACAACAAGAATTAAATAAACAACAGCAAACAAATATCATTTTATAAGTAAAACAAAGCTAAAAAATCCCTCGAAGAAAACATCACTAAATAAGTGTGGAATGTGTGCTTGGACAACATATGGTCATTGTCAGTTACTTGGGCCATCAGGTAGATGGGTGTTCTGAACTCACAATATACCAGGAGAGGGGGGATAATAAAAAATAAGATTTATCCAACTATATAAAATCAACAATAAATAAAGTCAGTTCTCAGAAGTAGGGAGGATGTCTCGGATGAGGAGGAAGTTGGCCACCAGGCGGCGCAGCCTGAAAACAATGAGCACAGCCGCTCCAAGGAGGAATGCTGCGATGATGAAGAGCATCTGGTTGCCGTGGGCAAAGTCCTCTTGGTGGAGGAAGAGGAGGAGGAAGCAGGTGATGATGTTGAGGGGCACGCGGAACCAGTTCATGACGTTGGCGCGGTGGGACTCCGGGATGACCTGGGACTTGATGAAGCCAATGGAGGGGAAGTACATGCCCACGCTGACCTCCATCAGCAGGAAGGCAAGGTAGGACAGCATCTGCCGCGGATGGTCCGGGTCCGTGCTCAGTGTACACAGCACCATAGACACCAGGGCCAGCAGCAGCGAGCTGGTCAGAGTACTGACAGCCGGCCGGTTCCTGGAGCTATAGAACTGGTAGAGCATGGAGCCCATCATGTTGCAGAGCATGAAGACAGAGAAGACTAGGCCCAAGGGAAGATTGGAGGGCTCCAGGATGGGGGTCCACAGGAACACAAAGACATACATGACGCTCTCAAACAAGGACTGAATGACACCCAGGAGTAGGATCTTCTCGTCAAACACAATCACCTTCAAGCCCTCGATGTAGGTCTTGAGGTAGTCGGACTTCTTGCTGCCGTAGTTCTCTGGCCAGGTCCGGGAGATGATGACACCGGACACCAGCAGGAAGGGAATGGCTGTGATGAAGGGGGAGACAGGGCCCCAACCTAAGACTTCTGTTGTGAAGTTGGCCAGCACACCTGCCCCGATGGCAAGGATACTATTCCAGTACGTAGCCTTGAAGAATGTCACAGAAATCCATTCCTTGGGAAAGTCATGGGTCTGGATGTGCTCGTAGATGTACCAGGACTCAAAGGCAGAGAAGAGCAAGGAGGTGGAGATCCCCCCGAGGAACCTTCCCAGCATCAGCACAAAGTAGTCCGAGGAGAGCTTGGTGAGGCAGCAGAAGGAGTAGAGGATGCAGAAGACAATGCAGAGCAGCTTCCGTCCATATCTGTCGGCAAGTGCGCCGGTGGCTGTGCCAAAGACCACACTAGCCCCGAAGCCCACCACATAGAGAGAGGCAATCTGGGACTCGGCAAAGCCATAGTGACTGTAGAGCTTGTAGACGTATGGGCCCTGTAGCCAATCAGCAAAGAGCGCAAGGAAGTAGACCAGAAAGTAAGTTCTCTGGAAGCGCAGGAAGTGCTGGTTGCGGGTTATGTTGGGTAGAAACCGGCCGCGGTTGACGTAGACAAAGTGGAAAACTCCGCAAACAATGGAGAGCCCCACAAAAAGAGAAAAATTGAGGAAATTGAGTCCACCATCGCTTTGTTCTGATTGGCCAGTCTGCACACACCCACGTTATTGTCTCAAGGTCACTTTGAACAAATTGCACACATACAATAAAAATATATTTTACATTTTATGTTCACTTACACACTTATAAAATTAGATATATGTAATACACACAAATAATTTTGCATATAAGGCACCCATTATTATTAATTTCTATAAATTTTACAGGCAAAAAAAAAAAAAAAATAATGTAATAACTTCTCTCATATAATATTTATTTAATATAAACTATAATCTCATTGTTGTTATTGCTTATTCCTAAAGTCATGAAAACGATCTCCATTAGGTCCCTACATAATCTCATTGTTGTATATAAATAAAAATATTTTCAAAACTAACTGCTTGAGCAACTATTACCCATTTTTTTCTTATACCTCAAAAAGATGGGTGTACTCAAAATAGAAAAATCTCTTTTTATGAAATAAAGAAGTCTCCTTCATAAAAAAAAAAAAAATAAAATAGATGACCAGCGACATCATCAAAGACTTTCCACTTCCTCAAGTTTTGTCCTTGAGTGTAAAGGATTCCACATCAATATAATGGTTGGGAATTGAAGTGAAGACGGATCTGATTTGAGACTCTGTCAGAATTTACTTGCTTCCTCATATATTAAGGCTTTGTCTTCCTCTCCCCTGACTCCTTGAGACGGAGTCCATAGCATCGGCAGACCAGTTCCTGGCAGTGCCTGGACCATCAGCTCGGCCGAGTCATCTCAAGCGAGTTAGATGCTCTGGTTGTACCCCTCAGTGTAGCAATGACAAAAGGGACTTACACTTTGAATAAAATGTCAAAATTATTTTAAGAGGAATATAACATCACATTTCCTTTATTAAAATATGGGCTAGCATTCAAACCAGAGAACCTGTGGCTTTGAAACCAGCCATATCTTACTATTAGGAGAAATGTGCTGCTATATATTGTTACACCACCTTGAGATGGTTTTTGTCCAGCAGTTTCCATTGTGCTGAACAATAAACCAGAACATGCTCTCATTAAAAGATGACGCTTTTATTTTAGTAAGGTTATAAAGAAAGAGAATAGCCAGCGTGAGCGCGCGTGGCTGGAATAAATTATGTGTTAACCAAGAATAAACAAAAACAATATTGATTTGTTGAATAAGTGAAATTATTAATGAAAATATTTACATGAGTCTATGTTGGCTGTGACAATATATTGATGTGAGGTTTTTTTTAAACTTTAGAAATTTCTTTCTGCCAAAGTATTAGATAGGAAGCAAGAAGAGCTTATGGTTAATGAACCATATGCTGAAGTAAACCATTGAAGACATTGCATGGTGGAAGGTCACCTTGTTTCTCTCTGCCACTTACAACCACTTGTTGCTTTAAAACTTACTTGAGCAAATTTTTATATATCTTTATATGGGAGAAATTAGTGAGCCTAAAGGTGAGGCTTGTAAGCTGTAAATATTATGCTTGAAAGTTTATTGAGGCTCCATAAAATAAACAAAATGGAGTATTTTGGTTTTAACAACCTTGTAGAATTGGAAGACAAACTATTTTGTTAAAATTTGTAACAAATAAATTTACTGGCAATGTGTTTCTTTTCAATAATATCATTGAATATTATCTCTACAGACCTTACTGCAATTAAATAAATTATTGAATGAGAGGGCTTGGCTCAACAGTAGTGAACCCTATCAGCGGTTTTGCTAAATTAATCTCTAGACCGCTCTACTATTGTATTGGATTGGTTTGGGATATACTCTGTATTTTCTATGGAAGGTAGCTTAGGGGTATTTGGTGAACCTATGGACATAAGCTTATAGATCTGAAGAGGTATATACATATAAATATTTTTGTGCCAACAGATATTTTCTACAGGGATTTATTTATTTATTAATGAACCAGATGCGATATTGAAGTATTTGTGCCTATGATAGAGGAAACAAACAAAACAAAATAAAACTTAGAAAGATGAAGATTATCTTGGAAGATCTAGTTGATCAGTGGTGAATCCTCCCCCAAGTTATCTTCCTCCACATTGAAGTATTGAAGTAGGAACTGTATGAGAATGTATTAGGAAATAAACAGTTCAGGATAGTTGACTTTTCAATGAATGGCATGACTCTGGATTATAAGTCAAACTGGTTTTCAACGTTGACAACAGCGTTGTCAACAATGAATGGAAGGTTAGCAACAATGAATGGAAAGTTAGCAACAATGAATGGAAAGTTAGCAACAGTAAATGGAAGGTTAGCAATAATAAATGGAAGGTTAGCAACAATGAATGGAAGGTTAGCAACAATGAATGGAAGGTTAGCAACAGTATATAGAAGGCTGTCAAAAATGAATGGAAGGTTAGCAACAGTAAATGGAAGGTTAGCAAAAATAAATGGAAGTTAAGCAACAATAAATTGAAGGTTAGCAACAGTAAATGGAAGGCTGTCAACAATGAATGGAAGGCTGTCAACAATGAATGGAAGGTTAGCAACAATAAATTGAAGGTTAGCAACAGTAATGGAAGGCTAACAACAATAAATGGAAGTTAAGCAACAATAAATTGAAGGTTAGCAACAATAAATTGAAGGTTAGTAACAGTAATGGAAGGCTAACAACAATAAATGGAAGTTAAGCAACAATAAATTGAAGGTTAGCCATAGTAATGGAAGGCTAACAACAATAAATGGAAGTTAAGCAACAATAAATCGAAGGTTAGCAACAGTAATGGAAGGCTAACAACAATAAATGGAAGGTTAGCAACAATAAATTGAAGGTTAGCCATAGTAATGGAAGGCTAACAACAATAAATGGAAGTTAAGCAACAATAAATTGAAGGTTAGCAACAGTAATTGAAGGCTAACAACAATAAATGGAAGTTAAGCAACAATAAATTGAAGGTTAGCCATAGTAATGGAAGGCTAACAACAATAAATGGAAGTTAAGCAACAATAAGTTGAAGGTTAGCAACAGTAATTGAAGGCTAGCAACAATAAATGGAAGTTAAGCAACAATTAATTGAAGGTTAGCAACAGTAGTGGAAGGCTAACAACAATAAATGGAAGTTAAGCAACAATAAATTGAAGGTTAGCAACAATAAATTGAAGGTTAGCAACAGTAATGGAAGGCTAACAACAATAAATGGATAGTTAGCAACAGTAAATGGAAGGTTAGCAACAATAAATGGATGGTTAGCAACAGTAAATGGAAGGTTAGCAACAATAAATGGATGGTTAGCAACAGTAAATGGAAGGTTAGCAACAATAAATGGATAGTTAGCAACAGTAAATGGAAGGTTAGCAACAATAAATGGATGGTTAGCAACAGTAAATGAAAGGTTAGCAACAGTAATGGAAGGCTAACAACAATAAATGGAAGTTAAGCAACAATAAATTGAAGGTTAGCAACAGTAATGGAAGGTTAGCAACAATGAATGGAAAGTTAGCAACAGTAAATTGAAGGTTAGCAACAGTAATGGAAGGTTAGCAACAATAAATGGAAATTTAGCAACAGTAAATGGAAGGTTAGCAACAATAAATGGAAGGTTAGCAACAGTAATGGAAGGTTAGCAACAATAAATGGATAGTTAGCAACAGTAAATGGAAGGCTGTCAACAATGAATGGAAAGTTAGCAACAGTAAATGGAAGGCTGTCAATAATGAATGGAAGGTTAGAAACAGTAAATGGAAGGTTAGCAACAGTAAACGGAAGGCTGTCAACAATGAATGGAAGGTTAGAAACAGTAAATAGAAGGCTGTCAATAATGAATGGAAGGTTAGCAACAGTAAATGGAAGGTTAGCAACAATGAATGGAAAGTTAGCAACGGTAAATGGAAGGCTGTCAATAATGAATGGAAGGTTAGAAACAGTAAATGGAAGGTTAGCAACAGTAAACGGAAGGCTGTCAACAATGAATGGAAAGTTAGCAATAGTAAATGGAAGGTTAGCAACAATGAATGGAAAGTTAGCAACGGTAAATGGAAGGCTGTCAACAATGAATGGAAAGTTAGCAACAGTAAATGGAAGGCTGTACAGTAAATGAAAGGTTAACAACAGTAAATGGAAGGCTGTACAGTAAATGGAAGGTTAACAACAGTAAATGGAAGGTTAGCAACAGTAAATGGAAGGTTAGCAACAGTAAATGGAAGGCTAAGCAATAGTAATTGGAGTGATAGCAACAGTAAATGAAAGGCTAGCAACAATGAATGGAAAGCTAGTAACAATGAATGGAAGGCTAAAAACAGCAAATATAAAGCTAACAACAGTTAATGGAAAGCTAGCAACAATGAAAGGAAAGCTAAAAACAATAAATGAAAGGCTCTCAAAAATGAATTGAAAGCTAGGGCAACAATAAATAGAAGGCTAGAAAGAGTAAATGTAATGTTCATAACCATCAATGGAAGGTACAAGAAAATAAGGCTTAATCCATAATTAAGGATCTATATCTATGAATCAATAATCTATAACCCAAATTGTGTTTTATCAATTAATGGAAGGTTAGCAACAGTAAATGTAATGGTGACAACAATTAATGGAAGTCTAGTGTCACAGTGAATGGAAAGCTATCAATGGTAAATGTATATCCAGCAGAGTGGGCTCCCGCCCCCAGCAAACAGCCAAGTATAACACCAGGCAGGAACCAGGAAGTTTACAGGTTGGAGGACTTTATTGTCGGGTGGATTTTAGTAGGTCCTTCCACTTCCCCATTGTCCCAGTATATAATGGTGGCACCCTACCATCAAATTTCCTAAATAACCAAGTCTATCAACTTGATGCAACTTGCACAAGAACAGAAATAGATATTTTATCATTACTCAAATTTTGAAAATGTGTTTTCCAAAAATATTTAACTCATCGAAAATATGATTTAATTGTAGGTTCAGTGTGCCCTGTGCCACACTTATAAATGACAACAATATCCACAGTTTGGATTGTGGGTGAAAATAAACTCAAATACTTTAAAAAGTGGATATGAGCACATTTTAAATCCTGAGACTTGATCAGATGACAGCTACAATGGTGTAACCAAAACATCTGATGGGGTTTGACAATATAAATTTTTTACTTTTTGGTTTAAATACATTTCAATTACTTATTGACCACTGTTGTCTTTTGGCCTGCCACAACTCATTCTTGTGAAGGCAACAATGTAAGAAATAAATACTATTTTTGACACATATGATTCTTTTCCAATTAATACAATTTTCTACTGCCCTTACTGCAATGGAAAAATTAATGGGAGAGCCTGGCTCATCAGTGGTGAACCCTCCCAGCGGTTTCGCCAGTTTAAGCTGCTGGGAGGGTTGACCACTGATGAGCCAGGCCCTCCCATTAATTTTTCCATTGCAGTAAGGGCAGTAGAAATTGTTTATTTTTTAAAAAAATCATACGCGTTTATAATAGTTTCGAAAGTCCTTTTGGTTATCTCTTCTACAATTTCGGCAATGTCAAGTTGAAATGTGCAAATTCAGAGCTGGGAGATATTTACATTTTTCGAGGCATGAGAGAAGGTGAGGTTGACGCTGGCTTCGAGGTTCATGATGCGGGATCAGTCACTGCAACCACGGGGCAATGTTGTCATGGGATGGTACCAAGGATAGAAACATCACATTTGGTGCAAATATACAGCTTCAGGTGGTAATCTCACAACTAGGATAGATAAATCTTCTTCTTTCTTATCTCTGGATAGGTAAATAATTGTGTGGCAACAACAAGGGGCACCAAATTGTCACCATAAATGTATTTTTTTTCAACTTCATCTTGATGCTTCATTATTTCCCATTATTAACTTGTGCCACTACACAATGATTAAATACAATACGGATGATAGATAAGAAAATAACAAGGTAACAAGACCAAATCCAAAAGGTCAAATTTATATCTGACATTTCTTTTAGCATTACATCACGTATTGATTACTTATTTAGGATTTTTTGGTCTTGTTACCTTGTATAATTTACTACAAAAGTTAACTCCGCCTTTGCCGGTCCCAAGCCCGGATGAAAAAGGAGGAGGGGGAGCAGTAACAAGCTCGCTAAAAAACCTGGACTCAGCTGGCCATGCTGATAGTACCCTGTAAGGGCTCCTAATTCAGGGATACAGGATGAGCAGCGTTTGTACTCCATGTTAGGAGCGGCTGCACATGGCGTCTGTTCCTTATGTCAGAGGTGGCCATTTCTTTTGGAGCTAAGTCGGCCTGCCACTGAGTAGTGCTCCCAGTCTTAATGACAAAGGCAGACACATCCTACTTCACCCAGTCATGATGGTTGTCAAGTCTCAAGCTCTACAAGCTTGATACCCTAATATGATTGAGTGGAGATAAGGAAGAAGAAGACTACAAAAGTAAAATTGAGAAAATCAATTCATACAATGATTTCTGCTCTACAAAAAAAAAAAAAAATCAAATAATTCAATTGATCAAATATAAAAATGGTACAATATAGAAACATAGTGTCACATATAAGGCCTGAAAACACCTACAACCTCCACCAATAGATGGCACTTTCGCCTGTTTCCAATCTGAAACTGGTGTGGGAATCACCGACTGCTGTAGTCCTGTTTCCTGGGGCAAAGGTTTGTAAATACACATTAATATTGGCTCTAGGAGGTAACGTAATGTAAATACTCGTTGAATGTTATTCTAGTTATATGTAATGTGGGGTAGAATGACAATAAAAAAATAGTTAGAAATCTCGGTGCCGGTTGCTGTCATGACTCTCGCCAACATCATAGTCGCTATTCTTCTGGTAAGTCTCTCGTGTCCCTCCACCAGTGGTAAGGCAGAGAGATACTGCCAGAGGAAAGGCGTTCCACTTTAGTGGTGGTTCTCGCAGGTCTTTGGGTGCTCTGCAGGGTAGAGCTGCAGAGAGAAAAGCAACGGAACCTGGGTAGGTGATCCACGAAGGAAGCGTCGTCGTCGCGAAGAACCGGAGGGGTCAAGCATGCGACAATATGTAGCTGGAAAAAAGAATGAAAAAATTCCAAGTATCAACTTGAATAAATAAACTAAATAAGTCACTGGATTGATACTGGTATCAATTCTATTTGGATATGTTACTCCTCTCATAGCCTTACACCAAACATCAAATTCAGGTATGGTTAAACACCCAGGTATTTTCAAAGCTCTATAACAACTCTATATTAGGGTAAAACACAATTTCAATTATTACAAAATTCAATTAATACAAATACAATTTGGATTATAGATTATAGCTACAAGAAAATAAGACCTAATCCTAACAATGCTGTTACCGAAATGTCACACACTATTAAATTATTTGTATTAGGTCTTATTTTCTTGTAACTCTATATTACATTAATGTTGATGGGCCACAAGTCTGGAATATCTGGTTGAGAGGAGCAGTGAATGCTGACAGTAGAAATACCTCTACAACACCTAGTTGCAGATCCAAAGTGTCCTTTAGAGAGAAATTCCCTCTTACTTGATTACTAATTAGTGAACATGACAATTTTGGCAATGGAAACTGTCTATTGAAAAGAGATGTCCTCTAGTGAGAGTATCCTCTCATGGAGGTTCTACTGCATTGTCTTACAAATAAAATTCTATCACATTGAAAATGAGCCATATAAATGTGATAAATAGTTATTGGTCATTGCAGAATATCTGACAACAAAGACAGGGGTTTAAAATAGCCTTTCAGGCTTCTCATTGGAACATTTTTCCCAACCAACCACATTTCTAACATGGAGAAACTGATATAGTAGAACTTCCATGAGAGGACACTGGAGGATATCTCTCTACAAAGAACAGTTTTCATCATCAAAATGATCATTTAGACTATTTAGATGCTCTCCGGTATGAAGACAGCACCTCTATTTAAAGCTCTATTTGACTCAGCAACATTCCTTTACAGGGAGGTGGTTCTATGGATTCAGAGTTGGAACAAGTTCCTGAGAGGAACTGTTGGTCCACAGTTAAAACTTCCAGAAACAAAAATACTCTGGGAGATGATACCAAGGTGTTACCTCTGGTAAATGATCTGTGGCTTAATATTTGTTCCGAGCCACTAAGATTAAGCTCGGGGGTTAGTGAAAGGCTGGTTAAACTGTTTGGTTTTTGACCACTACGACCCGGGTTCGACTCCTGCATTGGACACTTTTTTCTGTTAAAAAAAAAATGCTCCAATGGCCCCCGATTCTTGCAAAAGTCCAACCCCACCAGCGAGTGCAAGTAACCAAATGGGTCTCTGGCACATTTGTAAGTGCAAAGTCGAACTCTTTACACATGTGTAGACATGTGGTGTGCTTACAGTAAAAGCAGTCGCTAACTACCCACCATGGCCTGTACCAGGGGTACTAAGAAAAAGCAAAAAAAAAAAATTAAGCTCAGCACATTTTGCCCCTGGAACAATTCTCTTGTACAATTCTCATTAGATATAATTTTAATTGAAAAAAAAAAAATTATTAGATAATAAAAAAGGCATATATTGGATTGAATAGAAGATTTATTTGCCAATATTTCGGTTGGCTGAACGCCAACCTTTATCAAGGCATTACATTTTTGTACTATACATTTTGGTTTTATACAAAAATGTAATGCCTTGATAAAGGTTGGCGTTGAGCCAACCAAAATATTGGCAAATAAAGCTTTTATTCAATCCAATATATGTCTTTTTATTATCTAATGATTTAAGTATGGATTGCTCTATTTTCAAAAAAAAAAAAAAATGTATAACTGTTGCTATATCTTCAGATAAAAGTACTAAATACAATAAATATTGTTTCTTTGTGACTTTATCTGTAATTTAAATTCTACGTTTACCAGGATGTGTGTGAGGTTAATTGTTGATAGATGCAGTGTGATCTCAAATTTAAATTGTTTTGATTCTGTGAATCCTTTTAGATGGAACAAATAGAGAAATGTCAAAGAATATTCTGTGAAGTGGGTGAGCATCATTCAGTCACCCACATAAAATAGAGGATCTGAAAGGAGGCCCTCAGAATACCAGCACTTGTTTCCCCCTGCTTTGCCTCGCAAGGTGGAGCAGGCCACCTGCATCCTATCGATGGAACTCCCCCATTACCTGCTTAATTGTACAGCCCTTGATGCAGAGAGGAAGGCCCTATATCAACAAATTAAAAGTACCAACACTTTTTGCTTTCAAAAATATCAGCAAACAAATCTAAGGCAATAGCTTACTATACATTTTTTAGATCATCATTATGTAAGGACCAGTCAACAAGTGAATGACTTTGAGACGAAGAGTAAAGCCAGTTCAATTTCTATGTAAATAACACAAGATGATTATTACCTTACCCAATTGGGAGAATCTGTATGAGGCAAGTCCCTAATAAAGGCTTTTGTGTGTGTGTGTGCATCCTATCGATGGGGCCTTGGTGAATTGTGGCAATATATTGCAATAATGCACTTTTTGTAGAACACAGAAAATATTTAAATGGATAACAAGACTGAGAGCATCAAAATTATCCTTTAAAACATTGTATAACCTGCAAATAATGAGGTTTGGAAAGAATTAAAAGGTAGGTTGGAAGAAATATTGCTATGTTCCCTTCTCCCTAACCTTGTGGCAAAGAAATATCTGCCCACCCAAATAAAAAGACAATAAATCTAAATAAAAAGAAGCAAACTAAACTCATGAACAAAACTTAAGAAAGTAGAAAATCTCTGATGTTGCCAGTCTTCTATATATATATATTTTAAAGGTAACGGAGGCAATTTTGTCGACACTTGGTTATCTTGTGTCTTCAATAAAGGTCACAGTGTATCAAATATCTTTCAGAGTTATTGTCTGAATCCCAATATACATGCTGAAAGATACAACTTCCTTATGTTTTATCTATGAGTGTATTTACATATGATAATTTGATACCAGTTATCACCCCAGTATTAGAGTTGTTGAAAGTGCTGTTCTTGAACTGTCACTTTATTTGGAGGCGTACTTGCCCCCTGTTGAAGATAATACATCAGATTGTAATCTACAAGTGGGATTTTTCTTATCAAACATTGTTCTCTGGTCCCCTCATTGTTTATGTCACTGATTGTGGATACTGATTTTGTTTTTAAGTTAGGTTTTGGATAGATTAGCTTAGTTTCTGGTTAAGTTGAATTTTATAATAAACAACAGAAAACCACAATGAATTTGAAATAAAACTTAGAATCTGTCTTCTAACTTTTACTTTAAATTTATTGTGGTTTTCTGACCCTTTGGTGCTGAGAAGAATGGTGCATGGTTTTAAATCCTTTATGTATAATTTATACAAAAACTACAGTAAATTTGAAAATAAAATGCAAAGTACACATTTAGGTGTGATTCAATCTTCCATTTAGTATTCTTTAATCCACATTATTCGTTCTGTAATCAAATCTTTATCTTCAACTCGGCACTGTCAAACAAAAACATCGATATAAATTTTTATATAACGATTGAGAACAAGTGAACTTGTGCTTGTTTTATAAGAAATGCACCAAAATGTTTCTTTGATTGGGCACTTAATGGTGAAAGTCGGCATACCTTTGGTTCAAGTTTTTTTTTAACTTTGCCACATAACTTTATGTTAATTTACTTTGGCTAGGTGTTAATATTTTCTATATTTAAAATTAAACAAGCAATAATCTCCTAAAATATCTTAAATATAAGATTTCAAGCTAAAATATATAGAGATATATAAAAATATACATATATAATATTATTTAATCTTTATTTACAA
Source organism: Cordylochernes scorpioides (assembly GCA_030710605.1). Classification (NCBI taxonomy): domain Eukaryota; kingdom Metazoa; phylum Arthropoda; class Arachnida; order Pseudoscorpiones; family Chernetidae; genus Cordylochernes; species Cordylochernes scorpioides. Next base: position 69,965,663 of record CP092866.1, read on the forward strand.
CATATTTGTTTTTATTTTGTTTTTGTGAATACCCCTCTTTTTAGGGAAGCTCTTAATATTATTCCATTTTTTTTTATATCAATGATTCAAAAATTTAAAAAACGAAGCATTATATATGTATTAATTGATTTTATTTTACTAAAATTCCACATATTTATTAACATTTATAAAATTATAAATTTAAAACATGATATATATATATATATATATTAGAATTATTTGATATAACATATAAAAAATATTCATTAAAACTAAATCTGTTTGAGAAATTAAAAACCTATTAATGATATTCTCTCTCTTTTTATTCCAAATAATCATAACCCATGATTACACATATATCTATCTCTTAACCTTGAACTAATCTAAATCTTTATGGCTCTCTATGAAGTAACTACTCCCTGTAATTATTAAATGAAATATTGGCACAACATATTTGATAATTATAAAAACCTTATTGACAATTTATTTTTAAAAATTTCCTAGAGCGAAAGAGAAAACTATTTAAAACTGAAAAATTAAATAAAAGGGAATGTTATATAAAATAAAATGGTGTCATTCTCTATTCAAAGTAGATATTAGAACTGCTTAAATAGGCAGAAATATATTTAGTTAATTTATTTTAACCATAATATCTATCTCAGGCTTCTTTCGAGAATTGTTTCGATAATTTTTAAAATACATACATGTGGTAATATATTTCAATGTATACAGTGGACCCTCTGTTTACGAGCACCTTGGAGTACGAGCTTTTCGCAGTACGAGCAAAATTTTTTGAAATATTTTACCTCGGATTACGAGTGAAATTTCGCATTACGAGCAACTCGTGATGGTTGCCCGTAATCGTGATGGATGAAAATTCACTGGGAACTCTCCCTTCAGATCAGATTCGGGAAATATGTAAAATGTGGGAAACTGTGCAATTGTTCGTATCAAGAAGAATTGCCCGAGTTTCAATTATTAAAAATAAGAAATTAGTTTCGCACTACGAGCGTTTTGGAGTACGAGCATGGCTCTGGAACGGATTATGCTCGCAAACCGAGGGTCCACTGTACTTGATATCCATTATATAACATAATTATAGTGTGTGCAGAGTATTAGGCTCATAGATTGTTGAGCTCTGGAAACCAAAAGGAATAATACTCTGCTAGTGATCTCTTTTCACTTGTATATAATAAAATATAATATAATAGGAAATAAACTAATGCTTAGTTAATCTTGCCTCGTCTTGGATAACAACACATGGTGGCAGCGGTAAACTGAATTCATAAAGAAGGTCGTTGTTCAAAGAAAATTTGAAATTCGACATCAAGCAAGCTTAGAAGCGGTAAACTGAATTCATAAAGAAGGTCGTTGTTCGAAGAAAATTTGAAATTCGACATCAAGCAAGCTTAGAAGCGGTAAACTGAATTCATAAAGAAGGTCGTTGTTCGAAGAAAATTTGAAATTCGACATCAAGCAAGCTTAGAAGCGGTAAACTGAATTCATAAAGAAAGTCGTTGTTCGAAGAAAATTTGAAACTTGACATCAAGCAAACTTTTTGGTAAGTTATATTATATTATAAGTAAATCCTTATAATGTCCCAAAATTATAATTGTGTAGCCCCAGAACCTTTTAATTTTTCAAATCCAGGTGATTGGCCAAAATGGATTAGGAGATTTGAACGTTTTAGGCAGGCAAGCGGGTTAATTAATAACCCAGAAAATGAGCAAGTTAATATGCTCGTGTACTGCATGGGTGATAATGCAGATGACATTTTGTTGTCATGTGAAATAGCAAGTGACCAACTAGAAAATTATGGTAAAGTTATTGAATGCTTTGAAAGTCATTTTATTACAAGACGTAATATAATTTATGAAAGGGCAAGATTTAATCAAAGATGTCAGCAGGAAGGGGAAAAGGTGAATGAATTTATCACAGCACTCCATAGCCTAGCTGAGCACTGCAATTTTGGGATGTTACATGATGAGTTGATTAGGGATAGGATAGTTGTTGGAGTAAGGGATAGAGCATTATCTGAAAGAATGCAACTTGATACAGACTTGACCTTAGTAAAAGCCACACTAATGGCAAAGCAATTAGAAAGTGTCAAAGAACAGCAGTCTAGCCTTTACCAACAAGAGTCTGTAGATCAAATAAAGAAAATGCCTAATCACATAAAAGAAACAAAAAGGCACGAACCAAAAATAAGACAATTCAAGTCAAACCAGTTGGGAGGGTCATCACATGGATGCACCAGGTGTGGCAATTCAAATAATCATGATTGGAAAAATTGTCCAGCTATGAACTCGTATTGTAGTAAATGCAAGAAAAAGGGCCATTATGCCAAAGTATGTAGATCAGAAGCCATAAATGAAATAAAATCAGAGATAGCTTTTTTGGGATCTGTAGAAGATAATTCCAAGAAATGGATAGTACCAATTAAGGTAAATAATAGACAAATTAATTTTAAAATTGACACCGGAGCGGATGTCACGTGCTCCCCCTACAAAATTATTATCAAAGTTTCCAAAGAATAAAACTGGAAAAATCTGATAAAATATTACAAGGTCCAAAATGGAATACCCTTGGAAACAGTTGGAATGATCCACGTAAAACTTCAAAATAAAGGCCAGCACTTAAACTCGAAAATATACATTGTTGATAAACTAAAGCAGCCACTTCTCTCTGGGGAGACAAGTGAAAAATTAAACATTGTGAGAATGATTCAGCAATTATCATCAGGAGGCCGCGGCGGACAGCGTGGTAGACTCGGAAGTGGAGATAACAGAGGCTGCTACAACTGCGGGGAAGAAGGCCACCGCAAGTTTGAATGTACCAAACCTGCCCGTGGTGGTGGACGTGGCCGTGGACAGAGCCGTGATGGAGGCAGCAACAACACCTGCTACAACTGCGGAGAAGTTGGCCACCATAAATATGAGTGTACCAACAACACGGCTGAAGATGGAGGACAGGAGGAGAACCAGCGCAAGTCCAAGAAGGCTTGCTACACCTGTGGGGAGGTTGGCCATAAGAAGGACGACTGCCCCAAATCTGGAACTCAAGAGTCCGGAGATGAGGAGGAGTCCTCTGACAATGAGGAGGAAGAGACTACCCAGAAGAGGAAGCAAGCTGAGGACAGTGAGGAGGAGGAAGTAGAAGCTGAAGAACCTCCCAAGAAGAAATCTAAGAAGACCAAGTCCAAGAAGAAAGAAGAAGATTGCTATCTGACTCTTCAAGCACATAGGACGATGCCCATGGAAAGCGCCAGGAGCAGAGAAATGAGGAGACCCCCACTTCGACATCAACCTGGCTCTCAAGGAGATGCAAGGATGACCAGGAGCAAGAGACCGAGGAGGATTGCCCTACACCAACGGCCTCATCTACAAGAGATGGAAGGATGCAGAGGGACAACCAAGACCAGGATCCAGAGAAGAGCCTCCCTTCAATGCCAGCCGTGCATACAAGAAGGGAAGGGCAGTCAAGATACCTCGAAGGTCCCTGCAAAGTTAAGGGAGGAGATGTGCAGAGTATTAGGCTCATAGATTGTTGAGCTCTGGAAACCAAAAGGAATAATACTCTGCTAGTGATCTCTTTTCACTTGTATATAATAAAATATAATATAATAGGAAATAAACTAATGCTTAGTTAATCTTGCCTCGTCTTGGATAACAACACATAGTGTAACAGCCAAAAATGTGGACACAGTCACACTCGCCAGTTTGGCCATCATGTAATACAAAACGGGATAATAAAGTTTGATTGGAAGTCTTCCCACGCCCAGACAGGAAAAGTGGTTTTTGATTACACAGTCGAACATAGTTGGATATCAAACAGTTCCTCTCTGGCTCTCGTGTAGATCAGACTCTCCTGGACCAGCGCGGGCCTCTTTCTCTCTCTTTAAGGTGATATCCAACTTGCCTCATCTTTTTGTGCTATCCATTGACGCCTAAAACCACTCTGACCATTGTGGCCACCACAACTTAACTTGCCTACCACGACAGTCAGGAGACAGGAAAACATACTACATAAACATTAATTCTGACACTTAATAAAAAAAGGATGTAGGAAAATGTTTATTTAAAAAGAGAGAGAGAGGGACAAATATTAATTGGATTAACTCAGCTCATGTAAGAAAGTGTCAGCTTCATAAATAATCTATTTGTGCTAGTTGTGTTTTCCCAAATCTGACCAGTTTTGAAATATTATATTTATCAATTAAAATATATTTTGAGTAGAGAGTTTCTAATAAAACAAAATGGTGAGGGAAGGGGAAAACGGGAGGGGGTATTTTAAAATAGGTTTTATAGAGATATTAAGAGAAAGATCAACGTCTGAAGCAGTTGCTGCATTTTGGCGATACAATAATATCCCTACCAAAGCTTCCAGTTTAGGAAAGGAACGTTTTATAAACTAATAACTCAGAGATTCTTTGAGCAACCACCCGCAGTATAATAGGCGCCTTCAAATTTTTTCCAAAGACTTGCTCATCAAAGACCAGAGTACAATACGAATGTGGCACAAGAAGAAACATAAATTGTACAGACTGTCTTCAGGAGGAAAATCTATACAAGACTTCCGCTAATGCTGTGTAAATTCACCTCTTCTATAAAATTAAACCAGATGGCCTGATACCATAACCTTGGACTATGGATCGTCTGTCTATAAGTTCCCACCTACACAACATATATATATTCTCTCACCTATAAAAATTCAATTAAAAAGAAATGTAGAATTGAGTTATAGAGTCAAAAGCCTCCTTCTCCTTTTTTTCAGGCGTCTCTACAGGTGCATGTATGTTTCACTTGAAATACCAAAATGAGAATACCTCAAGGACAGAACTTTCCTGTCATATTTAGTTTTTGTTTTCTGTTAAAATCAAACATAATTGGCTTATTTTGTAAGGTGTCGGTTCTTTCAAACGGTATTGTCCTTTGTTGAAGTTAATCTATTGATATCACACACAGGACTATATTCCTTATTTTTTGTTAATTAGATGCTTGGATCCTAACGTTGGGTGTTGTGACACTTTTTCCCAGTTAATTCTGGGAAAGGATAGATATTATGCGCTTTGGCCCACCTGTGCATAATTTCAAGGACGAGTTCATGTTTTAGGTTTCTACAATTATTCTTGTTTATGACATAATGATATTTTCACGTTGTTACTTAATATCTTGTATTTTTATTGTGGAGAGTTTATCGATGTTAATTTTGCAAGTTATAAGAGTTATTAGATATCCACATTGACCTAATTATAGATTTATGAATTTTTTTTTTGCAGCTGTCTTTGTTGATTAATGAATTTTGCAAGCTTTATTTTTCATTCTATAGGTTTCTAAATTCGTTCTTCAATATGATCTGAGAAAATTAGTTTCTTACTGAGTAGGCTTACTTATATATAATTTGAAGAATTTATTTTATCATTTGGTTTGAATATTATAGAGAATATTTGATTTAGAAAGATTTAGTTTGAGAGATAGACTCTCACACATGCCAGGTGTCACACCATTTCTCTATTTCCCTAAATTCTTCCAATTTTTTAAAACTGCACTTAACTGGACATAAAGATGGTTTCTGCATCTTTCAGACTTAGGTAAATAATCTATATTACTGCATATTATGCTCATTTTTTGTCTATCTCTCTCGCAATAAAATTATAATATTCTTTTAAATTTTATTTTCAAAATAATAATATAAATTTAACTTTAAGTTGATTATGTGACTACTATAGGGAGCAAGCATCAAAGATTTCGTGTGAGCGGAATTTTATTTCATTCTTTCCCGTGTGCGTGTCGACCCCGGATATGAAAAATTAGTTGTGACATTTTTCTGGTTTACTATAATTATTTCACTTCACTTGAGAAAATATGAGGAAATGTTGTTAGTAAAGACACTCTTATAATGGAATTTGCGCACGATTGAAGAATAATTTTACAAACGCCAAAATATGCAAATATGTAGGATAAAATAAAATGTGGAAATGAGAGAGATAGTTATAACCCAGGTTTCCCTGGAGTAAGGAAATTATATTAATTTGTTTGTATGTGTGTGATGCGAATCCGTATGACTGAACACTGGGCAACAGTGCAGCAAATTTTAGGCGCTAGATGCTCATATTAGAGGACCCATTAAGACACACAGAACCTAGTCACGTTAAAAGAAGTCCAGAGTAACAAGAATGGCAGGTAAACCCAGCAGATGACATTATTCCCAGTTAAGAGAATTTCAGAGAAGCATCATCATTATCAGGGTCTGAAAATGTCAGGATGGTCCAATCTCTGTATGGAACGCCACGTCAATCATTTTGTTCTCACTATCTGATTGTGTTGTGATAGTAGCTGCACATTGAGAACAAACTAAGTATAGGATGCGATAATCTCAAGATCATATGCCACATGGGAAAATCCCAAAGTGATCCGGTAGACTATATAGGTTGATGGTGGGGCTCCAGTGTTTTCAAGAACCGCTTTCTTGCGAAAACTAAACTGGAAGCTCAGCGCCCTTTGCGTGCTCTGCCATCAACACCCCAGGTACACACGAATTCGCTTACGGTGATACTAAGCCAGATCATCTTGTAATGCCACTGTATGGCGATCAGTTGTGCATAGTAATGAATGTCTCTTTGTACTGAAATGATCACCGTATCCACATCCGCCCAGGTACTGGTGCAACTCCACCTTCGCTGTAGAACGTCACCACACTTGACGACCTGCAGGCATCTTGGTATGAGGTGCCATCACCTACGGTATCCAGGTCTAATTTATTGTCTTAGGTGGTATACTAACGGACCAGCTCTATGTGTGGATGATCTCCTACTGCCTCGTGTTATTCCCTTCTGGTCTATTATTTCTGCGGTGATTTTCCAGCAGGATAATGCCGAGCCGCATACTACAAGGGTTTTCTTGGACGTCCTATGTGCTGTTAATACTGTTCCATGGTCTACCCATTATCTGGACCTGCTATCCATTGAGCCTATGTAGGACCAACAGAAGAACCAATCGTTACAGTGCCACAATATTCTGGTTGGTAAAAGTCTGTCCAAGAATGTGGATACGTCTTCCACAGACAACAACATCAGATGTCTCTTTGATTCGTTGCCTGACCAGGTTGCTGCATGCGTCGCAGCAAAAGGAGATCCTACACACACTCTTAATTACGACAGGTATGCATGAAAAATAATAACCTGTTCTTATCGTTGAGATTGTCATGTTTGCTTAAATTTTATGGGTAATTTCGCAACAATTCATTTAAATCTTCTATTGCCTTCTTGATTAGCAACTGTGATTTACTTGAGCGTATACATGTATAATCAGAAGTGAAGGAAAGTGGCTTGGCAGTCAAGGGAGGGGAGTGATTTTCGCTCCGCAGAAGGATACCTAACACAGAGTTACAAGAATGTGTATAACGCCACATCTTTTTTATTGAGTCGATTAAAGAAGCTTTTGGGCACACACACAAGCCCTTCTTCATATAATTAAAAACATTCTTAGTTAGCCGAAGAAGGGCTTGTGTGTGCCTGGTGTTGCGGTGTTTTATACTTTCTTGTAATTTATAGGATCCGCACAATCTTATAATAATGAATGACATACAGAGGGTCTCTGAAGAGAGGTAGTTACTCCCTAACCTGAAAACCTAATGGATGAAAAACTGGAGCATCACGAAAAGGCAAAGCCGTCACCATGTTGACGAGAGCCAAGATCTTGAAATGCGAATGTACTTGGCTTTTCTGGTTGATTCAAGAAAGGGTATTGGCCAAATTCAGAAAAAATCAATGTTCAGTTGGTATTTATTCCAATAGATCGCAGAAAGCTACCGGAAACATTCAGTTGTACAATATATGGAGATGCTCTTTCATTATATTACCACCATAATTTTCTTTAAATTTTTAGTTCTTTTCAAGACTATATCGAGATCAAGATAAGGGTAAAACGAATTATGGAATTTTGATATGTTCATTGAACTATTTTCAATTAAATAAAGAAATGTTAATGTAAGTTTAATACCAAAACATATCTTCAATAAGTATAAATGTATGGCGGAATATTTGAGCATGCTGCAAATTCCTCTGGGGGTCGGTGGAAGGCTGGTTAAACCGTTTGGTTTTAGACCACTAGGACCCGGGTTCGATTCCCGCATTGGACACTTTTTTCTGTTAAAAAAAATGCTCCAATGGCCCCCGATTCTTGCAAAAGTCCAACCCCACCAGCGAGTGCAAGTAACCAAACGGGGCTCTGGCATTTGTAAGTGCAAAGTCGAACTGCTTTTCACATGTGTAGACATGTGGTGCGCTTACAGTAAAAGCAGTCGCTAACTACTCACCATGATTATCATGGCCTGTACCACGTGTACTAGGGATAAGCAAAAAAAAAAAATTCCTCTTCATATTGATTTTAATGAGCTCATGCTATAGGGTAAACTAACTAACTGTGCGTAACCCGGATGGACTCCTGGAGTCACGTACAGAAGTCACCAACTACCCGGGCTGTCCTATGTCTTCTTGGTTTTATTTACAATGACAATGGAAATCCAATTCATGAGGTGGCTCCATGCAGATTTCTTTCTTGGGAGATTTTATAGGAATGCACTACTTATGCTGGTGATCCCTAGGAGAGTGGCCGTCAGGAATCTTTGGTATTGGACTTTACTATCCCTATCTATCAATGGATTAGCTATGAGAACATGTGCTTGCTGATAAGATACATAGGATACTACACTTTACTTAAGTTACCTTAGATCCGAGTAGTTAGAGATTTGTGGCCCAGGAACCCGGGTAACCTCTACTTTTTCTACATTAGATATACACATAAGATACATTAAATAAACATATATATTTTTTGTCTTACTGAGAATACTTCAAAGGATCCCTAACTGAATATTAGCCCCAAACAAAGAGTAAAAGTGAATCCAATTCCATTTTCTTTAATGCTGTTTAGGGAGTTAGAGAAGTTTGGTGTTGGGCTTGTGTGTTTAGCACTCTTTGATGTTGTAGATAACATTTCCCTTATATAGGTATTTAATATCAAAAAATAGCTTTTTTATATAATTTTGATCATTATAGGAAGATGTGTTGTAAAAACGGGTGATAAATCTATATTAACGATTTGGTGCCAAATATTCAATAAATCGTGCGCACATATTGACAGATATCGGATAAGACTTCAAGTGTAGCGCGTCAAAAATAAACATTTTGACTCAATTCTTTTCCAAAATACATTATAAAACCATTTGAAAAGGTCCGACTTATTAGTAGGGTACGTCCCATTTTTCTCTCACAGCTCTGAATTCTAGGTTAAGCATATTTTGTACTTGGAATAAATTTTATGTGGAAATAACGAAAACTGGCTATCTTGCAAGTTAAACTCTGGTAGACCTGCATATTTATCATATGAAATATTAAAGATTTGTTATATAAGGTTTATTAAGAAACAAAGGGGGTCGGTGGAAAAATGATCTAAACCGTTGATTTTCGCCCGCTACGACCCGGGTTCGATTTCTGCATTGGGCACTTTTTTTCTGATAAAAAAGTGCTTCAATTGCCCCCGATTCTTGTAAAAGTCCAACTCCACCAGCGAGTGCAAGTAACCAAACGGGGCTCTAGCACATTTGTAAGTGCAAAGTCGAACTTCTTTTCATATGTGTAGACATGATGACATGATTTTCATGGCCTGTATCACGTGTACTAGGGATAAACAAAAAAAAAATTAAGAAACAAAAGTAACAAATCCTTAATTTTTATTAAAAAATCTATAAGTCACCATTAATCTGAAAGATGTCACATTTCCACAACATTTTCTCCCAATACATAATAGATCTATTCTAGAATCTCCAAAGACAATATAAACAGAAGCACATCGATTTAACTTATCAGTTCTAGTATATCAGCCCAGATAGGATTTCTTCTCTATCTCGCTGTTAGGTGAATACATTTTATTTGCGAAAAATAGAATTTATTTTATTATAATTTCCTCTCTTTGTTTTTCCACGATGGTCTTATTTAGGCAGCGGTTTAATCACGCGCGAGAGACCTTTTAGAAATAATAGCCAAGAAAAATTCTATAAAATATTTGTAATTTATTTATATTAATATGATGAATTATTGCGCTATCTGTTATAAGAAATTTAGACTGTTTTTGACGCGTTTTTCACTTTAAACTGGCGAAACCGCTGGGAGGGTTTACCACTGATGAGCCAGACCCCTCAGTAGATAATCGATTTATTTTGAAAAAAATCATACGCGTCAAAATAGTTTCAATTACTTATTTATATAAATTCCTATTGTAAATTGGCGATTAATCTATATACATGTAGATTACAACTTAATTTTATAAATATATTGCCCATGACTTTACGGATCCATTGGGCTGGTGTGCTAAAGTGTGAAAGATTTTATACAATAAAAAGAAACTCTTTGCAAGTAGTCCTTTTGAAAAAAAACATTTTTCTTGTTTGATATATATTTTACCACAGGGTAGTTAAGACGAGGAAGCTTTCAAGTTGAATAAAAATATATTTAATAACAGAGAGAGTTTTTTAATTTCTCTTAGGATAAAATAAAGAAGGTGGCACAAAGGGTTTTCAGATTGTATCTATAGCTGTCGCGCGATCTACAAGCAATCCCTCGAATTTTCAACAACATTGATATATATATAAAGCAACACTTAAAATTTCACCGCATAAGTTTCTTTTTTGTGAAAAATCAATATTAATTTCAAAGAGAAAAATATGTACTATTTCTAACTTTGGATGACGTATGAAAAGGTTGAATATATGAAGAGTAATGGTCTATATATGATTGGATGACGTATGAAAGGGTGAAAATATGAAGAGTAATGGCGAACGGAAAAATAAAAGTGTCCAGGGGCGGGAATCGAACCCACAACCTTCTGCTTACCGGGCAGGTGCCATGTCCACTAGGCTACCCTGGACGTATTTTTCCGTTCGTAACTAATACTTAAAGTAACTTATAATACATTATAACGGACTGCGCAGTCCTTTATAATGTATTATAAGTTACTTTAAGTATTAGTTACGAACGGAAAAATACGTCCAGGGTAGCCTAGTGGACATGGCACCTGCCCGGTAAGCAGAAGGTTGTGGGTTCGATTCCCGCCCCTGGACACTTTTATTTTTCCGTTCGCCATTACTCTTCATATTTTCACCCTTTCATACGTCATCCAATCATATATAGACCATTACTCTTCATATATTCAACCTTTTCATACGTCATCCAAAGTTAGAAATAGTACATATTTCTCTTTGAAATTAATATTGATTTTTCACAAAAAAGAAACTTATGCGGTGAAATTTTAAGTGTTGCTTTATAATCATACGCCGCAGTCCTTTATAATGTATTGATATATGTGATATAAGGGAAAAGGATCCTGAGAATCTTGTCGACTCTCTATATTAAAGTGCTTTGTCCTGAGAATCCTCGGGAGTGGATGGGGTTTTGTATGTTTGGGCAGTCGTTATCGATGGCGGTGGATGAAAAATCGGCACACTATATCGATTAATGAATCACAAAACACCTCGGAATATTAATCATTGGCGGCTCGGGAGAGGAGATGGAAGGATTTTCGCGATTAAATTGGATTGAGATGACTCACATCTTGGACCTCGAGGCACTACTTTTAGAAGATGCACACACACGTCTTGACACACACGTTACCGACCGAACTCTGGTTGCCCCGCCCCCCGGCTTGGGTCATGTGGGACCCTGCTTGACCTTTGATTGGTCCCTGTCTCTGTCGGCCATGATGGTAAATTTGGTCGGGAAGAAGCTTTGCCTAACATCCCAATCTCTCAGGACATTCAACTCTGGAATATGAGGGCCTCTTTGTTCTAAGTGACCTAGATACACGACTTGGATCTGTCGTTCTTTTCTCTTCTACTTCTTCCATCTCCACGTCCTTTGACTGCCATCTTTATTTGAATCCATACAGAATACATTATATCCAACATGGTACATAATTATTTATTAGACAATATTCTTTATAATATTACATATATATATATATATATATATATATTATAGATTAGAAATTTTTGTGTGTTTGATTGTTGAAAAGAGGTGCAGTCGTGGAAAAGTGAAGATAATTATTTACCTTTCAAGCAGATTTTTATTTTGAATCTCTTGAAGTAAAAATATACATATAAAATTATTTATATCACAGTAATATAAAATTTAGAAAATGAATTCTATATTCGTGATTTTCATTAGAAAAGGTAGGGTTCACTTTACATATTTACAACAACAATAATTAAAAGTGATATTTTTTTGAATATATGGTCAAAAATGCAGAACAGTCAATGAATGAAAAAATAAAATATATGTTTTAAAAAAAAAATAAAATATTTGTATTTTAGATTATATAATATATATATATATATATTAGCCGAATGACCCGGGCAACGCCCGGGTTTTACCCGATTAAATGTTTTTATTCAAATAATATTCGTTACAATTATAAATTGGCACCGTGGATGTCACTTTTGTGCAACGTCCCGCTCCAAACTTTGTGTCTGAGAAGCGATATTTTTATAGAAAGATGATCTGGCTTTTATTTTCTGCTCGAATGAATGTTTTTCTGTTAGAATTTTGTTCCTGCGTACAAAATAATGAACTGGTTTCACCCGTGGTCTCTGCTTTTTGGAATTTTTCCCGATATAATTATGTATCTAATAATCAAACATGATACAGCAATATCGTCATCATCATTTTCTGACTAAAAATATATCTACTTATATATTTGCCTTATTCTGTCTGTTTGTCTGTTTGTTTGTCTGAATCTCACTGTTCGCCAATCTTCTTTCTGGCTGGTTCTTCTTATTCACTTTTCATTCTTCCGCCTAGAGGTATAGTCAGCGCCAAGGTCTTGTCCCAAAATGAAGCGAGTCTACCGAGCTAAACGACTGTGAAAACACCAGTCTCACACAGTTCCAAGTCAACATACACTTTATTCTCAAACACACTATTTATACAATAAATTCATACACACGTGACCAGGCACTCGTGGTCAAATACAATAAAAACATATATACACAGAGTTATAATAAATTAAAATCTAACATTCCTCCCCCCGTTGATGGGTACCATCAAGATCCGGAGGGGCCACCGGCAGCAGCACCATCTTCACCAAGGGTCCTCGGAGCACTCCAACCGATGTTCGCACCGATACAACCCGCATCAGGCCGTCCTTACCAGGATGGGTCTCCATCACTCTGCCAACAAGCCACCTTGCAGGGGGCATTCTTTCCTCTTTTATCAATACTAACGTATTGACGTCGTCATTGGGAAAGATGGTCTTCCACTTAGCTCCATCATTAGCTAACACGGCAGCCAGTTCTCTTAATTGATCCTGAGCCAGATAGAAACCTGAACGTAACTGTCGTGCAGCTCCTACAAACTTGTTCCTTCATCACTATATAGCCGAGTGCAGTGCCCTCTTCGCGCTACAACTCGCTTAAAAGCCGTCATGATGGTGGGTGTAGAGGCATCTGGGAACAATTCAAGATGTACGGCTCGGGTTACATAGCACACAACTAGACAGATGTAGCCCTTTTCCGTCTTTCGACCTCTACCCTTGGACATTCGAAGGTTCACAGGTCCAGCACAATCTTCACCACTTATTGAGAAGGGTTTACCCGGTGTTAATCTCTCCTTGGGAAAATCGCTCATTAGCTGGCCTGGAGTGACGCGATTGTATCGACAACATGTCACGCACTCTCGAATGCATCTTTTCATCTGATCTTTTACTCTCAGCATCCAATACTTCTGTCCCAATGTGGACAGCATCAGGTGCACACTTCCGTGCATAGTCCGCATATGAACTGCTCGATCAATCATCTGAGCCACTCTTCCTGATGAAGGTAATAGCGCAGGATGTTTTTGTTCATATGCCACAGATGGAGCCCATCTCAATCTACCGCCGACTCCAAGGATTCCTTGATCGTCGAGGATCGGCGCTAAACCACAAATCTTGCTCGTGCGCCTCACTGCTCCTAAAGTGGGCAAACTTCTCACATCTTCCCTGAAATTCTGGCACTGAATTGCCCGAAGTATTCTCCTATGAACATTTCTCAGTTCAGCTGTTGTTAAGTGCGACTGATATCGCTCCGCGCTGTAGCGGCAGTTATGGCAAAAGCGCAATATCAGGCCACCTTTCGTATATATCCATTAAAGGTTGAGCTCATCTCTCCGATGGCCACCAAGAAATGTGTTTCACTGATGGCTTGAATACTCTGGAGCTCAGTTTGACTTTAGTTCTCAAACACAGGAGGCATTCTAGGCCATTCTGTGGATTCCGCTGACAACCAGGTAGGTCCTGTCCACCAGATGGAAGTCCGTTTCAGCTCGGACCCCAGAATTCCTCGCGAGGCAATATCCGCTGGATTATCTCCTGTGGGAACATAGCGCCACTCCCTGTTGTGGACAACTCTGAATCTCCGCCACACGATTGCCAATGAAAGTGGGGAGATTTCCAGACATAGTTCTTAACCAACTCTAGACTATGATAGAATCGGACCAACAGGTAGCACTCTCCAGTTGGATATTCAATTCCTCCATTATATTTTTTCATTAGTCTGGTCAGTAGAAGAGCGCGCACAATTCCAAGCGTGGAATTGACATCCTCCGCATGGGAGCCAACCCAGTCTTTGATGCCAACAGTCTTACACTGATTCCATCATCAGTGGGAATTCTCATGTAAACAGCTGCCGCATAGGCGTCTTCGGAGGCATCACCGAATCCATGCAATTTTACTCCCTGGGTATTCCTTCCGAGACCCAACCATCGGGGTATTCTCAAACTTCCCATGAAAATCAGTCCATGTTTCAATCAATGATTCATCCATCGGATCATCCTAATGCAATCCCGTTATCCACAACCCTTGAACCATTATTTTTCCTGTTACAGGGACAGGTGCCAATCATCTTAAGGGATCTTCTAACCTGGCGATGAACGAAAGCATTTCGCTCGTGGTAGTCGCCTTTGTCTTTTCCAACGACTGAACTTCATATAAGAAACAGTCTTCAATTAGATCCATCCCAAACCCAATGTCCTTATAACATTGGACTGTTCAAATGCAATCCCTTGTGCGCAATGTTCTCTCGTAATGTTGCCCAAAATCGTCAGATCAATTTCTTTAGACTCTGTGGTTTCTAGGGCTTTGAAGGTGATGGAGGCCGGAGAGGGTTCGTTTCTTCCATTGTCTTCCTCTTCCAAGTCTATGCTGGATTCTTGTCTCTTCATGCAAAGTATCCAGGAAGATATGGCTTTAGGGCTCTTTGTTTGAGCTCTTACCTCTACATCGCTTGAAGCCCCCACTCCATAACTCTCCACATCAAGAGGCCCTGAAGGCTGAGAATCCTAAATTGCAGACTTTTCGTCAGAATCTTCCACTGCAATCTCTGGAACCTCTTGAGAACATTGAGCTTTACCTCCTGAAGAATCAGGATCTTATGCCGAGGCATCGTCTGTAGGCTTAGAGCAATTATAGGACTCTGAAATCTTCTTTAGAGATCTCAAACCACTCAATATAATAGTCCCATAATCCACCGGATTCGCAATCCTTTCCGGTCTAGCACTTTCACCAGACTTTCTGGAGACTTGTCTCCCAAATTAAGACCTTTTCGCTGGAGTAGGCACTTGCCCCTTTGGAGAACTGGCCGGAGTATATAACATTGTAGTTACTGCAGCTCCAGAAACAGTTTCCTTCGATACAAGTTACATTCCATTGCTTGGAAGATATTTGCCAATTGAACCTTTTTCTATTGGCTCTCTCCTCACATAGGTGATCTGGACAGTGCAACCCTGCTTAGAAAGCGTTTCACCTTCTCCAACCATGCATCATCATTCAACCATTTACTTTTCTTTCGGATTTAGAGGCGCGGGGCACTCAACCAAAATCGTCTACAACGATTTCCCGCCCAAAACCATCAGTTGTCCATCTTTTTCTTCCAAAGAAATTTGAGGTAGTCCCAATCATTATCTCTGATGGCGATCATCCAGAAATATCTTTTCAGGTCGGCCACAACTCCGAACTTATTCCTCCGAAGCTTTATCCTTATCTCAGGGATTCTTCTCAGCAGATTGGGTATCCTCTTCCAATATCGCTTCAACGAGAATCCGTTTCGTCCTCGATAGGAAGCACCGTCTTTCGCTGGCCGTACAGGCGCAGCCTTGGATTCACACCCAAATACAGGGTGATCCGGAAAATAGCATCCCTTTACTTTAAATTCGACATCTCCAGTCTGTCCTGCTTCCACCAATTTCCTCGATGCTGGAACTCTGACAACTCTTTCCTCAATATCATCAGTGGACTCAGCCTCACCATCTGAAATCTCCACTTGATCATCGCCCTCAGCTACTGCTTTAGAATTGCTCACCGATTCATAACCTTTGACAGCAGTCTCAGAATCCCCTATTTCATTGTCCTTGGTTTCAGCCTCAGAATCCCTTACTCCGTCGCCCTTAGGCTCATCTTCAGAGTCTTGTACTCCGTCGCCCTTAGGCTCATCTTCAGAGTCTTGTACTCCGTCGCCCTTAGGCTCATCTTCAGAGTCTTGTACTCCGTCGCCCTTAGGCTCATCTTCAGAGTCTTGTACTCCGTCGCCCTTAGGCTCATCTTCAGAGTCTTGTACTCCGTCGCCCTTAGGCTCATCTTCAGAGTCTTGCCTTTCTGCTACCTTTGAATCGGTACCTTGTTCTGCTTCTAGCTTTTCTGCTACCCTTGAATCATTGCCTTGTTCTGCATATGGCCTTTCTGCCATCTTTGAATCAGTACCCTGTTCTGCATATAGCAGCTTCACTTCTTCAGTGCTCTTTGAATCCATTCCTTGCTCCACATCCAGCCTTTTCTCTTCATCTGCTTCAACGGATTCTTTCCCAACTTCAGCCCTATGACTTTCGTCAATTTCTACAACAGACTTCTTCTTGACTTGAGCCCTTTCACCGTCTTCAGCAAAATGCCCTTTTACAAGTTGAGCCTTTTTACTTTCTTCAACGGCAATCTGCGTGGATGTCTCTTCTTTTTGCTCGGATGATACCACAATCCCAGCATCTTCCTTTATAGAAGCTGGATTAACTCCCTTCATCAAGGTAGCTCCTACAACACTTGGCTTCTCACTCATCCCGAATTCCAAACTGCTTCCATCGCGGATCTTCATATCCAATTTGGGCAGTCGGCAAACTCTTGTTCCAGGCAGCGAGCCTTTCTGGTATCCATTGTCCCGAAAGACCTTAGCACCTTGCGTCGGAGGATTGAGGAACTCATCTATTTGTCTTTCCAGGTCGAGCCATTTTTGTTTATACTGTATCACAGTATCCTGCTCGTCTTTCAAGTCACGACTAGTGTTGTCTTCGTCATCGAGCATCAACTTCCAGATTATCCTATCCTCTTCCCGAAGATTTGCCATATTATTCTTGATGAGTGTATAGCTCGTTCTTATTACATCCTCAGAAGGAGTCTCTTCATTCAACTCAGCTTCAACCTTTTTAATCCACTTGGAAATGATCGTTCTTTGAACGGCTCTACTTCTTAATGCCCGCTTCATGGCTTAGACTTGCTTTATGTTCTTAACTTGACCTTTTTTGCTTAACGCGCTATACCTCGGCCTTATCCTTTTAATCCAATTTGCAAAACCTTTTGCAAAACTTTATTTGCATAAATTCTTCTTTTTTTTCTACGATTGCTTAAATTTGCATAAGCCTTCTTTTTTCTCGATGCTCTTAATATCAACAAATTGGATTTACGATTTTTAACTTTAAACTTTTGAGTGAACCTTTCTAAATCTTATAACTTGAATCCGGTCAACTTAAATCCGGTAACTTATAATCCGGCAACTTATAACCGGCAACCTAGATCCGGTAACTTATATCCGGTCAACTTAAATCCGATAACTTATAACCGGTCAACTTAAATCCGTAACCTGGATCCGCCACTCGAGGGACCAAAATGTTCGCCAATCTTCTTTCTGGCTGGTTCTTCTTATTCACTTTTCATTCTTCCGCCTAGAGGTATAGTCAGCGCCAAGGTCTTGTCCCAAAATGAAGCGAGTCTACCGAGCTAAACGACTGTGAAAACACCAGTCTCACACAGTTCCAAGTCAACATACACTTTATTCTCAAACACACTATTTATACAATAAATTCATACACACGTGACCAGGCACTCGTGGTCAAATACAATAAAAACATATATACACAGAGTTATAATAAATTAAACTCTAACACTCACGGATGGGATTTTTCATAACCATCGGTGGTTCAGTGGTAGAATGCTCGCCTGCCACGCGGGCGGCCCGGGTTCGATTCCCGGCCGATGCATTTTTTTTTTTTTTACAATTTTTAAAACTCATTTATATATTATACAAGAATGACATCCACGGCGCCAATTTATAATTATAACGAATAGTATTTGAACAAAAGCATTTAATCGGGCAAAACCCGGGCGTTGCCCGGGTCATTCGTATATAATAATTGTATAAACGAATGCAAGACAAAATCACCGCGAATGTTTCTTTTTTTTAAGGCAATTTCTTTTTAAGGCAATTATCGTTATTTATCGTTAATTTTTGTTTCGATTTTATTGAAAAAAAAAACGATATGGTGCCTTTAAAAAATGATCTTTATTACTATGCAGTTTTCTATTTAGTCAATATACCTAAGTTCATGTTGCAAATGTAATTATCTCTATCGATTTAGTAGGTGAAATGCAAAAAAAAAAAAAAAAATCGACATGATATAATCTTTATGAAAATTCACATTTTTATTTTTATATTTTCAAGACACACACAGTTTGGGGCGGGACGTTTCACAAGAGAGACATCCACGGCGCCAATTTATAATTGTAACGAATAGTATTTTAATTAAAACGTTTTAAAAACACACAGTTTGGAACGCGACGTTTCACAAGAGTGACATACATGGCGCCAATTTATAATTGTAACGAATAGTATTTGAATTAAAACGTTTTTAAAATATATACGCACTCGGGTAAAACCCGGGCGTTGCCCAGGCCATTCGTCTAGTAGTTTTAATAATTGATTTATATATTTTTTAAAATAGCCTATCGTCTTCTCCGTAATTTTTTACCTATGTATGGAAATTTTGGTTTGAATTAGTGAACTACTGCGAATTTGTATACCGGACATACAAACCAACAAACAAACAGACAAACAGACAAACATTCATATGTTCATACAACTACTCCTGGACACCGAGATCCATTAAGCGAAGATGAAACCTTTATTCCTCATCAACGCTAATATGACTGACGAACTATTTACAAATTAATGATATATATACATAGAAATAATTAACATAGTAACACAAACAAACACTATGCAAAACCTTATTTGCATATCACGACAATCCATCTAAACATAACTATTGTTATGCAAAACACCACATCTTCTCACCCCCAATTTGTTACACAATCTTTTAAGTATTCGGGAAGTCTCCGGTTTCTTATTGGTCTACTTGGCCCAGGTGTTTCCTCAAGCCTTTCCTGTGATTCGTTTGGGTCATTCATTTGTTCCCTCCTTCTTTCGGTGTTACACTCCTCCTTCTTCTCCACATCCTCCGCTACTTCTTCCTTGACTCTTCTCATCAATTGGTCCTGGTGTCTTTTTGCTGTCACTCCGTTTTCAATGATCACTTCATAGTTCCTGGGTCCAAGTACTGTCTTTATCTTCCCCGGTTCCCACTTTCCCCTTCCATTATATTTACGTGCATACACATTCTCTTGGGACTTGAACCTATTCTGGAAGTGTTCTTTTCCATTTTCGCTATCTTCACTTTCTTTAGGGTGCAACCGGTTCATTCTTGTGGTCAGTCTGCGACCCATTAGTAGCTCAGCTGGTGTTAATCCAGTTGTTCCATGAGGTGTAGTCCGCATTGCAAACAGAGCGCGTGGCAGCGTAACCGATATGTTCTCCCAACCATTCTTTCTTATTAGCTGTTTGAGTGTTTGTACCACTCTTTCTGCCTGTCCGTTTGTCTGTGGGTGGTAGGGAGCCGATGTTATATGCCTTACTCCGTTCATCCTCAAAAATTCCTGAAACTCATGACCCACAAACATGCGACCATTATCCGAAACAACCTGGTCGGGCAAACCATGAACAGCGAACAGACTTCTTAACACTCGCACTGTAGCTGTTGCCGTGCAGTGATCCATGATGATGGCCTCCGGCCACTTAGACATTGAGTCAACGACTATTAGAAACGTTCTTCCATGGAATGGTCCTGCATAGTCTACATGAATGCGTGACCATGGTTTAACTGGTGCCGTCCAAGGGTGAACTGGGCTCGGTTTAGGATTATTTCGCACCAGTTGACAATTTTCGCATCTTTCGACCTTATTTTCTATAGCCTTATCCATTCCCGGCCACCACACATGGCTCCTTGCAATTGCCTTCATTTGTATAATCCCAGGGTGAGTTTCATGAAGCTGTTCCAATGTTCTCCCCTGTAGAACGGGCGGTATTACTACTCTATTTCCCCACAGGAGACACTCTCTATGTAGCGATAATTCATTTCTCCTATTGAAGTATGGCCTAAATTTTTCTGCTGGACAGTGAGCTGGCCATCCTATTCGAGTCCATTCCACAATTATCCCCAGAACCGAGTCTTCCTGCGTTGATTTTGCCACTTCCTTCGCCTCTAATGGTGACTCTTCATTAGTTTCCATAAGAAAAACGTCAACTGGTTCCGGTGTTTCTTTACTTGTCCTTTCGTGGGGTGCTCTACTCAACGCATCCGCATTTGCGTTCATTCTCCCAGGTCTATGTTCAATCTGATAGGAGTACGATGCCAATGTAAGACTCCACCTCATCATCCTCGGGGAAAGCATCTGAGGAATAGGTTTGTTCGGATTAAAGATTCCCAGTAGAGGCTTATGGTCAGTGATTATCTTAAAGTCACGGCCATACAAATATTTGTAGAATTTTGAGATGCCAAATATTATGGCCAGAGCTTCCTTATCTATTTGTGCATACCTTCTTTCCGTCTGAGACATAGTTCTCGAAGCAAACGCAATGGGTCTCTCCATTCTTTCCTCCACGTGCGAAAGCACTGCTCCTACTCCAAAGGGTGATGCATCACAAGCCAAGACCAGGGGTTTTCTGGCATCATAGGGTGTTAGCACCAAATCGGATTGAATCAAATTCTTTGCCTCCCTGAATGCTCTATCCTCCACTTCTTTCCATTTCCAACAATTTCTTTTGTTTAGCAGTCTATGCAGTGGTTCAAGTACAGCGGTTCGGTCTTTTAAAAATTTGCTATAAAAATTCAATAGTCCAAGGAAACTCTGTAACTCTTTTTTGTTTTCGGGTTTCGGAAAATTCTTAATTGCCTCACATTTCTCTTCAGTAGGGTGTATGCCTTCCGCATCTATTCGGCACCCAAGAAAAATTAACGAAGATTTTTTAAATTCGCACTTCTCCTTCTTAAGAGTCAGTCCCATTCTTTGAATACTCTTCAATACTTCTCTCAATCGGAGGTCATGTTCCATTTCATCTTTCCCTGTTACCAGAATGTCATCCAGGTAAACGACTACTCCTGGAATTTTGGCTATTAAACTTTCCATTCGTCGCTGGAATATTCCTGGCGCACAGGAAACACCAAAAGGCAAACGGTTTACCTTAAACAATCCCTTGTGCGTGTTAATAGCCAATAGCTCTGCTGTCTCCTCATCCACCACCAGCTGCTGATATGCATCTTTAAGGTCCAACTTAGAGAAAACCTTTCCTCCTGCCAAATTGACCTGCAAGTCGGCTGCCGCCGGAACTGGGAAAGTATCTGACTCCACGATGGTGTTAACAGTACTCCGATAATCTCCACATATTCTTATTGAACCATCCCTTTTCAGTACTGGGACGATTGGAGTAGCAAACCTTGTAAATTCAACAGGAGTCAATATTCCTTGTTCCTCCATCTTCCTCAAAGCCTCTTCAACCTTAGGTCTAATTGCGTATGGCAATGTTCTAGCTCTTAGAAATGTGGGTTTCCCCAGAGTTTTGATCTTTATGTGGATTGGTGGACCTCTGTATTGTCCTAATTTCTCTTTAAACACATCCATAAATTCCTCAGTGATTTGACATACATTGTCGCTATAATTTATCCATTCAAAACCAATTCCAATCTGGTCAAACGCCTCCCTTCCAATCAGATTCGGGCCCGGACCTTCGATCACAAGAAATTCCATTGTGATACTTCTTTTATTTACTTTTACGTCGGCTTTTATTTTACCCAGAATCGATAACCTCTGCCTGTTCCATTGCACCAACTTGGTAGAATCCTTCTCTATTCTAGGCCTTTCTGACTTCACCCAAGTTTCAATGTACGTCTTCTCAGAAATAATATTTTTCCCTGTTCCTGAGTCAATGAGCATATTCATATCTCGACCGCTAGTCCGTACTTTTACCATATAACTCCGCATGTTACTTGTGTCCTTCACTTGATTTATATTAAAAAGGCCATTAGTTGCCTCTGCCTCCTCGTCTATTGAGCAATTATTACGATCGCTCCTCCAGTTCCCGTTCTTACAGACCCTAGATATATGCCCTAACTTCTGGCATTTAAAACATCTCTTATCTTTAAAGAAACATTTCTCTTCTCTGTGATTTGTGTATCCACAGCGGAAACATTTAAGAATCTTCTCATTCCCCCGTCTCACCTTAACAGCTCTTCCCATTACATTCATTTCTTCCTGAGGTTTTCCATCTTTAATTTCTGCCACGTTCCTTACCGCAGCCTCATGTGCCAATGCCATCTCTTGAGCCACTTTAAATGTTAGCATACTGTTCATTAACAGCATTGATTGTATCTCTTCGTTTAGAATGCCGCATACTAGGGCATCACGCAACCTATCTTCCACATCAGGGAATTCACACTTCTCGGCAATTTTCTTTAGAGCTGTTATAAATTCAGATATTGTTTCATTTGGCATTTGAAGCCTTTTCGCAAATTTAAACCGCTGCACTATTATATTTGGCGTCGGATCAAAATATTTTTTTATCCCTGCTACTATCTCCTCCCATTCTGTTTCCAATGGATTCTTGGGAGAGGTCAACGTCCGTATTAAATTATACGTTTCTCTTCCACATAGCGAGAAAAATGTTGCCTTCTTCTTATCAACCTTTACTATATCATTCGCTATGCAATAGGATTCGAAGCGCTCTAAATAACTTGAGATTTCATTTCCATTGTTTGGGTTGAATTGTTCAATGTTCATCATTGTTCGCTCACTTTCATTCACTTGTGTATAACGTTCTTTACTCGTCGCCACTGTTGTGTCTCTATGTTCATACAACTACTCCTGGACACCGAGATCCATTAAGCGAAGATGAAACCTTTATTCCTCATCAACGCTAATATGACTGACGAACTATTTACAAATTAATGATATATATACATAGAAATAATTAACATAGTAACACAAACAAACACTATGCAAAACCTTATTTGCATATCACGACAATCCATCTAAACATAACTATTGTTATGCAAAACACCACAATATATATATAACAAAGGTCTTAAATAACAATAACAATATATATAACAACATAAAGTTCCGGGATGATGATATTCATGTACCTAAAGAGGTACCTCTCCCTTTATAGTTACCTGAATACCAACCTCCCGCCACTCTATGTTGTATTCTAGCCTGAAAATCTACCCTTGCTACATCGCCAACTTTACACCTTTTTTTTTGTGGCCAATTCGACTGATTTCACAACCTCTTTCGTAAGATGTTATAAGTCGAAGCCAACCCTGTACTGACAAGGGCTATATCCATGGTATACAAGTTGTCTTTTTGTATGAATTTTCTAAAACCGGTGTCGTGGTTGATTCTTTATAACCGCTAGTAAATTTTTTTACTAGGGTGATAAACATTATATCTCGTTCTGTTGCATAATTAAAAGAAGAGATGCCACTTTGATTATGTAATAGAACGATGCATATAATGCCTATCACCCTAGTAAAAAACTTTACTGGTTAAATGTAGATAAAAACGCTCACACACACATGCTACTGGCCAGGATATGCCCCTAATTAGTTTTTAATATATATATTAGATAGTAAAAAGGCATATATTGGATTGAATATATATATATATATATATATATTAAAAACAAAAAGGGCATATCCTGACCTGGCCCACATGAGCATTTATAGATGGCAGAGCGCCATCTAGTGAAACAAAAATAAACTAAACGTTTATTTAACTTGTTCCATGATATTTAGTCAACCCAATTTCTTGACAAATCAAGAAAAGTCAACCACGAACGCGTTTCAAGCTGTTGGTGCTCTGCCATCTAGAAATGTTCATGTGAGCCTGGTCAGGATATGCCCTTTTTGTTTTTAATAATAAAAACACCTGACCTTTTTATATTTTTATTGCTTTTTTCACTAAATATATATAAATATTTATTAAACTAATTCGAAGACAAAAATATACAGGATTGAAGCTAGATACATTGGATTATCTTTGGTGTTAAGATCAGAGTTTTATTGTTTAAGAAAGAACACAAGAAACATTGGCCTGTTTAGCCCAATTTACTTAAACACAGATCGCCATCTTTGGCGTCAAAATGAAACTATTTTTAGCGTTATTTTTTTATTTACAAATAAAAAAAGACGATTAAGTGCAATCATAGAACGGAGTTTGAAATATTTGGGAGGCTCTTTCTCTCTCCTTCCAGCGTTTTTTTCAGTTTTCGTTTAGATGACACTATAGGTTATATTAAACCATTAAAAGTGGGAAGCATAACTATTAAATATATTTCTATATCATGTTTGATGCGCCTATTTTCTACAATGCCGTTTAAAAAGTATTAATTTGAAGTTATTTTATTAAAATATCAATATATGTTGAAAATTACAAACCTCTCTCCGATATATAAGTCAACATATTATCCCTATATGTATATAAAAGTCAGTGTATGTACTTAGTCTAGCCATAAATATTGTTACAAAACCAAATCAGTGATACATTTTTTTATTTGTCCACGTGAAGTATTCAAAATACAGTAGTTGTTATTTGAATATCTCGTGCACACGTGTTTAGAAAAAATCGGAATATATTTGTTTTTTGATAATGGATTGGGGTGTTAAATAAACCGTATAGCTGTAATAGCCTTACACAAGGTAGGCCAAAGTCCTTCATCCATTTTTAAACTTTTACAAAATTTGAATATTACGCGTCAATTTGTTTATCGAACCATTGAAAGGTTCAACAAGGCTGGCACTATTAATGACCTTGAAAGATCTGGTCAACCGCACGTGCAATGAACGCAAGCAGTAAAAAAGCCATTCGCGAAATAATTTGTCGAAATCCACGCCGCAAACAAAAGATCGTAGCAAAGCAGATGAATTTAGCTCCAAGAACCGTTTCCAGGATAATCAACGAAGACCTTGGACTGAGAGCTTTCAAACGACGCACAGGTCATTTGATAACCCCTGCTCTTGAGATATTAGAAGGGTTAGATCAAAAATGTTGTTGGCGCAGCATGATGGTCGGTGGCATGAGAGAATCCTTTTCACAGACGAGACATTTTTCACTGTCGAGGAAAAGATTAATCGTCAGAATGATAGGATATATGCTCGTAGCTCTCTAGAAGCTTCTTTGAAAGTCAGAAGACTTGAAAAAGTCACCATCCTTCTTCTGTCATGGTTTGGTGGGGAGTTAGCTACCAAGGTGTAACAGATCTCCACTTCTGTGGCAAAGGGGTAAAAAATACAGTTAAAAACTATAAATAAGATATTTTGTAACAAATAGTAAAGCCTCTGAATACAAAAATGTTTAGTGGAGAACATTGGATATTTCAACAAGATTCAGCTCCTGCTCACAAAGCTAAGTCAACTCAACAATGGTTGGAGACGAATGTTCCGGAGTTCATAAAGGCCAATGAATGGCCCTCTGGAAGCCCTGATTTAAACCCCCTTGATTACAGTTTGTGGGCACATTTAGAGGAGAAGGTGTGCTCTAAAAGATATCATAATTTGGATCAATTGAAATCAGCATTGGTGAGAGCAATGAAAGAAATACCCTTAGAAAAGGTGCGTGCCGCCATAGATCAGTGGCCCGAACGTTTGAGATCCTGTGTCAAAAATAAGGGAGGACATTTTGAATAATTGTATATATTTAAAATCTATGTTCTATTGGCTAATAAAATATGTATTTATATTCCATTAGTTTTTGTTCTTAATCATTTAATTTATAAAATTGTTTGTAACAGAATTTATGGCTAGACTGTGTATGTATGTATATATGTATTGGGAGTACAAATAAGTTTTGAGGGATTTGCAAAAGAAGCCACAACAAATATTATATAAATAGCATCGGACCTTGTAAGGTTTCATGTTAAGGCTTCATCATTTCCCCAAAAAAATCAGAAGAAGTCTTTTCACTCAAGTGTAAGGAACTTTTTTTTTTGGTGCTCTAACCATGTCAACCTTTTTGCCAACAAAACACAATTTGCGGGAAGCGCTGCTTTTTTGTTTTAATTTGAAGAAAAGTGCAACTGATGGACATCGATTGCTGTGTGAGGCATATGGTAAACATGCTCTATCAATAAAATCATGTGAGTACTGGTTTCGGCGTTTCAAAAGTGGCGATTTTGACACCAGAGACAAAGAACGCGGAGGGAGGCCAATAAAGTTTGAAGACGCTGAGTTGGAGGCTTTATTGGACGAAGATTCAAGCCAAACCCAAGAGGAGCTCGCTGAAACCTTGGGAGTGACTCAACAAGCGATTTCGAACCGTCTCAAGGTCATGGGTATGGTGCAAAAACAAGGAAATTGGGTTCCATATGAACTCAAGCCAGGAAACATCGAGCGCCATATTTGCACGTGCGAACTACTGCTCAAAAGACAAAATCGGAAAGGTTTTTTGCATCGAATCGTGACGGGGGACGAAAAGTGGATTCACTACGACAACCCAAAGCGCAGAAAATCGTGGGTTAAGCCCGGTCATGCATCAACTTCAACGGCCAAACAGAATATTCACGGCAAGAAGCTAATGCTGTGCATCTGGTGGGATCAGCTCGGAGTGATCTACTATGAGCTACTTCAGCCTAACGAAACCATCACTGGAGAACGTTACAAACAACAATTGATGCGATTAAGCCGAGCATTGAAGATTAAACGCCCACTATATGCCAAAAGACATGACAAGGTGATCTATCAGCACGACAACGCTCGGCCACATGTTGCAAAAGTTGTCAAGGAGACTTTGGAGGCGCTTCAATGGGATTTCCTACCCCACCCGCTGTATTCACCAGACATTGCTCCTTCAGACTACCACATGTTCCGTTCGATGACACATGGCCTGGCCGAGCAGCACTTCACTTCTTACGAAGAGGCGAAAAATTGGGTCAATGTTTGGATCGCCTCAAAAGACGAGGAATTTTTTCGACACGGAATCCGTATGCTGCCTGAAAGATGAGAAAAAGTCGTAGCTAAAGATGGACAATACTTTGAATGAAATATATTGTACTGATTTCTCTGAATAAAGATTCGAATTTATAAAAAAATCCCTCAAAACTTATTTGTACTCCTAATATGTATGGTAATTTAAACCAACAACCCTATTTTGTATAATACTTATAACAAGATTGTAATGTTGTTTATAGAAACACATCTATAAATAATTATATGCATGATTGACATGTGTCAGTGCATCACCATATGTAATGTACTTTGTACAAACTGAGGATGAATAAATAAAACTATGTAATAGATTAAGAGCTGAGTTAAAGCAAGATTGAGTAGTCAAACACGTCTAAATTCTAGATAGATGTAAATCACAAAACAACTTCTAAAGATAGATTGGAAGCCGTCAGAACGGCGCCAGAGTCCAGTTTCGACAGACGATCACATGTACTGTAATGCAATATTTCTTTGTCGGAGGAGTTATATAAAAAGCCTCCTCCGGCTTAGCAACACAGTCACAGTCACTTCACCGTCGGCGCGAGCCCTTCTCAGCCAGGACCACCTCATCGCCATGTAAATCAGTAAGATCTCTTATAACTCCATCTTGCTCTTAGCTCGACTTTTATCTGTTCATGGAACTTTCCTACTACGACTGTGTCTCTTCGTTTTTTTTTTGTGTGTGGACATTCCCAAGCTTTCCACTCTGCCTCGAACACGACTGCCTGTACTCTGTGAGAACTGTTAAAGGTCCTACAAGGTGCAGAGAGGTACTGGAAAACTCTCCACGCCCTGACTGTCCCTCTCGGCTACTACAGGTTTGACCCTCGGTTACCACAGCTTATAGCGAGAGTCGACAGGATTCTACAAGAGGCTACCAGACCTCAACTTATTACATATGTATGTATGTTTGTTTGTTGGCTATACACGTCTACAATACGTAACTGATATGAATGAAATTTTAACAGCATATATAGTAGAATCTGGAAAACGTATAGTGAAAATTTCAGGTCTCTATCCCGAATATTCTTCGAGTTATTTGCAAATTGCGTTGTAAATTTGCCCTTTAGCTCGCAAACAGCGCCTTTAGCGGTGAAGATGGGAGGTAATATCAGCAGACCAAATGTACATGTAAAACGTATTTTAACAGGACATAGAGAAAAAAACTGGAAGAGATATTTATTGGATTTTTAGCCAAGAAAAATTGAAATGGACAGGTTCTGGGCAAAAATAGTTGTTTTTAAGTCAGAAAATGATGATGACAATATTGCTGTATCATGTTTGATTATCAGATACAAAATTATATCGGGAAAAAAAATCCAAAAAGCAGATACCACTGGTGAAGCCAGTTAATTTTTAGTATTCAGGAACAAAATTCAAAAAGAAAAACATTCATTCGAACAGAAGACACAAGGCCATATAATCTCTCTATAAAAATATCGCTTCTCTGACACAAAAATTGGAGCAGGACATTTCACAAGAATGACATCCACGGCGCCAATTTATAATTGTAACGAATATTATTTGAAAATCATTGAAAATAATAGAATTTTCAAATATCGTTGTGAAAATTTACATTTTTATTTTTATATTTTAAAAACACAAAGTTTGAAGCGAGAGGTTTCACAAGAGTGACATCCACGGTGCCAATTTATAATTGTAGCGAATAGTATTTGAATAAAAACATTTAATTGGATAAAACCCGGGCGTTGCCCGTGTCATTTAGCTAGTATTATTATATTAGACATACACCGCTGTGAAGTTTGGCGTGGGAACCGCGTGGAGGAGTCATCATCCAAAAGACATTTGAATCAGCACCTGTTTTAAGGAGAGAATAAATAAATACCCTTATATGCAATTAAAGACAATTTTTAAAATTATTTAACTATGTTTGATAATGGAAACTTTCTAGGGAAATGTATACAGCGTGAGTAAGGATGAAAACACTGGACAAACCAATCAATCCATACTCTATATAGTGAAGAATTAAACTTCACTTTACATGTTATTCGATGAAAAATATCCATCCCTTCCCTTCAAACACTCTGTAAATACCATTGCATCATTCTGTAGACACTACACCAGGATCTTTTTATATTGAATACAGTTAATCAAATCTACTTGGGGATCTTATAATGTTGTACAGGTCATTGGGAGGCTATAACTTCAGAGTGAAAAATTAGTATAAATTTGATATTGTACTGGGAATTATGAAAAATTATGAAAAAGAAAAAGGCATCTTCTTATCGTGCAACTGAAAGTTACTGATGGCTTGCGCCATCTATCGGAATAAATATCAATTATTCTCGTTGATTTTTTAATTATTCCGCGATAATCAACGAGAATAATTGATATTTATTCCGATAGATGGCGCAAGCCATCAGGAACTTACAGTTGAACGATAAGGAGATGCCCTTTTTCTTTTTCATATAACTTCAAAGTTGAAATTAAATGGACAAAGAGTTTATTGGTGACGTGTCAGTATGGTCAGGCGATAAGAGAATGCCCAGGTTCCATGAGCAAAGATAAGGTGAAAATTAGCGATTAATTATTGACATTCAAAGAAAAATGAAGGGCAAGATATATGGGAATAAAATGTTAATCTGCTATCAATAAACAATAGTCTGTCTATTATTTAAAATTGGGGAATCATTCATATATTCATATACAAAGTTTTTTTTTTGACGAATTCTTTAGGCTAATATCATTATAAAGAAGTTATTCTTAACTGTTTGAGAAATTTCATAAATAAAGGGCGTCTATAGAAGGAGCGCTAGTTTTCAAACACTTATGTGACTTTATGTACTCACCTCCTGTTAACCCTGTCACTTTGTGCTTCAACAATCTTTTCGCTTATGTGATAGCAGAAAGTTTTCTGAAACATGTATAAAATTTCACTTATCAGAGAATAACTCTTAAATATTTCAAGTTATCAAAATGAGAAAAAATCTCTACATTGAACACTAACGAAGCTGTCAAGAGAATAATTTTTTCTTTTTGGCCACGAAATAGTTACCTTTCACACATTTAAACTCCGGAGCCGCGACTTTCCACCCTCCGACAATAATGGAAGCCTTCTAACCGAAGACAAAAATGGAAGCCTTCCACACAACGACAATAATAGAAGCCTTCCACCTAACGACAATAATAGAAGCCTTCCATCTAACGACAATAATAGAAGCCTTCCATCTAACGACAATAATGGAAGCCTTCCACCTAACGACAATAATAGAAGCCTTCCATCTAACGACAATAATAGAAGCCTTCCATCTAACGACAATAATGGAAGCCTTCCACCTAACGACAATAATAGAAGCCTTCCATCTAACGACAATAATAGAAGCCTTCCATCTAACGACAATAATAGAATTCTTCCACGTAACGACAATAATAGAAGCCTTCCACCTAACGACAATAATAGAAGCCTTCTACCCGAAGACAATAATAGAAGCCTTCCATCTAACGACAATAATAGAAGCCTTCCACCTGACGACAATAATGGAAGCCTTCCACCTGACGACAATAATAGAATCCTTCCACCTAACGACAATAATAGAATCCTTCCACCTAACGACAATAATAGAATCCTTCCACCTAACGACAATAATAGAAGCCTTCCACCTAACGACAATAATAGAAGCCTTCCACGTAACGACAATAATAGAATCCTTCCACGTAACGACAATAATAGAAGCCTTCCATCTAACGACAATAATAGAAGCCTTCCATCTAACGACAATAATAGAAGCCTTCCACCTAACGACAATAATTGAATCCTTCCACCTAACGACAATAATAGAATCCTTCCCCCTAACGACAATAATA
Organism: Cordylochernes scorpioides; assembly: GCA_030710605.1. Taxonomy (NCBI): domain Eukaryota; kingdom Metazoa; phylum Arthropoda; class Arachnida; order Pseudoscorpiones; family Chernetidae; genus Cordylochernes; species Cordylochernes scorpioides. The sequence goes on from CP092866.1 coordinate 69,996,900, forward strand.
GAAACCTTCCACCTAACGACAATAATAGAATCCTTCTACCTAACGACAATAATAGAAGCCTTCCATCTAACGACAATAATAGAATCCTTCCACGTAACGACAATAATGGAAGCCTTTCACCTAACGACAATAATAGAAGCCTTCCACTTAACGACAATAATAGAATCCTTCTACCCGAAGACAATAATGGAAGTCTTCCACCTAACGACAATAATAGAAGCCTTCTACTCGAAAGCAATAATGGAAGCCTTCCACCTAACGACAATAATAGAATCCTTCCACCTAACGACAATAATATAAGCCTTCCACCTAACGACAATAATAGAAGCCTTCCATCTAACGACAATAATAGAATTCTTCCACGTAACGACAATAATAGAATCCTTCCACCTAACGACAATAATAGAATCCTTCCACCTTACGACAATAATAGAATCCTTCCACCTAACGACAATAATAGAATCCTTCCACCTAACGACAATAATAGAAGCCTTCCACGTCACGACAATAATGGAAGCCTTCCACCTAACGACAATAATAGAAGCCTTCCATCTAACGACAATAATAGAAGCCTTCCACCTAACGACAATAATAGAATCCTTCCACCTAACGACAATAATAAAATCCTTCCACCTAACGACAATAATAGAATCCTTCCACCTAACGACAATAATAGAAGCCTTCCATCTAACGACAATAATAGAATCCTTCCACGTAACGACAATAATGGAAGCCTTTCACCTAACGACAATAATAGAAGCCTTCCACCTAACGACAATAATAGAATCCTTCTACCCGAAGACAATAATGGAAGTCTTCCACCTAATGACAATAATAGAAGCCTTCCACTCGAAAGCAATAATGGAAGCCTTCCACCTAACGACAATAATAGAAGCCTTCCACCTAACGACAATAATGGAAGCCTTTGACCCAACCACAATAATAGAAGCCTTTCACCTAACGACAATAATGGAAGCCTTTCACCTAACAACAATAATAGAAGCCTTCCACATAACGACAATAATGGAAGCCTTCTAACCGAAGACAATAATGGAAGCCTTCCACCTAACGACAATAATAGAAGCCTTCCACCTAACGACAATAATGGAAGCCTTTCACCTAACAACAATAATAAAAGCCTCCCACATAACGACAATAATGGAAGCCTTCCACATAACGACAATAATGGAAGCCTTCCACCTAACGACTATAATAGAAGCCTTCCACATAACGACAATAATAGAAGCCTTTCACCTAACAACAATAATAGAAGCCTTCCACTTAACGACAATAATGGAAGCCTTTCACCTAACAACAATAATAGAAGCCTTCCACCTAACGACAATAATGGAAGCCTTTCACCCAACCACAATAATAGAAGCCTTCCACCTAACGACAATAATGGAAGCCTTTCACCTAACAACAATAATAGAAGCCTTCCACATAACGACAATAATGGAAGCCTTCTAACCGAAGACAATAATGGAAGCCTTCCACCTAACGACAATAATAGAACCCTTCCACCTAACGACAATAATGGAAGCCTTTCACCTAACAACAATAATAAAAGCCTCCCACATAACGACAATAATGGAAGCCTTCCACATAAAGACAATAATGGAAGCCTTCCACCTAACGACAATAATAGAAGCCTTCCACATAACGACAATAATAGAAGCCTTTCACCTAACAACAATAATAGAAGCCTTCCACCTAACGACAATAATGGAAGCCTTTCACCTAACAACAATAATAGAAGCCTTCCACATAACGACAATAATGGAAGCCTTCCACCTAACGACAATAATAGAAGCCTTCCACATAACGACAATAATAGAAGCCTTTCACTTAACAACAATAATAGAAGCCTTTCACCTAACGACAATAATGGAAGCCTTCCATCTAACGACAATAATAGAAGCCTTCCACCTAACGACAATAATGGAAGCCTTTCACCTAACAACAATAATAAAAGCCTCTCACATAACGACAATAATGGAAGCCTTCCACATAACGACAATAATGGAAGCCTTCCACCTAACGACAATAATAGAAGCCTTCCACATAACAACAATAATAGAAGCCTTCCTCCCGAAGACAATATACATAATAAAATTCTTCTTCACCCGAAGACAATGATAGAAGCCTTCCATCCGAAGAAAATAATAGAAGCCTTCCACCTAACGACAATATTAGAAGCCTTCCGCCTAACGACAATAATAGAAGCCTTCCACCCGAAGACAATAATGGAAGCCTACCACCTAACGACAATAATAGAAGCCTTCCACCCGAAGACAATAATAGAAGCCTTCCACCCGAAGACAATAATAGAAGCCTTCCTCCCGATAACAATATACACAATAAAATTTTTCTCCACCCGAAGACAATATATATTGCCACGTTTTTATTTTTAAAACGCTAATTTTAGTTTAGTAAAACTTTATTTTTAAAGTTTATTATTTTAAAAGTGAAATGTTTGTTAATGAAATAGACATTTTGCCTAAACTCATTTAATGCTGCTTTCTTTTACAAGCCATTTGTTTATGTATATTTTTACATATCGTTTTTATTGAGTTTTTACTAATTTAGTATGTACATCATTGACTTTTGATGAATGAGAAAAAGAAATTGAAAATAAACATATGAAAAATTAAAGTAACATTTTAAAGGAAATTATGTACAATTGAAAATTGTTTTTGTAACGTCTCATATTCCCCTTCTTGAAGCATTTATTCTCGGGTAATAAATGGTCGAAGTTGAGATATGTGAACGCGTCTTGCTTGCTTTTGGTCTTTCAGAGAGATATCGTAGGTTACATCAGATATCTTTTTTTGAATGACAAATGGTCCTTCATATTTTGGTGATGTCTTGATGAGACGAGGGTCGTTGAAGGCAATTTTTCTTATGACTAAGTCTCCTTCTTTAAAGACATACTTGGGGTGATGGCTATCGTGTTTAATCTTCCACTTACTTCTACTTTGTTCTGTCCGCAGACTAGCTTTCTTCCTGGCTTCTTCAATTGTAATTGGAGTTTGGTCGGCAAATTCGGGTACATTACCGATTCCATACATTAAGAAAAGCGGTGAAAAACCAGTCACGTCATGTGGTGTGGAATTATAATTTTTGACAACTTGCGGTAACAATGTGCTCCATTTACATCTAGGTTTCTCTAGAACAGCTATTCTCAGTTTTGTCATTATCGTATCATTTAATTTCTCACAAATGCCATTGCACTGAGGATGATAAGGCGAAGTATATGTGTGTTTAATTCCTTGTAAAGAAAGAAATTTGTTGAACTCTTTTGATATAAAATTTTTGCCATTATCTGTTAAGATAGTATTGATCGAATTAACAGATTTGATTATCTTATCAAGACATTGAGTGACAGCTTGAGCAGTGTTTGTTATTGTGGGATATGCCCATAGATAACGAGTTGCGTGATCAACAAAAACTTGAATGAATTTATGCTTTGTGTTAGCTGCTGCTGTTCCCAGTACAATAGTGTCACAACCGATCATTTGTAATGGTTGGATATTTGACGTTGGAGTGATCATCTCTCCTAAAGTTGGTTCATGTCTGACCTTCACTAGTTGACAAGATTTACAAGATCGAACATAATTCTTGATATCAGTTGTTATTCCTTTCCACCAATAACATTGAGTTATAAGTTTGCATGTTTTGGTTATTGATGGGTAACTCAATGAATCGTGATATTCTTCCAATATTTTTTTGGTAAGCGAGTTTGGGACAACTGCTTTAAAAACTCCTTTTTGTTTGATCATTACCACACCGTCGTGAGTGTGGGAATTTTTCAAGAAACTCAAATCTGAATTTTGTTGGTGTTCTTGAAGTTCTTGAGTTGCAATGTTAACAACTGGGAGTCTTGATAAGGCGTCAACATGAGTTTGTTGCTTTCCAGAACGATGAACGATGTTACATGATTTCGAGGATAAACTAAGAATCCATCTAAAATACTTAGGTTTCGGTTTCTTCATGGTGAAAAGCCATTGGAGCGCTGCATGATCAGTGATGATTTCAAATGGTTGGTTTTCTATGTATACATGAAAATGATCAGTTGCTTGTATAACGGCTAGGCATTCCATCTCATAAGCAGAATAATTCTCTTGGTGTGGTTGCAGTGTTTTGGAGTAATAAGCAATTACATGTTCCTCATTGTCTGGACCAATTTGTGTTAGGATTGCTCCAATTCCATATTTGGAGGCATCTGTATAAACTTTAGAGGGGTAGTCCGGGTTGTAAATAGCAAGGACAGGTTTTGTAGATAGTGCCATTTTAAGTTTAGCGAACGACTCCTCTACTTCCTCATTCCAGATGAAGGGCTGATTCTTCCGAGTGAGTCGAACCAAGGGGAATGAAATTTTAGAAAAGTCCTTCACAAATTTTCTGTAATAATTTGCCAATCCCATGAACTGACGAACTTTCTTTACAGTATCAGGTCTTGGAAAGTCTTGAATAGATTTTACTTTTCCTGGATCAGGTTTTAATTGATTGTGACTGATGATATGTCCGAGGTATTTTACTTCAGTTCTTCCAAAAATACATTTCGACAATTTTAATTTCATGTTGTACTGTCTTAATTTGTCAAAAACTTTACTAAGAAGCTCTATGTGCTCTTGCCATGTTTTCGTGTACACCAATATGTCATCTTGGAAAGAACAAGTTCCTTTCCATAATAATTCACCTAGAATATGTTGGATTATCCTTTGAAACGTTGAAGCAGCATTTTTTAAACCAAAGGGCATCACTAAAAACTCATAATGACCATCGTTTGTGACGAATGCAGTTTTTTGAATAGATTGCGGGTCCATTTCGATCTGCCAATAACCCCATGCAACATCAAGGGTAGAGAAGAATCTGGATCCATGCAATCGATCAAACATGTCCTGTATGTGAGGTAGGGGTTGCCTGTCATCTAGTGTGATCTCATTAAGACGTCTGTAATCAATGCACATCCTTTTATTTCCATCCTTCTTGGGAACCATAACAACAGGAAATGCCCAAGGAGAATCTGAAATTCTTATTAACTTGTGTTCGAGAAGTTCTTTAACTTGTTCAGCTATCTCTTCATACTCTTTTAGAGGACGACGATAGGGTCTAAGAGAAATTGGTTGTTCACTTTTCGTGATGATCTTATGTTGTATAGCTACTTTTCCCAAATCAATAGCATGCTGAGAAAATACATTCCTATTGTGTTCAAGTAATTCTTTTAATTCATGTTCTCTTATCTCTTCTAGATGATTTACAAGAATTGGATTTTGTAATCCATCAAATTTGGTGTAAATTGTTTTGTCTCTGACATCTATTAAAAGATTAAAAAGAGATGCAACATCTAATCCGATCAAGAGTGGATATTTAAAGTTCTTCATTACATGGAGAGTTACAGGTTTAATTAGTTTATCTATTCTTACCTTGGTCTGAAGGCTTCCACATGTCCTGGTAACACCATCCGCTTGGCTGATGTGAATGTCTGAATTTGGTTGAAGTTGAAGACGGGTTCGCTTGAACAATCGCCAATTGATTATTGATACTGTTGCTCCAGTATCCACAAATGCTTGCGCAGGAATTCCATTTACTTCAACACTTATGTTGATAAGCTTGAAAGCTCCTTGTGTAGGGGTATTTGTCAAAGTACTTACATTCAACAATTCCGGGGCTCCACATGCTTGTTTCACTGAAGTGTTTTGATTAGGCCTATCCTTTTTATAATTAGGATCATAATCCTCACAATCTGTGACCCAATGTTTAATTTTTATTCCCTTTTTCGAACATATTGGACACCAGAATGGGCAAACATTTTTTCTACTATCATTATTTTTTGTCGCGAGATGTATTTTGCTTTTAGGCTTAAACTGAATTGAAGCCCTATTTTGTTCAATTGAAGCTGCGATATGGAACCATTTCGTGGTGTCAGTTGGCTGTGCAGCCACAATTAAATCTTTCCAATCATTTGGAAGTCCGTCTGTTAATAAATGTATTTTTTCCTCCTTCGTTAGATGGGTTTGATTTAACAGGCGAATTTTATCTTGAAAATAATTTTCTATTGATTCTTCTCGTTTTAATCTTCGATGTGATGCTGAGACAATTGGATTTGCGTTGTATGAACCAAATCTTTGAATCAACTTTTCCTTTACAACTTCCCATCTTTTTATTGCAGGATTTGAAATAATCTCGTCTGCATACCATTCAAGTGCTGAATCTGTCAAGTAGTACATAAGATTTTTGATTTTTTCATCTTCTTTTAAAGAATTATTTTTAAAATCATATAATTTGATCCATGACTCAGTCCTAATTGCCGACTTCGAGCCGTTGAACTTTTGCAACCGGTTGTTTGGATTTTCCGCCATTTTTTTTCCGTATCCTTTTCGACTGCGCCAAATGCCACGTTTTTATTTTTAAAACGCTAATTTTAGTTTAGTAAAACTTTATTTTTAAAGTTTATTATTTTAAAAGTGAAATGTTTGTTAATGAAATAGACATTTTGCCTAAACTCATTTAATGCTGCTTTCTTTTACAAGCCATTTGTTTATGTATATTTTTACATATCGTTTTTATTGAGTTTTTACTAATTTAGTATGTACATCATTGACTTTTGATGAATGAGAAAAAGAAATTGAAAATAAACATATGAAAAATTAAAGTAACATTTTAAAGGAAATTATGTACAATTGAAAATTGTTTTTGTAACGTCTCAATATAATGAAAACTCACCGATAACAATGGAAGCATTCCAAAAATCGACAATGTCGGATCGTTTAAACCACTTAAAATGACCAGGGATGTCCATCCACTAACATTTAGAACACTTTCTGAAAGCGATTATATCTTCTAACCTCCAGACAACGAGGGAATGAATCCTTCTTCCAATAATAGTGGAGTTTTCCCCCCCATAACAATGAAAGTGAGTTTCCACCCACCAACAACGACAGTGTCGTCCAAAAAAAAAAAAAAAAAAAAATCCGCGGACGTCAATAACGACAACGTCCGTTATTGTGTGTCCAGAGGGGCGAGATTAAAATATTTTATTTAAAAAGGACAAACATTTTCCAATCAGATTGCGAGCTAAATAAGATTTGTGTGCCGAGGCGGCGCGATATTAAAGTTGCTCGGGGCAGGCAGGGCAATATTGCCGCCTGTCTGTCTCAAATATTGGGGTGACCGTCGCTTCAAACGTTGGGCGAAAGGATAACCAATCAGTACAATAATTGATGACATTATCTTCATGATGATCCTACTCATGGTCCAAATTGTCGAGATAAATGTTGGGGAAAATGGATAAATAAAATCTAAATTATTGGTCTAATGACTGATTCAGCAAAATTTGATGTTGATTTAATGACTTTTCAATCCAAAGCAGAAAGAATTTAAAAACGAACGATATGTGAGGTAGTTTATAAATACGACAATATTGACCTAATCAACAGATGGTGTTTAAATTTCAACCAAAAATTCCGGAGTGTAAAAGCCTACGAATCCAGAAAGAAAGAAGTAACAATCACAACAGATTACTTCATGATATATTGTGCCAAGCGACCACTTCAAAATTTATGACACAATTTGGAAGTAAATTTCAAGCTGAGCGTTGACGAAACGAACTATTTGTTGAAAAATAATTTTTTTAAACTAGCGCGCGGGAGACAAAAGCGTTTGAGTCCATTATATTGTCATAACTAGATTTTTACATAGCGTGTAACTGTAAATAATACATCGGCAGCTCGGCAAGTGTTATGTACCTAAGCCCCGATAGATGGCGCGCGCTCTAGGCGGGAAGTTTGCAAACATTAGCCGCCATATTGGGGGTGTAACCGATCGCTAGCTGTTTGGGTCTTTGAAGTTACCTCCTTAATCAATAATTATTTTTATCCATTCAACTTAGTTTATTTATTCTCTTTTGTTATCTCCTATTTAACTATTTAAGCTTGTGGAAGCCGAGAGACTTCCTTCCAGCCCGCTGGGATGACAGATCATAGCGTCGGGGGACACGCAAGCGGGGCCAGGAAATAGTACGGATGACCACCGCTGTGTGGCGCGGAATACCGTCGAAGGCCAATCAGAACCCAATGGACATACTAGGGGGTTGTCCTTTTGTCTTCATTTATTGACTTTCAATATAAATGTTACTAATGTGTAATACTAATAAACACTAACTTCCAAATACTTTTGAGCCATAGCTGGACTTAATTATTCGACACACCACAAACTCATATAGTACCCAAACGACACCTTAATTACTGTGACAATATTGTTGCGTTGTTGGTTGACAAAGAATAACTTCCGTGGGTACAAAGGATCTTTAGGACTTTATTTAAGCCTAATCGATAAAATAATTACAGAATAATGCAAAAATAAAACAACAATAATGAAAACAGCAGTTACAAACTCACCAACTGCAGCACAGTGAAGGAAAGCAGGCTCAGAACAGGAGACAAAAGTTGGTAGAACCTTCTAGAATCGTCCAGGAAGTACACTGTCGTCGGGGGTATAAGCAGTCCGACCTCTTGAGACAGCAACTTGCTTGGAGTCCACCACGTAGCTTCGTTCTTCGACCCTTTTATCTTTCTTATTTTTTTCCCCGGCATGAGTTTCTCATCCCTATATATCCCGGAGTAGATCTTTCCAGAACGATCACGGTTGGTCAGCCAATCAGAAAGCCACCAGCGCTAAGCCTTGCTCAATCGCTTTAGATTGGCCAATCAGTTGTTCTCTGATTTTTCTGCATTATTCTAGAACGTTCTAAAACATTCTATTTTCTGGAATGTGCTTTTTATTCTACGTAACCATATAAACATACGGTAGGGATATCTTTGATGCTGGCAGAGAAATGACGAGAGACGTTTCGAATTTTCACAAATAAACCCTGGCAAATAACATCAGCAGATGGTATCAGATGTTGATGACGATTTTTATAAAGACTTAGAATCAGATTATTGATAAAAGTCTCAGTTGCATAAAAAGTAAAGTGGATTTCAAGATGTATTAAGTAAGCGGCGGGAAGAATCGAAAGCAATTCACGGCCTTCCAACAAATTCAAAATACCTATTCTATCTAACAAAACAGGTTTATATAACTTTGCAAAATATTAATGTGTAATTAAGAATGCTAGATACAGAGAAGTGCGGATTTGACATTAGAAAATGAATAAAAGGAATCGTTACAATCTATTTTCATTATAATTAAACGGAATTACAGCAGTTTCTGGCGAGACCCTGATCATATTGATGTATACTGTAATAAAATTAATAAATTTTTTAATTTTTACCAGAAGGTACTTCAAACTGATGAAGATTTTGTCCGAAAATCTCCTGTAATTTCTCTATTTGTTGGGAATATTAGGGTAGTTATTTAATTCGCTAACTCTCTCTATCTCCATCCTGAAATTTTTTAATATAGCTCACAGAATAATCTCTGAGCGCTACATTCTAAAGGAGTTAATATGACAATTATTTTCTTATTTTTATACATACACATATGAAAAAACAATAGAAAAATAAAAGATAAGTGTGTCAGGTGTTGATATTAAAAATAAAGAAGGCATCTCCTGACCACGAGCACATGTGCTTTTTAGATGGCAGAGCGCCATCTAGTGGAGCAAAAATAAACTAAACGTTTATTTAGCTTGCTCCGAGATATTTGGCCAACCCAATCTATATATATAAAATTGAATGTCTGTCTGTCTGTCTGTCTGTCTGTTTGTCTGTTTGTCTGTGGTCTGTGTGTACTCTATAGATTCAAAAACCGTACATCCAATTGCCGTGAAATTTTGGGATATTATTAGGCATATCCCCGGAAAGGTTTACGAAAAATAATATCTTGAATATCTTTAATATCCTTAGAGTTATTTGCTGCTCCTGATGACCTTGGGTCTGCCCCACCCCGTGAGAGAATGGATTCGCCCGGCCGCTGGCCGACAGTCCGAGTACCCTCCGACCAATCAGGGCAGAGTTGGTGACACAGCTATGCCAAGTAGACAAGAAAAAAGCCTCGCGGGAGCTTGCCCAAGATGACCTCCGGGAACTTCGTCCATCTTCCATAAACGACCATGAATTTATTCAACCTTATCGAGTATTTTTCAAGGGACCGGGAAAAAATGTTCACTAGATAAAACGATGATTTTGTAATGTAGAAAATTAGGAAAGACAAAATTCAGAATGACACGGCACACAGGGACCGGGAAAAAATGATCACTTTATCAGTTTCAAATTATCAAAATATATCTATTTCTTTTTATAAGTTTATAGAGAATTGTTTTAACAAATGTTCGTTAGACAAACCTTTACTCGGGTACCGATTAATATTGATTTTATTCAATTTATCGAGTATTTTTCAAGGGACCGGGAAAAAATGTTCACTTTATCGAGAGATTCGTTAGACAAACCTTTACTCGGGTAAAACACGGGCGAAGCCGGGTACATCCGCTAGTTTCTTGATAAATCAAGAAAAGCCATCCACGAATTGGGTTGGCCAAATATCTCGGAGCAAGCTAAATAAACGTTTAGTTTATTTTTGCTCCACTAGATGGCACTCTGCCATCTAAAAAGCACATGTGCTCGTGGTCAGGAGATGCCTTCTTTATTTTTACATACACATATATAAATAAATAATAATATAGACTTTTACACTTTGGTTAGTAGCCCGTAAAACCGTATTCTCTCTCCCTTATATAATCTTATATGGACATTGTAATAAAAATCAGTTCCAATCTCAATCTCTCTCTCTCTTTCCCGCGGTGGAGCCCACTAATGAAGACCTTGTATATATTTTATATATATGTATATTTATCAATTACTCTTTATATTTGTATCTATTTATTCATGTATTTATCATTATATAATCTTATTTATTCATATTCATATTTATTCTGTATTTTACCTTATATAATCTTATATGGACATTGTAATAAATCAGTTTCAATCTCTCTCTCTCTCTCCCTTATAGATCAATTTCCTCTCGGCAAAATTTCCATCTATATTTTATCCATAGATTTGGCCTAGCCACTCTACCAGCTAAACGTCTCTTTGGCAGATTGTAAAGATTTCATTCGATTCCTTTTGGATCTCGTGAAATAAAGTCCGTCCTAGGCTGAACAGGGCCATTAGCCCGAAACCACAGCCTACAGGTGGATGCTTCTCAGATTTCCGAAGCTAATGTTGTGGTTTTCTCACCGACCTGAGTCCGCTAGTTTGATGGAGACGGTCAATTGATGTTACTTAATTTTAGCGTCTATTTTGACAGGAGAGGCGATCCTTATTTTTATTGATCAATTTCCTCCCGACACACAAAAATGTCCATCTATAAATATATATACCGGGCATATATCCGGGCAGCCAGCTCTGCAGGAGGATGCGCCTGCAGCAGTACCGATTCAAGTGCCCGGCGGGCCCTATATTTATAGTCTAGGATTATTGATGTAGAGAAAGTATCTAATTTGTGTTTCAAGTATTTAATGGCATTAGTATTTTATGAGGGGAAATATATTTGTTTGTTTAATATTTCAACTCTATCAATGCTTCAATAATAATGAAAGTATGTTTGAACGATTCCTTTTACTCTTTTGTAATTCTGAATGTCCAGACAGAATTAATTAATGCTAGAAAGAAATAGCTATTTCTTGATTTAATATTTTGTGTATGATCTTAATACAGACAGTGGGTCGTCATCTTTTAAAGCCATAAACCCAATTTAATATATTTTGAGTTCAATTTTTATACAAGTCTTTTAATTTTTATACAAATCTGAGAATCTTTGTTTCAATGCCATAATAGAGGGTTCTTCGAAAATCGTTTTTTTTTTTAATTTAAATATTGTTACATATAGGAAGATGGGAGAAGAAAACGTAAAAAGGAGACACAATACATTTTATTTTGATCAAAACAACTATACCAAAAATTTATAAAAGATAAAAAGAGAGAAGAAGAAAGAAATTTTCTGAGTAACAGAATATCAAAATTTATATTCTGCGGATGAATAAAACAAATTCTTTTACAATATATTGAAATCATATTAAATAAAAAAAAAAAAAAACGCGAAGGCAACAATATCTGTAACGATATCGTATATTGGAGTGACCGCGCTCTAGTTTTGTTGCCGCTATTTGCCAAAACAAGATCCTATCTATCGGGAAATTGCCAAGAACAAAAACAATTCCCGGGATATGTAAAGGTCAGAAGTTGCTCGCTGTTATAAATAACGGTAATAAATTATGGGGCGGTCGATGCCGACTGTCGGCTCACTGTCGGGGGACGTCTCCCAGTCGGGGTGGATGGTCGGCTCACTGTCGGGGGACGTCCCCCAGTCGGGGTGGTATGTCGGCTCACTGTCGGGGGACGTCCCCCAGTCGGGGTGGGATGTCGGCTCACTGTCGGGGGACGTCCCCCAGTCTGGGTGGTATGTCAGCTCATTGTCGGGGACGTCCCCCAGTCGGGGTGGTATGTCGGCTCACTGTCGGGGGACGTCCCCCAGTCTGGGTGGGATGTCGGCTCACTGTCGGGGGACGTCCCCCAGTCGGGGTGGTATGTCGGCTCACTGTCGGGGACGTCCCCCAGTCGGGGTGGTATGTCGGCTCACTGTCGGGGGACGTCCCCCAGTCGGGGTGGTATGTCGGCTCACTGTCGGGGGACGTCCCCCAGTCGGGGTGGTATGTCGGCTCACTGTCGGGGGACGTCCCCCAGTCGGGGTGGTATGTCGGCTCACTGTCGGGGGACGTCCCCCAGTCGGGGTGGTATGTCGGCTCACTGTCGGGGAACGTCCCCCAGTCTGGGTGGGATGTCGGCTCACTGTCGGGGACGTCCCCCAGTCGGGGTGGGATGTCGGCTCACTGTCGGGGGACGTCCCCCAGTCGGGGTGGTATGTCGGCTCACTGTCGGGGGACGTCCCCCAGTCGGGGTGGTATGTCGGCTCACTGTCGGGGGACGTCCCCCAGTCGGGGTGGTATGTCGGCTCACTGTCGGGGGACGTCCCCCAGTCGGGGTGGGATGTCGGCTCACTGTCGGGGGACGTCCCCCAGTCGGGGTGGTATGTCGGCTCACTGTCGGGGGACGTCCCCCAGTCGGGGTGGTATGTCGGCTCACTGTCGGGGGACGTCCCCCGTCGGGGTGGTATGTCGGCTCACTGTCGGGGGAAGTCTCCCGTCGGGGTGGTATGTCGGCTCACTGTCGGGGGAAGTCTCCCAGTCGGGGTGGTATGTCGGCTCACTGTCGGGGGACGTCACCCAGTCGGGGTGGTATGTCGGCTCACTGCCGGGGGACGTCCCCCAGTCGGGGTGGTATGTCGGCTCACTGTCGGGGGACGTCCCCCAGTCGGGGTGGTATGTCGGCTCACTGTCGGGGGACGTCCCCCAGTCGGGGTGGTATGTCGGCTCACTGTCGGGGGACGTCCCCCAGTCGGGGTGGTATGTCGGCTCACTGTCGGGGGACGTCCCCCAGTCGGGGTGGATGGTCGTCTCACTGTCGGGGGACGTCCCCCAGTCTGGGTGGTATGTCGGCTCACTGTCGGGGACGTCCCCCAGTCGGGGTGGTATGTCGGATCACTGTCGGGGGACGTCTCCCAGTCGGGGTGGTATGTCGGCTCAATGTCGGGGGACGTCTCCCAGTCGGGGTGGTATGTCGGCTCAATGTCGGGGGACGTCTCCCAGTCGGGGTGGTATGTCGGCTCACTGTCGGGGGACGTCTCCCAGTCGGGGTGGTATGTCGGCTCAATGTCGGGGGACGTCTCCCAGTCGGGGTGGTATGTCGGCTCACTGTCGGGGGACGTCCCCCAGTCTGGGTGGGATGTCGGCTCACTGTCGGGGGACGTCCCCCAGTCGGGGTGGTATGTCGGCTCACTGTCGGGGGACGTCCCCCAGTCGGGGTGGTATGTCGGCTCACTGTCGGGGGACGTCCCCCAGTCGGGGTGGGATGTCAGCTCACTGTCGGGGGACGTCCCCCAGTCGGGGTGGTATGTCGGCTCACTGTCGGGGGACGTCACCCAGTCGGGGTGGTATGTCGGCTCACTGTCGGGGGACGTCCCCCAGTCGGGGTGGTATGTCGGCTCACTGTCGGGGGACGTCACCCAGTCGGGGTGGTATGTCGGCTCACTGTCGGGGGACGTCTCCCAGTCGGGGTGGCATGTCGGCTCACTGTCGGGGGACGTCCCCCAGTCGGGGTGGTATGTCGGCTCAATGTCGGGGGACGTCTCCCAGTCGGGGTGGTATGTCGGCTCACTGTCGGGGGACGTCTCCCAGTCGGGGTATTCAATACCATTGTATTGAACAAATACAACAACAATTGTATTGAACAATAAAAAACTCTCTCATTTTATTCTATTCATCCTTGCTAAACAAAAAACTTGGTGGTTTATTCCTTTTTGATAAAATTCTGGAGTTCAAGAGGCAATTAAATCCTTAAAGGCCGTTTCGGACACCGATGATTTCTAAAGCATTTCCCTTCCCGGAAGTTGGTGAGGTGCCTGAAAAAAGTGGTAGTCGGTAGGTGAGAGGTCTGGTGAGTATGGTGAGTGATCAAAAGTCTCATAGCTCAGCACATTCAGCTTTTGTCGCGTGATTATTGAGACGTGGAGTCTGGCGTTGTCGTTGAGAAGGATAGACCTTTTTCTGTTGACCAATCCGGGGCAGATTAGGCGAAGTTTTTAGTTCATTCCGTCAATTTTCTGACAATACTTCATCTCTGTGATTGTTTCACCAGGATGAATCAACCCTGCTTTAGACCACTAAACAGTCGCCCTAATTTTATTTTGGTGAAAATTCGTAGAAGTAGTGCCGAAGCCAAATCAAAATGGCGATTTTTGCGATTTCAACTCAATTTGTATGATAACCATTTATCGAGCTTTTTCACTTTTCCTATTTGTTTCAAATGACCAAACACTGTAGAGCGGTCAACGTTGAGATCTTCAGTTACTTCTCGTGTAGTTTTGTTTGTGTCCCTCTCGATTATTGGCCTTAACCTGTTCAGTGATTCGCTGACCATGACGTATGCACGGTGTGGCCATTGGACTTGCGTCGGACCCGGAGGCTGTTGTTGGGTTCTGTGTTGCCTGGAGTACAGTAGCTCCATCTATGATTTCTTTCTCCTGTGGTGAATCTGTATAAGACCGCTGGTCTTAATAAAGCTTTGTGTGTATGTGTGAATATTGGCTTTAAATGGTCGTCGTCAACCACCGATGGATGTCCATGGTCCTCTATATCTCCAAGGCTGGTATCGCCGTTGCGAAAATTTTTAAACCACCTTCGCGAATTACGTTCTGAAATGGCAACCTTGCCTCACGCGCTGATATTTCCAGTTTTTTTTTTATGCAGCGCTTCGGCCGAGTTTGAACCCATGAAGCAAAATCATGTGAATTTTCTGTTTTGTGGGCAAAAAAAATTATTGGAAATATAAATATTAGATGATGTTTAATTTAGTTAGAATATTTATGTTTATATAAAGGTTTAATATAATTTTTCTATGATTGTGTAAATATTCATTGAATTTATCATCATCACCTTTTTTGTTTACAAAAATGTTATATGAAAAATAAAGTAATGTAATTGATCAAAATGGTTGCCCTCATGTTTACTGATCCAATGTTTTAATAATCTAAGGTTTATGTTGTAAGAAAATTATACATTGAGAAGAATTATACATTGGTCAACTTGAGCTGGATTGAACGTAAGTAAAAGTCAAGTTAAAATTTATAAAAAAAAAGGGCAACTTATAAGTAATTTGTAACCATATATTTCAACTAAAAGTATTTGGGAAGAGAATTTAATAGCAATTATGGATGTAGAAACTTTAATTAAAAAATTAAAAAGGATAAAAAAAAACTATAAAAGGCATAGAGGAAAATAACGAATCCATTGTGTCTATGGTAGATATTAATGCGACGAAATGCAAACTAGATTATGCAAATAATGATTTGATGAAAATGAGGGATGTTTTCTTGCAGCAACTTGAGGATGATGATTTGAATGACGAAGTGAAAATTTGTATAGATAAGTGTATAAGATTAAAGTGTGAATTAGATTTAAAGCATAATGGGCAAGAACCATCTGAAAAAAAGAAGTTAATTTACATGTTAAAATGCCTAAACTTGAGTTGCCAACTTTCAATGGTAGATTAGAATCATGGCTTTCATTTAAAGATCTATTTTTTCTGCAATTGGTTCTAACTCACAAATACTTATATTGAAAAGTTACAATATTTGAAAGGCCAACTAAGAGGCGAAGCCCTAAGACTGGTCAACGCATTTCCAATTACAGCCGATAATTATGTTGAGGTTTGGCAAACTTTATTAACAAGATATGATAACCCAAAGGATCTAATATTCACCCAAATAGATAATGCATTAAGATTACCAAAATTAGCCGATGACAACCATAATTCAATGTTTAAACTTCTAGATAGCTGCAACGAAATAATAAGAACAGTGAAGGTATTGGGTTACCAAATCGATAGTTTATCTGAGGTATTTTTCGTCAAGATCATACAAGATAAGCTTGATAAAACCACAAGAAAACAATGGGAATTGCAGAACAACCCAAGAGTTGTGCCTTCAATTAAGGATTTAATGGAATTTTTGGAAATTCACGCAAAAAGCTTGCAGAATTTACCAAATAAAGATTCAAATGTGGAGAAACATTCAATGAAAAAAGAATTACTAAAGGTGAATGTTTTTAATTCATATATGATAAAAATGTCTTAAATGTGAAGGTGCACATGCTCTTTCAAGCTGTAATTTATTTTCTGAATTACCTGAGTCAGAGAGAGTGAATTTTGTTAGTTCAGCTAAATTGTGTTTCAGATGTTTAAAGCAAAACCATTTAGCAAAGAATTGTTATTGCAAAAACATTTGTCAAATTTGCAAGAAAAGACACCACACTTTGATTCACCAAGAAACCAAGGTTCAAGAAGTTGATGAAGGGAAATTTGAGTGTGGAAAAGACATCAAAAATACAACTTGTCTTTTAAGTAATGAGAAATATTTTTCAAATGTCATGCTTACAACCGCTAGGATTAAAATCAAGGATAACAATGATGTGCCTCAGACATGTAGAGCCTTGATAGACTCAGGGTCTCAGGCGAACTTTATATCAGGACAATGTAGAAAAAGACTAGGACTTGAATATGTTACCTTACACTCGCAAATATCGGGAATTTCGGGACATTTTGCGAGTCACTCTTATCGACTCGTGGAGTTTGAATTTACGCCACATTTCAAATCCGATGAACTTTTCAAGGTGAACGCCTTGGTGTTGGATAAGTTGACAAATAATTTGCCAACTCTCACATGTCCAAAGTCAAACTTGGCGCATCTCAAAACCATGCCTCTGGCTGATCCAGATTATAATATTTCTGCTCCCATCGACATATTAATTGGTGCTGAGTTAGCTATGACCCTGTTCACTGGCGAGTCCGTTATCGGCGATGTAGAACAACTAACTGGGCTCCTTTCTGGAAGAGTTTCCTCTAAGGGTAGTAGTAGAAGTATTAGGAATATCATTCAGTCACATCATGCATGCCTGGAAACCCAAAATATAGTAGAAAAATTTTGGAAATTGGAATCCATTCCTGATGTGACTTCTATATCTAAGGATGAAAATGAGAGTGAAATCCATTTTGTGGAAACACATGGAAGGGATTCCACAGGCAGATATGTTGTACAACTGCCATTTCGGAATGACTGCCAATTAGGAGATTCAAGATCCAATGCGATCAAAAGACTCTGTTCTTTGGAAAGATCTTTGATTCCACGACCTGAAGTTTATGACCAATATAGAAGCTTCATTAAGGAATATCTTGAATTGGGACATATGAGCTTAGTACCAAAGGAAGATATCATTAAGGGAAGGTACTATCTGCCTGTAATAAAGGAAAAAAGTTGCACCACCAAATTGCGAGTAGTATTTGACGCATCAGCAAAGACTGATTCAGGTTTGTCCTTGAATGATGCTTTAATTTCAGGGCCCAAAATTCAACAGGATTTGTTTCACATCATTCTGAGATTCAGAATTCATCCTGTTGCTATAAATGCTGATATCGCCAAGATGTATAGGCAAATTAGAATATCACAAGAAGACTCGGAATTCCAAGGAATTGTATGGCGGAATGATCCTAATCTACTTATATATTTGCCTTATTCTGTCTGTTTGTTTGTCTGTCTGAAGCTCACGGATGGGATTTTTCATAACCATCGGTGGTTCAGTGGTAGAATGCTCGCCTGCCACGCGGGCGGCCCGGGTTCGATTCCCGGCCGATGCATTTTTTTTTTACAATTTTTAAAACTCATTTATATATTATACAAGAATGACATCCACGGCGCCAATTTATAATTGTAACGAATAGTATTTGAATAAAAGCATTTAATCGGGTAAAACCCGGGCGTTGCCCGGGTCATTCGTATCTACTTATATATTTGCCTTATTCTGTCTGTTTGTTTGTCTGAAGCTCACGGATGGGATTTTTCATAACCATCGGTGGTTCAGTGGTAGAATGCTCGCCTGCCACGCGGGCGGCCCGGGTTCGATTCCCGGCCGATGCATTTTTTTTTTTTTTTACAATTTTTAAAACTCATTTATATATTATACAAGAATGACATCCACGGCGCCAATTTATAATTGTAACGAATAGTATTTGAACAAAAGCATTTAATCGGGTAAAACCCGGGCGTTGCCCGGGTCATTCGTATATAATAATTGTATAAACGAATGCAAGACAAAATCACCGCGAATGTTTCTTTTTTTTTTTAAGGCAATTTCTTTTTAAGGCAATTATCGTTATTTATCGTTAATTTTTGTTTCGATTTTATTGAAAAAAAAAACGATATGGTGCCTTTAAAAAATGATCTTTATTACTATGCAGTTTTCTATTTAGTCAATATACCTAAGTTCATGTTGCAAATGTAATTATCTCTATCGATTTAGTAGGTGAAATGCAAAAAAAAAAAAATCTACATGATATAATCTTTATGAAAATTCACATTTTTATTTTTATATTTTCAAGACACACACAGTTTGGGGCGGGACGTTTCACAAGAGAGACATCCACGGCGCCAATTTATAATTGTAAGGAATAGTATTTTAATTAAAACGTTTTAAAAACACACAGTTTGGAACGCGACGTTTCACAAGAGTGACATCCATGGCGCCAATTTATAATTGTAACGAATAGTATTTGAATTAAAACGTTTTTAAAATATATACGCACTCGGGTAAAACCCGGGCGTTGCCCGGGCCATTCGTCTAGTGATAAAATAAAGGACTATCGGCTAGAAACTGTCACTTATGGGACTAGTTGTGCACCATTTTTGGCCATTCGTATCATCAAACAGTTGGCTTTGGATGAGCAGAGTAAGTTTCCAAAAGCTAGCAAAATAGCATTGACAGATATTTATGTTGATGATCTAGTAACTGGAACTTGTTCAGTAGATGAAGGCAAGAATTTGGTGCAAGAACTCTATGGTTTACTAAGTGCAGGAAGCTTCGAACTTCGTTAGTGGACCTCCAATGTTCCTGATGTTCTGTCACTTTTACCAAATCATTTAAGACCCACCAACACAAATATTGGGTTTGAGGAATCCAAGGAATTTGTCAACGTTTTAGGCCTTCAATGGCAACCAAGAACTGATGGTTTCACATTTAAGGGAATAGCTCTGCCACTGAACTCTATGACAAAACGAGGAATACTATCACAGGTTGCTAAAATATTTGATCCACTGGGTTGGATCTCACCATTTACGACCACTATTAAACTGATTTTGCAAGAACTTTGGAAGACTGGTTTGGAATGGGATGACCCAATTCCAGAGGAACTAAGAAGGAAGCTGACTTTGATAAACCAGGATCTTCCATCGCTAGAGCACATTCAGATCCCAAGATGCGTGGTACCAGGTAATTTTATGAAGGTAGAATTTCATGGATTTTTGATGCATCACAGAAGGCATATGCTGCATCTCTGTATCTAAAGGTGATCCTCTCAAACACAAGCGCTAAGACATTTCTCTTAGTGGCAAAAACAAGAGTCGCACCTATGAAGGTGGTTTCACTTCCAAAGTTAGAATTATGTTCTGCTCTACTTTTGGCAAGATTAGTGAAAACTGTATATGATAACCTTCCTCTTACCATCAATGAAATTTATTTATGGTCTGATTCTACTATAGCCTTATGCTGGATCAATTCCGAGCCGGAAGACATTGTGGAAGACAAGATGGAAGACATTTGTGGCAAATCGAGTTGCTGAGATACACCGGCTTGTCTCCGGGGTTTGGTGCCATGTTGATGGAAGGCAGAATCCAGCAGACTGTGCATCACGTGGAATATTTCCATCCGACTTAGTAGAACATCCACTATGGTGGAATGGGCCACCATGGCTAATTGAACCTGCCCTTGAAATTAATAAATTCATTAATAGCTCCAAGGAAGAATTTAAAGAAGAATAAAAAATCAAGACGTATTTTGGTACAATTGAGTGTGAAATTCCATCCATTGTGATAAACTGCTCATCATTAACCAAACTGAAATGTATCATAGCTTGGTGCTTAAGATTTGTCAACAACAGTCGAATGCCTTCACATTCAAGGAACAGGGAGCCCTTAACATTAAGAGAGTTGAATGATGCCCTGTTGACAGTTGTTAAGTGTGTTCAATCTATTGAATTTTCCAAAGAAAAGCATTGCCTGTTAAGCAACAAGCCAATCCCGAATAAGAGTAGAATATACAATCTATGTCCCTTTTTGGATTCAAGGGGAATCATTAGAGTTGGCGGACGATTAAAAAATGTAAATGTTTGTTATGTATTAATATTTTCAGAGATTATTTATCATCATCATTTGCTTGTATAAATACTTTGTTTTTTAATTAAAATGTATGTATGCAAAAATGGCTAGCGTTGCGTCGTAATTCTTTTAAAAGTAGATACATAATAAATTGGCGACGAAGGTAAATCTTTTATTAAGTTAAAGCTGAAGAAATTCTTTTATTTTACTAAGTTAAAGCTTAGGTAAGTGAATTTTATTTTTAAAATGGCAAATTTTGGAAATATAGAATCTTTTGATCCTAAAAATCCAGAGAAATGGATAACGTACTTTGAAAGAATGATTTTTTTCTTCCTGGCTAATGATATTGTAAAACTTGAAAGACGAAAGGCTATTTTTCTGACGCTAATAGGCGCTGAAACTTATGCTTTAGCAAGATCGTTGGCCTCGCCAAAAGAGTTATCTTTCGTGGAATATGATGACTTGATTAAATTAGTGACGGATCATTTTTGTCCTAAGCCAAATATAATTGTCAAAAGATTCTTGTTCAATAAAAGAAATCAGGGTGATGAATCAGTTAGTGCTTATATTGCCGAGCTAAGAAAGTTAAGTGAAGATTGTGAATTTGTTGATTTGGAAGATCGCTTAAGAGATAAACTAGTTTGTGGCTTGAGAAATGAATCTCTGGTTAAAAGACTATTGTCTGAAAAAGACTTGACCTTTGAAAAGGCTATGAATTTGGCAATATGTGATGAATCGGCTAGTGCAGACGCCAGTGTTTTGCAAGAAAAAATTACAGAAGTAAATATGATGAAAAAAGCTAGCAAAGCTGAACCGCCTAAATTTAAATCGGGCAAAGTTCATTTTAAGGAATTCAAGAAAATGAATAATAAAATAATTTGCATACGTTGTAAAGGAAATCATATGCCAAATGAATGTAAATTCCGAAATGCAAAATGTTTTAAATGTGGCAAAATTGGTCATGTACAAAAAGCTTGCTTAACAAATGTTGGTAAATCGGGAAACCTATATAGGGCTAATAGTAATCCAACTTTATGTTGCCTGAGAAGGGAAGAGATAGAACTTAGAAAATTGAAAGAACTAGAGGAACAAGGTGTTATCGAACCGGTAAAATTTACTAAATGGGCTTCTCCAATTGTTACGGTTCTGAAGAATGATGGCTCCATTAGAATTTGCCACGATTATAAATCAACAGTTAATTTGTACTCTAATCCTGATAAATATCCGTTGCCTACAATTCCGCAACTATTGGATAAGTTGAGAGGAGGCAAATTGTTTACTAAAGTAGATATGGCTCAAGCGTACCAGCAGTTGAAGGTTGATGAGGAATCTTCAGAAATCCTGGCTATTAATACACATAGAGGCTTATACAAGATGAAACGTCTACCTTTTGGTTTGAATTCTGCCGTTGGAACTTTCCAGAGGTTTATGGACACTCTTTTGAGTGGAATTGATGGAGTAGCGGTATATTTGGATGATGTCCTTATCGCAGGAAGTAATTGTGAAGACTTAAAAAAGAAAACTGAAAAAGTTCTTTTGCGTTTCAAAGAAGCAGGACTTCGGCTTAAAAGAGACAAATGCAAATTCTTCGTGTCTGAAATTGAATTTTTAGGAATGAAAATTGACAATAAAGGAATTCATCCATCCGAAGAAAAGCTTAGAGCTATTAAAGACGCTAGACCGCCATGTAATAAAAAGGAGTTAAAGTCTTTCCTTGGACTTTTGAATTTCTATGAAAGGTTTTTAAAAAACAAATCCACAGTGGTTGACCCGATTCATAGACTGTTGGATAGTAATTCACCTTGGAAATGGAGAAGAGAATACCAAAGATCTTTTGATAAGGCTAAAGATTTGATTAGTTCTGAATCGGTGTTGGCTCTTTTTGATGATAATTTACCAATTTTGATCAACTGTGACGCATCAGAGTATGGCATTGGCGCCGTTTTGTCTCAAATACACCATGGAGTGGAAAGACCAGTTATGTTCGCCTCCCGTACTTTAAATAAAACTGAGAGAAGATATGCAGTAATTGATAAAGAGGCATTAGCGGTTATTTTTGGTGTATCAAAATTTTCACAGTATCTTCTAGGGAGAAAATTTAAAATATTGACAGATCATAAGCCCCTAGTTGGAATGTTCAACCCAAAAAAGCCGATACCTCAAGTGCTATTGCCGCGCATGTTGAGATGGTGTTTGACTCTGGCTGCGTATACTTATAGTATAGAGTATAAACCGGGAAAAGTAAACTGTAATGTGGATGCACTAAGTAGACTTCCTTTAAATGAATGTCCAAGTGTAGTTCCGAACCCTTCAGAGGTGTTTTTTATAGAATCGGAACATGCTGCAATTAATTCTTCGGAAGTGGCAAAACTAACTAGTAAAGATCCAATCCTTTCTAAGGTTAAATTCTGAGCAATGAATGGGTGGCCTGAAAGGAGAGTTGATGATAAATTTAAAGATTTTGTCTCCAAATCTAGTGAAATATCAGTTCATAAGGACTGTTTATTGTGGGGGAGCAGGGTGATTATACCTGAAAGATTAAGAAAAGATATTTTAAATCTTTTACATGACACTCATATTGGCATAGTGGGGACAAAAGCGCTAGCTCGAGGATTATGCTGGTGGCCCAAGATGGATGGAGATATTGAACGGATGATATCCAGTTGTGCGGTTTGTTTGTCGTGTAGTCACGATCCGCCAAAAACTGACGTATATCCTTGGATTTGGCCATCAAGACCTTGGTCGAGACTACATATTGATCATGCGGGTCCCTTTCAAGGAAAACTTTTTCTGGTTGTAGTAGATGCCTATTCTAAGTGGATTGAGGCTAAAATCGTATCTACAACATCTACTGAAACTACCATCAATAGCCTAAAGGAAATATTCGCGACCCACGGGTTGCCGGATGTGATAGTTTCGGATAATGGTACGTCCTTCACATCGGAACTTTTCAGGACTTTCTTAAAAAGAAATGGCGTGAGGCACATCTTGTGTGCGCCTTATCATGCAGCGTCAAATGGGCAGGTGGAAATAGCTATTCAGACGCTTAAAAATCTGCTAAGAAAGAACAGCTCGGGAAATTGGACGACTAGGTTGTCTAGATCGTTGTTATCCATGAGAATAGCGATAAACAGCACGACGCAAAAATCCCCGGCTCAGTTGTTGATGAACAGAAACCTGAAGAGTCTCTTAAATAAATTTCATCCTGAAAGTGTGTCGGAGGGAAGGATACGACAGGAGGACGGGTTTATAAGAAATTGGAAACCCCATAGAGTAGTAAATGAAGGACAGGCAATTATAGCACGAGGGTACCATGGCCCCAGATGGCTACCAGGTGTAGTGCAGGAGAAAACTGGTCCTGTTTCTATCAAGGTAGAGACAGATGACGGAGCAATTTTAAACCGGCATTTAGATCAAGTCAGAGGTTGTGGGGAAAGTGAAGCCTTAGCATCTACATCGTCAACTCCACAAGAGTCAACTAATATTGAAGACCCCCAAGCTGCTCAGGAAATAGATCCTGCGGGTGAAGCGTCGAGTCCTATTTTGAGAAGGTCCTCAAGATTAAGAAGGCCTTCGAAGTTTTTTTGAAATGTAAATTTTTGTTGTGGGGAGAAGTTGTTATGTATTAATATTTTCAGAGATTATTTATCATCATCATTTGCTTGTATAAATACTTTGTTTTTAATTAAAATGTATGTATGCAAAAATGGCTAGCGTTGCGTCGTAAATCTTTTAAAAGTAGATACATAATAATGTTTATGGTGATCGGATTAATCAAGTTTTACTTCCAAGATCACATCATCTTACCACTCTTATTGTAAACAATGTTCATGTCCATATTCTTCACTCATCAACTCAAGCTACGCTTGCAGCAATAAGAAATATATTCTGGATACCTTCTGGAAGAAATGTTGTACGGAAAATTTTAAGAACATGCATGAAATGCGCTAGATTTCGTAAAAAAAAAAGAAGCTCCTTTTCAATTAATGGGAAATCTACCTTTTGCAAGGATCAACAGATCAAGGCCGTTTTTGGTAACTGGAATAGATTTTGCAGGACCTTTTCTGATTAAACGGAACATGGGACGTACAACTTCAACCATGAATGCTTACGTTGCCTTGTTCATATGTTTCAGCACTCGGGCCATTCATATAGAATTAATCAGTAGTCTGACCACAGATGCTCTCATATCCACAATAAGAAGGTTCATTGCTCGAAGAGGTAAACCAGCAACAATTCATAGTGACAACGCCACTAATTTTGTTGGTGCGCATAAGATTATTGGGAAACTATGTCACAATGCCAGTAAAGTTCTTACGAATTCAAAGGGAATTCAATGGAAATTTATTCCACCATCAGCTCCACATTTTGGTGGAATTTGGGAAGCCGGAGTTAAGTCCATGAAATATCATCTTAGAAGAACAATGGGCAGTGCTTTGCTAAATTTTGAAGAACTAACAACATTGTTAGCACAAATTGAAGCTTGCCTGAATTCGCGACCTCTTTGTCCTCTTTCTGAGGACCCTGAAGATCTACAGGCATTGACTCCTGGTCACTTCTTAATAGGTGGTTCTTTAACAGCGCTTCCCGATGAAGATGGCATCATAGCAATGAGTTTGCCAAATAGATGGCAATTAATTCAAAAATCAATGAATCATTTTTGGACAAGATGGTCCCAAGAATATGTGTCACAACTTCAACAA
The DNA here is from genome assembly GCA_030710605.1 of Cordylochernes scorpioides. Classification (NCBI taxonomy): domain Eukaryota; kingdom Metazoa; phylum Arthropoda; class Arachnida; order Pseudoscorpiones; family Chernetidae; genus Cordylochernes; species Cordylochernes scorpioides. The sequence goes on from CP092866.1 coordinate 70,022,363, forward strand.
AGATCCAAATGGTGTAAGCCCCAACCCAACATTAAGGAAGGATCCCTGGTGTTGATAAAGAATGAACAACAACCTCCACTAGCATGGAAGATTGGAAGAATTTCAAAGGTGTTTCCAGGAGATGACGCTAGAATCAGAGTGGTAGAAGTCAAGACTGCTAATGGGACTTACAGAAGACCTATTGTAAAATTATGTTTGTTACTTATATAATGTTTTTTGATGGTCCCCCATCAAGTTGGTGGCGGGAGAATGTTTAATTTAGTTAGAATATTTATGTTTATATAAAGGTTTAATACAATTTTTCTATGATTGTGTAAATATTCATGGAATTTATCATCATCACCTTTTTTGTTTACAAAAATGTTATATGAAAAATAAAGTAATGTAATTGATCGAAATGGTTGCCCTCATGTTTACTGATCCAATGTTTTAATAATCTAAGGTTTATGTTGTAAGAAAATTATACATTGAGAAGAATTATACAGATGATATGATAATACCAGTGCAAAAAACGTGCTTCATAATGATATATGATTTGAAAAAAAAGTAATAATCAAGGCTTGAAATTTGCATTATTGAAATCGGCCATCAATTTCGCCCCATCACAATATACCAGACACTATATGATTGAATCTTGTTTATGAAAAAGCAACGTTCCAATGGAGACCAGTACCTGCTCAAGAGAAAATAGAAACTAAAGAAGAATATCCCAATGGGAAGTGACCGTGACATGTTAGATTGCCTTCCAAAACTCTCAGTGGATCTGGAAACTCTAGGACTAAGTTCACGATCTCTGAATAATGTGACGGATTTTCGTGGTTGGCTCCAAACATCCAGTTTGGGGTGTCTTGACTATATTTAGGATGTTGTAAACCGACACTATTGCAACACTCTATGGCCATATTATTGCAACTCTAAATATCATTCAGTCGTGGAATGTGTTTGTGGATTATTGCAACTGTAAATAGCATTCAGTTAGGAGAGAATGTGAATCAAAAGACAAATAAAATTAATGAAACGGTAAAATACAACACAAAAGCATTAACTCAATAGAAGCATAATGGAAAGATGGATCTGAAATTTATTTAACTGCTAGAAAAAAAATTACAAACCATCATTTGATACAGTTAGAATCAATTAAAACTATTTAACAGCTTCTCTCATTAAGCGAGCTTTTTAACTAAACCATAACTACCGTTATTAAAATTAAATTAAGCATTTTAATTGTCTGTAATTTTGGGAAAATTAGAGGTTAGCAATCAGCAGAAATGGTTTCGAAGTGGGCTTTTTATCTCCGCCTACAGGCCTGTTAGCAATCAATAATATTAAATCACAGCAAAACATCAGAATAATAAAAAAGATAAACTTTTCTCCCAAATTAACGTTCATTTTACATTCCTGACTTTTTACAGAGACGCCATTATCGGGATTGGTGGAAGATGACGTCATACCGCCTAACCAATCGCTGCTCGGCGTGGGAGATGAATGGGGCATTATGGGAAATAATTGCCATGGGGCTTAATTCCGGAACAATAAATTTGGTAAGATTAGCGGATATATAGATGCAGACGAGATGGGGGTAGAATTAACAGCTGCCTCTTCTTTCAAATTTGGAGCAGGCGATTTTTAGAATTATCGATTAGTTAGAAATATGATCGTCTGATGCATTAGAAAATAACCTGGAGCTTGATTGGGTCTTTTGGTACAAATTATAGACCTCGTCTGCTGAGTTTTTTTTTCTGGTAAAATTGGTATCGCTTGACTAAATATCCAACCTCTAGATATAATTTGGTTTATTTCCACATATAATATAGCATTCATATAGAAATATTTGTTTAGGCTTGCAAATAATATTTTTTTGTATACAAGAATATTGAAATCTACTAAGAATGTGTGTTTAAAATTATTTATATTACTTTTCTATTTTTAAAATATATTGTCACACTCTGCATAGTTATTTTGTAAAAATATGTAAATTAGTATAAAATAATTGGTAATAGAAATTTATGTAAATAAGGCTTTGGATATAAGAGCGAGATACAATTAGTTGATAGAGCTTCTTTTGTTTTTTTGAGTTTAGTTCGTTGTTACTCTAAATCTCCTAGAGTCAGTTTAACCTTTTTCATTATTAATAAAATATAGTTGCTTGCTTTATGAGAACGCGGTCTGGTTTATTTTATGAGATGGCGAACGCTGATCAGAAACCTTTAGAAGCACCTACGGTCGAGGCAGGTGTAACAACTAGTGGAGATGCCGGTTTTGACCCTATACCCTTTAATCCAAGCTTGAACATCAGGAAGTATGCTGGAGACGAAGACCCACGCCAATGGATCACTTCTCTGGAAGAAGTTGGGTTTCTTTACCGCTGGGCGGATTACATCATCACCCGCTACGCCGCCATGAACCTAGTCGGACCTGCTAAAACTTGGTATGAATTCCACAAGGTCAATCTTGCCACCTGGGAAATTTTCAAGACTCGCCTCATCCAGGACTTCGCGTCGCTGGAGAACAAGGACGAGATGATGCTCAAACTGAACAGAATGCAGGGGTGGAATGAACTCGCGATGCGATTTGCTATATCTCAACCCCCCTAAAACCATCGACGAACTTCTGGAGGCATGCAAGAGAATCGATGGGTTCGAGAAGGAATACCTGGAACGAAAGGAGAAGAATAAAATTCTTATGAATCGGATTTCTCAAAAAGAAACTAATCATTCCGGATGGAACAGGCAACCAAGAGAGTTTCAATCATATAAAACTGAAAATTATTCGAGGCCTATGATGGGAGCACCAAGACAAAACCAAACTTACTTCCCTCCACAGGAGACTCGTACATTTTCCCGATCCACTCAAAAGGATACATATAGACGAACTCCTTCTGGCAACACTTATGATAGAAAACCTCGGAATGATAGAGGTAGAACCGAGGACGGACGACCTATCTGCTTTAGATGTAATAGACCGGGTCATGTAGCAAAGTATTGCAGAATAAAATATGTTCGCATGGTTGAGGAAGTTCCCCCTAGCCTAGACAGCCCGTCTGATGACAAAAAACCGCTGAACACTCGGAACCTGAGCCCAGAAGTATACGCCGATGTGTGTGAGAGACCAAACATTCCAACTCGCAACAGATTCGAGGTGTTGGAGGGTTTAAACTAGAAAGCGCGCCTGTTCCAGTCAACCAGGGCATGTCGAAAATAGGCGCGATCACAGAGATGGATTCAAAAAGCCGAATAAATGTGAATGTTGATAAAATTGGAATATTGGAAGCCTTGGTTGACACAGGCGCGGATTTCTCGATTGTAGATTTAAGAACTGCTCTCGAAACTGGCGTTCGTATTGAAACCTATAATGGAAATTGTATTGGTCCTGATGGTAAAAGGCTTAATATATTGGGAAGCATTTCAATGGATATAAAAATTGACGAAAAGTCATTGAATCATAGATTTGTAGTTCTGGAATCCAATATGAGGTCATTAATAATTGGAAGAGATCTTCTCAGGCGTTTAAATGCGAAAATAAATTGCAAACGGGATATTTTGGAATATGACATTGTGACCGAGTGTCAAGATTCGAACGAAGCACCCAGGAAAATAATCAATCAGCAGGATGAAGTAGTGCCTCAACTTTGTGTTAAACTAGTCAGGGTAACCGTGAAGGCCAATGATGGCGAATACGTGGTTGAACCAAATGAAAAGCTAACTCTTACAAATGGGCTTAGAATTGCTAGATGTCTGATCACAGTAAGAAACAAATTAGCGGATTTATGGATAACTAATCCTTATCCTCGAACATTAAAAAAATGAAGAATCAGACCTTGGGCTACGCAAGTCCTCCCACAATGGTTAATTATATAGAAGATGATGAGGAAGATAAGGTGACGGAAATTCAAATAAACGAGGACCTGACATTAAGCCAAAAGAATGAATTAAGGCAAGTTTTATCGAAATACAGTGATCTATTTTCATCAAAATTGGGCAAGACGAATTTGGCCAAACATAGAATTGACACAGAAAATGCGAAGCCGATAAAACACAAACCGCACAGAGTTAGCCCTAAGGAGCGAGACATCATCAAAGAACAAATTCAGGATATGCTCCAGGAGGGAGTAATAAGGGCATCTTCTAGTCCATGGGCTTTTCCGGTTATTTTGGTCAGAAAGAGAGATGGCAATTGGCGATTTTGTGTAGACTACAGGAAACTGAACAGCATAACGGTAAAGGATGTTTATCCGATCCCCAGAATTGATGATGTTATGGACACACTTCAGGGATCTAGATATTTCACGGCCATAGATCTCAGATCGGGATACTGGCAGGTAGAGATCGAGGAACAAGACAAGAAGAAGACGGCCATCACAACATCCCACGGTTTATACGAATTTAATGTTATGCCATTTGGGTTGTGCAATGCTCAAGCTACTTTCGAAAGAATTATGGACAATGTACTAAAAAACATAAAATGGAAATTTTGCCTCTGTTACCTAGATGACGTTGTTATATACAGTCCCGACTTTACCACTCATCTCGGAAGGATTGAGGCTGTTTTAAAGTGCTTTCGTGAAACGAACCTGAGGCTTAATGGGAAAAAGTGCCGATTTGGATTTGAAGAAATTGAAATACTCGGTCACGTGACAAGCAAACATGGAATTAAACCGGCAGATCATAATGTTAAAGCGATTAGAGATATTCCCCGTCCTTCAAAGACAAAAGAAATTCACTCATTCATGGGACTTTGCTCATATTACAGGAAATTCATTAAGAACTTCTCGCGAATAGCTGACCCACTGTTCAAACTAACAAGAAAGGATTCTCCATTCATCTGGTCAGAATCTCAGGAAGAAGCATTTATAACTCTGAAATCTTTGCTAACAAATCCCCCGATATTGTCACATTTTGACCCAGAAGCACCGACCCAGATCCACACCGATGCATCAAATATTGGCCTAGGTGCTACCCTTGTTCAAACTATCAATGGTCAAGAAAAAGTAATTTCATACATAAGTCGATCATTAAGCAAGCCAGAACGTAATTATTCGACAACGGAGAAGGAATGTTTGGCATTAGTATGGTCAATGTCGAAGTTACGGCCTTATCTATATGGAAAGCGCTTCAAAGTTATGACGGACCATCACGCGTTGTGTTGGTTAAGAAACCTAAGGGATCCAACGGGTAGACTTGCAAGATGGGCATTAAAAATACAAGAATATGACTTCGAAATAATTTATAAATCCGGGAAAAAAACATTTGGATACAGATGGTCTTTCACGAGGTCCATTACCAGAAACTGATTTTGACGATAACTATGATAGTTTGTTTTTCAACCCAGTCATCGAGGATTCCGACGAATATATCGAAAACATCAAGAGATGCCTCGGTGACACGGAGGGCAAACGATCGATTGTTGAAAATTTTAATGAAGAAAACGGATGTCTGTACAAAAGAAATCCGAGGCCAGAAGGAAGAGCCTGGCTGCTGGTGGTACCCAGAGTGAGAAGGAAGGACATTTTAAAAGAGCACCACAATCATATGATCTGTGGCCATTTAGGTGTGACCAGAACAATGCACCGTCTAAAGGATAAATATTTCTGGCCATCCATGCTGAAAGATGTGGTGGAGTATGTTAGGACCTGCCATCTGTGCCAAAGCAGGAAGGGTTCTAATCAGTTGCCTGCTGGCCTACTTCATCCGATCCCTGCTGCAAATTATCCCTTCGAGAGAGTTGGGATCGACATTTTGGGACCATTGTCATCTACGAAGAACAGAAAGAAGTGGATGATAGTATTGACCGACTATTATGATGGCGGAAACGAAGGCTGTCATCGATGCCACAGCGAAGGAGGTTGCTAAATTTCTGACAGAAAATGTTATTTTGAAACATGGAGCCCCACGGTATCTGATTAGCGATAGAGGAAGCCAATTCACGAGAAATTTGGTGAAAGAAATAACCAAGATATGTCAAATTCAACATTGCCTCACAACAAGCTATCACCCACAAACAAATGGCCTCACAGAGCGATTAAACAGAACATTGATCAATATGATAAGCATGTACGTGAACGTAGATCAAAGGAATTGGGACGAGATACTTCCATTCAAAACCCATGCTTACAATACGACAATACAAGAAACAACCAAATATTCCCCGTTCTTCCTTTTGTATGGAAGGGAACCGGTCTCGATTTTGGATGACACGAATATCTTCATTGAGCCCGATTCGGAGGATTATGACGAGTACGTGAGCAAGTTGATGGAAAAAATCGTGAGAACGAGAGATATTGTGAAAGTTAACACCGAGAGAAGTCAGGAAAAGATGATTAATTATTACAACCAAAAACATCGGCAAACTGGTTATGAACCAGGTGATTTAGTAGCGCTGTGGACTCCAATAAGAAAACCTGGAAAATATGAGAAACTTTTGAGACGCTATTTCGGACCCTACATCGTGCTGAAAAAAATTTCCGATGTGAACTACTCCATCGTGCCAGAAGATAACCCTGGGAACCGCACACAGCCTACAACAGTTCACATAAGCAGAATCAAGCCTTACTTTGCGAGAATGGAAGACGGTCACGAGGACGCGACCATTTCGGAGGAGGGAGAAGTGTCACACTCTGCATAGTTATTTTGTAAAAATATGTAAATTAGTATAAAATAATTGGTAATAGAAATTTATGTAAATAAGGCTTTGGATATAAGAGCTAGATACAATTAGTTGATAGAGCTTCTTTTGTTTTTTTGAGTTTAGTTCGTTGTTACTCTAAATCTCCTAGAGTCAGTTTAACTTTTTTCATTATTAATAAAATATAGTTGCTTGCTTTATGAGAATGCGGTCTGGTTTATTTTATGAGATGGCGAACGCTGATCAGAAACCTTTAGAAGCACCTACGGTCGAGGCAGGTGTAACAATATATAGTGTGTAATAATCAAATGTCTTTATCTTTTAATATTCTTTTAGCTATAGCACGTCGAAAAGGGATCGGCAGTGCCGTGATGAAAGGACGCGGGTTGCGTCAGACATGTTTGGTTTCAGTTTTGCTGGAAAATAAAGTTTAGGGTTTTTGAAAGTCGTTGTCAAGTCTTCTACACAAGTCAAATCATTGGTCCCTCGAGCCGGATTTAGCAAAAGGAGAAACATTCAAGATTGATTTGAATAACCAAAAAAGGTATGTAAATTGTTTTTATATTGCACAAGAGCAAATCCTAAACGTAGGCTAAAGAAGATTTTGTAATTTTAGCTAATAGAGCTGAAGTTTTGAAAGTTTTGCGGTACAGGAATTCAAAATGACTAAATTTGAAAGATTTTAAAGTGTAAATAAATTCACAAAAAAGCTAGAAAATATACGATATCTATTGTTTCGCGTATTTTTAAATGAAGCGAGCTGTTAAGAAACGATCAGTTTTAAAGACTTCAATCACCAAAGTATGTAGAGAGATTGAAGCTGAGCTCGAAAAGTAATTAATAGAAGTAAAACATAAGATCCTTGAAAGCTATTGAAGTGATATCAGAGTAGTAGATGATCAAATTAGGGATTTCCTATAGGAAGACAAGGCTACTCCAGAAAAGGAACTGGAAGACGAACTCTCGCTCTCTCGAGACTTTTTTTTGTGTGAAGAAATATGAAGGGAATAGTAAACTGGAATAGAATAAAAAGTAGAAATTTAATTTATCCTTCTATAAGTGAGGCTGATTTGGCTTGGAGTATTGGTAACACCAGCTAATGAGGCAGCGAGAGCTTATAAACTGCTAAAATTGGAACTCACAAAGTACGATTGTCGTACATTGAATGGCTGAGCTGGTGATCTAATTTTGAGAATATTCATAGTGACTCTAGCTCATCAGAAGTGGACAAATTTATTTACTTGGTTCAGTCAATGAAACCCAACACTAGAGCAGGAAGATTGGTAACTAGTTACCTCCTGACAGCGGCAAATTATCCAAAGGTGACAGTCGCTCTGAAAGATCGTTTCGGCGACACGGTGATCCTGAAAGATGTCTATGTACGTCAGATTTTGGATATGGTTATTAAAAACGCCTAAAAAGATCAATGTCTCTAGACTGCCTTTATGATCAGTTGGAGTATCACTTCTGATCTTCCGAATCATTGGGTATAAATTCCCACACATCAAAATGCGGTCTTCCTCTACCCTTTGATAGAGTTCAGCCTGCCTGAAGAGCTCCTCAAGATATGACAGAGGAGCAGTGTGTCTGGGTATAATAAGGATACCTGGACTTATCTAAATCTTTGAACAATAAATTACAATTGCTATTGAAGTTCCTAAGGATGGAAGTGAAGGCTGCAGAGCGTCTTGCCTATGTCAAGGAGGGTTTAAGCGAACCCTCTCGACCTAACGAGGGGAAGTCATCAATGAGAAATTTGCATGTAGCCGAGGTGAGAGAAAGGACTAAGCCTGGCAATGAAAAATGCCTCTTTATAAATAATCCAATTGGGTACAACATTTTCCTGCTTGGATATGACTGTCCATGAGAAAGAGAATGGGAGAACTGAAGTGACACAAGGCATGTTTCCGATGTCTGCGAGTGGGGCATGTGGGATATCGCTGTACAACATAAAATGTAGGATTTTTAAACATAATTATAAAACCATGTTGCACCTCGGGGAGGAAGAAAGAAAACACCAGGATGAGGTTAAAACATTTGAAAAATGTGACAGCGATGAAGCCTCATGAGACCAGGGAAGAAAAGATATCTCCTACGCTGGAATGCATGGCAGAACGGCGGTACCCAACGCTCTCTTGGCCGCTGCTTTGAACCGCATCGTTAACCAAAGAGGAGAAATGGTTGTAGTTCGAGCTCTGTTAGATCAAGGCTCCCAATCCTCTTTCATCCGTCGGGACATATTGCAGCAGATAAAGATTCTTGTCTCCAAAGTGAGCGTGCAGATTTACCTCATCAACGCTACAAGGGGTGAGGATGTCAAAGAATTGGCCCACTTTAAAATTTGGTCCTTGATTAATTCAGGCTTTAGTGGTTAAAAGGATGACGGGATTGTTGCCAAGCAGGGACATTTCTGTTCCTCTACCAGGAACATTCAAGAATATTGAACTGGCAGATTCCCATTTTGAAAAAGTGGAAAAAAAGACCCAAAATAATAGGAGCTGATATTTATGGCTCCTTTTTATTGCCAGAGCTCCGGAGAATCGAAGAGACTAGGCTCTACACTCAAAGGATCAAGTTGGGCTGGATAATATCAAGGAAGATGGGTGAAGAGGATACGACGGGTCCGACTCAAGTGTTCACCACCTCTATTCATTGCAACGATAGCACCGATGAGATATTGAGGCGTTTCTGGGAGATTGAAGAGATGCCGCCAAGAAATGAACTGTCCAAAGAAAAGTTATGCGAAAATCTCTATCAAAAGGAAGTTCGACGAATGGCTCATGGACGCTATAAGGTGCCCCTTCTGTTTGATTCTGAAGTGAAACCACAGGACTTGTATTTTGCCGCAGGTCTCTCTCAAACGAGGTCTGTCCAAAGATACTAAATTAAGGCGGGCTTTTATTGCGACTTCATGAATGATATGCATGACGTATCTTGATGAAATTCTGTCAAATAACCAAGAGAGCTGTTGTTTCTTGTTATTTCATGCCGTAGTCGCCAGCCAACAAGCTACAGAAAACAACAAGTAAGAGTAGTGTTTGACGCTTATTCGAAGACTTCAAATGGATTCTCCTTAAATGACAGACTCTAAATCGGCCCAAAGTTGCAGAAGGATATGTTCAACATCCTCCGGGACTGGAACAGAAGTTGTTTTCCCGGCAGACATCGAGAAGATGTACCGATAAATCCTGGTTCGACCAGATGATGCAGATAAACAGAGAATAATTCAACAAAATAATACCTTGTAACAATATTAAGTGGATATATCAGACTTCCAGGGAAAGGTTTCTTTTCTCTCGAAGCCTGGTATTTTCATCTTAAACAGAGAATAGTTTAGAGAGATCAGCGTGAGAACAGCTTCAAGATATTTAGACTCAATACCGGGACATATGGCACTGCTCTTGCTCCAATTTTAGCTATTAGAACCTTGACTCAATTGGCGCAGGATGAAGGACACATATTCTCAAGCGGCCTGGATGATCATGGAAGACACCTATGTAGACGATCTTATCACGGGTACATATATTTTGAAAAAGCATTGGACTTAGGATTTTATAGAAAATAAGTGTTAGGTTTTATTATAAAAACCTAAATAATTGCAATCAGTAATTTAATGAATGAAAGGAAGAAAAAAATTGTTTGCAACAAGTTTCTTTTAGTTAGGTTTTATGTAAGTGCTAGGTTTTTATGGAAAATAAGTGTTAGGTTTTATGTAAATGTTAGGTTTTTATGGAAAAGAAGTGTTAGGTTTTAATTAAACGTTAGGTTTTTATCGAAGAGAAGTGTTAGGTTTTATGGAAGAAAAGTGTTGAACTCGCTATGGAAAATAAGATTTTTCCAATCGCAGAAATATAAAACGCGTCGGAAATATGCAAATTAAAATCGACTTTTAAATTCTCCAATTGGAAGAATCAATCAACGCAATAACTGCTCATCTATAGTTGCCAGAATTTAGTCACTTCCCATCAAATTTCCTTAAATTCCAAATTCTAACATTTAATAACCCAAGATTAATGTTACATTTAAATTTGATAGGTTTGAAAGATTTTTTTAAAGGAAAAAATGGAAAAGACACTTTTTAAATAGCTTAATCTCCTTGGGGATAATAAAAAACGAGCTAAGATAATTTATTCCAAGTTTAAAAATTCTCTATGGGAAAAAATAAATCCGTTTCAAAAATGAGTTTTTTCCTCTAGAAAGAATATGAAATATTTGTGTCCAATGGCTTTAAGTTATATAAAAAAAAATGCTGAACTATATACAAGTAATTACCTTAAAGTATTTTAGGAATTTGATTTTCGCGCGTAAAATATTTAGTTTACCAAATATAATTTTTTTAAATTGAGGCAAAAAACGTAAATATATAGACTTTTATTTTTAAATTGAAAATATATCTAAACTTTTAAATGTTAACGCTAAATTGACTTTTAATTACTTTATTAATAATAACATAATTGAGATCACACTTTAGTTCTAAAGATAATTGTCTTAATTTAGGTCTTTATTTAAAACCAAACGATATGTTAGCATGATTAAATTCAAATATTTCCCTACAAGTTATAAGTAAATTAAATAATGTATTATATATCATCTATCTATCTAGATTTAGAGAACTGCGTTTATTTTAATTAAAGTTATCGAATTAGGGCGTTTATATATAATTATTTTTATCTAATTGAAGAATTTAATTAAAATGGCGGTTGTTGAAGTCAAACAAAAGATTAAAAAAATGAACTAAAATCTTTAATTAAATAATAAAATTAGAGTTAATTCGCCATACTCTATACTTAGTTGGAACTTTGACATTTAGTCAACAATATAAGTGAGAGAGCTAATATGTTTAACCTTACGACACTAGTTAATAATTCAAGGCATCGTCTGATGTGAATTTTGAGGCTATTTTCATCCATTTTGCGACGCATGGAAGTCGTCTCATTATTAAAAATTATATATATAATTATTTTTTCACACGCAAATAGTACAAGATAATTGTAAATATAAAATCGGCGCTATGGTTAATATTCAAAATATTCACACCCTTTAATTATTTCAAATTATATATATATTAATAGTAATTTTTTTTTTTGGAAAATAGAGAAAAGTAAAATATATTAAGAAATACAGATTTTGAATTTAACTTTGAGTCAGGTAATCATCAGAATTATATATATAATTATTTTTACACACAAATAGTACAAGATAATTGTAAATATAAAATAGGCGCTAATGTTATTATTCAAAATATTCACATCCTTATTACCTTTATATTCCTTATATCAAATTTCCTCCCCTCCCCATTGAATATAGGCAAAATAACTTAATTAACTTAAATAACTTTAACTTAATTTTGTTGACGTTATGTGGCGCTAAGTTTGTTGTTGACATTAATATGTTATAATACCTTGAAAAAGGTTGGCGTTCAGCCATCTGAAATATTGGTAAATAAATTATATTTTAATCCAATATATGCCTTTTAATTGAAAAAAAATCTTATCATTTATATATATACATTTACACCTGTCTATAGCGCCCCCTCTAAATAGCGCCCGATTTTAAATACGTTGTACGATGCGATTTACATTAAAAGTGACCTGCCTATAGCACCCCCTCTCTATAGCACCCTATTTTGGTGAGCCCAAAGGGGGGCGCTATAGACAGGTTTAACTGTATATAGAGTTTTAATTCTTCTTATATGCGACGTAACACATTATAAAGAATAATTAAAACATTTTAGAATGGTTCGAATAAATAAAAGGAAACTATTTTCATGACTCTAAAATACACCATTATAAATAAATATATTGAACATCAGATCCTTATATATAATACGGAAATAAAAAATACTTAATATCAAAATAATTCATAAATACAACTCGCAAATAAATTTGTTTCAAATAAGTACAATATAGAAAAATAAAAATATATTTATATTAGAAAAAAAGAAGAGAATATTTCTCAAGAATCGTTATCTTACTACAATATATTTCATAACATATTTCGTTGTTCAATGTAACCTCTGAGCTAAAGAAACACTACACACTGATTGGCTAATCAAATCAAAGCTGATTGGCTGATTAGGATCAAATGATAGTAAACAGCCAAATTAGAGTGCGAATAAAAAGGTCTTACATTCTATATACAGTTAGGAGCGTCATGCGTTCTTAATAATTCTTCATCTCTGTCACCGTTTGCTTTTTTTGGAATTGCGCTCTCCTATTGGTTGGCTACGATCACGCCACCTTTGCCCCCCCCCCCCTATCATGCCCCGCCCACTCGCTTTTTGGTTTTTGTAACTATTGTGTTGGAGCGGGTCGCTCCTTAAATAAATGCATATATTAGTTAATAACTAAATGGAATCCTCTCTTTCTTTTTCCCAGTAAGAGACGCCTACGGATGCCAACAGTACATAGATAGATAAAACACATAGGCTATAGTTATTAACTAATATATGCATTTATATAAGGCGCCAATTTATAATTGTAACAAATAGTATTTGAATCAAAACATTCAATCGGGTAAAACACGGGCGTTGCCCGGGTCATTCGGTTAGTATAACTATAAGGTTAAGGCGTTTATTATGTTAGATTAACATGGCTTTCATGATTGTGTTTTAATTAATTGAATAATTAAATTTTATGGTAGAAAGTGATTCTTCTCTAGGATATCATGAAATATGAGGCATCAGTGCCCACCATCAGTTATAATAAATTGAAACAATTGACGCGTATGATTCTTTTTTAAAATAAAACAATTTTCTACTGCCCTTAATGCAATGGTAAATTATTGGGAGGGCCTGGCTCATCAGAGGTGATCCATTTCAGTATGGTAGATCAAACTGGCGAAACCTTTGGGAGGGTTCACCCCTGATGAATCATGTCATTTGTATCTGGAAGCCTTTTCTAAGATTCCTAATGTTTGATTTCCTAAATTTGACTGAAATTAAAGACATACATTCTATAGGACATATACATTACTAAAGGTTGTACATTTTATCTTTAAGTTCTATATATAGAAACACGTCGAGATAGCACTTATGTATTCAATAATATATTTCATATGGCATCTATAGTTGACAAAGTTGTGTGTGCTGAGAGCATTTTGATGAGAAAAATAAACATCATTGAAGTTCTTAATCGAGAAAGGAATGTTACTGGGCGTTGTTCAGAAACATCCTCTCTAAGGAGATAGGCTGTTGTTCTAACCATATTCCTGCCAGACATACCATCGTGTGTTGTTAGCCAGTGGTGGTACCATAAAGTGAACCAAGTGTCAATATTCTTTCAAAAATAGATTATCCAATAAATAAATACTGTAGTACAAAAGGTCAAAGTTACTTTAGCGCGCGCGCGCTAGGTAACAAAGTTTATTTACTTTGATATCTTCAAATATAGTTAAAATTCAGTGTCGCTTTAACCAGAAGGATAAATGTTGAATCCTAAATCTTCCTTCTCCTTCAATTCCTTCCTCTACTGAGCCACATGGTCTCTCCATTCTTACTCCGCCATCCTCTTCATCTCTTCGTAGATGTGTCGTCCAGTCCATTGTTTTAAATCGTCTGTGTATCCCCGCCGTCTCCTTCCCTTCGACCTCTTCCCCCGGAGCTTTCCCTCCAACACTGTCAGCAATGTCTCTCCTGCTGATCCGCACATCACATGTCCAGCAAACGTCAGTTTTCGTTGTTTTATGAACTTTATCAGCTGGCGTTCTGTACCCATTCGATTGAGGACTTGATTATTTGTTACCATATCTGTCCAAGGAATTTTGAGAGCTCTTCTGTAAAGGTATGTCTCGAAGGTTTCTATATTCGTTTGAATGAACGAATCACATGTAAGAAATTTAAAGGCTTCTTAAAAAGGATCATCACATTCTGGCGTGTCCCCTGAGGAAAGGCTTATAATCACACGTAGGCGTGTATTCGGCAGCGAAAAGGTTTAAGTAATAGATGCGCTGGGAAGTCATTTTGAACCATTTTAAAGTTTGAAACGATTGTAGAATATGTGGAGTTCATATAGGATATAACTTACCTCTACATAGATTGTGAAAAGAAAGGACTCAAAGCCGATCGACACCAGAACCTACTTATAGGACTAGAAACTTGATGCTGAACCAACAGAACATCCGATGAATATCCGATAAAGCTTCCTGATAGGCAGTAGCTGTTTCTTGACGAAGCTACGTAAGTCATCCACTGAGCTTTGGCGTATATTTATACGTATCTATCGTTCTTTCAATGTTGTCTTCAATGAGACTACGTCAACTAGGTTTATATGTTTTGATTAAGTCTCTTTTGAGGAATGAAAAATCAAATCTTACCAGCCTAGACGTATTCATCTGGTTATTCACAAGACACTTTTCAGTTAAATCTAACCGCTGAAATCTCTACTGAAGACAACCGTCTTCCTTACAACGGGTCAATAGTCCAAATGAGCGGATGGTTCCTGGCTGATATAGAAGCGTGAGTCTCTTTGTTTAGTCTGGTAACTTCCTGTACCCAATGACACACGGACCTAGTAAAGGCGAAGATCTTGGATGTCATTTCGAATAAGAAAAATATCCTTTGATTGGAAAGAAAAAGTACTTTTCGAAAAAATCTGAAATATCATAATTTATAAATATGTTTAACTAGCGGATGTACCCGGCTTCGCCCGGGTTTTACCCGAGTCAAGGTTTGTCTAACGAACATTTGTTAAAACAATTCTTTATAAACTTATATATAAAAAAGATATATTTTGATAATTTGAAACTCGTAAATTTGAATCTCTCGATAAAGTGAACATTTTTTCCCGGTCCCTTGAAAAATACTCGATAAGTTGAATAAAATCAATATTAATTGGTTCCCTCGGTAATTGGAAGTTAAAGGAATAGTATCTTGCCTTGGAATTGTATCATTATTCTTGTCTCAAATAAATTGCCGTGTCATCCTGAATTTTGTCTTTCCTAATTTTCTACATTACAAAATCATCATTTTATCTATTCTCCCAATATATATGTTGTAGATAAATGATAAAACTAACTTTGATTTGGGCGCAATTAATAGGTAGAAAATCTTACTTTTGATAAATAATCTTTAAGATAATAAACTTATAAAAAAATAATAGATATATTTTGATAATTTGAAACTCGTAAATTTGAATCTCTCGATAAAGTGAACATTTTTTCCCGGTCCCTTGAAAAATACTCGATAAGTTGAATAAAATCAATATTATTGTTTCCCTCGGTAATTGGAAGTTAAAGGAATAGTATATTGCCTTGGAATTGTATCATTATTCTTGTCTCAAATAAAATGCCGTGTCATCCTGAATTTTGTCTTTCCTAATTTTCTACATTACAAAATCATCATTTTATCTAGTGAACATTTTCCCCGGTCCCTTGAAAAATACTCGATAAGTTGAATAAAATCAATATTAATTGGTTCCCTCGGTAATTGGAAGTTAAAGGAATAGTATCTTGCCTTGGAATTGTATCATTATTCTTGTCTCAAATAAATTGCCGTGTTATCCTGAATTTTATCTTTCCTAATTTTCTACATTACAAAATCATCATTTTATCTATTCTCCCAATATATATGTTGTAGATAAATGATAAAACTAACTTTGACTTGTGCGCAATTAATAGGTAGAAAATCTTACTTTTGATAAATAATTTTTATTTCTATTTATTTCACTGATTTATATAGTTGGCTCGAGAGAGAATGAGATAATGCTTGAAAGATTCGCGAATATTTAACGAGAAGTAAATTAAAATTCGTCTATTTAATTAATTTGCGTACTTGTAAGTATTTTAAGATAAAACATATTTTTAAAAAGTTCTAGGCCGTAAAACAAGCTTGTCACAAGAATAGACAAAATCGCTGAGAAAGTTGACGGCTTAATTTCAAAGGTGAATTATGTGGGGTTGGAATATAAAAACTTCTACCTGAATTTGAGTCGGAATCAGCAGTGTTTCTAGGTGAAATTGCAAAGACATTGTCTAGCAAAGATTGAGGGACATACCCAAGAGTATAGACCACCGCTAGACTATCGAGGGAGTCGGGTTGCTAAGTACCTATCCTTTACGTATCTTTCAAAGTATCACAAGCTAGAACCTGCTTTCGCTATAAAACTGAGGAAATCTAGATTATTTGAAGAAACTGATGAATATATAACAGAAAACTTTTCACTACATTGCTATAGTCAACGATCAGCTCGGACATACAGCGAAATATTTTCAAGATTCGATAACACAAATTTGTGGCTGAAGTTAGAAACCATCGAATATCTCACGCGGATTGCCACAAAACAATTCCTTTATTAGATGAGATATTCGTTAAATCTCCATTACTCTCCAATGGTACCTTATTCAGATTTTGCCTATTGTGATCAAGGTTTTAGTATAAAAAGAATATACAGAGCACGTTTTTAGCGAAAAACGCCTCAATAAAGCAATCAGTTTGAAAGTCTTTTGTGAAAAAGACATTCCATATTATTGAATAAATTCAACGATGTAAGTTCAGAATGCGATAATGTAAAATTCGAATGATAGAATCCTCAGAAATGTAAATAAAAATTTAAAAAACGGCAAAAAAAACCTCTTCCTCGGAGTCCGTGTTTTACTATTATTTATAATGCAAAGATAACAAACTAAGATATAGTTTCCAGATATTGGCAATATGATTGGCACTACTTTATTCTTAACTGGCAAAGGACCCTTCTTAAGTTTCCTATTCAAACTGAATGCTATCAATGATCCAACATGTGAATGCCGCTTAGATGTTGAATCACCAGAGCATCTTCTTTTATCTTGCCCTCTGACTAATCAAATTGTATGTAGATACTTTGAAACATTACCAAATTCTCTTTGTGTATACACTCTATCTTATGAGAACTTTGTTAAGTTTAGAACTATTTGTACAATAATTTACAAAACAATACTAATCCATCGTGTAAATAATTAATCATATATATGTAAATAATACTAGCACAGCACAATAGTCCTTTGGACTTCGTGCTTTTGTAACAATAAATAAATAAAAATAAATAAAGTGTGTTGCAGGTTTATGTAAGAAAAACGGGAGTGGCAATTGCCTATATTACTCAATAATTTGAAAAGGGAGATAATCTAGATAGAGAGACAAGTCAACAAAATCAACAAGCAATCCATGGCCAGGTATCTTTTAACTTTTTTATTTCTCAAGCTTTCGGGCCAAATTTCCTTCAACAGGAGACCTAGTGTGGTAATTCTAAGTTCCCTGTTGAAGGGCATG
Source organism: Cordylochernes scorpioides (assembly GCA_030710605.1). NCBI lineage: Eukaryota > Metazoa > Arthropoda > Arachnida > Pseudoscorpiones > Chernetidae > Cordylochernes > Cordylochernes scorpioides. Next base: position 70,040,226 of record CP092866.1, read on the forward strand.
TTGGCCCCCGGAATCTTGAGAAATAAAAAAGTTAAAAGATACCTGGCCCTGGATTGCTTGTTGATTTTGTTGGATTGTAAAGGCAGGGATGAATATGTATTAGAGAGACAAATGTAGTTCAATGGTTGCTTTGTGATCATGAAGACCAATATATTTTCGGTAATAAATTAGAAATAAATTATCAAATTAGAAATATCACTCTTCAGTAGATAACTCATTCCCGGAATCCTGATATTTACACTTTGGTATTGAAACAAGGGATTATTTTTTTGAACTAGAAAGAAATTATAGACAAAGGTTTTATCAGCGAGAAATTGGGTCTTAAATAAATAAGGATAAAATGGGGTAAATTTTCAATTAAGGATTCAGAAGGTGGATTTCCGAAATCACTCTTTACTTCTAACATTTGGTTGGAATGTGGTTTTAATTCGAATGGTATTGACTCGATTGATCCACACACAAATCTAATTTAGCATTATTTTATAATACGGAACTGGAATCTACTTAATCTCTTTGTATTCTTAAGAATAAAATAAATCTAAATGGTATAAGACCACTCAAATTCGCTGCAACCTTTTGAAAATCGAATATTTAGGATTTATTTCAATTTGAAGCGCTATGTTGCCCCTAGGGACACTTGGGCTGTCATACAAGTATGTTTCTACATTTGTCTATACATATTTACAGGTTGTTGACACACATTAAATATGTTAAAATACCTTGATAAAAGTTGGCGTTCAGCCAACTTAAATATTAGTAAAATAAATGATATTTTGATCCAATATATGCCTTTTTAATTAAATATTTATTTATGGATTGCTCTATTTTCAAAACATATTTACAATAATTTTAGGCCGTAAAGAATAGCCATAAGATATTAACAAGGAGAAAGAGAGAACATAAAAAAACTATATATACATATAGGATTTCATCCAGAAGAAATGTGTATGCATTTAATGCATTATGATACCTTAGCACGCCATCTGTTATGAAAATTTTGAACTATTATAGACGTGTATGATTATTCTAAAAATTAAACAATTTCTACTGCCCTTACTCTAATGGAAAAATTAATGGGAGGGCCTGGTTCATCAGTGGTGAACCCTCCCAGGTATGGTAGATTAAACCGGCGAAACTGCTGAGAGGGTTCACCACTGATGAGCCAGACCCTCCCATTAATTTTTCCATTGCAGTAAGAGCAGTAGAAATTGTTTAATTTTTAAAAGAATCATACGCGTCTATAATAGTTTCGAATTTAATGAATTAATTAAAATTATTTTGCATCATGAGTGAAATAAAAGACATGTATACAACTTTTTTTTTATATTTGAAAATTTTATTTAAGTGAAATATACATTCTTAGCAATAATTTTGTTATTCTCAATTATTGAAAAAAATACTCTTTTGTATGTATGTGGAATATTTAGAGTTTTGGGAAACTAATAATGGAAAACACATAAAACTTTAATTAATAAATATAAATAGGAGTGCGCACACACCAATAATATTTATTTAAATTCTAAAACCTTTTTTTCCAAAATTTGAAAATATAAATTCTTCTCGATGTTTGTAAAAAAGGAGAGAGAACTGGATGTGTGATTAAGAGTTTAAATTATTTTTCAAATATGAAACACAAGCTTAATATACGTTTTAATAATACAATATGGGGGTATGTGTGTTACAATATAATGCGGCTTATGATTGTAGAACGGCATTTGAAAATATCCCGCATGTGTTTCTTTTGAACGAAATATCGAAATTTATTTTAAGGAGAAATAACGATTATTTCTAACCTTAGGGATGAAGTATGAAATGATGAATTGTGAAGAGTAATGATAAACGGAAAAATAAAAGTGTCCAGGTATTTATGTGTGTTGCATTTCAATTTTAAAATTTAGAGTAAAATAAATAAATGAGTACTTACAGTACACAACTCGAATAAAGTTTAAAATATTTAAATAAATAAACATTGCACTTCGAGCGATATTTTAAATGTGTACAGTAGCATGTGTATCCCATTATGAATATCACGCATTCATAGAGAGAAGAAGAAATGCATATAAAAGAGAAGTATTCTCCCACTAGTGACCCACACATTGCCCTAACGGTTCAAATACTTGAATAAGAAAATGCTGAATGTATTTATAAAAATTTGTTTAAAATATTTGTATATGCTCCATTCTATCTATCAAACGTAATTTTAAAATGGGTTTTGAATCTGCCGGAGATCACACATTTGAAAAGAAATATGGAAAATATAGTCCATTACCGATCATCCCGACTGCTCAGAAGTATGAACTTTTGTCAGCTTACATTATTAGCTAAGAAAAAACAATAGAAAAAAATAAAAAATAAGTGGGTCAGGTGTTGATATTAAAAAATAAAGAGAGCATATCCTGACCACGAGCACATGTGCTTTTTAGAAGGCAGAGCGCCATCTAGTGGAGTAAAAATAAAATTGGGTTGGCAAAATATCACGGAGCAAGTTAAATAAACGTTTAGTTTATTTTTGCTCCACTAGATGGCGCTCTGCCTTCTAAAAAGCACATGTGCTCGTGGTCAGGATATGCTCTCTTTATTTTCTATTATTAGCTATATTGAGTTGGTCTGCAAATTTTCCGACTTCTGTGTAGCCTGGAAGTATATTAAAATTTATCATAAAATTTGAAAGTAAATATGGAAATTAAAATGAGTTAATTGCTCATCAAGCTGACAACCCAGAATATCGAAACTTTGTTAATTTGCATTATCATCAGGTTTGAGCAAGTATACCAAATTTCAAGTTTCTAGATTATATTCGAGTATATTACAAATTGATCACAAAACTTAAAAGTAAAAATAGAAATTAGCCAATTTCTAAACACTTCGATCACCCAGAAGTCTGACACTTTGTCAACTTGCATTGTCATTAGGTTGGAACATGTGCACCAAATTTCAGATTTTTAGGTTATCTATGTAAGTATATTAAAAATTGTTATTACAAGATTGGCTTACCAACAGACAAACAGAACGACAAATAAACATAGAAGCAAGTTGAAGAAAAGTCTTTAAAAGACTAAAAAAATACCTCACTCAAATTAACTTGCTTTCTAATCAGTTCTGAAGGCCATTGTCGGGACTTCTCACATCCACGCCAAGGTGTCTCCCAGTCTTAATGACAAAGGCAGACGCATTCTACTTCACCCAGTCATGATAGTTGTCAATCACAGACACCATCAAGGGTCACAACTGGATACCCTAATATGATTGAGTGGAGATAAGAAATAAGAAGAATACGCCAAGGTGTCTAGTGACGTTCGAATCTTAAAACATAAATCAGAGATGAAAATGTTCGTAGGAAATTCTGAAATGAAGGCAAAAATGAAAGGTTTTCAGATGACTTAGGAGAATGAAAGGTATTGAATTTTGATGAAAGGATGAACGTAACTACTGACGGACCTGAATACACATCTTTATTTTAAAAGTAATTTGGGGAAATTGCCGTGTAATTTAATATACACTGATACATTGACTGTAAAGTAATCATATTTATTTGTAATTTAGTTTTTTACTATTCAGAACTGAATAACTGGCATGTACAAATGGAAACATAGTGGAAACACATATAGTAACTAGCACTTATGTAATATATATCAGTGTTCACGTTGTTTACAACTAAATAATGGCTTCGTGGTCTTACATTTCCTGACTTAATGACCGAAAGTTAGTTTTGTGGTATCTATTCAGCGTGTAATTTTATATAATATCGCCAGCGTGTTAGTTCTGTGGTATCTATTCAGCGTGTAATTTTATATAATATCGCCAGCGTGTTAGTTCTGTGGTATCTATTCAGCGTGTAATTTTATATAATATCGCCAGCGTGTTAGTTCTGTGGTATCTATTCAGCGTGTAATTTTATATAATATCGCCAGCGTGTTAGTTCTGTGGTATCTATTCAGCGTGTAATTTTATATAATATCGCCAGCGTGTTAGTTCTGTGGTATCTATTCAGCGTGTAATTTTATATAATATCGCCAGCGTGATAGTTCTGTGGTATCTATTCAGCGTGTAATTTTATGCCATCTTGCTGTTTATACGATCATAATACAAAATGATTTTCATACAAAATTCAATTTTCTAGTATCTTTTGAGAAGTTTTATCTCGCGGTTTCCAGTAGGTTGATGGACCTGGTCGCCTACCTCTTCCAGAGCTTTGGCCACAAGCTCTTTAGCAACAACGCTCGGCTCCAAAACTCTTTGTCTGAAACTTGGCTCCAAGCTGCTTTATTCCTAATCTCAAGAATATGATCTTCAGTATTTTGCTAGTCTGTTGGTGCTGCATCGACATCACACTGTTTCTTTGTCTTATTGCATAACTGTGGCTATGTTGGTTTTCGACAGCAGGTTGCTCCTATTGTATTTTTGCAAGATTTTGGTTCCGTGGCCATTCGACAGTCTGTTGGGTTTGCAGTAGTTCTCCAAAAGTTTGTTTCTGTAGTCTTTCGACGGCATATGGCTTTCTTCTGACAACATATTGGTTCTGAAATATTTCGCCTGCATATTATTTCGTCAGTATTTCGGAAACATATTGGTTCTGTGATATTTCGCCAACATGTTTCTACATTCTGTCTTTCACAAATTGGCTTAACAGGGCATTGTCTACCAATTGGTTTCTTTTTTTGTGGTCTTGAAGTAGGAACTTTAGGTAAGTGCTTAGTATTAGGCGGCTTCGATGGCGACTTTGCGTCAGGCGTCTTTGTTGACGGTTTGGATGTAGACCGCTTTGTCAATGGTTTGAAAGAAGACGGCTTTAACAATGGGTTAGAAGCAGACGGCTTTAACGACGGTTTGTAAACAAACCGCTTTGACGACGGCTTGGTAGTAGGAATCTTTAACGATGGTTTGGAAGCAGGAATTTTTGGCGGTGGCTTGAAAGTAAATAACTTTGATGACGGTTTGGAAATAGGCAAGTTTGGTTTGGAATAGGACAACTTTGATGACGGCTTGGAGACAAGCAACTTTGAAGATGCTTTGGGAGCAGGCAATTTTGATGGCGGTTTATAAGTAGATAACTTTAGCGACGGTTTGGAAGCAGGATGATTTGATGACGGCTTGGAAGGAGGCGGCTTCAAAGGAGGTTTGGGAATTTTCTTGGGGATAGTCCCTCTCGGAGTAGGCTCGGGGGGGAAAGTCTCATGAGCTGAAGGCTTGGGAAAAGTCTCACGAGAAATAGGCTTGGGGATAACTTCATATGAAGTAAACTTGGGGATAGAGCCATATGGAGTAAGCTTGGGGATAGAGCCATATGGAGTAAGCTTGGGGATAGAGCCATTTGGAGTAGGCACGGGCAAACTCCCATAAGAAGTAGGCTTGGGAAAGTTTCCATCGGGAGTTGGTTTGGTGATAGTCCTATACGGAGTGGGCTCAGACAAAGTCTTATGAAGAGTAGGCTTGGAGAACATCTCATCAAGAGTAGGCTTGGAGATAATCCCATTCGGAGTAGGCTCGGACATAGTTTCTTGAGTCATTGGGATAGTCCCACGGGATATTTTCTTTAGTTCGGTTTGAGAGAACATAGTTTGCGTTTCAGCGCAACAGCGACAACATTTTTTTGCTTTCGATTTGAGGCAGATTTCCTTTGATAGCCGTTTAGAGCCAGATTTTTGAGCTCGTTGAATAACGAGACAACAGTCAATCGTCCGCTGTTTGGATTCAGAATTTTTCATATGTAGTTTGGCGCAGCGGCAGTTTTTAGTCGGCGGTTTGGCCTTAGATGATTTTGCCTGCGGTTTGGATAAACGGCAGTCTAAAGTTCTCGGGTAGGCCTCAGATGCTTTTGATTGAAGTTTGGCGCAACAGCAGTCTTTAGTCCGCGGTTTCGCCTCAGATGCTTTTGCCTGTGGTTTGGCGCAACAGCAGTCTTTAGTCCGCGGTTTCGCCTCAGATGCTTTTGCCTCTGGTTTGGCACAAGAACAGTCTCTTTTCCGCGGTTTCGCCTCAGATGCTTTTGCCTGTGGTTTGGTGCAACAGCAGTCTCTAGTCCGCGGTTTCGCCTCAGATGCTTTTGCCTCTGGTTTGGCGCAAGAACAGTCTCTAGTCCGCGGTTTCGCCTCAGATGCTTTTGCCTGCGGTTTGGCGCAACAGCAGTCTCTAGTCCGCGGTTTCGCCTCAGATGCTTTTGCCTGTGGTTTGGCGTAACAACAGTCTCTAGTCCGCGGTTTCGCCTCAGATGCTTTTGCCTGTGGTTTGGCGCAACAGCAGTCTCTAGTCCGCGGTTTCGCCTCAGATGCTTTTGCCTGTGGTTTGGCGTAACAACAGTCTCTAGTCCGCGGTTTCACCTCAGATGCTTTTGCCTGTGGTTTAGCGCAACAGCAGTCTATAGCCCGAAGTTTGGCCTTAGATGATTTTGCCTGTATTTTGCCCAAACAGCAGTCTACAGTCGGTTGTTTGAGTCCAGATGAATTTTCGGGTAGTTTGGCGCAACAGCAGTCTATAGTTTGAGATTTAGCCTCAGATGCTTTTGCCTGGCGTTTGTCGCAACAGCAGCCTATAGTCCGTGGTTTGGCCTCAGATGATTTTGCCTGGAGTTTGGTGCAGCAATCGATGGTTTGCGGCTTGAACTCAGATTGTTTTGCCTGTTTATTGGCGCAACAAAAGTCTATGACTCGCGGCCTAGACTCAGATTCTTTTGTCTTCTGTCTGGGGCAAGAGCAGTCTATCGGCCTAGCTTCAGATCCCTTTCGCTGGGATTTGGCTCTGGAGCCTATGGCTTCGTCCTCCATCTTCATTTGACATATTTATTTTGTCAGCAAAAAACTCGATCAGCAACTTATAGGCGAAGAATAATTCAAGAACATCCCTTTCAGTAAAATTTCTATTATGGTTCAATGTAGGCATTTCTCCTTGATAGTGTGAGTATATGTATACTTAATAAATGCACAGTTATGAAATCTTATAAATTTCAATTTTGAACAATGACATTTAATTTTGATACCTCCTAACCCATATCGTCAAAACCTCTAAGTCTTAATGTACAACTAAAAGAATGGTGGCATATTCAACGAACAGGTCGAGAACGACAAACAGTCTTTATTAAAGTTTTACCCGGCTGCCTTTACAAATGGAAGTGGATACGAGCGTTTTACATAGGCGAGGAATGGAAACCAGAGTCAAGACTGGAGCTACCAATCTGCCATATTGCCTTAACAAAGCTAAATTCTAAACTAGTTGTGAGATTATGTTATTGTAAATAATTTTGGAATTTAACTAATGTGTAAATTATAATGTGAATAAACATATTAGAAGAATTGTTATATGTTTCATATTTAAATTTCATTCAAATATTTACTTATTCAGCGCCGATACTTTAGACCTTCAATTGTATATTAGCCATATAAAAGTTTTCTTTACAATTTCATATATATATATATATATATATATATATATACGTTTGTGTGTGGATATATCCCAGATTTTATTTCCATTTTCTCACTCACGATGACAATGCAATTTTACTCGATACTATTTTTCTTATTGATACATAATTTTAAATACTATAAAATGATTGCCCGGTCGATTCAAAGGATACATAATTACATAATGTGCATTAGAGCCTTTTTAAAGCAATAATTTTGAAATATCAAAATATATTTAATGTATCTCTATTCATAAAATTATTGTATAAAGATGTAAGAAAATATAATAATGATGATATTTTGAACACCTTAGATGAATGGATGCTGAAGGTTTTTTTTTTGTAAACACGACTAAAAGAAGAGGTTCCAAAATAGAAAGCTACAATTTATGATATTTTTCTCCTTTGAAAAAAAAGTAACCTCAAACAATCGATCCAAAAATTAAACCTCAACTCATAACGGGATTCAAGTTGAAATAAGGCATATGAAAAGCAAGCATGCATTTATTAAAAAATATATCTTTTTGTTTAGAAAGAAACGAAAATTTGGATTTTTCTTCCTTTGAGGTCACAACAATCGCTCCAAAAGTCTTAACTTCTAATGTCCTGCGCTTGAAGTGTGCACAGCGTCATAGTATTTATATAAATATATTATGTGCAAATACTCTTTGCCATAAGAATCGGTAATGATTTTAATGATCAATATTATTTTGCTATATCTGAAATCCACGATAAGTCTCCAAATGCATTTTGCCGTTAATTGATTCTTTTTGGCTTTTTCAAATATAATTGAACCAAGGGGGTGATTTTACATCATATTCTAAGATAATTTGTTGCAATCTTCAAAGTTCATCCTACTACAAGTTCCATATGTAATTTTAACATATATTATTTATTCAAGACTCTAAAAATCATTCTATTCTTTAGAATTTTGGTCTCACAATAATTTAAATAATTAACAAATAAATTGAATCTATATAGATTTATTTTACAAAATGTAAGAAAACTTAACCCAGATATTGTGGATATAATATAAGGATTACAAAAATGGGGGAACGATCTTATTATTTTTATAAAGGGTTCATTTTTTTTTTTTTTATGATGTTTTATGAAGGAAATAAATTGAAAATGTTGCTAATCAAGAACCACATACTGAACTTTCTAAAAGGAAAACTTAATAATCAAATTGTAAGTTCGCTGCTGAGTGAGATTAAAATAATGTCAAATCTTCCAAGAGATGCTGGCTTTGCCCTATTATTCATTCGAGGCAACAAAATATTTTTTTACAACATCAAATATATAAAATATTCGGAATACCAACTCGACAAGGTACATTGGGTTACGAGCCTTCAACGAGGCCCTCACTGAAATTCAGCAAAACATCCGAATCATGGTTTGACCCTTTTTACTATATCTGAAAAGTTCTTTTAAATTAATTAAGAAGAAATGTGGCGATCAGCTGCAAGATAAAAGACGTCTCCTAGAAATTTAGATAAATCCTCGTCACTTAATTACTTCAGTAGAAGCTGAAATGCTTCAATGATGACAAATCAACATTTGTATCTACTCATGGTTTATTGGCGTAAAAGAGGCTTTGGTGTATTTGAGAACAATCGCAAAGTAACTGCAGGACAATTACCGATGTAAGGGCAGATCCGGTCAGCGTCGTTACTGACCATCTAGCACTGAAGATCCTTCGCTGAATCATCATCTGAGCGTCCTCAGCTTTGATCAAGATAAAATAACCCGAGTTCCTTTTCGACGCTCCAGGAACCCGGGTTACATATATATTCTTTCTCTAGATCAAAGATAGGGGGATGCTTCAAATGGTGAGATGGCTTGTGCTCTTTGGCGTCAGTTGGTCAGACACGACGTTTTGATCCACGGATGCCTAAGATTTTAATTCTTAGCTAGTGTAAGGTCGTGCAAGTCACTCTGACCATCATGTTAACTCTCGCGGTACATCCTTTTCTTCCAGATTTTGATATTGGTTTCAAAATCTTGATCTTCGTTATCACTGAAGAAAAATATAAAATATTTATTTGCAACACAATAGATACAATACCATAATGGTTAGGTAAGGTTGAAGTTGAAATTTGAGACATGTAAATTCTCGTGAATGACTGGAACCACGTCACCAACGTTAGATAACGGCTCCTTGCTTCTATTTCCATCTTTCTTTCAGGATTATATAGAGATCTTAACGCAATACTAGGTCTTCACTTATGGCGAATTCTCAATTTTCTATTTCACAATTCGTTATATTATTAGTAACATTGATTTTTATCTTTGGGAATGAAATCAAATATCTTTTTACTTTTTGCATACAACCATCCATCCAAAACTGTGTTTATATCTATATCTGTGTTTTTATCTTGGGTTTAAACACAATGCGCAATAAAGAGGTTCTGGTAAATGAAATTAGCTCTACATCCTTACAGTCCAACAATAAATCAAAGCTGTTTTATTCTGGGTTAAAATACGCTTTTCTTGGTGTGATTTATTCGTATCAGGCGGCGTTTATATAAATTACTTGCGCCGTTTTATGAGAAGAAGAAAAAGCCCATTTCTTTTCAAAGCCCCTGGAGCCATTTTGAACAAAAAGAAACAAAATCAATCATAATATTTCCATAAAAGATGAGCAACGCTGCGAGAATAAATACGCAGCAGATATTCAGGCCAGACTATACCCAAGAGTCGTCTGGTGAGATTTCGATGATATTTATTGAGTTGATCGGGTCCCGTTGTCCCATTTATTGAAATACCCTGCAGCCGACCACCTTCCTAAATCACCAACTTTTATTTAAACTGGAATTGACTATTGAAGAAAATGGATATTTTACAATAAAAATTCCCTTTAATAAATCCGTTTACTTTAAAATAAATTATTCTAAGAAGACACTAATCCTCTTGGTATATTTTTGAATAAACGAGAAGTTTCAGGGAAGAATGTGTTTAATATGACAATCTAAGGAGCTCAAGACTTCGAGTATCTCTGTCCATGAACAGGTGTAAAGACTATATTATGGAAGTTAGCCTCTACACCTGTGAAAGAACAGATATGATTGATAACTCTTGCAGATAAAATGTCACAATAAAGTCACTCTTTCAAACTCATTTAACCATAAAATATTCTTAGAATTAAAGATACTTCGGCCAGTAAATCTTTTTATTATATCGACGTTTCGACAAAAATATTTTGTCTTCGTCAGGAGCAAACAAAAATTAAATTTTGAATTTTTAGTTTTAATTTTTGTTGTTCCTGACGAGGACAAAAGAATTTTGTCGAAACGTCGATATAATAAAACAACAACTGGCCTAAGTATCTTTATTTCTAAGAACTATGAATGCCAGCCAGGTAGAGCCTCTATCTTTAAGATAGAATATTCTGATATAGAGATATTATAATATGTATAATTACTTCAATAAATGTATCTATACATATTTGTGAAGTAAAAAGAGGAATTTTGTTCCCATGTGCATTGGGTTCAACCTTGATTGACTATGGAGAAACCAATAGCCCAAAGAAGAATGTTGAAATTGAAGTGACCAGAAAAACCTCACGAGATTTAATTCATTTTAAAGCGCATTTCGTTAGATCGCTTTAATATGGGCTCTTCTGGCTATATAAGCGCAATACGTATTTACATCTATATATTAAATGCATTAGATAGGATATCTTCCATTTAAAATAGATATATAATCGCGAATATAAGAAAATTGCGATATATAATTTTATAAAATGATCAAATAACCTTTCGCAATAAGTTTGTTTATTTTTCTTATTGCGAACATTTTATAAAAGATATCGCACACAATTTTTTAGCTAAGCAATTTTGATAAATTCGATTTTTATTTGCAAAAAAAAAAAAAAAAAAAAATCAAATATATCTCTACTGAATATAAGTATTTATAACATATGTAGTACATCATCTTACCTCAGATATCTGGCAACACTGCCTGATCTGAAATTATTCTATGAATTAATATCACATTAAGAAATTTTAAGTTAAAATGTAAATATATATAACATGTACGTGTTTGTTATATAACGATGGAAGTTAAAATTCACAATTACAATTATTATAATACAAATTTTGCATTTTAAAAATTTATGTGAATAAGTAATATTTAAATAAGCAACACTGTCATTAAAGAGAGCAGCCGACATTTCAAGTGGCTGAACAAAGTGCCATCTTGTTTGCATATAGTTTATGAGCCATCTTGTTTACATATAATTACTGCATTGTCGTCTGCCGCCAATCTCATTACCAGGCCGCCATATTGTCCGCACTCGCCAAGATTGATGTCGTCTGTAATTAAATTGTTCGTCTGCGCTCTTTTCGAAATTTCTTCTGGAGAAAAATAAGGTTCAGTCTCTCCGTTTCTGATTGTGTTTAAGTTAATTTTGGTCACTGATTACTCGGATTCAGCACTTTTTGTTACTTTTGTTTGAGACTTTCTTTTATCTGGTTCTTTGTGTCTGCTGGGAGGTCCTTTCGTTTATAGGGACAGCCGGCTAATTGATATATTTCCACATTAGACATTTTTACCACTTCGTAATACTTTTTAAACCCATGTTTGAAGAGGACCTACATTCTCTCTTATTTATACTTTTTAAAACATTTGAAAATAATAGAAAGACATATTTTTCGAATATTTCATAATAAAGATAATTTAAAAGAGGTCTCAATACTTTTCGTGATGTGTTTTTCTTTTATTAAAATCACTTTGAGATTTGGTATTTTTGCTCTTCAAGAAGCCAGAAAAATAACTAAGAGTAAACAATATGTAAAAAAGTAGGGTTTAACATGTATTCGTTATATTATTATTAAAATAATATTTGCATATTTATCAAGTAATTTTAGACAATCAAATACTAATTTTGTGTGGATATCTCTATCTTGAAATAAATAGTGAAAAAGGCTGATTGGAGTTATGAACGTCTGGAAGGGAGAGAGCTATGCAAATCCAGACTAATATATAAATAGATGAATATGATGGAACTCTGCTGGAATTTCGGTTCTCGTGTTTATACTATTACTAGCCGAATGACCCAGGCAACGCCCGGGTTTTACCCGATTAAATGCTTTTATTCAAATACTATTTTGTTACAATTATAAATTGGCGCCTTAAATAAGTGCATATATTAGTTAACAACTATAGCCTATGTGCTTTATCTGTCTATGTACTGTTGGCTTCCGTAGGCGTCTCTTACTGGGAAAAAGAAAGAGAGGATTCCATTTAGTTATTAACTAATATATGCATTTATTTAAGGCGCGACCCGCTCCAACACAATAGTTACAAAAACCAAAAAGCGAGTGGGGGGGGGGGATTGGGGGAGGTTGGGGGCATGGTGGGGGGGGGCAAAGGTGGCGTGATCGTAGCCAACCAATAGGAGAGCGCAATTCCAAAAAAAAAAAGCAAACGGTGACAGAGATGAAGAATTATTAAGAACGCATGACGCTCGTAACTGTATATTGAATTGTCTTTTGATAATAGGGAACTCCATATCATTTTGATGATATGGAAATGCAATAACTGTCACAACACATATACAGTTGCCCGGTCATCCTTGCAGCCTCTATATGGCAGATATCAATCCAGAAGAGGACATCCATACGAACAAGGCACCTCGGTTGGCCGGTATTGTAATCAGGGTGCACGGACCGATCTGATCTGCTCCATGGACAAGACACCACCACGATCTTTTCATATGAGAGATTCTTTAGTGTTATTCTTCCTAAAATTTGTATGTATGTTGCTATAATGGTAGGTGAGGTTGTCCATATTTACTCTTATGTTGGAAATATGTTGATAAATGAGTTACTTGGGATATACATTTGGTATGGAATTTATGATATTTTATGTTGGTTTCTATTTTCCTGTTGGTTTCATCTAGATAAATGGATTGACACTCTAGACACGTTGCTAAATATATTGTTTCACTTTCTGTTAGGAGTTCTGAATTATGAATTGTGTTGACAGAGTAATGTTCTACCCTTCAAATAATAATGGCGTTCAGATTTCACTAGGAATGTTCACCAGAAGGTTGTAGGAACGGAATAAAGGTATATTATAGGTAATTCAGTGTGTTTATCCCCCTGAAGATCACCTTAATCGAACAAACAGCGCAAAGGTAGTAAAGTGAATATATTTTATTATAATTCAAGATAAAATTGTGAAAAGGGTTTAAGATATTAAGAAAATGTAAAATATTGTAAGAAATAATTAATTGTTTTAATTGAGCCCGATGAAGAGCGATTATCGCTTGAAAGTTCGCAATATAAAATAATATTCTGATACTCTGTAAACATCCCTCATTTCTTCTTTTTTATTTTATAAATTTTAGATTGTTCTTGTGTGTGCCATAAAAAAATTCCCCTGTCATCTCTCCTGAAGTTTTTTCCCTATTTTTCTACATTCCAATATGGTTATTAGTTTTTATATCTTTATATTGTTGGAATTCTGACCTAATCTTATTCTGCAATGGTAATGATTAGCGACGAATTAAAAGATCAATTTTATTATTTTGATTCCTTTTAAAGTTTATTTATTCTTGGAATCCTTTCCATTATATGTACAATATTAATTTTGCTTGATATAAAGAAAAAGAGAGAGTTTATTGTTAAATTAATCAAATTTCAAATCGAAATGCCTTCTTTTTTTACTACTATTTTAAAGCTTATTTATTGTAAATCAGGACAGATACGTCTAATATATTTTAATTTGAAATGAGCAACAATTTTTGAATTTGATATATTATGATATTTAAACATTTTTGTTAAAAGATTGTTTCAGAAAAAAAAAAAAAAAAAAATATATATATATATATATAGTATTTTTTAATAAAAAATCCAAGAAAGGTTTATAGGATCATATTTATATCATCTATTAATTAATGTTATTGAAATAAGATCACACCAACCATCATATTCTTATGGCTAAATGTATTTTTATCCCCATTATGTAATTTAAAAAAAAAATCATTTTTTTTAATATAATTTATCTCTCTATATTATCATTTCATTAAAATCTTTCAGAATTATTGGAAGATACTTTTAATAGAAAAAATCTTGTTTCTCCAATAGATCAACAATGGTTAAATCAGTTGGAAAATTTGGAGAGGCAGGTCTTCTCTCTTCGGATTTTGTTTAAATTTATTTTTTGCCTCAGATATTGAGGTTTTGCCATCCTCTCTCCCTTTACTGTGACGGAGTCCATCGCATTAGCAGACCAGTTCCTGGCTGGGCTTAGATCATATAGCTCGGTCTAGCCATCCCAAACACTAACAGGTAGTTTGGATGTACCCGAGTGCGTTTGGTGATCCAGTTCTGCCAGAAGAGTGGAATTAAGGTTCTACGGGAGGCGAAGCGCCACTATAAATAAAGGCTAATGCGTTGAGCAGGTACCTCCTGGGTGGCATGGAAACCTTTGCGTAAAAAATTAATACCTGGTCTGGTGATTCAAGAATTTCTCTCTCTCTTGAATTGAAAAATTAAACATTTATTGAAGAAATTACATTAAAAGAAGTTACCTTACAACTTTTTAAACAGACCTTTTTGAATATATGTTTTACGCAACAAACTTCAGTGGTGTTGCAGATGATGTTTGATTTTTTTGTAGCAGTCGATCAGTCCAATGTTATTTCCTAAGATTTTGTGTGTTTACTCTAGCATAGACGAAGATTTTAGCGGGTTCATTGCAGCACTCTATTAATTGTAAAAAGGCTTAGCCATCGATTTTGTAGATAGAACGCAGTATGTGGGCTAGAGTGAATATAATATACAATTGATGATTAGTTCATTTTACAGACGATCTTGTTTGTTTAACGCGGCAGGCGATTTTGTTAGTTTAATGTGGAAGACGATCTTGTTGGCTGAACGAGACAGACGATCTTATTGGCTGAACGAAACAGACGATCTTGTTGGCTGAACGAGACAGACGATCTTGTTGGCTAAACGAAACAGACGATCTTGTTGGCTAAACGAAACAGACGATATTGTTGGCTAAAAGAAACAGACGATCTTGTTGGCTGAACGAGACAGACGATCTTGTTGGCTAAACGAAACAGACGATCTTGTTGGCTAAAAGAAACAGACGATCTTGTTGGCTGAACGAGACAGACGATCTTGTTGGCTAAACGAAACAGACGATCTTGTTGGCTAAACGAAACAGACGATCTTGTTGGCTAAACGAAACAGACGGTATTTTTGAATAAACGCGGCAGAAGATTTTACTGGTGTAACGCAACTGACGGTATCAGTATAGCGTGGCAGATAATCCCTTGTTGATCTCTTGGATCACACTCTATGTTATTTTATATTTTAAAATATGATGGAATTCTCACACACTAAACGTTTAAAAAATATTGTAATAAATATCTTACACTAACAATGAAATCATTAACACATTTTTTGAATAAAAGTTCATTGTGTCTTTAATTTCACTATATAATAAAACGACAAGCAATTCCTTTAATATAGGTATTATATATTTATATGTAAATATAGATTTATAAATTTTCTATATATTAGTATATATTAGATATATATTTCTCAAAGAGAAAGCATATTTTACTATAATTTAGAAGGGCAATTTTCATTTCTTCAGCGAGGTGTTTTGTGATTTGAAATAAATCACGCGAACAAGTGAGTTACTCTCCCTATACAAGGACAAAGTAAGAAACCATATGATGAAAACTTCGCTGTACATTGATCAGACAAGACTGGAACTATGACATTAACCAAGAAATTCCCTATAAAAGTAGGTTCAACTCGTCATCTTAGACGGAGAGACAGCATTTGTAAAGGTATCGATAGAAAGAGAGAATGCCTATTGTACAAGTCGCGCTTCCCTTCTTTGTTAACTTTGACGCCTGTCTTTGTTTTGGAGAGATTTGGGAGTCTCTTCTTCTATGTTCTGAGAACTTTAACACTGATGAACTACGACTGCTCGCCCTCTGTCACACACACATACATATTTTCCGGAAAATCCATATTTAAATCTTTAGATACTAAAAGGTATATATTGGATTAAATAAAAGTTTATTTAATCCAATATATGCCTTTTTTATCTAAACATATATTTATGTATGTCATAATTTGTATATACCAAGATGTAACCCCACCACAATATATGCAATGTATGATCCAAAAGGTTTTAAATAAAAGCTAGGCCTAGCGAACTGGGGAGAAATCATTACCAGGTTTTCATTATCCAGGAAGTAAAGGTTATTACCCAGGAACTAATAAAAACTAAGTTCAAAGACCTTCTTCTTCCTGGAGCATGATAATCTTGAGAAAAGACAATGGAAGCACCAATATCCAATCAGAGTCCAGCAGGACTAGCTAACATCCAATCAAAAGTCGCCACGTAGACGATTTCAACCAATGAGAGCAATAGAGAGTTAACGAGGTAAATCTCGGACTGAGTAAAATCAGTTGGGAGCTCGACACCACAGCAAGCAGTACGCTTAAGCCCTTCTCATCACCAAAGGTAACCTATACGTTCAACATGTGAGTAGCCACTCCGTTAGTCAAAAGCCCTTTTCTCCCTAAGTCGCTTGGTCCTATTTTCAGTCTCATTCTGTGTCCTTCTCTTTATTTTTCCCCTGTGAGAAAACCTACCATTTCAGCCAAACGACTGCGCCAACAATCACCACCACGTCAACCACCTCAAGTAAGTCAACAGGGTCTTACGACAACCAAACAACCAACCATCCAAACCCAATTACCAAAAAATTAAAATATTATATGTATGTATATAAGGAGTTATTTATAATATGTCACTTGTCATCTCTATCATATTCAGTACCAGTAAAGAAAAAAAAGAAAAAAAAAAAAAAACAGGTCGGTGGAGATAACTGCCAGCGACGACTTGTTTCTGAAGTTCAGGGCCACCTCGTCAGACACGCACGCGATGTTCCAGGAAGGAAATCTCCCTGGAAAGGCGTGCGTCTGGCATTTCGTCAACACAGACGACCCAGAATAACGCCTCTGTCGATTCTGTAGTCCGCCGTGGGTAAAGATATTTGGCCGGTAACCGCTCGAACTTCTGTGTACTTGTGTCCACTGTGTGCTTTGGGAACGAGGCAGACGATTATTCTTCTCGCAAATTCCGGCAGATCCCCGCGGAGCTTGGATTCGACGACAACTCGACGAATGGCTCCCATAAAGAAATCCTCAAAGCCTCTGACGAGCTCACAGGGCACGCTATCCAAACCTGCTTCTTTCCCTTGTGACAGACGAGTGATGGCAGCTTCTACCTCACTCTCAGTAGCTCCTTCCAGGAGCCCAGCGATGTTCACTTGGCAGCAGGTAGAGCTCTCGAAGAGTTTTCTGAAGATGTTGAAGACGGTGTGTATCAGGTTCTCTTCCTTAACGGGGTTCCCCTGGGCGTCGAAGACGGTCGTCGGTCCCGAAGATGTAGTGATTTCACAAGGCACGTCTAAGCTCAGGCAGTGATGTGTAGTCGACCTTTATGATTTCGGTTTCGAGTCTGAAGAGCAGGAACCGGATTGTTCTGTCGACGAAGTCTTCATCTTCAACGCGGGAAATAGAGAGACACTTGATGTTTCCATAGATATCCAGGAATTGTATCACCGATCTTCTGCGATGCGTCCCCAAGAATCACTTCAATTCTCTCGATGACTGGCGCCGAGCGAAGATGCACGGAGACAATGGTACAGTTGATAAAGGGGGACTCTCCCACTTGAAAAATAATGGTATGGTGATTTGAGAAGGGGCACTTGGTGTCCAGTAATGGGTGACGCGTCTGGAGAACTTTGATGGTATTAGGATTATCCAGACGAGCGGCGTCTACCTGGCTTCTGTAACTGGCAACCTTCGTAGGTAGGTGTGCAGCATCGAAGATGGTAGCGGTGCTGACGAGGGCAGTCCGATACAAGAGCTCAGCGAAAGTTTCCACGGCTCCAAACCCAGAGTTGCTCGAAAAAATTCTCGGAGATGTTCAAGTCGCTGAGGACCCACGAATCTTCCATTATGGTTTCTTCTTGGAAAGTATGCAGCTAGGATCAGAAGTGTGGAGTAGGTGGCAGTTGATGACGCGGGTCTCGATACCCAAAATCTTGCCTGGCAACAGGACGTGGTGCCAGAGGGCGATGATTCCTGACAGTACATGACGAAATTCGTTACTAAGAAACCTCCCATAACAATAGAACAATAACATCAATTATCCAACTAATATTAAGAATGCCATATATTTCATAGATTGCAAATAATTCAAGACCATATATGTAGGTTGGCAGTCATTTAAATATTAGAATATCGGGACATAAATGGAATATAGACAGTAGATCATTAGTGTATCAGTATATAAAAGAAAAAGGTCACTCTTTCAATTTATTAGAACCAAAAACCCATTACTCTAACATCCTACTATGTGTGAAAAACAATAAAAAATTTAAAAAAGGTCAGGTGTTGATATTAAAAACAAAAAAGGCATATCCTGACCAGGCTCACATGAGTATTTCTAGATGGCGCTCTGCCAATGTGCAACTATATATATACAGTATAACCTCGTTAATTCGAAACACGCAATTTCGAAACTCTACCTTAATTCGACCATATTCTGATGTCCCGACCTCCGGCTTATCAAATAACAAACCGTAATTCGACAGTATCGATAATACGACAGTTCCTATAGTTCGACCATTTTAAAATTCGAATTTCGACAGTTGAATGTTTTTTTACATATAACTTTACTGCTAAACGGTATTACGGCGGCGGTAAGCGGCGACGACGGCGGGCGCCGATAGAATCGCGCATGCGCACTTTTGGTTTCTGTTAGTTTAAGTTTCACTTTGCAGTGCCGTTGCGCTATGTCGCGAGTGTTGTTTATTTTTACGCGGGAATTTAGGAATCGCGCGCTAATTAATAATATTATTTTCTTTTAATTTTCAGCATTGAAATATTTTAGTTATTTTAAAATTACAAATAATTTCCTTTTAAATAAATAAATCTTCATAAAATGTAGCCACAATGATTATGATAACATTTTATTTCAATATTCCATTTCCATGTTATTATAAAAGATTTAAACACAAAATCAATAACACCTGCAGCAGCAGTGGATGTCTTTAATACAATAAAAACTTTGTCATTTAAAACACATTCCAGAGGAAGAAAGACATGCATGTTTTTTTTAAAATAGACCATCTGGAATACATCCTGAATAGAATTTCAGTTCAAAAACAGACATTTTTAAAGGAATTTTAAAAAAGATCTTTATGATTATTTTTAAATATTATTTTTAAATTTTCTTTTTATTTTCCATATTTATTTCCTTTCAACTGCTATATTCTTCAATTAGAATAAAATATTATTTGTAATTATTTATGTTTCAAAAATATGTATTATTGCCATTTTGTCCCTGATACTAAAGTAAACCATGAAAATAAAAAATAATACAAAAAAGGACACACAATGGTTTTAATTAATATGATTAATTTATATTACAAAGCTATTTAAAAATATATATATTATTTTAGCGAGTTAGATGATTAGCTAATCATCTGAATAACTTTAATTCAACACTTCCTTTAATTCAACCGAAAGCTCTGATCCCTTGGGGTGTTGAATTAAAGAGGTTCGACTGTATATATATTTCCCTACATTTTATCTACCCTATATTTACTCCTTTATTATAAATTATCCGTTATTTGATCTTTATTTTTCTTTCTGTAACAATAGATTAGAATAATCAATAAGATTGTTTGAATTGTCAATTATCAATTATGTTATATGTTAAAAGTTGTGAATTGTTTTAAAAACAAAATAAATTGTCTTGCCATTCTCACATTTGTCTATCTTTCTACGTGACAATATCCTCACCATTATTATATTGGATGGTAAGATGTCTAAAACTAAGTATGTGAAAAATAAAATAAAAAACTAAAGAAGAACATCACTGTCCAAGAAAGACAACTAGAGGGAACCAAAACGAGCAAACCTAGATGCCCACGGCTACGGCGACATTATTAAACTGCTGTTTGTTCCGGAACAAATAATTTTTGTATCGCGACTGCCCTCTGGCATATGCAAATCTTCTTCAAATTGGTTTCAATTGGTTTTGAGTTTAATGAGATCTGAAGCCGTCATTGATTGGTCTCCAGACGACAGTGGGTATTTCTGCTGGGATGGTGAAGGGCAGCTGGTAATATTGGCATTCTAAGTTTATGAATACCAAAAGTCATACGCCAATGGGCAATGTAGATTCAGCAAGGGCCTGTTCAAAATATTAAAAAGCTTCTGTGAACTCCTAGTTGTTAGGAAACCAATTCTTTCCTAGTCTAGCAATCGAGCAGAGTAATCACCAACACCTCTAATCAAATCAACACTTTTAATTTCCTTTCATGAATAACTAATTTACATCATTTAAAACCAATTATATACATGTAAAACCGTCCGGTCATCTGGTCAAAATACAAATATATAAATCTATATATGATAAAACAACTTATAAAATCCTAACAATGCCCCCCCCATTTTAAAGTTGTTCTCATACCCTCATCGGAGGCCTAGAGTGGCCAAGATCCCGGTCAGTTTAATTCTTCCAATTCCCCCAGTTAGAATATCTGCAACACTCACTCCGCCAAGCCGCAACTCTTGAAGACCCCCTTGGGATTATATTTTCATTCTGGCCTTCCTCTTCGTCTTCTCTCCTCAGTTCTTCGTATTCTCCCATCGGCCGTGGTATTCTCCCATCGGTCGTGGTATTCTCCCATCGGCTGTGGTACTCTCCCATCGGCCATGGTATTCTCCCATCGGTCGTGATGTTCTCCCATCGGCCGTGGTATTCTCCCATCGGTCGTGGTATTCTCCCATCGGCTGTGGTATTCTCCCATCGGCCATGGTATTCTCCCATCGGCTGTGGTATTCTCCCATCGGCCATGGCATTCTCCCATCGGCCATGGTATTCTCCCATCGGTCGTGATGTTCTCCCATCGGCCGTGGTATTCTCCCATCGGTCGTGGTATTCTCCCATCGGTCGTGATGTTCTCCCATCGGCTGTGGTATTCTCCCATCGGCCGTGGTATTCTCCCATCGGTCGTGATGCTCTCCCATCGGCTGTGGTATTCTCCCATCGGCCATGGTATTCTCCCATCGGTCGTGATGTTCTCCCATCGGCCGTGGTATTCTCCCATCGGTCGTGGTATTCTCCCATCGGCTGTGGTATTCTCCCATCGGCCATGGCATTCTCCCATCGGTCGTGATGTTCTCCCATCGGCCGTGGTATTCTCCCATCGGTCGTGGTATTCTCCCATCGGTCGTGATGTTCTCCCATCGGCTGTGGTATTCTCCCATCGGCCATGGTATTCTCCCATCGGTCGTGATGTTCTCCCATCGGCCGTGGTATTCTCCCATCGGTCGTGGTATTCTCAACTCGTCAGCCATTGATATTTCTAGTTATGCAAATCTGACAAAAAAGATAACTTAAATATTTTCTTCTTCTTCTTCGTTACTTTATCTTCTTTAGCCCAACTTAAAATTGTCTTCTTTAGCCCTATATTCCCTGGCCTTATCTTCTTTGGCGCTATCTTCAAAAATCTTTTCTTTACCTTCTTTGCTTTAACTTCAGCTTTTTCTTCTTTACCTTCTTAGCTTTAACTTCAGCTTTTTCTTCTTTACCTTCTTAGCTTTAACTTCAGCATTTTCTTCTTTACCTTCTTAGCTTTTCTAGTTATGCAAATCTGACAAAAAATTATAACTCAAAGCTTTTCTTCTTCGTTGCACAAACTTCAGTCTTTAAATCACTCAAATTTCTTATAATCAAATTCTATTCTCTATCTTAGTTAGCTTTATCTTCTTCAGTCTAGCATAAACTTTTCTTCTTTAGCCGTTCCCTGGCCTTATCTTCTTTAGCCTTCAGCTTTTTTTCTTTAGATTTAACTTTTAATTTCTTTCTACGGCGCAGTGGAAGTGTGCTGCTGGGCCCATAACCTGTTAGGAAGCAATTCTTTCCTAGTCTACAATCGAGCAGAGTAAACACTAACACCTCTAATAAAATCAACACTTTTAATTTCCCTTCATATCTAACTAATTTACATCATTTAAAACCAATTATATACATGTAAAACCGTCCGGTCATCTGGTCAAAATACAAATATATAAATCTATGATAAAACAACTTATAAAATCCTAACACTAGTGATGATAACTTGAATATAATGTATAGAAATATTCCTTGAATACTTTTAGATACCGTGAATTCAGTGAATTCTTCACTTCTGCAGTTCACAATGATGCCATTTCTCACTGTCTCTCGGCATCCTTCTTCAGTTGTTACCATAAGTATTGATCATTGGACCTGCTCATTTCAATGATGGTCTTTCAACACTTCTCACCACATGTCTTGGGTACCAGTCCGTTACTGGTTCAATTGATATCTCTCCAGTTGCCACTACAATTCTTTGTCATAGGACCATCTCATCTCACTGATGGTCTTCTGAGTATTCTTACTACATGCCATGGGTACCAGTCAGTGACTGGTCCAATTGGTATCCCTCTCAATCTGGCTGCGATCTTTCTCCAGTTGCCACCACAAGTTCAGCCAGAGGAGCCAGAAAGTCTTAATCATAGGACATTCCTATATCACAGATGGTATCCCAAGTCTTCCCACTACATACCTTGGCTACCAGTCAGTAATTGGTCCAACAGCCATTGACTGATGACGCGATAACGCTCGACAACTTGTCATTAAAACTGAATAAAGGATGCAGAATAATACGCTGTTTTATTATAAAGTTTTTTGAAACATATTTGACAGTTGTGTCAGCTAATATTAATTTTCCATTGCAGTAAGGGCAGTAGATATTGTTTAATTTTTAAAATAATCATACACGTCTATAATAGTTTAGAATTTTCATAATATTAGAATGCCATAGTCAAGTAATATTACAAAATATTCGACTTTGTAGAGAAAATCTTGGTTGAGGTATTTAAGTGAACTATGGACAAAAGCTTTTAGGAGAGAGAGAGAGAGAGAGAGAGAGAGAGAGAGAGAGAGAGAGAGACAGTCGGATTACATAAGAAAACTTAAATATTTTTATTCACCGAGAAAAACTATTCCGCAAACAATTGAACCAAATTCGATTGGATGTCATTCAAATACAAAGTCATAGCGGACAATATTGTTGCATCATGATTAATGCGCCTATTTTTAAAATTATTTATAATATTATTTTTAATATATTTAAAATTTAAATTATAAATTTATTTATTTTTATAAAACAGATTATTAATATAAAATATTATGTACTATAAAACATTTGTATTTTGATACACTAAATACCCTACATGCTTTAAACTTTGATGTGGTAAATAAAGAGAGATTCTAGGTGCTACCTAAATTTATAGTTGTCTTATTATTGACTGGTTTAACCTTGTAAGATGGTTGAGACACGTTCTGGAAAGATGCAAGACACGTCTGAGGAGAGACTCAAGACTGAAGAATCTGCCAAACCGCAGCCCAGTGCAACAATTGGTAGAGATGCAAGTGCCGACCCAGTTGTTTTGAACCCCAACATAGACATCCCCAAATATGATGGAACAGAAGACCCTCGCCCATGGATTGAGTCCCTTGAAGAAATTGGCTTCCTGTACCACTGGGCAGAATATATTATTTCTCGCTATGCAGCCATGAACATGATTGGTAGCGCCAAAACCTGGCTGGACCTACACAAGATAAGTTTTACCAGCTGGGAACATTTCAAGAGCCGCCTAATTCAGGATTTTGGCTCAGACGCCAACAAAGAAGAATTGAAGATGAGGCTGAACAGAATGCAGCAGTGGAATGAACCTGCAATCAGGTTTGCAGAGGATATCCTGGTTCTGTGCAACAAGGTCGACCCCCAAATGGAAGAAGAGAATAAAATAAATTGGGTTATTGGAGGGTTAAAGAAAGAATACTCTTTTGCCCTCTACTTAAACCCTCCTAAGAATACCAACGAACTCCTAAGATTGTGTAAAAAGATGGATTTGTTTGAAAATAATTATCAAGAACGTATAGAAAAATCAAAGGTTCTATATAATGGACCACGCTCTCCTCGTTCCCACCATCAAGAGCAATGGAAGAACGCTCCGTCGTTCAGAAGACCAGACCAGAACACCTCCAAGCCCCAGGCCCCCGCTCCGAGGTACTACCAGAACACCCCCAAGCCCCAGGCCCCCGCTCCGAGGTACTACCAGAACAAGCCGCTGCCCCAGGTATCTGCCCCTAGACGATTTTACACTCCCATTCCTGAGCCAAAACCGGTCTACCCAAGGAAAACCTACAATAAGAGTCCAGATTCAAACAGGAATAGGACAGAAGACGGGAGACCAATATGTTTCAAGTGTAACAAGCCAGGACACGTAGCGCGGTATTGCAGAGTCAAGTTTGTGAGGATCGTAGAAGAGGACCCCTCAGTTTCCCAAGACAAGAGCCAAGAAAATCTTCAAATGGACGAAAGGAAAGATTATACACGGCCTCGCCTCTATGCGGATGTTTGTAATGACACACAAATGAATATTCCTACACGGAATAGATATTCCGTGTTGGAAGATTTAAACTAAGTGTCGCGCCTGATTCCTTCAATCAAAGCAAGTCGACCATAAATGGAATTAGAAAGTTGGACCCTAGGTACAAAATTAATATTAATGTGGACAAGATAGGGTTATGCGAAGCTTTGATTGATACAGGCGCCGATCTTTCAGTGGTCGACCTAAGAACAGCACTTTTTGCTAGCCGTGAAATAAATAGTCTCACTAAAACGTGTTCAGGACCCGATGGAAAAAAATTAGATATGGTAGGTAGCATTATTTTAGATTTAAAAATTGATGACACTGAATTATCCCACGAATTTGTAGTAATGGACGCGCATCTACGAACTCTTATTCTTGGACGAGATTTCCTTAAAAAAATGAATGCTAAAATTGATTGTAAACGAGAAACAATAAAATATAATTTGATGAGTAATCATGACGTAAGCAATTATGATCGAAAAAAAATAAAGAGCACTACAGATACCGTTATACCTAAACTATCTATTAAATTGATTAGGGCCTCAATAGAAGCAGAGGATGGCGAATATGTCATCGAAGAGAACAACAGAATGACTCAAACAAATGGTCTTCGATTGGCAAGAAGTTTGCTTACTGTCACGGATAAGAAAACCCATATCTGGATAACGAACCCTTATCCTCGACCTTTAAAAATCATGAAAGACCAAACATTGGCTTATGGAAGTCTTCCTGCAGGGGTAAATTTTATAGAGAATAAAGAGAAGCAGAATGAAAATGACGAAATACAATTTCAAATAAACAAAATTTAACATTTAAAGAACAAGAGAGGTTAAAACAAATTTTGGCCAAGTATACTGATTTGTTCTCATCGAGGTTAGGTAGGACCAGTTTGGCAAAACATCAGATTCATACAGAAGACGCAAAACCAATAAAGCACAAGCCTTACCGGGTAAGCGCTAAGGAACGAACCATCATAAAGGATCAAATAGACGAGATGCTCGAAGAAGGAATAATTAGACAATCTTCAAGTCCCTGGTCCTTTCCCGTTATATTGGTCAAAAAACGAGATGGCAAATACAGATTTTGTGTGGACTACAGGAAATTAAATGAAGTAACAGTGAAGGATGTTTATCCAATCCCAAGAATTGATGATGTAATGGATACTCTCCAAGGATCCAAGTACTTCTCTGCAATAGATCTCAAATCGGGATATTGGCAAGTCGAAATTGAAGAGAGAGACAAAGAGAAGACGGCTTTCACTACTGCACATGGGTTATATGAATTCAACGTAATGCCCTTCGGTCTATGCAACGCCCCTGCTACTTTTGAGAGGAACATGGACAATGTCCTCGGAAATCTGAGATGGCAGATTTGCCTTTGCTACCTGGACGATGTAATTATATACAGCTCGGACTTTCCAACCCACATTAAAAGACTTGAAGCTGTCCTCAGATGCTTCAGCGAATCTAATTTAAAACTGAACGCCAAGAAATGCAGATTTGCTTTCGAGGAACTTGAGATCCTTGGACATATAACCAACCAAGAGGGTATAAAACCTGCCGAATATAATATCAAAGCCGTTAGAGATTTTCCTCAGCCCAAGAAGGCCAAAGAAGTGCAATCATTCCTAGGAATGTGCTCATATTATAGAAAATTTATTAAAGATTTCTCATTAATCGCTGACCCATTGACCAGTCTCATCAGAAAAAATGTGCAATTTATCTGGACAGGAAAGCAGGAAGAAGCGTTCCAAAACCTTAAAAAAGCTCTTATGAATCCGCCAATTTTAGGTCACTTTGATCCAAATGCAGCCACCTGCATTCACACAGATGCCTCTAACATCGGCTTAGGCGCAACACTAATTCAAAATATCGGTGGCGAAGAGAAGGTAATATCATATTTGAGCCGAACCCTAAGTAAACCTGAGCAAAATTATTCAACCACCGAAAAGGAATGTTTAGCTGTAGTGTGGTCGATATCAAAATTACGGCCCTATTTATATGGAAGGCACTTTAAAATCGTAACTGATCATCACGCACTATGCTGGCTTAAGAATTTAAAAGATCCGACCGGTCGATTAGCACGATGGGCACTGAAGATTCAGGAATATAATTTCGAAATTATACACAAATCGGGAAAAAAACATCTGGACGCTGATGGTCTATCTAGAGGACCCTTACCAGAAAACGAATGGGACGAGGATTATGAAAGACTATTTTTGAATCAAATAATAGACGAAAAGGATGATTTTATTGAGAATATTAAGGAGAACCTTAGTGGAAACAAGCGTTCAATTACACAGAACTTTAAAGAAGAAAATGGGTGTCTCTACAAGAAAAATCCAAATCCTGAAGGCAGAGAATGGTTGCTGGTAGTGCCAAAGAAGAGAAGGAAAGAAATCATGAGTGAATACCACAACCATATGCTGAATGGCCATCTGGGCGTCGCCAGAACCACATACCGATTGAAGAATAAATACTATTGGCCTTCCATGCTGAAAGATGTTTCCGAATTTGTAAAGACGTGCCATCTTTGCCAAAGTCGGAAAGGTTCAAATCAGTTGCCATCTGGACTTCTACAACCTATTCCCCCAGCTAACTACCCTTTTGAAAGAATCGGAATTGACTTTGTTGGCCCCTTGCCATCAACGAAAAGAAGAAGGAAATGGATCATTGTGTTGACGGATTATTATACCAAGTATGCTGAAACAAAGGCAGTACCAGAAGCGACAGTGAAAGAAGTCTCTACATTTTTAATCGAACATATATTTTTACGTCACGGGGCTCCAAGATTTCTTATCAGCGACAGAGGTTCACAATTCACTAGCAATTTGATGAAGGAGGTTATGAAAATGTGCAAAGTTAAACATTGCTTCACAACGAGCTACCACCCCCAGACTAACGGACTAACGGAACGGCTAAATAGAACTTTAATCAATATGATCAGCATGTATGTGAATACGGATCAGAAGAACTGGGACGAAATCCTTCCTTTTATCACCCACGCATATAATACCACAATTCAAGAAACCACAGGCTACTCTCCATTTTTCCTGTTGTTTGGGAGGGAACCCATGTCCCTCTTAGACGACGAGAATATCCCAACGGACAGTAACATGGACGATTACGACGAATATATAGAAAACTACTTAGATAAAATAGCAAGGACGAGACAGGTAGTCATTAACAACACAGAGAAGACTCAGGAAAGAATGAAAAGAAACTATGACAAAAAACACAACGAGAGAATCTATGAACCAGGACATTTAGTGGCAGTTTGGACACCAGTCAGGAAAATCGGAAAATGTGAAAAACTATTGAGAAAATATTTTGGGCCATATCGAATATTAAAGAAGCTGTCCAACGTAAATTACTTAATTGAGCCGAAAGATAATCCTGGCCAAGACCCATTGATTGTCCATGTCTCAAGACTCAAACCCTATTTTGAAAGAATTGATGAGGTCACTCACGAGGACGTGACGACCTCTGGAGAGGGGGAAGTGTTGCATCATGATTAATGCGCCTATTTTTAAAATTATTTATAATATTATTTTTAATATATTTAAAATTTAAATTATAAATTTATTTATTTTTATAAAACAGATTATTAATATAAAATATTATGTACTATAAAACATTTGTATTTTGATACACTAAATACCCTACATGCTTTAAACTTTGATGTGGTAAATAAAGAGAGATTCTAGGTGCTACCTAAATTTATAGTTGTCTTATTATTGACTGGTTTAACCTTGTAAGATGGTTGAGACACGTTCTGGAAAGATGCAAGACACGTCTGAGGAGAGACTCAAGACTGAAGAATCTGCCAAACCGCAGCCCAGTGCAACAATATGTAAATGAATTTTGAAACTATTGACACAAAAAATTCTTTTTTTCCCCCCAAAATAAAAATAAACAATATTTCACGGTTCTTTCTGTAAATTAAAATTATTTAATGATATATATATTGGCACAGTAATAGTTAAAATTATATAGCGTCGGTTTTTATTGAATATAGTGTCCATATTGGCTATGACAGTTTTAATGTGGGTGCAGAAAGAAGCACAAGTCTTGGTGATGCTGTTTCTATTTGGGTCAGACTGATCCTTTACTGACTGGATGTTTGTCAGGAGGACTGGGTGACGCAGAAACCTTTTTATTAAGAGTAATTCATTAACCATAATTTTTTTTTATAAAAACACGAACGTTGACGTTTATTAGTGAATAAAGGCTTGTATCTAAGAACTACTTTAATTTTTTTAATAAAAAAGATCCATCATAGATTATTTTCTGTAATTTTAAAACCCGCAAACCTCATGATAAGGAATAAAAATAATATTTTATACAAAAATATGTAAAAATATAAAATATATCAGTCAATAAAACCTTACAAAAAATCGGAAAACTTTGAAAACTAGACCCTAAAGCATAGGTCAGCAATCTTTTGAGTCGGAAGAGTCAAAAATTACAATTTATAAAATTTCAAATTTTTCAAAGAGCCACAAAATGCTTTTATTGCCAACAATAAATAGTATATACTTGCATAAATAATATTTGCGAATGGAACTAAAGAGCCGCATCCAAAGAGCCGCATGTGACTCGCTAGCCGCAGTTTGCGGACCCCTGCCCTAAGGAGAATAATAAAAGCTTTTTTATATGTAAGAAATTCAATAATCTCATGATCATGAAATCTTGATGGTGTTGTATGGAGATTTATTAACATCTTTCTCAACAACGCCCCTTACATAGTAGCTGAGAGGATTGGATTCTGGAAAGTTATGGGGATCCAATATTGGGACTCCTCTGGCTAGGAACAGTGTCAAACAGATGGGAGTCCATTTTTGAAAGATTTCAATTAACTTGCTTCCATGTCTGTCTGTCCACAAATCTTGTAATCAATTTTTAGTATATTTCTAGAGCACGTAGAAATAAAAAAAATTGCATACTTGTTAGAACCTGATGACAATGCAAGTTGACAAATTTTTAGACTTCGGGATTATCAGAATAGCCAGGAGTGGATACATTTCAAAATTGCCTTTTATTTTTTAAAATTCAATTTTAATATTCTTCCAGATCACATTGAAGTATGAAACTTCTAACACTCGCTCAGTCCAATGAACAACGCAAGTGTATACATTTTCAGACTTCTGGGTGGTCGGAGTTGGCGGGAATGAACACATTCCTAAATTATATATATATTGGGTAGACATAAAAAAAGCATGATAACATTAAAACATCAATGATTTATCCAATTATAATTGCTACTACTTCTAATTATTATTCTAGTTACAATTGTTATAACACTATTCATTGTATAAACATTCATTCAGGAATAACCTTGGCGAAGCCGGGTTCTATTATAAATAGACATATAAGAAACATTCAGGTTAAGAGAGCATCAAATATATAAGAAACTAGAACATTAGAGCGTACGTTGCCTACATGACAGAAAATTTAGAGATGTTTGTTGTGAACCGAGATAAAATACTTTTAGACAAAAAGTGAACCTCAATTTTAAAATATAATTTTTATATGCATAACCATCGTCACAATAGAGAATATTTTTTATATATCATTTTGAACCTATAATACCTCTAAAAAAGTTGCAGCTCTCAAAGGCTTTTGTTTGGCTTAACTTTGAATCCAAAGAAAAATATGGTTGGGGAAGATTTTAAACCTCAATGTGAAAAAAATATACTTTCAGTGAATATCAGGGAAATGTAGAAGAATATAAGTTTCGGCAGAAAAAATATGCAGAATTTTAATAATGCTAAAATTATAATATAAACAAAGTATTTTTATATTTCTCTCAATGCCACCATAACCCGTCAATTCTATACCACTGCATTTTATACCCGCACAATTTATATATAAGCTTTATAGTGATAATAATTGAATCTTATATGCTGAAATATCATTCGATACAACATTGAGAAATTTGGGAGTACTTAAACAAAAATAATTTTGAAAAAATAATATATTTTTCCTTTTGATATATATATTTTTTTATTTTAGTATTCAAGATTTGCAAAGCTGTATGTTACAGCTCCCAAAGGGAAGGAGCTATGTAAAATAATATTCATTCTTTTATTACTATAATATTAATATGATAATTTGTGACTCTCAGCAATTTTTAAATTCTTTTCTCTTTATTAAAAAAAAAGTCCTGTGATATTTCAGACATTCTATATGAAATATTTCACTGCTCTGCGTGTCCACACAGTGAGGTGTCTTTATTACTTTATGAAGATATGGAAATATTTCACTACTATTGGTCTCATGGAAAAAAACTTTAGGAATTTGTACCTTTCAGCATGTATATCGGAATTCAGACAATAACTCTAAAGGATATTTGATACACAGTGACCTTTATTGAAGACACACAATGTGAATGTACACTCATGGAAAAAACTTTAGGAATTTGTACCTTTCAGCATGTATATCGGAATTCAGACAATAACTCTAAAGGATATTTGATACACAGTGACCTTTATTGAAGACACACAATGTGAATGTACACTCATGGAAAAAACTTTAGGAATTTGTACCTTTCAGCATGTATATCGGAATTCAGACAATAACTCTAAAGGATATTTGATACACAGTGACCTTTATTGAAGACACACAATGTGAATGTACACTCATGGAAAAAACTTTAGGAATTTGTACCTTTCAGCATGTATATCGGAATTCAGACAATAACTCTAAAGGATATTTGATACACAGTGACCTTTATTGAAGACACACAATGTGAATGTACACTCTCATGGAAAAACTTTAGGAATTTGTACCTTTCAGCATGTATATCGGAATTCAGACAATAACTCTGAAGGATATTTGATACACAGTGACCTTTATTGAAGACACACAATGTGAATGTACACTCATGGAAAAAACTTTAGGAATTTGTACCTTTCAGCATGTATATCGGAATTCAGACAATAACTCTAAAGGATATTTGATACACAGTGACCTTTATTGAAGACACACAATGTGAATGTACACTCATGGAAAAAACTTTAGGAATTTGTACCTTTCAGCATGTATATCGGAATTCAGACAATAACTCTAAAGGATATTTGATACACAGTGACCTTTATTGAAGACACACAATGTGAATGTACACTCATGGAAAAAACTTTAGGAATTTGTACCTTTCAGCATGTATATCGGAATTCAGACAATAACTCTAAAGGATATTTGATACACAGTGACCTTTATTGAAGACACACAATGTGAATGTACACTCTCATGGAAAAACTTTAGGAATTTGTACCTTTCAGCATGTATATCGGAATTCAGACAATAACTCTGAAGGATATTTGATACACAGTGACCTTTATTGAAGACACACAATGTGAATGTACACTCATGGAAAAAACTTTAGGAATTTGTACCTTTCAGCATGTATATCGGAATTCAGACAATAACTCTAAAGGATATTTGATACACAGTGACCTTTATTGAAGACACACAATGTGAATGTACACTCATGGAAAAAACTTTAGGAATTTGTACCTTTCAGCATGTATATCGGAATTCAGACAATAACTCTAAAGGATATTTGATACACAGTGACCTTTATTGAAGACACACAATGTGAATGTACACTCATGGAAAAAACTTTAGGAATTTTTACCTTTCAGCATGTATATCGGAATTCAGACAATAACTCTAAAGGATATTTGATACACAGTGACCTTTATTGAAGACACACAATGTGAATGTACACTCATGGAAAAAACTTTAGGAATTTGTACCTTTCAGCATGTATATCGGAATTCAGACAATAACTCTAAAGGATATTTGATACACAGTGACCTTTATTGAAGACACACAATGTGAATGTACACTCATGGAAAAAACTTTAGGAATTTGTACCTTTCAGCATGTATATCGGAATTCAGACAATAACTCTAAAGGATATTTGATACACAGTGACCTTTATTGAAGACACACAATGTGAATGTACACTCTCATGGAAAAACTTTAGGAATTTGTACCTTTCAGCATGTATATCGGAATTCAGACAATAACTCTGAAGGATATTTGATACACAGTGACCTTTATTGAAGACACACAATGTGAATGTACACTCATGGAAAAAACTTTAGGAATTTGTACCTTTCAGCATGTATATCGGAATTCAGACAATAACTCTAAAGGATATTTGATACACAGTGACCTTTATTGAAGACACACAATGTGAATGTACACTCATGGAAAAAACTTTAGGAATTTGTACCTTTCAGCATGTATATCGGAATTCAGACAATAACTCTAAAGGATATTTGATACACAGTGACCTTTATTGAAGACACACAATGTGAATGTACACTCATGGAAAAAACTTTAGGAATTTGTACCTTTCAGCATGTATATCGGAATTCAGACAATAACTCTAAAGGATATTTGATACACAGTGACCTTTATTGAAGACACACAATGTGAATGTACACTCATGGAAAAAACTTTAGGAATTTGTACCTTTCAGCATGTATATCGGAATTCAGACAATAACTCTAAAGGATATTTGATACACAGTGACCTTTATTGAAGACACACAATGTGAATGTACACTCTCATGGAAAAACTTTAGGAATTTGTACCTTTCAGCATGTATATCGGAATTCAGACAATAACTCTGAAGGATATTTGATACACAGTGACCTTTATTGAAGACACACAATGTGAATGTACACTCATGGAAAAAACTTTAGGAATTTGTACCTTTCAGCATGTATATCGGAATTCAGACAATAACTCTAAAGGATATTTGATACACAGTGACCTTTATTGAAGACACACAATGTGAATGTACACTCATGGAAAAAACTTTAGGAATTTGTACCTTTCAGCATGTATATCGGAATTCAGACAATAACTCTAAAGGATATTTGATACACAGTGACCTTTATTGAAGACACACAATGTGAATGTACACTCATGGAAAAAACTTTAGGAATTTGTACCTTTCAGCATGTATATCGGAATTCAGACAATAACTCTAAAGGATATTTGATACACAGTGACCTTTATTGAAGACACACAATGTGAATGTACACTCATGGAAAAAACTTTAGGAATTTGTACCTTTCAGCATGTATATCGGAATTCAGACAATAACTCTAAAGGATATTTGATACACAGTGACCTTTATTGAAGACACACAATGTGAATGTACACTCTCATGGAAAAAACTTTAGGAATTTGTACCTTTCAGCATGTATATCGGAATTCAGACAATAACTCTGAAGGATATTTGATACACAGTGACCTTTATTGAAGACACACAATGTGAATGTACACTCATGGAAAAAACTTTAGGAATTTGTACCTTTCAGCATGTATATCGGAATTCAGACAATAACTCTGAAGGATATTTGATACACAGTGACCTTTATTGAAGCCACACAATGTGAATCTACACTCATGGAAAAAACTTAAGGAAGTTGTTCCTTTTATCAGGTATATCGGAATTCAGACAATAACTCTGAAGGATATTTTATACACAGTGACCTTTATTTAAGACAACACAAGATACCGAGTATGAACAAAATTGCCCCTGTCTCTTAAAAAAAAAAAAAAATAGCCGACCGGCATCAAAATGTGAATTTATACATGAGTGTATACCCCCCCCCCCTCTTTGATTAGCATACAATTTTATTTTGAAAACATCATTTTATCATAAAAGTACTCAGACAAGAACAGGGAAGATCCCAGTTCATCCATCAAGTCGAGCCATATATAAGGTATATAGTACAGTACAGTTTATCTTCATGCTGATCATCTTAAACGGTCAATCACAGTGCTAAGGTAGTAAAGCAAATATATTTTATTAGCCCATTGATTATATTGAGGCATTGAATCTTGGGCTCAAATAAACAAACGTGGGTTCGAACATAGCATTTTTATCCCTAGTACATATGGAACAGACTATTGTAATCATGGTGGCTAATGAGCCATTACATTTGCTGCAAGGGCGGCACATATCTACATCTTTAAATAAAAAGGCATATATTGGATCAAAATATCATTTTACCAATATTTCAGTTGGTTGAACGCTAGCCTTTATAAAGGTATTATATATCAAGGTAGTTATAATACCTTGATAAAGGTTGGCGTTCAGCCAACTGAAATATTCGTAAAACAAATGTTATTTTGATCCAATATATGCCTTTTTAATTAAAGATTTATTTATGGATTGTTCTATTTTAAAAACGATATCTACATCTGTAAAAAGCAGTTTGACATTTGTACTTACAAGTTACCAGAATACCATTTGTTTACTTGAGTTCACTGATCGGGTTGTACGTTTTCAAGAATCGAAGGTCATTGATGTATTTTTTTTATTCAGATAAAAAGTGACCAATGCGAGATTCTATCCAGTGGTTGTCGAAAATCAATATGTACCATTTCCCCACCATTCCCATTTTTTTCTGTACGCTGTGAAGATATTTTTGGTCTTTATATATATATTTATACTTTAAAAAATATTTCATGTTTGTATTTATCACTCATTTTGTTATTTTTAAATATTTATAACTTTTTATATTAAAGGAATATCTAAAGCCTGTAACCTCTTTCTCTCTCTCTTCATTAGAAAATGTTAAATTTTAACGTCCTAAGAATGGAACGATTCTAATTACATCGACACATTTACAAGTTGAAATATTCTTCTAATTTTTCATTATATATTTCAATAGGCTGATGATATAGTTTAGAAATATTTCTCATATTGTAAAACGAAAATTAAAATTATACCGCGAATGTTTCTTTTAAAAATCGAAATTTATTTTCAAAGAGAAATAGCGACATTTCTATTGATAAATCAAATCGTACAACTTTAAAGGATTTGTAGATAATAAATTTCGATTTTTAAAAGAAACATTCGCGGTATAATTTTAATTTTCGTTTTACAATCATCAGCCGCGTTATATTGTATTTTAAATATTTCTCATATTATAAAAACAATATATTTTCAAATAAAAATCCTCATATATCAAGTCGAAATGACTATGTCTATATCAGATATTTGAAGGTATTTTCATAGTGAATTAAGAGAGATACTTCTAATATATTTGTTGATTTTAAATGAGCAAGCATTTTGAATTTGAGAAAGATATTATTTTATGAAATTTAGACATCTATTATAGGTCTATGTGTTTTGTGTGTGTTTCAGAAAAAAAAAAACATATATATTATTTTTTCCAAACATTTCTCATACAAATACCGAGAAGCATAAAATAACAACATTAAATTTATTCATTAATTTTGATGTTATATTGAAAAAGTTTCCATGATATTTCTAAGGCTCGCAATCTACTATCCACACACATGATAATTATTCAGAAAAATATATATTTCAGATATTATCTATAAATATTATCATACATAAACAATTGAATATATTAAAATTAATGTGTGGAAGGGGCATCGTTTCCCCAATGGATTAACAATGGGTTGATCAGTTGGGAAATTTTAGAAAGGTAGGTTTGCTCAGGCAGATTTTTCCTTACCTTTAGAGCTTTACCTATCCCTCCTCTGTCTGAGTCCATCGCATCAACAGACCTTGGACCATCTAGCTTGGTCGAGTCATCCCAAACATGTAGTTTGGATACACCTGAACGAGTTGGATGATCCCGTTCTGCCAGAAGAGTGGAATTAGGGTTCTACTGGAGGCTGAGAGCCACTATAAATAAAGACTAACGCGCTGAGTGCAGATATCTCCAATTCAACGAATCTGTACGCCTATTATATTGTTGGAAAACACGAGTGTAGAACTTTATATCTACGTGAGGATTTAAAATAATAGTTCAGAATGAACTTAAAACCACTTTAGGTGAATTATTATTTCTTTAGACATGTCTAGCATCATCTTTTTGAATATATGCACCTTTTATAGGACATATATGAAGATAATAAGATATACATGAACCTAATATGACACATATAGACATCATAGGGCATACATGATTATCATAGACCACATATGAACACCATATGACATAAATGAACATCATATGCTACATATAGACATCATAAAACACAATAAACCTCATATGATATACATGAAGATCATATGATATACATGAAGATCATATGACATACATGAAGATCATATGACATACATGAAGATCATATGACACATATGGAAATTCAATGACAAATATGAACAACAAAAGAAACACATGAGCTTCATGTGGTACATTTGGACATCATAGAACACATATCCATCATATGATACATATAAACTCCATATGACATATACGGACATCCTATCACACAAATGGACATCCTATGACACATATCTACTTATATAATTGCCTTATTCTGTCTGTATGTCTGAAGCTCACGGATAGAATGCGCGCCCATTGGCTGCCGGCGAACACGTGTCCTCCCTGCCCCCCTCTAGACAACCCTGTTATCAGCAGTGTGTTACATCTACCTGTCTATAGCGGCCACTCTAGACAACCCTGTTATCAGCTGTGTGATACATCCACCTGTCTATACAGACCACCCTGTCTATAGCGGTCACTTTAGGCAACCCTGTTATCATCAGTGTGTTACAATCACCTGTCTATACAGACCACCCTGTCTATAGCGGTCACCTCAGGCAACCCTGTTATCAGCAGTGTGATACATACACCTGTCTATACAGACCACCCTGTCTATAGCGACCACCCAAGACAACGTTTTTAAAATATATTCGCACTCGGGTAAACCCCGGGCGTTGCCCGGGCCATTCGTCTAGTGAATTAATAGGAGGCATGTGGGGAAGACCTCTCATGCTAACGTCTTTTAAATTTATCTCTTAAAAAAATTAGATTATATATAACTATGTAAGGGCTCTCTCACTTCTATCTTATTACATTAAAAAGAACATTACCACGGCGTCATATAATGAAACGCTTGCTTTGAGGATAAAATTTGATGAGAGGACCTGCAAATGGAGGTTGAAGACTTTTGTTGTCGCGCCATAATGGTTTCTCCGCCCTCAGAATAAGTTCCACGGTGCAGCGGTATCTACATGTAATGGCGCTTATCTCTAGGAGAACATGTCCTCGGCGGCCTTAATTTGGAACGGGGGTTTATGGCGGTGTTGGCAGCCTCCTATCTCCGCTTATTTATTCTTCTCTAGGCTCGACAATCAACTATACATCACAACTCCCATAATGTAAGAATAGTCGGTCTGTATAGGCGACTCACAAATAATTCAACGTTGACTATTGCGATATATTAAAATATAATGATTCTTCATAATATTTTATATTTATTAATGGGAATCTATATAGTGAAGTGTTTAATTCTGTAAAAATAATATATTTTATAATATTGTGACGTGGAATTCGTGGAGCAATGCAACTGGCGTCCACTCAAGGATAAATGACGATTTAATAAAGATCCAGTAAGATAAATAAGTTTATGTGCGTGTTATACGGTGTGTTATACGTTATATGGTTGTTTATACGCGGTGATTTGTAAAGCAGTCGTGGTATTTGTGTGACAAGTGGCAAGGACACACAGGAGACAGGATACAGAAGCAGAAACCCGTGAGGAGTAGGTCGGTGAAGAAATAGAGTTCCGAGGACCACCCTGGAAACAACACTGTCTCCCAATCATCAAACCCAGGTGATTTTAACTACTTTGAGTAGGATACATTAATCCCGGGGGAAGAAGGGTGAGACTGGGAGCTCAATGAAATGTTTGGTTTTTTAGAAGGCTGGACACCCCGGGGTGTTGTTATGACCAGGCTATTTTCTCTTTCCTTTCCTCATACTTCCACACAGGCCATCTTTATATGATTATTTCTAAATATTATGATATATATGAGTGATTAAATACGATTAAATATGGAGATAGAGAGGAAGCAAAAAAAGAAAAAAAAAAGGTTTATTCAACACTCAAAACAAAGACGTCCGCGAAAGCAGCTAGAGACTGCGAAGTGCTTCATTAAAGCTGTAATAATGCTCTCGCCCTTAAAGAAAAGCCATTCCACAGATTTATGGCGATCTCACGTCCTCTCTCTACTCCCCGTCCTACTTCCCAAACACAACGTCGTTCTTCCCCGACAAGTGTTCCTCTTCCTTATGGCTCGTAGTAAGGCTTCGTTCTCAGGACGTGGACGGTGTCGCGCCCTTCAGTCCTCTGCTTTTCTCGCCGAGTGCATCGACTTCCTATGTCACATCGGATTTTTCTTGTTCACCTTGAAGGGACCAAAGTCCTTTCTTAGTCGTTTTTCAGAGAGTCCTACACTTCGGATGGAGTAAATATCCACATTAGGTCTTCTGGTTTGTAGGTCGTCTCTCTATGTATAGCGTCGTAATTCGATTTGTTGGTCTCCTGGGCCTTGAATATGTGATGTCGGGCTATTTGTCTCGCTTCTTCCGCTCTGGTTGCCACAGTTTGAATAAATTCTTCTCCATTAGACAAGCCGATGTAGGGGAAGATAGTGTCGAGGGTTCTCTCTGCCTCCCTTCCATGGATCAGGAAAAATGACGTGAATCAGATAGATTCTTGGCTAGCAGTATTGTAGGCAAAAAAGGTAATGAAATACATTTAACGAATATAATTAGCGATAAAAATATATTATAAATCACAAGAAGAAAGACGCATGAAAGCTAACTCTCTCGAATTAAAAATCACCTTATAGATATTATTTTATATATCTTGGAATCTTCAATAGCCTGTGCAAGTGGATAATGTTCTATAGTGTACTTTTATATCAAAATTTCAAATAAGAAATAAAAGTTTTCTCTCAATTGAATATATCGGAGAGCGGTAGAGTTATATATAACTACAGTTATATATAAAATTGACAAATTTTCTAAATATGATTGAGTTTTAAATATTGTTGCACTAATTACATATAATTAATATTTTTAGTAGAAATAACATATTCAAGATAGTTATTTTTCAATTTCTGAGGTATTTCAGATGAAGGTATATTTAGACAGTATATAAGCATACCTGCTGAATACTATTCACTACTGAGGAAACAGGTCTTCAAGTTCTTTAACCTATTGCATAATCGCATATATATATATTCTCATGTATATATTGTTACGTAGAAATAAAAGCACATTCCAGATGGAGAGAGAATGTTCTAGAGCGTTTAAGAATCATGTAGAAAAAGCGGAAGACAACTGATTGGCCAATCTACAGCTATTGCGCAACACTCGGTGCTGGCGGCTTTCTGATTGGCTGACCAACCGTGACCGTTCTGGAAAGATCTACTCCGGTATGTATAGGGATGAGAAACTCATGCCAGGGGAAGAAGAAAGATAAAAGAGGTAGAAGAACGAAGCTACGTGGTGTACTCCAAGCAAGCTGCTGTCTCAAGAAGTCGGACTGCTGCTTACCGCCGACGCCGGTGTGCTTCCTGGAAGATTCTGGAAGGTTCTACGAACTTCTTGTCTCCTGTTCTGCTCCTGCTTTCCCTCACCGTGCTGCAGTTGGTGAGTGTGTAACTGCTGTTTTCTTTATTGTTGTTTTATTTTTGCACTCTTCTGTAATTATTTTATCGATTAGGCTTAAATAAAGTCCTAAAGATCCTTTGTACCCACGGAAGTTATTCTTTGTCAACCAACAACGCAACAATATTATAACTTAAAAAATCACTTTCGCAATATTTTAAAGAAGAACTTCTCACTAAAAACCGATTATAAGATATAGGTATTCTAAGTTTATTTTGAAGCTAGGATTATATTTCTGTGGTTGGGTTATATCTGGACAAATTCAGTTGGAAATTTCGCCGGGAGCAAATTGATACCAAAAATAAAATCCATTTTTACTCTTAAAACTGGCCAGCATCTTCTAGACTTCAGACACGGTCAATAGATGGTGCATAGGATTTGTGACAATTTGGATATATTTAAAAAAAAAGAATAAATATAAATATTATTTAATAAAAACAAACATATCATAACATAGTTTTTATGTTTGATGCAATTCTCTTTTTATATATATTCTTTTTCATGTCTATATAAAAGAGTTAAGAAAAATGCATCTCCTTATCGTGCAACTGA
Source organism: Cordylochernes scorpioides (assembly GCA_030710605.1). Classification (NCBI taxonomy): domain Eukaryota; kingdom Metazoa; phylum Arthropoda; class Arachnida; order Pseudoscorpiones; family Chernetidae; genus Cordylochernes; species Cordylochernes scorpioides. The sequence goes on from CP092866.1 coordinate 70,081,171, forward strand.
AAGTTTCTGATGGCTTGCGCCATCTATCGGAATAAATATCAACTATTCTCGTTGATTTTTAATTATTCCAGAATTGGCCAAATACCCATTCTTGATAAATAAGAAAAGGCAGGTATATTTGGCCAATTCTGGAATAATTAAAAATATCAACGAGAATAGTTGATATTTATTCCGATAGATGGCGCAAGCCATCAGAAACTTTCAGTTGCACGATAAGGAGATGCCTTTTTCTTAATTTATGCACCTTATCCCAATACAATATCACATTTGTACTAATTATTCACATATAAAATAATGTTCTTTTACCCCTTGCTTGTTTTTCATTAAAATATGAGACTTATTTATATACAATTATTATTTTCAAATTATTCACATTTACACACAAATCATTTCACAAAATATATTGTTGATATTTTCAACTAGAGAGATTTAAAAATAGTATTACATACTACAATATTGAACGACGTTTAATAAGTTTTACCGCAAATGTTTATTTTTACAGAACGAAAAATCGTAATTTGAATTATTTTAAGGAGAAATAACGACTTTTCCTATCCTTAGGAACGAAGAAGTCGTTATTTCTCCTTAAAATAAATTACGATTTTTCGTTCTGTAAAAAGAAACATTTGCGGTAAAACTTATTAAACGTTGTTCTATAATCATAGCCGTATTATATTGTACTATACTACAATATTGTTTGAAAAGTAGTCATTTCAACTTTCAGTTCCAAAAATTAGTTTCTGCTTTATTTCAACAAGTGATATATATATTCAATCAATATCAAATAAAAAATTATTATTCAAGTATTATTTCCAAAAATTACATTTGTATTTGTTAACCTTGGGTAAACACAATTGTATGTTTCAAGGTGATGATCTCTCTTGATCAAAAGCTTCCAAAAATTATCTTGCTGGGAATCTTCGCAAGAAAATATTCAAGTGCATTCGAATGACACATTTCAAAAATTAAATTATATTTGCCATATACGGCTAAACATTGTTCGAACATATTTTTAAAAGAAGCTTCTTTTTAAAAAGTTTTCCAAAAATTTGAAATTCAAAACATGAGCTTGAATTCCGTTTTGTAAAAATGAAAGATATATTAAAGTATCTATTTGAAAATAGATATTATTCAAGCCTTTTAACTTTTCCTCTCCTGAAGATATTAAAATATTGTAGCGGGCGCATCTTGAATTTCTTCTTGATCTTTAAATTCACCTTAAAGAACTTTGCACATGCTTTTCTTTTCTTTCAATATGATAGATTCCTTTGAATGGTAAGTTGAGATATTCAATTTGAGATCATTCAAATCCTTCTCTTCTGAAGTATTCTGATTTTATGGGTTATAAAATTTTGAAACGTTGGTTTTTTTAAATTATATTTTATAGTGATTTCAAGCCATGTCTTTTTCTTCAAATCCATCTTTCGAAAGTTTTCCAGAAGATTGTTTTTGAGTAGTAGATGTAATGCAGTTAAGTCTATTGGATTTGTTTTATATTAAAAAACTATTTTGATATTTCGTTTGTAAATCATTTGGCGTAATATCATTCAGGATGTACTTCAGCTTTATCCAATTAATGATCAGTTGGATCTAAACAGAATTGAAAATTCTGGTAAAAATTATTTGAAGTTTAAAGTACTTTCAGTTATTGATGCTGTGATACCAGACACCCCCTCAAGTATCTGTTTTCACTGTGTAGTAGCAATTGGGCGACAAATGAGTTCTCCTCAAAACTCCTTCGTCGATAGAGAAAATATTGAAATTGATGTTTAAGTGGATTTCATACAATTATTATTATTTTAAATTTCTATTTTGAAGTATTTTGATTTTAATGGGATACACAAATTCAGAAACGATGGTTTCAAAATTGTATTTACAGTGATTTCTAGTCACGTTTTTTCAAATCCATTTTTCGAAAGTCTTCCAGAATTCTTTTTATGATCAGTAGATTGAATGCAGTTAAGGTTTTATTGGGGATTTGTTCTATATATTATGAAATTGCTTTATATATTTTCTTTTGTAGATTATTTGGCGTAATTTCATTCAGGATGTGCTTCAGCTTTATCCAATTAATGATCGGTTGTATCTAAACAGAATTGAGAATTCTGGTGAAAAAATAGTTGAAGTTCAAAGTACTTTCATTTATTGATGCTATGATATCAGACACCCCCTCAAGTATCTGTTATCACTGTATAAGTAGCAATTGGGCGACAAATGAGTTCTCCTCAAAACTCCTTCATCGATAGAGAAAATATTGAAATTGATGTTTAAGTGGGGTTTTTTTACAATTATTATTATTTTGATTTCAAGTAGCGAGTGAATTTGCCTATTTCAGTTAGAAAGGTAGTATGAAAGTTTGAATTCTATTGTAATTTTCTTGAATAGCTATTTTTATTGATTTGTTTCTAGTTTGGAGTTTCGTTCTGTTGATGCTGTGATACCAGACACCCCCTCAAGCATCTGTTATCACTGTGTAAGTAGAAATTGGGCGACAAATAAGTTCTCCTCAAAACTCCTTCGTCGATATTGAACATATTGAAATTGATGTTTGAGTAGATTTTTTTACATAATTTTTTTTATTTAGAGTAGCGAATGATGTGCTAATTTCAGTTAGAAATGTAGTATGACGGTTTGAATTCTATTGTATTTTTCTTGAATAGCTATTTTTATTGATTGGTTTGTAGTGTTTGGAGTTTCATTCTGCTGATGCTGTGATACACCTCCTTAAGTACCCGGTATCACTGGTTGATGTCAACTGTGCGACAAGAAGGTTCCCCTCAAAACCTTTGTCGTTTTAGAAAATATTGAAATTGCTGTTTAACCGGCTTTCATACAATTAATAAATGTCTATTTTTCTCTATTTTCAAGTAGCAAGTGATATTGCTAATGTTAAAAGGAAAGGTAGTAACTATTTGTTCAGATTCTATTGCACTTTTCTTGAATATCTATTTTTCTTGATAGGTTTTTAGTTTCGAGTCTTTTCAGCACATTTAGTTCCTGTTGCCGTTTTCTCTTGCATATATTTTCAGAGCTTCATGTTCGTTAAAATCAAGATGGATTCCTGAGATGCATTGCTTTTTAAAGGTTAATGAAATTATACTTAGCTTTGGAAACATATTACGTAAATATTTTCAGATTTGAAAATCAAATAAATTAATATGATTCATCAAGATACTTCTCTGGGGAAAAACCTATAATCAGGTTGAGAGAACTATGATTAGATTTTATTTTCTATAACATATTGATTAGATTATTCTAATGGTTAACGCGGCACCATATATTCATTAGATATGGAATAAGATTTTACTTATTAGAATTCTTTAGACGCTTGAAGTTTCTAGAAGACTAGAAGGTCATAATATTGATGAAGACATCAGCAGTAATCATCAAAATATCACACTATTGCAGTTATCATGCTTGCTCATGAAATAACGTTGGCCATTCCATTATTGCATACCAAAGTGAATTAGATCATTCAGCAAAGTTCTTCAGATCTTGGCATTTCATTCAAGATTGGACAGCAAGCCGCGCTATTATTGGATGCCTGATTAGACTTCCAGGTTTCTAAAAATTTTCTTCTCGCACAGGAGAATTGCGAAAGCAGATATAAGATATTGTAGTATTTGCTCTGAAGCGAAATAACGTTTTTTTCAAAAATTTGACTTGAAATAATGACTATTTTCAAACTAAAAATGGATTTTTTCCTCATTGTTATTATCTCTGTTTCTCAAACAACCTGCTCATATGATACGAAATTATTTTATTAATCCCCACATGAATATATAATCCTTATTGATATGAAGATCTCTCAGATACATGGGATTACTTAAATTTATATATAACTCAGTCACATGTTTTAATAAAGGGTAAAATATTCCACTCCAGTTTAACTCAGGGATCATATCTTTTAGACATATGGAAAATATTTTAAATATCATTATCATAAATATCATCATATAGGTATATATACTGGTAAATTCGATCGATTTCATAACCCCCCTCGAAGGATGTTATAAAATCGAAGCCGCCCCTGTACTGATGAGGTCCATAGCCCGAAACTATGGTATGCAGGTTGGCCTTTTGTAGAGCGGAAGAGCTGTCAAGTCCCCAACGCAGGCGCCGACCCAAAGCACAGGAATCTGATGGTCGAATGGTTGAGGAGACTGCAGGCAGCGATGATGAGAAGGTCTGGGAACTGAGATGGTGTCAGCGCCAGGATGTCAGTGACCCCTTCCCAGATCTTGAGGAGTAGCTGACGGCGCGGCAGGAGCCTAGACCTGGATGGAAGGGAATAGAGACAGGAGTAGACGTTGCGACCACCACGCAGCGTGGTGACAGCTGACAGTGACAGCTGCGTGTCGATGTCGATCAGCTCGATTACTCCCAAAGAAAAGGGTCTAGCCAAAATGCTACCAGGAAGTTAAGCGGTGAGCTCAGGCCCACAGATGCGAATCGCGCTAGACTGGTCATCATCTTGTAGATGGTATAGTCGGCGGTGGGCAGGTACCTGTTACATCAGTTGAAAGAGAGAGTAGAATATTTTTATTTTTCCGTTCGCCATTACTTTTCATATTTTTCACCCTCCATACGTCATCCATTCATATATAGACCATCACTCTTCATATATTCAACCTTTTCATACGTCATCCAAAAGTTAGAAATATTAAATTATTTCTCTTTGAAATTAAAAAATGATTTTTCATAAATAAAAAGAAACTTATGCGGTTAAACTGGTTGTATAGCTTTATAATTATACGCCGCAGTCATTTATAAGTATATATTTTTATGTTTAAAATAGTACAAAAGTGAATTTGTACTTGGATCAGGTGAATAAATTGAGAAAAAGGGCATTTCCTGATCATAATTAAAAATCAACGATTAGTTGATATTTATTACGATAGATGGCGCAAGCCATCAGCAACCTTTAGTTGTACGATCAGGAAATTACCTTTTTCTCAATATATTTCTATGATATATGTTTGATGATAAAACAACATTAGTACAACAGCTTCCAGATGAAAAGAGGTAAAATAAATTAATGTTGCTATTATAAATTTACCTAGAAAACAAAATATAAATTAACAATCATTAACTGATATTGATAAACATGAAGGCACCACACATACATTTTGCTATATATAATTTAATCACTTTAAAACATAGTGCCGACTTCTTTTGTTATTGCAGCGTACAGGGTTATCCGGGTATGCTTGGCGCTAGTAACGCGGGCAGAAAATACTTTGCCCTCATGGTTTGCGTTTGAAAGGATATTTATATGAATATTATCGGATATATTTGAATATTGTGAGCTCAATACTGTGACAGTGATTCCTATCTGACCTGTCATAATATCGCGTCACCAAGACGTCGTTGAGCAAGTACAGACATATAGACAGGGCATCAATAATAAATAGGACGTCGTTAAAAACAATACACGCATGTATTATTAACGCCACATCTATATACAGCAATATTTCTTTTCCACATCAATCAACTTTCTATTGTCCTTACTGCGATGAAAAAATATTGGGAAGGCTTGGCTCATCAGTAGCGAGCCCTCCCAGCGGTTTCGCCAATATAATCTACCAGACCACTTCTTTATAGCTCTAATACTGTATAGGATCATTCTCCTTATATATTCTAAACTGATAGGTGGAATCTTAGAAATAGTATTCAAGCAAACTATGGACATAAGCTTTGAGGACAGTAGAATTACATATTAAATATCATTTCTGAGATTCCACCATTCAGTATAGAAGATAAAAATAGAATGATCCAATATAGTATTAGAGCTCTAAAGAAGCGCCCTGGTGGATTAAATGGGCGAAACTCAGGAGGAGGGGTTCACCACTAATGAGACAAGCCCTCCCAAAATTTTTCACCGCAGTAAAGACAGTAGAAGTTTGATTTGTGAAAGAAACATTCGCGTCTTTATGTATTCACAGTAATATGTATAGGGGGAAAATACACCCTATGACGCCGTTAGACAAGTAAAAGCATATAGACAGAACATCCATGAACATTAGGATGTCGTTAAACAAGTACTGACACATAAATAGACTATCAATAAACACTAAAACCTTTTTAAACAAACACAGTCATATAGATAGGCCATCCATTAACTACAAAACGTCGTTAGACATGCACTGACAATTCAATAGACTATCAATAAACACTAAAACCTTTTTAAACAAACACAGTCATATAGATAGGCCATCCATAAACTATAAAACGTCGTTAGACATGCACTGACAATTGAATAGACTATCAATAAACACTAAAACCTTTTTAAACAAACACAGTCATATAGATAGGCCATCCATAAACTATAAAACGTCGTTAGACATGCACTGACAATTGAATAGACTATCAATAAACACGAGCATGTCGTTATACGAGTGAAGACATATAGATAGGCCATCAGTCCTGATTCCGACTATATATTTCAAATTCCTACGTCTTGAAAAAAGCAAAATTTTTCTAAAAAAAACATTAACGTAAAAATGATTAAAATGGAGAGAAATAATAAAACTTTCCATTAATTCGGGAATATTAAAAACCCAACCATTCTGAATGATCTGTCAAACCCACGCTTCACTTTTAATCACAGCCGGCAGAATTGCAATTTATCCATTAGGCACAATAGAAGGCGCTCTGGTGGCTGGGCGTTCTATAGCTTCAGCTGAGGGAGATTCTGCTTACTTAGCTTCTGTTGACGGAGCTTCTATTGACGGAATTTCTATCAACGTAGGTTCTGTTGACAGAGCTTCTGTTGACGTAGGTTCTGTTGACGGAGCTTCTATCGACGTAGGTTCTGTTGACGGAGCTTCTATCGACGTAGTTTCTGTTAACTGAGCTTCTATCGACGTAGGTTCTGTTGACTGAGCTTCTATCGACGTAGGTTCTGTTGACGGAGCTTCTATCGACGTAGGTTCTGTTGACTGAGCTTCTATCGACGTAGGTTCTGTTGACGGAGCTTCTATCGACGTAGGTTCTGTTAACGGAGCTTCTATCGACGTAGGTTCTGTTGACGGAGCTTCTATCGACGTAGCTTCTGTTGACGGAGATTCTATCGACGTAGGTTCTGTTGACGGAGCTTCTATCGACGTAGGTTCTGTTGACGGAGCTTTTATCGACGTAGGTTCTGTTGACTGAGCTTCTATCGACGTAAGCTTTGTTGACGGGACTTCTATGAAACTAGTTTCTGTTGACGGAACTTCTATCGATTTAGGCTCTGTTCATGCAACTTTTATCGATAAAGCTTCAGTCGGCTAACCTATTTAATAAGAACAACTCAACACGACAATACTGGCCTTGAAATAATATATAGTACACAATAAAGTTAAAGATACTTCTATTTAAAAAATACATCAGAATTTAATTGAGAATATTTTAGTAAATGTTGGGCAGTCTGTTGTTACTGAACTATTCTATTGGCTCACTGAAGCACGAGGTGATCAAGATAAAAACCTGGACACCGCATCAGGTTTTCAAAACTTGTACAGAACATTTTCGCGAGTGAACTATCGGGAAAAGTATGACATTCGGCATACCGATGGTTTGGGGGAACCGAAACACCACTTTGATGACTTTTATTTCTTCCTAGTAAATGTTACCGGTATCAATCAAAACAACCGTAGCAAGTGGACCTATCCTGCTCAGTCTCTGCAAGACTCTCGGTTCCTCACTTAGAGGGAATGCCAGTCACAGTGTTTTACCAGCTACCAGATCTCTGTAAAGATTAGTATTGTCCTTCTGATCACCCTTCTAATACTAACAATGGTGACAGGGATGTTCCTCAACGTTTCAACCTGGAGGAGTTAAATTACCTCTCCAGTGATCTCGACATGTTAAAAAAGGCATCTGAATTACTTGGTTCCAGGTTGAAATAAAAATGTACTGGAAGAAAAAAAATCCTTTTACCATACAAGAGAGAAAAGGTTCTGCTAACCTTCTTGTCTCAAGAAGAGAATATTGTATTTTGTAAGGAAAATTAAAAATTTAATAGGAAAAAAATGGATCTTCCTGAATATTTTACAGATGATTGGCGCCTGTTTATTGACAGCTCATAGCTAATTCTGAAAAGTGTGCTTCTACACAATGGGAACAATTTTTTAGCTAAAATCGATTGATCTCTCAAAGAAAATAACAGAAGAATATAGCACTATAGCTTTCCTCTTGGAGAAGATAAAGTATCATGAACAAAATAGTTAACTTTATTTTTGGACAGCAAAGTGGCCATAACAATTATCCTTGCTTCTTGTGCCTCTTGGATAGCAGAGACAAAACACAACACTGGTTACGAAAAGAGTGGCCTAAAAGAGAAAACATGATCGTTGAGGAAAATAATGTCATTAACGTCGTCTTAGTTTATCAAGAGATAATCATTTTGCCTCCGCTGCATATCAAGTTGGGCCTTATGAAGCAGTTTGTAGAAGTTCTTAATAAGAACGGATCTTGCTCTCTTTAATATAAGGGGGAAATATTTTATTTGATTTCTGAAAAATTAGCGCAGAAATTTTGACGGCCCACAAATAAGACAACTCATTAAGAACCCTTCTTTCATAAATCGATGAAATGTGGCTGATAGACAAGCTTGGACTTCATTCGTTGCAGTTATCGAGAATTTTATTGGCAAACGCAAATCTAAAAACTATGTTGAACTGGTAAACGAGATGCTTGCCAGTTTAAATTCATTGGGTGTAACATGAGCAATAAGATGAACTATTTACACAGCCACTTAGACCGTTTTCCTGAATATTTAGGAGATATCAGTGAAGAACAAGGTGAAGATTTCATCAGGATATTAAAATTTGGAGGACAGCTACCAAGAAAGATGGGATACACACATGATGGCAGATTACTGCTGGACTTTAAAAAAGGACTGTACCAAAATCATTAAAGAATTTCAAAGAAAAGAAACTTCCGATGTCTTCAGTGATTTTATCGCTGAAAATATAGATTTTTCTGTATTTAAGTTTAAAAAAAAAATCCATGAATTAAAATAGCCAGATACGCTAGGCCGTAGCCAAAATTTCTTTTTCGACGGGGTGGGGCTCTTCCCTGATAACGGCCCTATAATTACAAATATTTCCCTAAAATGCAATATATTTCAGAAATTTAAGGTCCTATGCAAAACTGCCTAAAATAAAATATATTTGAGTTCAGGGGGCATCAAATTCATATAAAATCAACTTCATATACTCCGGCACCAAAACAGCTGTTCTCCAGTGTATTTTAAAATAAAATGAATAAATATTAGATATACAATATAGAAAAAATAGCATTGGAGTTCAAAATATAAGCGCCGATCCATTGAATATAATTATAGAAAATGGCGTATCTGAATCTGTGAAAGATAAACAAATTTGTCAATATATATTTCGAGCGATTTCTCCCTCTTTATCAATTCATTGCACGAAAATATTTAAAAGAAATTTACAAATTGTTGTAGATGACATGAAAATTACGTGATCCATGTGCTCTCCAAGAATTTGTAAATTTATTTTAGGTCTTTTTGTACAAAAAAAAATTATAAAGAGGGACCAATCTCAAAATATTTTGAAAAAATTGCCTTCCATTCACAGAATAAGGTATTTTTATATAAAAATACCATTATTAAATAAAAGTCTTTCTAGTTAGCAAGAAATTCCTAATATTCCCTACAGTTTGAGAAATATGTTGAGATATTATTCAACCGTACAAGGATCTATCCAATATTGGACCAACAACGGGTAGATAACTTGGCTTCGCACAAATCGGAACAGCCGAACGTTGGAAATCGTTCAAGAATTCGACGCCATTTTTTGGATTTATTTATTCACACCATTTTAGTTCTTGACATGAATTATTCACACCATATTTCCTTAATCTACTCTATGGATTTATATCTCTCCATCTACTTCCCCGCCGTCCAATATGGGAGAATTTCTGCCATTGTTCTCTCTCTGTCCAGAATATATGTTTTTTTCCTTTGTTTTACCATTGCGGGGGATATGTATTGCCATATGCTTTTAAATTTTTACTATTAAAAATAATATAGAGCGTATATCAATGCTTTTAATTGACCGAAAATTTATGGTTCTAAAACTTATATATAAACTAGCCGAATGACCCGGGCAACGTCCGGGTTTTACCCGATTGAATGCTTTTATTCAAATACTATTCGTTACAATTATAAATTGGCGCCGTGGATGTCATTCTTGTATAATATATTGTCACAGTAATGAAGGTGACGAGTCGTTTGGATAGAATAAAATAATAGTTTATTAGATAGCTTTAAATGAGGAATAAGTTTGAAGGATGAAAAGAATTAGCGGTAAACAGCGTTAACTCTCGAGCGCGCGCGCAGAGAATGTAACGTGCGCGCAGAGAATGTAACGTGCTTGCCAAGCTTTACAGTTACAAGCTATGTACATTTTTGGTTATGACATTACTCCCCTTTTCAAAAATAAGCAGCGACCCGCTGCTTAAAAAAAAAAAATCACTCTGAGATCAGTCCTGTGTTTTTTCTTCTGGGCTTCTGTATGGTTTCATCCGCAGGACGTGGACGATGTCTTTGATATTCCGTTGTCGGGGTCTCCTCTCCAAGGCCTCTACTTCATAAGTTACTTCAGACAGTTGTCTCACAACTTTATAGGGGCCGAAGTATCTTTTAAGTAGCTTCTCCGACAGTCCTTGTTTACGCACAGGTGTGTACACCCACACAAGGTCTTCCGCGCAATACTGGACAGGTCTGTGGCTTTTGTCGTATCGAGATTTGTCTTTTTCTTGCGCCTTCAAAATGTTCAAACGGGCCAGCTGGCGTGCGTCCTCGGCATTTGTGACCAAAGACTCCACGTAGTCTTCCAGATTGGCTTCCTCTCTATACGTCAGGATGGTGTCCAATGGGGTCTCGACATCGCGTCCGTGTACAAGATAGAAAGGGCTAAACCCAGTGGTTTCCTGTTTGGCGGTGTTATAGGCAAAAGTTACGTAAGGGAGAACTGAGTCCCAGTTTCTTTGGTCTACGTCAACATACATAGACAGCATGTCACCAAGTGTCTTGTTGAGTCTCTCGGTCAGGCCATTTGTTTGGGGGTGGTAGGCAGAAGTAAAGCGATGTGCGGTTCCACAGAGGTTGTTAATCTCCCGTATTGTGTGAGATATAAACGTTCGACCTCGGTCTGAAATCAATTCTCTGGGGGCTCCATGTTTAAGGATCACGTCTTCTACTAAAAATTTTCCAACTTCTTCCGAACTTCCATTTGGTATGGCTTTGGTCATAGCATACCTTGTTAGATAGTCTGTCGCGACCACGGTCCATTTATTGCCATCGTTCGAGGTAGGGAATCTTCCTAACAAATCTATCCCTATTTTCTGAAAAGGTCGTGCAACCGGCGGAATTGGCACAAGTTGTCCTGGTGGACGTTCGGTAGAACCTTTTCGCCGTTGACATTCTCGACAATGACAATTTTCTTCTAATGCGGTCGTATGTTTTTGCAAATCCCAGGTGTCCCGCCATTGGTGCATCGTGGGCTTCACTCAAAATGTCAACCCTCATTTGTTTGGGTACTACTAAGAGCCAAGGTTTGCCCATGGGATCGTAGTTTTTGCGGTAGAGGATCCCGTCGATTATTTTGTATCCACTTTCACTTTTGGAATCAATTTCCTGAATTATTTTTTTGGTCTGGACATCGCTTCTTTGCTCTTTTCCTATGTCGGTAATTGAAGACAATTCTGGTATGTTATCTTCGTTGGATTGGGGGAGAGGACTTCTTGAGAGGCAATCCGCATCTTGGTGTCTTTTACCATTCTTATACACAATAGATATGTCGAACTCTTGAAGTCGCAAGGCCCATCTTGCTAGCCTTCCCGATGGATCCTTTACATTAGCTAGCCAACACAGGGAATGATGGTCGGAGACGACGGTGAAGTGTTTTCCAAACAAATATGGTCTGAACTTGTAAATGGCCCAAACTACAGCCAGGCATTCCCTCTCCGTCGTGGAATAATTTCTTTCTGCGGCGTTAAGGGTTCTTGATGCATAGGCGATAGGCTTTTCTTTTCCTTCTACCAGTTGGGTCAACACTGCTCCGACGCCATATCCACTCGCGTCGGTATGTACAAGTGTCTCAGCATCTTCCTTAAAATGGCCAAGCACAGGATCGGTAGTTAGGGCTGATTTTAATATTTGGAAAGATTGTTCTTGTTCGTTAGACCAAAAGAACTTCACGTTATTCCTCAGGAGGTCGTGTAACGGCTTAGCTTTATTTGCAAAATCCTTCACAAATCGCCTGTAATATGAACACAATCCCATGAAGCTTCTTACTTCATGTGCTGTTTTTGGAGTCGGGAAATTTGTAATTGCTTCAATTTTGTCGGGATCAGGGCGAATGCCGCTTTCTGTAAACAGATGTCCTAAAACTTTGATTTCTCTTGACCCAAAACGGCACTTCTCATGATTAATACACAAGCCCGCTTGCTGGATGCATCTGAGAACTTTCCCTAGGCGTTCAATATGTTCTTTAAAGGATGTAGCATAGACAATTATATCGTCTAAATAACAAAGACAAATTGTCCATTTCAATCCTGCTAGTAGCTTGTCCATCATTCTTTCGAATGTTGCCGGTGCGTTGCATAGACCGAAGGGCATCACCCGGAACTCATATAAGCCATCAGGGGTGATGAAAGCTGTCTTCTCCCGATCTTCCTAGTTATTAGATTATTAGTTTATTAGATAGCTTTAAATGAGGAATAAGTTTGAAGGATGAAAAGAATTAGCGGTAAACAGCGTTAACTCTCGAGCGCGCGCGCAGAGAATGTAACGTGCGCGCAGAGAATGTAACGTGCTTGCCAAGCTTTACAGTTACAAGCTATGTACATTTTTGGTTATGACAATATAATATATATAAATGAGTTATAAAAATTGTAAAAAATAATAAATGCATCTGCCGGGAATCGAACCCGGGCCGCCCGCGTGGCAGGCGAGCATTCTACCACTGAACCACCGATGGTTATGAGAAATGGCCATATTTGGGTATTTATTCCATTCACAAAGCAAACGGTGAAAGAATTGATTAAGAATTGTTGCTTGATTATGACGCTGATAACTTTATATATTAATTTTTGAAAACAACTATCACCTAAGTGTTAATAATAATAATATAAATGAGTTTTAAAAATTGTAAAAAAAAAAAATGCATCGGCCGGGAATCGAACCCGGGCCGCCCGCGTGGCAGGCGAGCATTCTACCACCGAACCACCGATGGTTATAATAAATGGCCATATTTGGGTATTTATTCCATTCACAAAAGCAAACGGTGACAGAATTGATTATGACGCTGATAACTGTATATATTAATTATATATAAATTTAACATTGTGCATTAGCGCGCTATCTGTGTTTAGAGAAACGAATTATTTTATGGCGAATGTTTCTTTTTAAAAACTTTTATTTAACTTGCTCCCCTGTCTGTCTGTCCACAAATCTTGCAATCGATTTTTAATATACTTATAGGGGACGTAGGAATCTGAAATTTGGTATACTTTTCAGAACCCGATGACAATGAAAGTTGACAAATTTTCAGACTTCTGGGTTGTCAGGGTAACCTAAAATGGACAAACATCCAACTTGTCTTTAAAATTTTGAAAATTAATTTTGATATACTTTCAGATCACATAGAAATATGAAACCTTTAAAACTCACTCAATCCAATGAACAATGCAAGTGTAAAAGTTTTCAAACTTCTGGGTGGTCTGAGTGGCCAGGAATGAACAAATACAGGGTGATCCAAAAGTCCCGCACAACTTTAAAAAATAATAACTCCGCGAATATTTGCGCTAGAGCAATGCGGTAAACACCATTGTGTTCAGGATGCAATGGGATTTTTTATGGCAAATAATGAAAAATTCGAAATTGATTTTAGTTACAATTTTATTCGCCAGATGGCGCACTACCAAAATCAGAGATTCAGCGGCCAAATTGTTTGATAAATTGAAAATATAACTGATCGACACGTATTTTTCCTTTTTGAATACCAGGAAAGAACCCTAATAACATCAAATAACAAATTAATAAAACACCACTTCGCCAAAAGTATTAAGAATTGGTTAACAATTTTTAAATACAATCAGAGATATGTAAAATAGGTAAATGCAAATTAAAACATGTAGCAAAAAAAATTGATATTTTAGATACGGTTTGTGTTTCCGAAGATAATAAATTTATAATATTTTTTTAATTCAACTCTCTCTCAGTATCGATTATATTTATTTTAATTCATTTGAAAAATATGTATCTATCTCTGATAATTTATTTTACTCTGGAATGCCGTTGTTGTTGTCGTGTCCAATAAAGAGCCTCAGATGTATCCATGCATCTCCATCACAGCAGCAGCAATGGCCACTATCTTGGGTGTGTAAAGCTGCTGCTCTGGGTCTATGTCAAATTCCTGCAAGGCTGCGACCATTGCTGGCTATGAGAATATGTGGGTAGGTGTAAGTTCCACACCAGGACAATTGTTGCATACCCTATAGGTTATTGTGCCATCTGGATGTATTGTCATTCCTTTATAGTGTTTTGTTCTAAGTCTTGTTATAGTTTTTGTCATTTTTCTCTCAGAGTTTATTTCGCATTTTGATCTTTTCTTATTTATTGTTTAATTATCTTGTATTTTGACAAAGAATCAGCGTCAAATAATGACATTTGTTCTTTCCTTTGGCTCAACTTTCTGGCTTCCTTTGCCAATTCAGATGCCATTTCATTACCCCCGATCCCAGCATGTGCAGGGATCCATTGTAGAATGCAGTTATTCTCCAATGGTTCCAGTTGGGTAAGTAACGAGTGTATTTTCTGTGTGATTTTAGTATTGCCCTTCTGAATTGCCTCTAGAGCGGATATGGAGTCGCTGTATATTAAAATTCCTTCTGCTTGATGCAGGGATGGTTGGTTACGGCATACATCAAGGGCTTTCCAGATAGCCGTCAGTTCACAAGTGAAGTTTGACGAAATCTGTCCTGCTCCTTCTTTGATTTTGATTTTTGTTCCATCTTGCAGTATTATGTTAATTCCGGCCCCTCCATAACTCAGGGTAAGGTCTGAAGATCCATCTGTATATGCTGTTAAAGGGCGTGGCCTAGCATTTTTAATCAAGAATTTGTACTATGAGGACATAGCCTTTAATATTTCAAACACATTAGACCTCGAAGCCCAAGATATCAAAGTCTACCTCAATCAAAACAAAGCCATCAACATATACAATATGTATCACCCTCCAAACAATACACTTATTGACGATGGAACAATGGCTCAATTTCTTACAGACAACTCTTATTGTAGGTTACCTTAATGCCAAACATCAACTATGGGGATGTTTCACGCCAAACCCAAGAGGCAAAATACTTTCAAACATATTTGACGACAATGCCATCATGTGCTTAAATGATGGGAATCCTACCCATCATTCATACAGCTATAATACTGCACAAGCCCTTGATATAAGTTTTTACTATCCTGACATTTTCCACAAATGCAAATAGCAAATATTAAAAAGTATTGTAAGTGATCATTTGCCTAATTTGATAGAAATTAGCACCAAGACCAAAACCAGCTCAATTAAGAAAAATTCTGGAACTTCAAAAAGGCTAATTGGATATCTTTCGAAAACACCATTATTAAAGCAGCCAAAGTTTCAATACCAAGAGGTAATATTAAGAAATGGATTCCAAATTATACACACCAGGCAAAATATATTCAAACACTTATAACTAAAAGAAATGAACTACAAAAAAGAGCACCCAAAACCAAACAAATTGTAGAACTGAACTGAACATTGTGAATGCAAAACTAAAAAGATTATACGTAAATGTGAAAAGGGAAAAATGGAAACAAACTTGTGAAAACCTGAACCCAAGAAACCCAAATACAAAACTTTGGAATTTGGCAAAACAAATTGACAGATCCCAGTCACAAACCGAAAAAACTAATATGATTAAGAATACAGATGGTACACCAGCAACTAATGCTGCCAATCTTTTAGGTAATTCATATCAAATAAGTTGTAAAATCAAGGTTGAAACAAAGGCCCGAAGGATTATTCATGACTGTAAAAATGTCGCCAGCACTCATAATATTTTCCATGAAAAAAATCAATATGAAAGAGCTAGCTTATGCATTAGAAAACACTGACCTAAACAAGACTCCAGGGCCAGATGGAATCCATGGCCGAATGATATCAAACTTGGGCAAAATTGGCAAAGAAAGACTTCTTAATATTTTCAATAACTCCTGGAAAACTGGAAAATTGCCTCAAGACTGTAAAATGCAACAATAATTCCCATTTAAAAACTTGATAAATCTGCTGATGACCGAAAAAACTACCGACCTATCACCCTCACAAGTATTTGCTGAAAATTAATGGAAAAAATTATACTCAGACGACTCACCTACCACCCCGACACAAGAAATCTCTTACCAGAAGAACAATATGGATTTAGGAAAGGACATGGGACAATAGACCAACTCTTATTTTTCACACAAAAGGTAAAAGATGCACAAAACAGAAAACCAACTAACCACACAATAGCTGCTTTTTTAGACCTTACACAAGCTTTTGATAAGGTATGGAAAAACAAGTTAATTACAAAATTATACAAACATTTCAAAATTGATGGAAAAGCTATCACTTGGATAAATGATTCCCTTAAAAATAGATACATCAGGGTCAAATATAATGGCACTCTATCTAAAACCTTCAAATTGTATCAAGGATTACCACAAGGATCAGTCCTTAGCCCAAATCTCTTCACCCTATTTATTGCAGGCATAGAAGAAAATTTTCACATAAAACCAATATTGGACTTTTCGCTGATGACATTATTCTATGGAGCAGCAACACTAACTGGAAAAAAGCTGAAAGAGATTTGAACAAGACTCTTCTCCACCTAGAAAAATTTGCTAATAAACATAAATTAGAATTTAACCCCCAAAAATCTGAAACCTGTCTTTTTACTACCGATAAGAAACTATACAAAATAAGACCAAATATTATTCTGAAAGAACAACAATTACAATATAATAAACATCCTAAATATCTCGGCTACACCCTGGATCCAGACATTAACTCCAGTAAACATATTGAAGGAATTGTTAGAAAAGGAAGAGATCGACTAAAAATCTTGAAATGTATTTCAGGAAGAGTGAGGAGCTGAAGCAACAACACTAAAATTAACTTACACATCTCTAATGAGACCTATCTTGGAATATGGATATCAAATCTATGGTACAGCATCTGAAACAAATCTAAAATCACTGGAAAGGATACAACTAAATGCAGCTAGAATTATTACAGGTCTTCGAAATACCTGCCCTAATAATATTGTACTTTACGAGGCAGACATTATGCCCTTAAAGGATAGAAGAAGCTACAATCTGCCAAAATATATAAACAAAATCAAGAGTTATGAAAACAAACACAGAACTTTCAATTACATACTTAATTGGGAATCCAATATAAGACTCAAAAAAGAAGGCCCTCTCCACCTGGCCAAAAGAAATGGATTTTTAAAATATAAAGTGGAAAAATATTATTTAGCAGAAAAAATATCTCCATGCGAATCACTAACAAAATGTTATTTTTAATGCCACTTTAAACGAACCCACCAACAAACAATACCAAAATCCAGAATACTTAAAACAATTATCATTAGAAATAATTAATAAAATTCCTAAAAATGCAATTACTATCTATACCGATGGTAGCAGAGACGAGTTGGGACACACTGACAGTGGCTCTCTCATTAAAACCACAAATGGCAATGAGAAAATAAACAGAAGAAACCCAGAATTTTTCTCAGTCTTCAGATCCGAACTTATAGCCATCTATGAAGCCTTAAAATCCATCAGAAACACTAAACATCACGATATATGGATTCTTACTGATAGTAGAAGTGCCATACAACACTTGAGTCACACAAGGGAACTTAGAGACAAAGTAAGCAGGAACATAATTGGTTATCTCCAAAAACTCTCAATACCTCAAAAATTCACCTTCAATGGATACCCTTACATGTTAGCATTGAAGGCAATGAAGCTGCTGATGCGCTAGCGAAAGAAGGCACAAAAGAACCCTTACTACAGAAAAATAAACTTACTTTTAAAGAAATAGAAACAGTAGCCAAAACAAAAATAAACATGAACTGGAGGATCCCACCTAAGCACAGTTGGTACACCCTAGAAGCAGATGGCCACCCAGACCTTTCGGTCCACAAGCCGGCATCCGAAGCATGCCCTTCGCTGCTATTCTGTTCAACTCATAAGCCAAGTAACGGTATCCAAGCTAGAGCTTGGACATTGTACCTGGAAACACCACCTCCCAGACAACGTGTCTGGAAGGATTTCTATACCGGTGGCCTTTAAACACAGCAAAATAGGAAACTATCTACTGTGTCCAGCAGGGACCGCGGGGAGGCGGTCCCCGGTCGACTCTGTTCACTCACAGCTGAGGAAAAGCTCAGCTGCCACGTCGTGGGCTTTCTCAAGAAGCTTGCTGTGGTTTCTCAGCAGCTTACTCTCGATCGCGCCCCTCGCCCTCCTTCTCTCTTCATGCACACCCACTACCCTTGGACAATCCAAGACGTAGTGGCGTGCATCCACATCCCTTTCTTCATAAACGCAATCAGGGTTTCTCTTAATTTTAAATCTGTGGAGACTTGGGGAAGAGCCCATGTACCTAACTACCCTAATGAATTTGTGGGCCATTACCTTACAGAGGTACTTGGGTGTTGTTACCCAATTGAATACCTCTCTCCCTTCACACTTTTCCTTCATCTGTCCAACCATAAGTCCTGGACGTGCCCCCTGATCCTTCTATAAACTTATTTCTTGGTCACTGGGGTCCTCAGTGATCTACCTCTAAAGCATCCTGCCTTAGCGAGCCTGTCTGCGAACTCATTACCTTCGATGAGGCTGTGCCCCCTAACCCTCCGGAGCCCGCGTTATCATCTCCAGCTCCTGGATTATTTGATGCGCGAGTTGCCCTTTCACCAGATTGATGGCGACGAGGGCCGACATACAATCTGAATAGAGGCGGTCCGGGCTGAAGTTCTTCTCGGCACACACTCTGAGGGCTACCCTGATCGCAACCAGCTCGGCTGAAAAGATCAATTCGTCCACTCTGAGTGTTAAGCTTTCTTGGAAGATCAGCTCTCCATTAGTGAAAATCACTACTCCAGCTCCAGTATTGGTTCCAGACTTACTACCATCAGTGAAAACCTCCGTATCAATCCCTGTCGGCCCTCCAGGACTCCAATTCCACTTTGGCAACCACTGCGGAGGCTTCCTTGGGTCCCTCTTCCATTCCAGGGCACCCGCTTCAAGTCCCAGGGCATCTTCCCTGTTCTCCAAGATCTTCTGTCTGATGGTCTCCTCCTCTAGTTTCAATCCCAGGGGAATAAGCCCAGCGAGGACCAAAAAGGCCTCACTGCTGGTAGTGCGATATCCCCCTGTGATTCTGAGTGCCGCTGTCCCCCGCACGCTCTCTAGAGTTTTTGCCACCTTCTGATCCCTGTTATAGCAGGATTGGCTCGACACAGGAGAGGCAGAGGTTCCTAAAAATAGTACCCTCCTTCTCCCCCCTATTGAGAGCCAACCAGGACAGGCCTGCACAACGCCTCCCTGCCTCTCGTCACCATCTCCTCCGCCTGGTATTGCCAACCCATCTTGTCATGAATGACCACCCCCAGGATGGTCATCCTATTGACCAGCGCTACCCTCCGTCCTTTCATCCGGATTGCCGGCTTGTGCTCCCATTTGATCCCTTTCCTTTTAGTTCTTATGTCCCTAGGCTTAAAGCTGAGGGCTTTAGTTTTGGAGACATTGAACTTAAGGCCAGAGTCATGGGCCCAGTTCGAGAGGATTTGGAGAGAAGCTTCAACACACTTCTCAGCCTTCGCTCTCGAAGCAGCATCAATGATGAGGAACTGGTCGTCAGCATAGAGAACCAGCCAGGCTCCCTCAGGTAGCTCCTCCTGGAAAACGGTGTTTACCAGGATATTCCACATAATAGGTCCGCAGCAAGAGCCCTGGGGGCAACCCCTAGCACAGTTTCTTTCCAACTTCCGCCCACCAAAACTGAGGCTAATCCGTCTATCCCTCAGGAAGTCACGAACCAAGCTGCACAAATTATCAGGACAACCCATGTCCATCAAATTTCATCCGCTTGTTCCAGCTCATGGAGTTGAACGCGCCATCAATGTCCAGGGCCACGAGAAGAACCCAAGCACCCTTATTTAAGCCCATCTCAACCCCCTCTAACACCTCGTTCAGAGCCGTGGTTGTGGAGTTCCCTTCCCTAAAACCATGTTGGAAAGAGGAAAGGAGCTCATTACTCTCTAGCCAGTGCTTCAGTCGCTGAGCTAGTAGGCTATCCAGGACCATACCTAGACACACTAGTAAAGAAAGCGGACAATAATCATTAGGAGAATTACCCTTTCTACCAGGCTTTTCGAGAAGCACTACTCGGGCAACCTTCCATGTCTCAGGAAAAGTACCAGTGTCCAGGCACCTATTGAAAAACCTGGCAAGAAGTGATGGGTGCATTCTTAACAGGGCTTTCACGACCGTGTTATCGATCCCTTCGGGACCAGGAGATTTCCTTTTCCCGAACTTGAAAGCCGTCAGTTTCACCTCATTCTCAGAAAAGGGCGGATCCACCAAACCACAAGTGGTCAGAGAGATCTCGTCCTCTGGTTCCTCGTTTCCGAAGTGCCGGTCCAAGTTGTTTTTATTTTATCTTCTGCTTTCGAGCGAGTAGGTCTAGAACACATTCTCTCTGAATTTTCTCATTGTTGGTGGATGAAACAGCACTGGTGATTATTTTGGCCGCTTTTGCTTGAACACTGTCTAGTCTTACTTTTAGTGATGAGCTTGAGGGAGCCCAGACCGGTGTTGCATATTCCATTATCGGCCTTATTAAGGTGATATATGTTGTTCTGAGAATTCTGGGTTTTTCTCCCCAATTTGTTCCACATAGCCATCTCAGAATGTTTAGTTTTCTGGTAGCTCTATTTGAGGTGCTAATTATGTGTTTTGAAAATTCCAATTCCTCATCAATGACAGTTAAAATAATTTTATTGACATCTTGTCAATACATACAAAGTGCACAGTCTGTACTATTTAAAAAAAAAGATAATATGCATTATATACATGTGATATCTTGGGACCTCTGGGACCAGTGTTACCTGATGCTAGACGAACCTCGATGTCAACTCTACCGTGCAGTCGGAGCGTCCGGTGGACAGGGACTGGAACGAAGACTAACTAAGGACTGACTAACTGAGGATCGGGGCCTCCTTTTATAGCTGAGCTGGGTCCGAACAGGCCACTGCTCTTTTCTGACGTAAACAGGGGGGGAAGTTTTATTATCCAGGAGGGCCACGACCTCGTAAAAGTTGGACTGGGTTTGCTAGGCCTTCTCTCCTATTTTCACTTAAGTCTGATTAGTTTTAACCTTAATTTTCTCCTGTTAGTCTCCATTCCTTCTATCTGTACAGTTGCTATACTTTATTAGATTCTTACGCGGAACAGATTGATGTTAGTTGAGGCTTTCTATTTGCAGTAAATAAGAAGTTATATACAATTACGTGGTGGAACATGTGGTAGTAGATATCTGGACTATTTACAACAATTCCGTGGTCTTAAATCATCACATAAACTATGTACAATGAATATGGCGCCTCTGCCAGCGCTGCAGAGTTTGGTGGAGAATCGCCAGTGTGTCTCAAGCGACACCACGCACTTTGCGATCTACGATGAATACCTAGATCGTGTACTTCGCCGCTTAGGAGATGGTGATGGCGCGGTCCTCGAGACCAACTGGAAAGATCCAGGACTGCAGTATCACACGTTCTTCCTTCCTTGGAATATTCTCCATTGACCCAAACCTTTAACCTTCTTCCCCTTAAGAAGTCTGCAATCCAGGTTAAGGTTTCTCCTCTTACTCCGATGTTGTGCAGCTTTTCACGTAATTTCTCCCTCCACACTCGATCAAAAGCTGAGGTCATATCAAGGAATATAGCCGTGGTCCTCTTTGACGGTTTTTCCTGGAAAGAATATATTATTGATTGACAGAAGTAGAACAGTTGATCAGTCGTACAGTGCTGGGATCTATAGGCAGTTTGGTAGAAGTTTATTCTATTATTGTTAGTGAGCCAGACTATAAGCCTAGAGTGGAAAATTCGTTCTGTTATTTCACGAAGTATGCTGGTGAGAGCAATTGGCCGATAGTTCTTGGATTCCTTGGCATCTTTGTTTGGTTTCAGTATTGGCACAGTAATTGATATCTTCCAATTCTTTGGTAGTTCACCAGTTTACCATGAAATGTTCAGTATTCGTTGGAGTTGTTTATTAGCTTTGTCTTCAAAGTGTTTAATCATTTTACCAAAGATTAGATTATCTCTTGGTGACCTCTTAGATTTTTTTATTGATGAGTTTAGCTCATTCAGTGTGAAGTCTCTCGAGAAAATATCTTGTTGATGGAAGTTTCTTGCTTGTTTAACTAACTGGTTTATATTATTTTTAGAGTCATGTCTTCAATCGTATATTTGAGTATGGAAGCGCTTGAAAGATATTCAGCAATTATGTTAGTCATCTGTTTGTTCTCGTTCTCGCTGTTCTATTCATATTGGTTAGAGTATTGGAGGATTGGTGTTGGTTTTGATTCTTTTCTAACACTCTAATCATATTCCAGTGTTGGCTGTCTTTTCTTGGATCCATTTTTTCACAGAACTCTGCCATTTTTCTCTTGTTTGCATATCCAAATTTCTTGTTCTATTTTGTGACTAATTTCAATGTGTTACTTTCTCTTTTCTTCTGTTTTATTTTTTTAAAGAAGTTCATTGATATTGTCTCTCTCTGCAATCATTGCCTCGATGTTGTGGTCCTTCCAGTAAGGTATCCACAGGTCTAACGTCTCCTTCTAGGTATCGATGCTTTTGCAGCTTTTGATATATTCGAAGAGAAGTTTTCCAAGTTTTTGTCAAACGTTCTGTAATTCAATTTTTCGTTGCACAGTTCTTCAAGCTTTTCTGTGATTTTTTTTCAAGTCGGCTTTCCTAAAGTTCCATGTTCTTTTATTCTGTTGGACATTCTTAATTTTGAAGTTTAGGGTTGTTAAAATTGGTCTGTGGTCACTGATTGCACCTCTCAGGATTTTCCATTGTGTTGTGGGTGCGATGTTGAAATTTATCGCTGTGGTGTCTATTGCGGATTCTGTGCCTGTCGACTTGAATAGATAGGTGTTCTCTCCCTTATTTATGGTGTATGGTCGAGGTCGGTGACCTTTGTTATCCTGGACAGATGATCCCCAAGTTGAACTTTTGGCGTTAAAATCGCCGAGTATGATTGTGATATCCGAAGAGGCTTCACTTAATGTCTCTATTGTGTGTACCCATACAAAATTCAAAGGTTTCACGAGCTGAAAGTTGGCGATTTTGAGATGCGCACAAGAATTCGCTGCATGGGTTTTCCGGAAAATTGATATTGATGAAAACTGGCTGTCGAATGTTCTGTGGACAGATGATGCTCACTTTTCTCTAAACGGAGAATCTAACATTCAAAACAGCCGCTTTTGGGCAACAGAAACCCCTAGGATTTTTACAGAAGAAATGCCACTTTATCAGCCTAGAGTTACAGTTTTGTGTGGGCTCACTTTTTCTTTTATTATTGGGCCATTTTTCTTTGAAAAATCAATGGAAGAACTTTTAAAACCGTTTTTATAACTGGTGAACGTTATGTTCATATGGGGTATTCCCATATTGCAGGGAAAAAGCACTAAGCGAAATAACATACATGAAAGTTGGAGGACCTCCTCATATCTCCCGAGGTGCCAAACAATTGCTGAAGAATACGTTCGTTGAAAATCGTGTGATAAGTCGCCACTTTATATACCAGTGGCCATCAATATCACCAGACTTGACGCCTTGCTATTTTTGTTTATGGGGGTACATTAAATCGTGTGTTTATCGATGCTGGCCTACCACATTGGCCATGTTAAAGGCTTCTATCAGATGGCACGTTTTATCAATTTCAACAGATATGTTATTTAATGCTGTCCATTCTGTCATTTATCGTCTGCAGGCGGTGATTGAGAATGAAGGGTGCCACATTGAGCAAGGATTGTGACCTAATACAAGAGAGAAGGCAGTTACCTCATGTGTTATATAAGCTGCCATGTATTATATTATCTACCAATATTTTGCAGCTCTTTGTGTTGGGATATGGGGATAATAAATGCTGTCCTCACATCTTGACTTTTTTTTTGTGAACAGTGTTTGCTCACATATTATTTCGTGCAAACCAGAGTGTTATAACTTCTCGAATAACACTGGTGCACACAATTTTTCCCCTTATGTTTAGTTTTCGCTTTTCGCTCATTAGAAGAAATAGAATAAGGAATATTTTCTGTACACCAATAACTTTAGAAATTTTGTGCAAAAAAATAATATAAAATGATTTTACTACCACGTTTTTCAACGCAAAAGGTCGATTTGAAAAATATTTTTATTTGAGGGGACACATTTTTTAAAATTGGGTACAGTATGAGAGAGAGTTGAATTAAAAATATTAGAAATTTATTATCTTCGGAAACACAAACCGTATCTAAAATATCAATTTTTTTTTGCTACATGTTTTAATTTGCATTTACCTATTTTACATATCTCTGATTGTATTTAAAAATTGTTAACCAATTCTTCATACTTTTGGCGTAGTGGTGTTTTATTAATTTGTTATTTGATGTTATTAGGGTTCTTTCCTGGTATTCAAAAAGGAAAAATACGTGTCGATCAGTTATATTTATCAATTTATCAAACAATTTGCCCGCTGAATCTCTGATTTTGGTAGTGCGCCATCTGGCGAATAAAATTGTAACTAAAATCAATTTCGAATTTTTCATTATTTGCCATAAAAAATCCCATTGCATCCTGAACACAATGGTGTTTACCGCATTGCTCTAGCGCAAATATTCGCGGAGTTATTAATTTTTAAAATAGTGCGGGACTTTTGGATCACCCTGTATATATATTTCTTTTTAAGTCTTGTGTTACGCCTCTTGCATTGACCAATCTGCCGCGAGCAGGCCTTCCATCTATTTAAGGCCTAATCCCCAGTGAACTTTTGATTATAAGTTTTGTAAATTAATGACCAAAACTAACTAAATAATTAATAGAAAAAAATGCATTTTTAAAAAGGAAAAAATAAAATATTGTATCTTCTGTAATTGAGAAATTAGATGTATCTAAGTGAAAATAAAAGCGCCGGTGGACGATCATATTTAGAGAAGAGATAGAAATATAGCAAACATTTATAAAAATCAGTTGCAACATATTAAATCACATTAGGTTCGAAATTCATGATGATCATCCCCCGCCGCTTTTATTTTCACTCAGATACATCTAATTGCTCAATGACAGAATATACAATATTTTATTTTTTACTTTTTAGTGCATTCAATAAAATCTTTTTAAAAATGTATTTTTATCAATTAATTAATTTTTAAATTTATTATAATTGTGGCAAGCTCTCTTTCGAGTTTAAGAACCCTTCTACAGGCATTTCAACCAAAAATATACATTTAAAATGAATATCTGAACACAGCCCGCGACTGGACTCGATCCCATCAGACGCCTTCAGATTCTTTTTATTGGTGAATGGCCAGTTCAACCTACCATACCACTTCAGTGTGGTATTCTGCTGATTTGCATATATACCCTGCAGTAAATAGGAATTCTTAGTATTGGCACTTAAGCAAACTACGAGAAAATAATATTTGAGGATTATTGTTTTGAAAATAGAGCAACCCATATTTAATTCATTAGATAATAAAAAGGCATATATTGGATTTAATAAAAGATTTATTTTGCCAATATTTCGGCTGGCTGAACGGCAACCTTTATCGAGGCATTACATTGTGGCATTACATGTGTATACAAAAATGTAATGCCTCGATAAAGGTTGGCGTTCAGCCAGTCGAAATATTGGCAAAATAAATCTTTTATTTAATCCAATATATACCTTTTTATAATCTAAGAAATATATATATATATGAAAAAAACAATATAGAAAAAAATAAAAGATAAGTGGGTCAGGTGTTGATATTAAAAATAAAAAAGGCATCTCCTGACCACGAGTACATGTGCTTTTTAGATGGCAGAGCGCCATCTAGTGGAGCAAAAATAAACTAAACGTTTATTTAGCTTGCTCCGTGAAAAGCCATCCACAAACGCGTTTCGCGCTGTTGGCGCTCGTCACGAAACGCGTTCGTGGATGGCTTTTCTTGATAAATCAAGAAATTGGGTTGGCCAAATATCAGGGAGCAAGCTAAATAAACGTTTAGTTTATTTTTGCTCCACTAGATGGCGCTCTGCCATCTAAAAAGCACATGTGCTCGTGGTCAGGATATGCCTTTTTTATTTTTAATATATATATATATATGAAATTAGAGGAATCCATACTTAATTCATTGAATAATAAATATTCAATATATACGTTTTTATTATTTAATAGAAATATATATAAATACAATATTTTATCATTGTAGTAGCGCTGTAGAAAAGGAAACATTTACGGTAAAATAGTTAACATTTCTAAGTACAGATGGCGCGCATATGTAATATTATTAATTCATACCTAATAGGCTTTTTTATGAATTATATTTTTGAAGAAACATTTCTATATTAATTATTTCTGGATTGCGGATTTTGATAATTAAAAAAAAAAAGAAATCATAAAAGGGCGCAACTCTTTTTATTTATGATTGAAGAAGCTTTCGGGCAAGTCCCCTTCTTCAGCTAATTTAGAATATTTTAGTTAGCTGTAGAAGAGCTTGCCCGAAGGCTTACTTTAATCTAGTATATAAAATTTTATGAATTTTTGTAATGCATTTATATTGTTGCACCAGGCTGCGGTTTGGCAGATTCTTCAGTCTTGATTCTCTCCTCAGACGCATCTTGTATCTTTCCAGAACGTGTCTCAACCATTCTACATGGTTAAACCAGTTAATAATAAGACAACTATATTTTTCGGTAGCACCTCGAATCTCTCTTTATTTATCACATCAAGGTTTAAAGCAGGTGGGGTATTTAGTGTATAAAAATACAAATGTTTTATAGTACATAATATTTTATAGTAATAATCTGTTTTCTAAAAATAAATAAATATATAATTTAAATTTTAAATATATTAAAAATAATATTATAAATCATTTTTAAAATACGAGCATTAATCATGATGCAACAATATGTACCCTCATGGATAAAACTTAAGGAAGTGGAAAATATTTGATGTCGCCACCATCTGTTTTTTTATTGAAGGAGACAGAGGCAATTTTGTTTATACTGGGTTAAGTCGTGTGTTTGCAATAAAGGTCACTGTGATTGAAATATCTTTCAGAATTATTGTTGCTGAATATATACATGAAGGGTACAACTTCCTTAAAATGTGTCCTTGACTTTATTTCTAATATCCTTTAAGCTTTTCCCTCTATATTTCATATAAAAACCATTGCCAAGAATTTACTTTTAGTTCGGTTGGTGCGATACCAAATTTTTCAAGGTGTAAAACAACGTTTTTAAAAATGTAAAATTAAATGGATGTTTTGATATACCTTGACAGAGGTTGGCGATCAGCCAGCTGAAATGTTGGTAAAAAGATTCGTTTTTAATACAGTATATGCCTATTATTATAAAATAAAATTTTCAGTCTTCAAATGTTTTACAAAGAAAAATGTCGTCTTAATACCCAAAGTTTCTTTCTAAAAAGTTGGCGAAGTCGAAGTTCAATTCTGCTTTGTGTGGTAATTATATAACTCACACTATTGGCAAATTTCAAAAACATTTTTAAAATTATGTTTTAGAGAGCTACATAAGGTGTAAAAGCACCTGTTTTCAAAGTTTTGGAAACTCTATAAGTTCAGTGGAAACTTATGCAAATTATATTTTTTTCCAATTTGCACATTTACGTGGAGAGAGAAAGCACCCTGTGGTCAATTAAAGCTGGCACGGCTGTAAGACAGCAATCCAAGATGGCTGCCAGAAAACCAATTTCTCGGTAAAATTCACTTTAGAGATTTTTCAAAATAATATTTCCCGGGTGTCTGATTTTTTTTCCAATTTGCCTTTAGTTATTAAGGGCTTCATGTCAGCTGTCAGCCCAACCTGTCTGCTGCCAATATTCTCTGGAGACAAAACTTTTCGTCTGCGGTGAAATAGGGATTTTGAGATCGTCTGCTTCATTTTGGAATCGGAAGCCATTAGATATTTCATCAGTATCTCCTGCTGACACAAGGACTTTGTCGCCAAAATGAGGACATCTTTCTTTTCGGCGCCCATTTTCCTTTCGATTTGAGAGTTATTTTTGACTTTTTTTTATGCGCTACGAGACTTAAAATGGAAGTTGCCATTTGGCGAAAATATTACAGAGTTTATGAAATTGAATAGAAACTTGTTACCCAATTGGTGCATGATTTTTTAAAAATAAATATTTATCAAAATATTTATCCTTTGTGTTAGTCAGTCTATTCAGAATTTCAAAATATAATTATATTTGTGAATAGGAAAATGTGAACATTGGATCTTTGACAAAGGTAAACAATAGACTTTCAAATATGAAGTTTATAAAATATATATTTTTCTTTTACAATGATACCGTATAAAGCCATTAACACTTCTTTTAATTAAAATTAATTATATTAACATTATTCTATTTTCAAATTTAAAAAGTAGAAACGATAATCAAGAAACATATATACAATATCAAAAACAAAGATCCCAAATCTATTAACATAAAGCAAATACTAGCCATAATTTCAATCTACACAGTATTATGTATATAGCTCTTCCTCTGACATTACAGCAACGTATCTGCCGTATCAGAAAGATTAACCCTAGAATCCTCAATATCTAATTGGTAAAAAGAGCATCAATAGGAGATATAAAATTCCGAAAACTTTCCATAATTTAGATAATCTTATAAAAATATTATATTGAATTCAATAGATCACTCACTTTCATGTTCATTCTTAATATAATCGTTTGTCTGTTAAAGAGCGAGACCTGGAAATCTCGCGGTTAATGAAACATATTACGAATTATCTTTTATATCATTTTATACTCCTTGTTTTAAGGAGAAGGAAATTGTGCATAAAGTTACTATACAGTAAGTATCTAGTTAGACTCTATTCCCTTATTTTGTTACTTATTTTTACTTCATCAAAATATTTATAGGCGCAAACGCATATTTCAGCGCTTGCAAGTTCATATATTGAGTCTATTAAGTCGAATTAGAAGACTTATAAAGCCTTACTAGAGGAATTTAGTTAGAAAATAGTGGAATAGGCAAATAATAAAGATAAAATTCACGTGAGGTCATCAATGTCTATTTATATTCAGCATGTTCGTGGGCCGTTAGTTTCTGGAATTGGCAAGAAAAACATCGACCAGTTATAATTAAGACCGATTTACCCTAACGGGGGTTTGGAATCGAACAAACAAGCAACCCATCAATGTAATCAGATCACTGAAAGTTATTTCTGCAAATTAAACCCGCAGACGAACTTTATGATCAATCAGACGAGGAGGGATTGCGTGACCTACCAAACGCAGCAATTTTTAGAATCTTCGCTCCAATCTTTTGATGGTCACGTGCTGGTAATTACGTCCACCTGTTGTTACCAGATCCGGGAACAAGTTTTATTGCTTCGAGAATAAATTAAAGTAAGCAGAGGCACGCATAGATTATGATTTTAGAATTCTTATCGTCAAAATGTACTGTTTTCTAGCTTGAGTCTTCTGGAGAGGGTTGGATCTCGACACAAAATCCATCCTCGAGTCAACCAACGCATCCATCTTCAAGTCTTACTTTAGAACTTGAGAATATTTTTACCTGAGAGTTTAAGCGAAATAAAATGAAGATCTTCAACTGTGTCTGGAGGAAGATTTATCAACAATAGGAGAGCCTCTTCGACTGACGACATCCACTCCATCCTCAAGTCAAATAACGCACTCACCTATAAGTTTTTACCTTAGAACTTGAGGATATTTTCAACCGAGAGTTTAAACAAAAATAAACGATGACTGTCTGGTGAAGGATTCATCGTCGATAGGAGAGCATCGTAGACTGACGACGTCCACTGCATCTTCGAGTCAACTTCTCTGTTCATCTACATGTTTTACTTTAGAACTTGTGAATTTGAACAAGATTTGACGAAGATCTCTGACTGTTTTGCGGAAGATTTATCGTAGGTAGAAGAGCTTCTTCGACTAACGACGCCCACTCCATCCTAGAGTCACCCAACCCCTCTAAGTTTTACACGTCAGAACCTGAGAGTCTTAACAAGAATTAACGAAGACCTCTGACTGTCTGTATGATAATTAATCGTCGATAGAAGAACCGCCTCGACTGACGACGCCTACTACATCCTCGAGTCAACCAACGCATCCAACTACAAGTTTTATCTGAGATTTATAACAAATATTAACGAAGACCCTCGACTGTTTGAAGGAGGATTCATCGAGATAGTTGCCGAAGAATTTAGTTAGGCTTAGTCGAACACGTCCACGTTGCCTTCTTACATAAAGGACGCTAAATCCGGGGAACTCAGGGGTCCTCGTCCTGTCCCGCTCGGAGAAGAATATAAAATCTCCCGGAGTTAGTGATTCTGGGAGCATATCTCTCCGATGTGGCTTCCTCGTCAGTCGTACCTTTGATGGACCTCGGACCTCTCTCTGGCCTACTTCTCACGGGTTCTTGCTTCTCGAGTCTGTCTTTTGTGAGCATCCTTACCATTCCTATCTTGATATATATTTATTAGAATTTTTGTGGTACCTACGATTAGGTGATTCTGGTAGATACACTCATGACAAAAACATAGGGAAGTTGTATCTTTTAGCATGTATACAGGGTTTCAGACAATGACTCTAAAATAGAACGTATAAACAAGGTAATAAGGAGAGTTATCTCTATTTTACCTTTACGATTTAGTTAGCTGAAAATAACTTTCCCGAAAGAGGGTTGCAGCGTCTTATGCCTTTTTGTAATTTGTCGGAATCCGCAATCCTGTGGATATTGAATCTGGCTCATGAGAGACTGATACGTCACCCCTCTCCAACCAGTAACTTTGATCAACTATGACATAGAGTTGAGGCCGCATGGACTTGAAACTGCCATCTAAATCATGTTTTACTCGATGTCCGCAGAAATGTAATTACAGTCAGAGCTCTGGGTATTGATTTCTTATATAATGTAATTCAAAATTACTTGAAATTCAATCAATACTCCCTCACCATGTGTTCGATAAATATGATTCAGATATCTGCATTCTCTCCTATGCACCAATGACAAGCAGTGTATCTATATTTCGAATATTTATATGAAAATGTAAATACCACGTTGATATTGATGTAAGAAGCGGGTGAATATAGAGATTATAAACATACGTATATATAAATATCAACATCAAAAATAAAAATAGAATTTCCCATTAAATGTTCATATATGTCCTATGATGTTCATATGTTTCCTATGATGTTCATATGTTTTCTATGGTATTCACATTGTCATTGGTTGTTCATATATATCCTATGATGACCATGGATATACTGTTCTACATACCTTTTCCAGAAAATAATGGGCGTCTAGATTAGTCGGATCCTAATGTCGTTTAACTAAAAATAATTAATTTCTCTAGAATGAAATTATGCATCACATGTAATGCTAGATAGATGACTGACCAAGGCAATATACCTGGGTTCATTTTTATCCGAATGTATATATATAATAAAAAGTTATTTTTATAATCAATTTTCATATATTTACACATGAATTATATATTATTTATATATATAAATATATTTTTATAAGGATAAAAATCAATAATAAAAGAAAAGGCACGAACGAGACGCGAACCAAGGCGCAACCTGTAAACGAATGTAATCTCAACCATGTTACTTTCATAATTTTAATTTGCATTTTTATCTCTATTTTAGATTTTACCATAAGTCATATATCTATGCTACATAATTTTACACTTAGAAAATGAATTACTCGAAAAAAAAATACTGATAATTCTTATCGTGTAGATAGAGGCTGCCTGGCCGGCATTCATAGTTCTTAAAGATACTTCGGCCAGTAAATGTTTTTATAACCTCGACGTTTCTACAAAATATTTTGCCCTCGTCAGGAACGAACAAAAATTAAAACATTCAGCAAGGCGTTGAAAATTATTCTAAGCTATGCCAAATGTTTTAATTTTTGTTCGCTACTGACGAGGAAAAATAATTTTTGTCGAAACTTCGAGATAATAAAAATATTTATACTGGCCGAAGTATCTTTAATTTTAAGAACTAACAATTCCTAATAATTGGAAATGGAGGATTGGGGGGTGTTGCCAATAAAATGTCAAAGAAGTGGACAAAATGGAGAAGGACTTAAAGACAGAGGAGATTTTGAAAAATCATCCTAATTCTTAATTCATATTAATCCCTTAAACAAGCAATCCGGGGCCAGCTTTCTTTGCTTTTAATTTCTTAAGCTTCCGGGTCAACATGCTCCTAAACAGAAGAACTAGAAGTATGACTTTCAGCCAACTATACTATGCAGCCAACAATACTATACAGCCAACTATACTATACAGCCAACAATACTAATATAGGCTGGCAGTCATACTTTTAGTTCTCCTGTTGAAGGACATGTTGACCCGAAAGCTTGAGAAATAAAATGTAAAGAAACCTGGCACTGGATTGTTGGTTGTTGTTGTTGTCGTGTCCAATGAAGAGCCTCAGATATCTCCATACATCTCTATCACAGCAGCAGCAATATCCACTATCTTGGGTGTGTGGAGCTGCTGCTCTGGGTCCATGTTAATTAATCTATACACCATGTTGTTGTTGTCGTGTCCAATGAAGAGCCTCAGATATCTCCATACATCTCTATCACAGCAGCAGCAATATCCACTATCTTGGGTGTGTGGAGCTGCTGCTCTGGGTCCATGTTAATTAATCTATACACTATGTTGTTGTTGTCGTGTCCAATGAAGAGCCTCAGATATCTCCATACATCTCTATCACAGCAGCAGCAATATCCACTATCTTGGGTGTGTGAAGCTGCTGCTCTGGGTCTATGTCAATTAATCTATACACCATGTTGTTGTTGTCGTGTCCAATGAAGAGCCTCAGATGTCTCCATACATCTCTATCACAGCAGCAGCAATATCCACTATCTTGGGTGTGTGAAGCTGCTGCTCTGGGTCTATGTAAATTGTATGCAAGCTTGCAGCCATTGCCGGACATGGTAATATGTGGGTAGGTGTTAGTTCCATACCAGGACAGTTGTTGCATGTCCTATAGGTTCTTGTGCCATCTGGATGTATTGTCATTCCTTTATAATGTTTTGTTCTGAGTCTTGTTATAGTTTTGTAATTCTTCTCTGAGAGTTTATTTCTCATATTTGATCTTTTCTTATTATTTGTTTAATTATCTTGTATTTTGCCAAAGCATCAGCGTCAAATACTGACATTTGGATTGTTGGTTGATTTAGTTAAATAACATCCTATATCTATAATATTATATTACAGCTAGGATATAAATATACAAGATACAAAAAAGAACAGATATGCCTAAAATGAATCTATCCCAGTTTGCAATAATTAGAATTGCGACCATACTTTAACAAGAGGTGCATTATTTTAAAAATTACCTAGAAACAATACCTGTGATCTTTTAAGTGTATATCTGGGTCTCTTTTCGAATAACCTATTGCTAATATGAATATATAATTTCTATATATCGGAGTCATTTCATGTCCATTACCCTGTATTAATAATAAAAACTTCATAAATACAAAATAAATACCTAATGATTGTTTTATATAATAATAATCTTTATTTACGTGTATGTGTGCAAGCACACACAAAGGCCACAAGGGATTAGAAAAATGTCTTCTCCACGAAATTACCCACTCAATCAATGAGAAATTCCATATGGAGGCAACTGAATATATGTCAAGACATTTTCGTATAGAATTGATATTGTGCCTAACGTGTCATTTCAGAAATAGTAAATTTTCTCTCTACTCTGTTTTTCTTTTTATTTTAGTGTCGGCTGGAAGTTTTCTCAGTGAGTTTTCTCACAAGATTTCAAATAATGAACGGTAAATCTTTCTCAGCAAATCAAATTATAGCGCACCTCTTCGAAGATTTATCTATTAGAACAAAGTATAACGAGAATGGCGAGCAATGCGGTGTTTTATAAAAACGTTTTTTACTAGGGTGATACACAATGTCACCGTTCTGATGCACAATAAAAGGCAA
Source organism: Cordylochernes scorpioides (assembly GCA_030710605.1). Classification (NCBI taxonomy): domain Eukaryota; kingdom Metazoa; phylum Arthropoda; class Arachnida; order Pseudoscorpiones; family Chernetidae; genus Cordylochernes; species Cordylochernes scorpioides. Next base: position 70,115,511 of record CP092866.1, read on the forward strand.
AGGTGCTTCCTTTGGTACATGTCGGCGTTCAGCCAACTGAAAATTTGGAAATAAATTATTTTTTTGACTAAATTCAACTCTTCGAATAAAAATAGAAAAATATAACGACGACGATTGAAGAGGAGTGTTTTATAAAGACAACACACACACACATTTTTTAAATCTAATATTAAATAATAAAAAAAAGCAAGTACGATATTTGTTTATGATATGTCACGAAAATATGGTTACTATTAGATCATCTATTGTATTTCACTACTTCTATTTACGTCTATAAAGGAGGATAGGAACAGTATCTTAAAGGCCGATTCAAAGAAACCCAAGAATCCCCATCTAACATTGATTTATTCTGGGAATACTTGGTAACGTCACATCACAGCATGGTTAAGCAGGTGTTACCCTACGTCGATATCTGTCCCCATGTTCCACCAGCAAAATAAACCTTCCATTACATCTGATAACGCCTTGAATTCCAGGTGTATTGACGCCGAGGCTTCCGGGATGTCTCAGCCAATCAGGACATTTTCCGGGCCATTTCCGGACTGCGGTGATATAAAGCTGACCCGCACCACTTCCTGGCTTCATAGTCAAATATCACCGATTTATTTCCCAGTGGAATTTCGCCGCCTTTGCCATTTTAAAACATGGTATAGGGTTTGAATACGAGATGAAAAGTGAATTTAAAGGTTAATATTGAACCAATGCGATAAGAGTATTTAACAAAAATGCCTACCTTTGGAACACAATAAATGCATGTTTGTTGCCAGATAATTCATTCTTCAATCAAACTGAAGCTTCTAAATTAACTGGAAAGGACAAGAGGATATACAAGTTGAGAATCCTACATTAAGGATTTTACTTCATACTGGGAAGAACAAGAAGGTATACAAGTTAAGAATATTGCTTCATATTATCAGGACAAAATAATGTACAAGTTGAGAATTATTTATCATACAGGGAGGAACAAGATAATTTACAAGTTAAGGATTTTACATCATACAGGGAGGGACAAGAGAGGATGTCCAAGTTGAGAATCCTACATCATACAGTGAGGGACAAGAGAGATTGTACAAGTTGAAGATCTTACATCACACTGAGCGAGAGTCAAGATAGAATGCACACGTTGAAGATCTTATATTATACTGAGAAGGACAAAATAATGTAAGAGTTGAAAATCCTACTCAGACTGGGAATAACAGATTATTGTAGCAACTTAAGTATACTACATCAGACTATCTATTGTATCGTGATTAAAAACTAAGTTGGACAAAATTGAAATTTCAAAAATTGATAGTAAACAGTGGAACAAAATTCTGTTGCAATAAAAGACGTCGCAACTATCATAATATCCTCGTCGTAGCGGAATAAAGGAGCAAAGATTGTGATGCAGCAAGCGGACTAAATATCAACTCCAGTAACACAATTGGGATGTAGAGATTTTATAAGCAATCTAGAAGATCAACGCTGACCTACCAGGATATATTGGATACTCCATAAGTTTACATAACATCAGAGGTCATGGTATATATAACAACATGTCCACCTTTGGAAAATTTACCATTGAAAATAAGCACTCTCTCTAAATAGGTATAATATTGGGTATAAAAATATACAATTTTATTACTTCAGGCTTCCTACACACCTATCTGCTATGAGGTGAAACCTAAATTACAACTTTGAAAACAAACCAACACTGATGCTTTGTAAAATGTCCGTGTAATGTACTACCAATAAATTCTTGATGGAGCTCATTTCAAATACTACGATATGACGAAGAGATTCAATAATCGATTTTGAAGAACTAATGAATGTAGACATTTATCGTAAAACACTGAGCCAGTTTGAATCAATAAATTACGCCGCGCAACATATTTATTTGATAATATTTTTTTATAACTAATATATGTACATAAAGAATATCTACTTACATGATAGACTGAAATAGAGAGGTCTAAGTGTTTCTTTCAAAGAGATTCATCATTTGTACAACTCGCATACAGCTCCGAGTTGGTCGTCTATCTTCAAGGCGACAGGGAGAGCACCAGGCTGCAGAACAAAGCACATCAGACAATTTGGAAACTAACATAATTTTATTGACATATTGTCAATATATGCAAAAGTTCACAGTCTGTACTATTCACATTAAAATCACGAGTCACATTAGAGGCCATCAGAAATTAATTAATACATGAATATAAATGTGAAAAACATAACAACTGTCAGTATTATATCTTCGTGTGAGTCGACGTTAATTTACTTGGTCTTCACAACTCTTCACATATACAGATCACATTTCGTCCATTACTCACAACTTCGCCACGCAGGTTCACGGGTGTTTACAAATCCCATCGTCTAGGTTTATAATATGGCTGTCTTTGGACACAATAGTCACCTTTACATCTCCAATTTCTCTCACGCCTTCATGTATAGCACTTAATGATAAAAAGAGGATAAGACCTTATTATATATTCATGTTCTGATGAATAGATGCGTTTTGTTAGTGTGTGTGGAGGGGTCGGGTGAAAACTATTACTCTATAAAAATGTACTAATATATCAAGATCTTTTAGGCTTGTAAATAAGACAGCCACACAGGAAGGATTTTAAAATCAAAATCTGAAGTAATTTAATCGCATATTGGCTTTGTGTATGCAATAGCAAGGGATATGTAACACTTACTTGACATGTCTAGATGGCGTACTTTACGTGTGATGATGAAGGTTGGAGGATTGGTGGACATCTCCCGGTGTTGTGTTAGAGAGAAATTGATTTGTTATAATAATCTAATGGAAAAATACATTTTGTATTGGGTGTTGGGTTGCTATGAGAGAGGTCTGGTAGTGATGTCTAATTGTTGGGTTTTATATTGACTTGCTATAGGCGAGCTAGTGAAGGTTTTCTGGTGTTATAATGGTTGTCATAGGAGTCCTAGTGATGAAAGTGCTTTAGTTGTGTGTTCAATATTTGTAAGACAATCAAATTTACAGGTGAACTTACGTTGGATCATGATGCAATTACCGCAATAAAGATTCTATTTATTTTATCTATTAACTTATTCACCCCAAAATGGGTGATGTGTAATTTAGATAATTTATTTCCCACTGAGTTAACATTAGTTAACTCAGGCGTACTGAGAGGTGATGGTTGGCTTATATAAATTCCATATGGTGGAACTCAGGAACTATAGTCGAGCTCTTCCTGCACATCCTGACTTGTCCAAGCCGTGATATATCGCCTGTGATTCCGGTGACTAGGTCAACACAGGTTTCAGTCGCATCCAGCTGGGTGATTCTTCAGCGTCGTCCTGATCATCAGGCCTGGATATTGAGGCTGGGCCTCACTGGCAATACACTAACAACCACTGATTCATCAAATATTTGGATCTATAAGTCTTTTATAACTGGGAAACAAGGGGATCATCGAATACTCTTTGATTATATGGAGAATGACTCTTTATCATTGCGGAAGTCTACCAGAATGTCTATAAATGCATATAATTCTTTCTATGTTTATTAAGCATGCATCTACTTATGTTTGTATATCGTAAATATTGAGGCTGCCTGGCCGGGATTCATATTTCTTGAAAAAATAAAGATACTTCGGCCAGTAAATCTTTTTTTATAAAAATAAGTATCTTTATTTTCAAGAAATTATGTTTGTATATATATCGTTTAGACACTTAAATTTATATTTGAATTACATTTATTGACAATTATGACAGATATTCTTAAATATCCCTAGTATACATGGTACAGGCCATGGTAATCATGATGGATAGTAATTTGTGATTGCTTTTACTGTAAGTGCACCACATGTTCACATATGTGGAAAGCAATTTAACTTTTGCACTTACAAGTGAGCCGAGCACCGTTTGATTATTTGAACTCACTAGTATGGTTGGACTTTTGCAATAAGTGATGGTCATTAGAGCAATTTATTCATTTAGAGAAAAAGAAAAAGCCTAATGCGGGGTTCGATCCCGGGTGTTGACTGTTGAAAATTGTTGGTTTATATCAATTGTCCCTCCATTGGGCAATGTTGAAGGTTTGAATAACCTAATAAAGAGAGCGCCCTACATTAGGACACTTAGCTCCAAGGTTTGACCATCACAGCGACCAATCAGCTCGTCTTTCTGTAATGGCATTCGGACGTGAGATAAGGTATCGTCTGGTCACATTCCGGTCCGGTGGTCGTCTGCTTTATTGACCTCGTCCAATCAAATGCCGCCGTGTTACTTGTTCTTGCCATGTTTTTCCAGGGCCATGTTTTTTCATGGCACGCACACGTCATTTTTATTCCGTAACACCCACGCTATAAATATTTTATTGTGATCCAAGCTATTCGTAATTGTTTATAGAAATGGAAGATAATTGCATATCTACATTACCTATCACGAATTACACACAATGTGACAACCATTCTACATTTCAAAACTAAGAAAATATTTTCTAACAGTTTCATCTGTTGATTCCATTTTAACCTAACCTAACCAAAATTCAATTACTACGAGGATTCAATTTCAGTTTCCTAATTGTGTCATTTTGTTTCTTCTCGGTGCAAATTTCCTGGCGCGGGACAATTAACTTGGCCCCCACAGCTGGGATTTATGCAAATTACGTTCCTCGGGGTTTTTAAGCCATATTCTCTCTGCGCGTGCAAGTTTTAAATTGGAGTCTGCAGCCAAATTAGCAGGGAGAGCTGTCAAGAAACCTGATTGGCAGCCTGCAGTCTAGAAAAAGTTATTAATATTTCGGAATAAATGTTCACTCTATGTTTGAAAAAAAAAAAATTGACACACTAAGAATGAGCTGTCCGATTGTGATGGCAAATGAAAAAACATGTATCGTCATAGAACATATCGTTATTTGTGGGTATATGTCAGATAGTAATGGACGCCTCTACGTCAAATTCAACGTCAAAATATATATAGCGTCTAGTTTTAATATTTTATTTGACGGGAATAACGACCTTTGCCTTCATAGATCAATTTCTTCCCAAGAAAAATTCAATATATATCAGATAGTATAAAAATATCGATATTGGAAAAAAAAAACCATAATTTCACAATTGGTTGTGCATTTCGATTGCTCTTACCTTACATGACGTAGTAATACTTGCATAAAATTCCGCGCTCATTGCGAACATCTGTGATATTTAAGAAATAAACTGCTGGCCACTGTAAATGCAACACCCTGAAAGAAGCATGTAAATAACATGAAATTTACAACATGCATTAGTGGAAGTGAGATATACAAATGAATAGAATTTCAGCGCAACGCACATCACGCGCGCCTGTGGCTCCACTTCAAAGCAGCACTATTTAAGGTTTGGAGATTTCAACGATTTCAAGTTCGGCAATTGTGTTTTCTTGTTTTTTTAACGATCAATTATGCCTCGTAGAAAACAGCGATCCACTTTTTATCAAGTATCTGAGTTCGTCAGAGGAAGGATAGTGGCTTACCGAGATTGTGGATTATCTTTCAGGGAAATCGGTAGTCGTGTTGGACGAAACCAAACAACTGTAATGGGGATATGTGATCGTTGGATGCAGGAAGGTACGACGGACCGACGTGTTCGATCGCATCCACCTCAGTGCACCACTTCACGTGCTGACAGGCAAATTGTGCGCATGGCAATGACAGATCGCTCAGTCACACCACGAACCGTAGCACAGCACATTCAGTCTGTAACGCATCACCCAATGTCTGCGCGTACCATTCGACGCCATTTAAAGCAGAGTGGTCTGTCCGCAAGACGTCCATTGCTTCGTCTACCCTTGACGCAGAACCACAGACGTCTCCGGCGCCAGTGGTGCGATGAAAGAAGAATGTGGACGGCAGAATGGAATGAAATTGTATTTACTGACGAGTCATGCTTCTGTCTGCAACACCACGATGGTCGGATTCGAGTCTGGAGACACCGTGGAGTGAGGATACTGAACAGCTGCGTTATGCTCCACCACACTGGTCCTGCACCGGGTATTATGGTATGGGGCGGTATTGGAAATCACTCTCGCACTCCTCTAGTACTCATTGCCGGTACTTCAAACAGCCAACGATACATCTCCGAGGTGTTGGAGCCACTAGTCCTTCCTTATCTTCAGGGCTTGCCCACAGCCATATTTCAACAGGATAATGCGCGACCACACGTGGCACGCATTGTCCCAAAGGTTCTTCGTCAATCACCAGATTGATTTGCTTTCCTGGCCAGCTCGCTTTCCGAATCTTTCGCCGATAGAAAATATGTGGTCCATGGTTGCTCAACGAATGACCCATATTACATCCCCAGCTGCCACACCAGATCAACTTTGGCAACGTGTGGAAGCTGCTTGGTCTGCTGTACCCCAAGAACACATCCAAAGTTCTTTGAATAAATGCCGAGAGTGTGGCAGCGGTGATCTCCAACAATGGCGGCTACTCTGGCTACTGATTCTGGCAGGAACCACACTTCGCAGAAGTCTATAAATTTAATCATTTGATACTTGGTCAACATGTTATCTACAAAATAAATTTAGTTGTGATATCTCTTGTCTTTCTTGGTGTTGTAATTTGGGTAGCCAGCAGTCTAGGTCGTACTATCAGATGGATGAGAGAACCTACCATTTGCTCGACATCTGTGTGGTGATGATTACATATTCAATAAAAGCATGCCATTATGACATCTCACATACACTCGTTCTGGAGCCCAAGGAGAGAAAATCGCATTAGATGATGATATTTTCAGTAAAGAAATAAATAATCTTCTATACACAGTCTTTTTTAATGGTGAGACATAACAACCACTATGTTTCTTTTAGTTATTATCCTTTTAAATATTTAACGATATTTCTGCTGTGAATTTTTTGGCTTGTTACGTTGAGAGTTTTTGGGCGCTGCTAATATTTCAGAATATTGTTGCACCAGGTTGCTGCTTGGGAGACTCATCAACCTTGATTCTCTCCTGTGCCGGGTCTTGTATCTTACCAGAGCGTGTTTAAACCATCCTGCAAATTTATATAAGGGAATAATGAGATAACTCTACTTTAAGTAGCCTCCAGAATAATTTATTTATTCCTCACATCAAAGAGAGCAGTGAAGTCACACAGTGTACCAAAATACAAATGGTGATTTTATAATACATAAATCTGTTGATAATATATATATATATTCTGTTTAATAAAATAAATAAATATAAAATATAAATTTGAATCTAAAATATATCAAAAATAATATTACAAATTGAAATAAAATAGGTGCATTAACCATGATACAACAATATATTTCAATAACCCCTTCGTGCCTCAACACCGTAAATGG
>CP092866.1:70122904-70247896 GCA_030710605.1 Cordylochernes scorpioides
TTCTAATTTTTTTGGATGAACATAGTTCACTTATGCAGGTATTGCTTTTCCTAGCATTTTGTTGAATAATTTTAATTCTATCATTAGCTGTATTTCTTACGTTCATATGCATTCAAATGGTGTTTTAATTCATGTTCTCTTCTTCTTGAGTTGTTGAATAGTCGGTACGCTGCATCGTGCTTTTTATATCTCTTTCCTAGATCGGGCAAGCTTGGGTATTTGGTTTATGACCTAAATTTTCGTTCATAAAATAAGGGTGCTTGCAGCAATTGCTGCATCTTATTATTTTAGAACAGTGATGCTGTCCCCCCAGTCCACATTTTACGCATTTTTAAAAATATTTGGGCAGTTTCTGCTCCGATGTCTAGGGTGGAATAAGTAACATTTTTAGCGTTGATCAACAAGCCCTTTATCCCTAATATAGCACCGTTGGATATCAGTATATATTTTGCCAAATTTTTGATAATAGCATAGGCCCCCGGGGAGGCCCTCAGAACTACATCTTGCTCAGCCTTTACAGATTTAATAGGAAATAAGACCTTGATCTCATTATTTAGCCCAGAAAGTTCTGGGTTCATCTCACAAATTATCGTTTACCAAATGTTGTGCATCCTTTCAAGTAATTTCTCCCTCCACACTCGATCAAAAGCTGAGGTCATATCCAGGAATACGGCCGTTGTCTTCATTGGTGTTTTTTCCTTGAAAGAATCTATTATTGATTGGCAGAAGTAGAACAGTTGATCAGTTGTACAGTGTCGGAATCTATAGGCACTTTGATAGAAGTTTATTTTATTATTGTTAGTGAGCCAGACTATGAGCCTAGAGTGAATAATTCGTTCTGTTATTTCACAAAGTATGCTGGTGAGAGCAATTAGCAGATAGTTCTTGCATTACTTGGCATCTTTGTTTGGTTTCAATATTGGCACTATAATTGATATCCTTCAATTCTTTGGTAGTTTAGCAGTTTTCTATAAAATGTTCAGTATACGTAGAAGTTGATTTTTAGCTTTGTCTCCAAAGTGTTTAATAATTTGACCAAAGATTAGATCATCTCCTGGTGACCTCTTAGATCAAAATTTTATATTAATGAGTTTAGCTCATTCAGTGTGAAGGCTCTCTATAAAATATCTTGTTGCTGGTAGTTTCATGCATGTTTTAACTAACTTGTTTATATTATCTTTTAGAGTCCTGTCTTCATTCGTATAGCTGAGTCTGGAAGTGCTTAAAAGATATTCAGCAATTATGTCAGCCATCTGTTTGTTCGTTCTCGCTGTTCTACGAGTATTCATATCGGTTAGAGTATTGGAGGATTGGTAATGGTTTTGATTGTTTTCTAACACTCTAATTATATTCCAGTGTTGGCTGTCCTTTCTTGGATCCATTTTCTCGCAGAATTCTGCCCATTTTCTCTCTTGTTTGCATATCCAAATTTCTTGTTCTATTTGTGACTAATTACAATGAGTTTCTTTCTGTTTTCTTCTGTTTTATTTGTTTTAAGAATTCAATTGATATTGTCTCTCTCTGCAATCATTGCCTCGATGTTGTGGTCCTTCCAGTAAGGAATCCACAGGTCTTTACGTCTACCTCTAGGTATCGATGCTTTTGCAGCTTTGGATATGTTTGAAGGGATTTTTTTCAAGTTTTTTTAAGCGTTCTGTAATATAATTCTTCGTAGCACAGTTCTTCAAGCTTTACTGTGAATTTTTTCCAGTCGGCTTTCCTAATGTTCCATGTTCTTTTGTTCTGTTGGAAATTATCAATTTTGAAGTTTAGGGTTGTTAAAATTGGTCTGTGGTCACTGATTGCACTTTTCAGGATTTTCTATTGTGTTGTGGGTGCGATGTTGTAATTTATTGCTGTGATGTCTATTGAGGATTCTGTACCTATGGACTTGGATACATAGGTGTTCTCTCCGTTATTTAACGGTGTAAGGTCGAGGTCGGTTAGCATGTCCGCAACCTGCTGACCTTTGTTATCCTGGACAGGTGATCCACAAATTGGACCTTTGTCGTTAAAATCGCCGTGTATGATTGTGATATCTGAAGACGCTTCACTTGATGTCTCTATCAGGCCTGTATTGATGCTAGAATTATCAGGGTGATAAACATATAGGATTGATATTGTTTTATCTGGGAGGTAAATTTCTATTGCCTGAGCTTTTATGTCGTGCTTTCTGTAGGCTTACTCTGATTATAGGCGATTTCCTTAAATTTGATTTCAGGAGTTTTAAACAAAACGGCAAGTCCTCCTCCAAATTTTCCCGGTCTGTCCTTTCGTAGTGTGGAATAACCTTTGATATTAACTCTCAGATTCTGATTCAATTTTGTCTCCTGAAGACAAGCAATATGCGCATTGTTGTCACGGAGAAGACAAGTCAGCTCTTCAGTTTTCCTCTGGGTGCCATTTGTATTGAGCTGTAGTAGATTGAATTGTGTCCTCGTAGTAGATTTCTCTTCAGGAGCCAGGGCTGCAGCTTCTGACGCGGCGGTTACCCCAGACGCGGTAGCATTACTGGAGATATCGGTTTTGCTTTTCATTGGAAAATGAGTGCCGCTGCCACGTTAGTCACCTTGGAAACGAACCAGAATTTGGTCAAATAAATATTCAAAGGGTCCAGGGGAGACCACAGGGAGGTGTGGTCGGACTCCCCCCCCCCCCTCTGGAATGCCGTCACTACAAGATAAAGCACTCTTTGTGAATTTTTTTATTGCGATTCAGAATCTGCCACTGAAGATTTACGAGCGTTTCGTTCTTACAAAGGTATTCGAAGCGGTGAAGGACCCATGAGTTGCTACTCTCTAAAGCGAATGATTGAAAATTTTGAGAAAACAAGTCAGTGGCTGTTACGGTTTTGCAGAAGGTTGAAGTTATTGAAACGTTATCCACGTATGGAGAAGTAAGTGCTCGACAAGTTTCTCGACAAACGGGGATTTCGTATGAAACAGTTTCGAGAGAACACATATTAATAATTTTTCTTAAAAAATACCCATACAAAATAAAAAGATTCCAGGAGCTGAAAGTCGGCGATTTTGAGAAGCGTCAAGAATTCGCTGCATGGGTTTTCCGGAAAATTGATATTGATGAAAACTGGCTGTCGAATGTTCTGTGGACAGATGATGCTCACTTTTCTCTAACAGAGAATTTAACATTCAAAACAGCCGCATTTGGGCAACAAAAAACCCTAGGTTTTTACAGAAATGCCACTTCATCAGCCCAAAGTTACAGTTTTGTGTGGGTTCACTTCTTTTTTTTATTGGGCCTTTTTTCTTTGAAAAAATCGATGGAAGAACGTTATGTTCAACTTTTGAGAGAAAAGGGTATTCCCATATTGCAGGACAGACAAGCACTAAGCGAAATAACATTCATGCAAGATGGAGGACCTCCTCATATCTCCCGCGGTGCCAAACAATTTCTGAAGGATACGTTCGGTGAAAGCCGTGTGATAAGTCGCCACTTTATATACCAGTGGCCTCCAAGATCACCAGACTTGACTTTGCTATGGGGGTACATTAAGTCGCGTGTTTATCGATGCCGGCTACCACATTGGCCATGTTGAAGGCTTCTATCAGATGGCACATTTTATCAATTTCAACAGATATGTTATTTAATGCTGTCCATTCTGTCATCTATCGTCTGCAGGAGGTGTTTGAGAATGAAGGGCGCCACATTGAGCAAGGATTGTGACCTAATACAAAAGAGAAGGCAGTTACCTCATGTGCTATATAAGCTACCATGTATTATATTATCTACCAATATTTTTTATCTCTTTGTGTTGGGTTATGGGGATAATAAATGCTGTCCTCACATCTTGACTCTTTTCTTTTTTTGTGAACAGTAATTTTTTTGTTTGTCATTTGCTAAAATCTTATATTATATCGTGCAGACCAAAGTGTTATAACTTCTAGAATAACACTGGTACACACAATTTTACCCCTTATGTTTATCGCTTTTCGCTCATTAGAAGAAATAGCATAAGGAATATTCTCTGTACCCCCCCAACTTCAGAAATTTTGCGCAAAAAAATAATACAAAATGATTTTACTACCACGTTTTCCAACGCTAAAGGTCGAGCTAAAATGATTTTTATTTGAAGGGGCAAATTTTTAAAATTGTGTACAGTATAATAATTAATGATAACATTTGACAAGCCCAATAGGATATTTGGAATGAAGTAGGACAAATATATTTTGTAACTCCCCCCTATATTTCATTTGTTGAATCATGACAAATATCCAGTTAAATTATCAAGTTTTGCCAATTAGTCAAGAATCTACACATTCCTTATAGCAAGAAATCCTATTAGTAGTGCCATCCTAATTTTTGGTACTATATTAACATTTCCAAAAATCGTGTATTGATATTAGCAGTGTTTTTCAAACATTCAATCTATTTCACAAAACCCCATCTAAAATATAAATATTTTTGCTACATGTTAAATTTGCATTTGCCTATTTTACATATCTCGGATTGCATTTTGAAATTGTCAACCAATTCTTCTACTTTTGGCGAAATAGTGTTTTATTAATTTATCATCTGATACGATTAGGGTTCTTTCCTGGTATTCAAAAAGGAAAACTACGTGTCGATCAGTTATATTTTTCATTTTATTATACATTTTGGCCGCTGAATCTCTGATTCTGGTAGCGAATAAAATAGTAACTAAAATCAATTTCGAATTTTTCATTATTTGCCATAAATATCCTATTGCATCCTGAACACAATGGTGTTTACCGCATTGCTCTAGCACAAATATTCCCGGAGTTATTAATTTTTAAAGTTGTGCAAGAATTTTGGATCACCCTGTTTAACTGTGTATTTATAAAATATTGTTATATGTTTTATAGCTTTGTTGTTAAATATTCTCTAGCTGTACCGGGTAGTTGGTGATCTATTGATACGTACCAGGCGCCTGGGTTACCTTTATGTTACAACTACTCTGCTGTAAAAATAATTTGTTAGTTTTAATTATAGTCGCCTAGTCGTGCTGACGTCATAAATAAAATATCTTCTGCTTTATCATTGTGATCTGTTTAGTCATCCATTACTACGTTACAACTGGTGGAGAAGCTGGACCGATATCCATTTTGAAAAAAAAAAAAACGAAAATTTAATTCTGTAATACCAGAACAAACTACAATGAATGTGAAGACTGAAGCAGCGCGGGACCCCCAGATATGTAACAATTTTGTTTGTCACCTAGCTAGATACCCTCCGTTTTTTTCTGGAGAGGGTGGTGAGGAACCTCAGGTTTGGATGAAGGCTATAAACGCGTGGCAAGACACAATAATTGGGACGAAACACTTTGTCTTGCCAATGTATACTTCTACCTCAAAGGAACAGCTCAAGTGGTTCGAGAATAATAAAAAAAGAATCCACTATATATTGGAAAGGGTTCACGTCCTTATTAGAAAGCGTATTTGGAAAAAAGAAAGTTTAAAAGTTAAAGAAAAGAAAACACTCAAAACTCGGGCACAGCTAAAAGGTGAAAGTACCGAGGTTTACATACAATGCGCCTCTGCAAAGAGGTTGATCCGCATATAGTGAGGCGGACAAAATCTCCCACTTCATTTAAGGACATAAATAAAGTTCACATGGCCATCACATCTTCAGAAAGCAGGAATATACGTATAAGTACACTCATGGACAAAACTTAAGGAAGTTGTATTTTCAGCATGTATTTCGGGACTCTGAAAGATATTTGATGCAGTGACCTTTATAGAAGACACGCGAGATAACCAAGTGTGAACAAAGCCTCTTTCTTCTTAAAAAAAAAAAAGACGACGGCGATATCAGAGACTTTATACTTTTTAAGTTTTGTTCATGAGTGTATTTTTTCTCAATGGTATTGAATGAGTTAAAGGAAGATCCTCTTCATTGTAGAAACATGATTCTTCGTCGTAAATAACTGTAGATACTGTAACTGTGAATAAGTGTAGGTATTTGCATGTAAATAAGGTACTTTCTTTAATATATGTAGAATCTTGAGATGACCCTATATAAAACAATAACTTTATTTTTTCTTCTTCTTTCTCACTGAATGTTTTTTTTTTTCGGTCAAACGCCAATGGTTATTTTTACACGCTAAATCTAATGTAAAACAAACTACATTTGAAGGATAAAGTTCTGGGTTAAGAAAAATAATCTATATTATACATCACCTTGGAGGCGGTGGTTAGATAGAAAAATGTTTTTCACTGGAGTTCTCGTGCTAAAACTAAATATTTCCTGCACGTACTTGAGTATTTTCGTGTAAATATCGTTTGAAATACCTTCATAAAATATTTAGGAATTTTTTTTACTAATCTTGGTAGGTATCTGAGAATTATGCAAGCATCCCAATATCAAGAGCCAACACAGCTAAACGCATAGATCGCTTTTCTTATTATTCATTGAGAAAATACTTTTGTCTGATATTATGGAACAACAAATTTATTTACGATTGGGAGGTTTGAGAGAATTGGCAATCTCTCTCTAACCAAAGGTCTATCTAAATTCAGGGTGGCTTGTAATCCTTGATTTAAACTTGACGTCCCTTCGGATAAGGCTTCAAGTTTGATGTAAATATACAGGGTGATCCAAAAGTCCCGCACAACTTTAAAAATTAATAACTCCCCGAATATTTGCGCTAGAGCAATGCGGTAAACACCATTGTATTCAGGATGCAATGGGATTTTTTATGGCAAATAATGAAAAATTCGAAATTGATTTTAGTTACAATTTTATTCGCCAGATGGCGCTCTACCAGAATCAGAGATTCAGCGGCCAAATTGTTTGATAAATTGAAAAATATAACTGATCGACACGTATTTTCCCTTTTTGAATACCAGGAAAGAACCCTATAATAATTACAAATAACAAATTAATAAAACACCATTTCGCCAAAAGTATGAAGAATTGGTTAACGATTTTCAAATACAATCAGAGATATGTAAAATAGGTAAATGCAAATTAAAACATGTAGCAAAAATATTTATATTTTATATGGGGTTTTGTGAAATAGATTGAATGTTTGAAAAACACTGCTGATATCAATACACGAATTTTTAAAATGTTAATATAGTACCAAAAATTATGATGGCACTATTAATAGGATTTCTTGCTATAAGAAATGTGTAGTTTCTTGACTGATTGGCGACCCTTGACTATTTAACTGGATATTTGTCATGATCCAACAAATGAAATATAGAGGGGAGTGACAAAATATATTTGTCGTACTTTATTCCAAATATCCTATGGGCTTGTCAAATGTTATCATTGTTTATTATACTGTACACAATTTCAAAAAATGTGTCCCCTCAAATAAAAATAATTTTTAAATCGACCTTTTGCGTTGAAAAACGTGGTAGTAAAATCATTTTGTATTATTTTTTTTCCACAAAATTTCTAAAATTATTAGTGTACAGAAAATATTCCTTATGCTATTTCTTCTAATGAGCGAAAAGCGAAAACTAAACATAAGGGGGAAAAATTGTGTGTACCAGTGTTATTCGAGAAGTTATAACACTCTGGTTTGCACGACATAATATGTGAGCAAATGACAAACAAAATATTACTGTTCACAAAAAAAGAGTCAAGATGTGAGGCAAGCATTTATTATCCCCATATCCCAACACAAAGAGCTGCAAAATATTGGTAGATAATATAATACATGAGGTGACTGCCTTCTCTATTGTATTAGGTCACAATCCTTGCTCAATGTGGCACCCTTTATTCTCAATCACCGCCTGCAGACGATAAATGACAGAATGGACAGCATTAAATAACATATCTGATGAAATTGATAAAACGTGCCATCTGATAGAAGCCTTCAACATGGCCAATGTGGTAGGCCAGCATCGATAAACACACGATTTAATGTACCCCCATAGACAAAAATCGCAAGGCGTCAAGTCTGGTGATCTTGGAGGCCACTGGTATATAAAGTGGCGACTTATCACACGATTTTCACCGAACGTATCCTTCAGCAATTGTTTGGCACCTCGGGAGATATGAGGAGGTCCTCCATCTTTCATGAATGTTATTTCGCTTAGTGCTTTTGCCCTGCAATATGTGAATACCCTTTTCTCTCAAAAGTTGAACATAACGTTCACCAGAGTTACAAAAAAAGGTTTTAAAAGTTCTTCCATTGATTTTTCAAAGAAAAATGGCCCAATAATAAAAGAGGTGAACCCACACAAAACTGTAACTCTAGGCTGGTAAAGTGGCATTTCTGTAAAAATCCTAGGGTTTTCTGTTGCCCAAATGCGGCTGTTTTGAATGTTAAATTCTCCATTTAGAGAAAAGTGAGCATCATCTGTCCACAGAACATTCGACAGCCAGTTTTCATCAATATCAATTTGCCGGAAAATCCATACAGCGAATTCTTGACGCATCTCAAAATCGCCAACTTTCAGCTCGTGAAATCTTTGAATTTTGTATGGGTACACACAATAGAGACATTAAGTGAAGCGTCTTCGGATATCACAATCATACTCGGCGAATTTAACGCTAAAAGTTCAATTTGGGGATCACCTGTCCTGGATAACAAAAGTCAGCAGGTTGAGGACATGCTAACCGACCTCGACCTTACACCGTTAAATAACGGAGAGAACACCTACCTATCTAAGTCCACAGGCACAGAATCCGCAATAGACATCACAGCGATAAATTACAACATCGCACCCACAACACAATGAAAAATCCTGAGAGGTGCAATAAGTGACCACAGACCAATTTTAACAACCCTAAACTTCAAAATTGAGAATGTCCATTTGAATAAAAGAACATGGAACTTTAGGAAATCCGACTTGAAAAAAATTCACAGAAAAGCTTGAAGAACTGTGCAACGAAAAATTGAATTACAGAACGCTTGACAAAAACTTGGAAAAATTCTCTTCGAACATTTCAAAAGCTGCAAAAGCATCGATACCTAGAGGTAGACGTAAAGACCTGTGGATACCTTACTGGAAGGACCACAACATCGAGGCAATGATTTCAGAGAGAGAGACAATATCAATGAACTTCTTTAAAAAATAAAACAGAAGAAAACAGAAAGGAACTCATTGAAATTAGTCACAAAATATAACAAGAAATTTGGATATGTAAACAAGAGAAAAATGGCAGAATTCTGCGAAAAAATGGATCCAAGAAAGGACAGCCAACACTTGGAATATGATTAGAGTGTTAGAAAACAATCAAAACCAACACCAATCCTACAATACTCTAACTGATATGAATAAAACAGCGAGAACGAGAACAAACAGATGGCTGACATAATTGCTGAATATCTTTCAAGCACTTCCATACTCAACTATACGAAAGAAGACAGGACTCTAAAAATAATATAAACCAGTTAGTTAAACAAGCAAGAAACTTCCATCAACAATATATTTTCTCGAGAGACTTCACACAGAATGAGCTAAACTTATCAATAAAAAAATCCAAGAGGTCACCAAGAGATAATCTAATCTTTGGTCAAATGATTAAACACTTTGAAGACAAAGCTAATAATCAACTCCTACGAATACTGAACATTTCATGGCAAACTGGTAAACTACCAAAGAATTGGAATATATCAATTATAGTGCCCATACTGAAGCCAAACAAAGATGCCAAGGAATACAAGAACTATCGGCCAATTGCTCTCACCAGCAAACTTTGTAAAATACCAGAACGAATTATCCACTCTAGGCTCATAGTCTGGCTCACTAACAATAATAAAATAAACCTTTACCAAACTGCCTATAGATCCCAGCACTGTACGACTGATCAACTGTTCTACTTCTGTCAATCAATAATAGATTCTTTCCAGGAAAAACCGCCAAAGAAGACCACGGCTATATTCCTTGATATGACCTCAGCTTTTGATCGAGTGTGGAGGGAGAAATTACGTGAAAAGCTGCACAACATCGGAGTAAGAGGAACAAGCCTTATCTGGATTGCAGACATCTCAAGGGGAAGAAAGTTAAAGGTTCGGGTCAATGGAGAATTTTCCAAGGAAGGAAGAACATGGGCTGGTGTAACTCAGGGATCTGTGCTCAGTCCTCTACTCTATCTGCTATATATTAACGACATCCATCCTTACCTCACTGAGGACACAAAGGTTGCCTGTTATGCAGATGATATAGCCATATAGCACACAAGTAGCAGCATAGAAAAATCGTAAAAAATACTGAACACATCAATGAGAGGACTGGAGAAGTGGGCAATGGAACTCCAAATGACCATAAACCCAATAAAACCAAACCTATGCGTCTTCTCCACTCACAGGGAAAAAGGCATAAATATAACCACAAAATAAGCATAAACAAACGAATAATTGATAAAATTAGAAATCCATAATACCTAGGTGTGATACTGCAGTCCTGGATCTTTCAAGTTTGTCTCGAGGACCACGCCATCACCATCTCCTAAGCGGTGAAGTACGCGATCTACGTATTCATCGTAGATCGCAAAATGCGTGGTGTCGCTGGAGACCCACTGGCGATTCTCCACCAAATTCTGCAGCGCTGGCAGAGGCGCCATACTCATTGTACATAGTGTATATAATGCATATTATCTTTTTTTAATAGTGCAGACTGTGCATGGATTGACAAGATGTCAACAAAATTATTTTAATTATTATTGATGAGGAATTGGAATTTTCAGAACACATAATTAGCACCTCAAATAGAGCTATCAGAAAACTAATCATTCTGAGAAGGCTATGTGGAAAAAATTGGGGAGCAAAACCCAAAATTCTCAGAACAAGATATACCACCTTAATAAGGCCGATAATGGAATATACAACACCGGTCTGGGCTCTCTCAAGCTCATAACTAAAAGTAAGACTAGACAGTGTTCAAGCAAAAGCGGCCAAAATAATCACTGGTGCTGTTTCATCCACCAACAATGAGAAAATTCAGAGAGAATGTGTTCTAGACCTACTCGCTCGAAAGCAGAAGACAAAATAAAAACAACTTGGATCGGCACTTCGGAAACGAGGAACCAGAGGACGAGATATCTCTGACCACTTGTGGTTTGGTAGATCCGCTCTTTTCTGAGAATGAGGTGAAACTGGCGGCTTTCAAGTTCTGGAAAAGGAAATCTCCTGGTCCCGAAGGGATCGATAACACGGTCGTGAAAGCCCTGGTAAGGATGCATCCATCGCTTCTTTCCAGGTTATTCAATAGGTGCCTGGACACTGGTACATTTCCTGAGGCATGGAAGGTTGCCCGAATAGTGCTTCTCGAAAAGTCTGGTATAAAGGGTAATTCTCCTAATGATTATAGTCCGCTTTCTTTACTAGTGTGTCTAGGTATGGTCCTGGATAGCCTACTAGCTCAGCGACTGAAGCATTGGCTAGAGAGTAATGAGCTCCTTTCCTCTTTCCAACATGGTTTTAGGGAAGGAAAGTCCACAACCACAGCTCTGAACGAGGTGTTAGAGGGGGTTGAGATGGGCTTAAATAAGGGTGCTTGGGTTCTTTTCGTGGCCCTGGACATTGATGGCGCGTTCAACTCCATGAGCTGGAACAAGCTGATGAGAAATTTGATGGACATGGGTTGTCCTGATAATTTGTGAAGCTTGGTTCGTGACTTCCTGAGGGATAGACGGATTAGCCTCAGTTTTGGTGAGCGGAAGTTGGAAAGAAACTGTGCTAGGGGTTGCCCCCAGGGCTCTTGCTGCGGACCTATTCTGTGGAATATCCTGGTAAACACCGTTTTCCAGGAGGAGCTCCCTGAGGGAGCCAGGCTGGTTCTCTATGCTGACGAGCAGTTCCTCACCATTGAGGCTGCTTCGAGAGCGAAGGCTGAGAAGTGTGTTGGAACTTCTCTCCAAATTCTCTCGATCTGGGCCTTAAGTTCAATGTCTCCAAAACTAAAGCCCTCAGCTTTAAGCCTAGGGACATAAGAACTAAAAGGAAAGGGATCAAATGGGAACACAAGCCGGCTATCCGGATGGAAGGACGGAGGGTAGCGTGGTCAATAGGATGACCATTCTGGGGGTGGTCATTGATGACAAGATGGGTTGGCAATACCAGGCGGAGGAGATGGTGGCGAGAGGCAGGGAGGCTTGTGCAGGCCTGTCCTGGTTGGCTCTCAACAGGGGGGGGGGGGGGAGAAGGAGGGTGCTATTTTTAGGAACCTCTGCCTCTCCTGTGTCGAGCCAATCTTGCTATATGCTTCCGGGGCTTGGTGGCGCCGAAACAGGGATCGAAGGTGGCAACAACTCTAGAGAGAGTGCAGAGGACAGCGGCACTCAGAATCACAGGAGGATATCGCACCACCAGCAGTGAGGCCTTTTTGGTCCTCGCTGGGTTTATTCCCCTAGGATTGAAACTAGAGGAGGATACCATCAGACAGAAGATCTGGGAGAACAGGGAAGATGCCCTGGGACTTGAAGCGGGAGCCCTGGAATCGAAGAGGGATCCAACGAAGCCTCCGCAGTGGTTGCTAAAGTGGAATTGGAGTCCTGGAGGGCCGACAGGGATTGGCACGGAGTTTTTCACTGATTGTAGTAAGTCTGGAACCAATACTGGAGCTGGGGTAGTGATATTCACTAATGGAGAGCTTATCTTCCAAGAAAGTTTAGCACTCAGAGTGGACGAATTGGTCTTTTCAGCCGAGCTGATTGCGATCAGGGTAGCCCTCAGAGTGTGTGCCGAGAAGAGAAGAACTTCAGCCCGGACCGCCTCTATTCAGATTGTATGTCGGCCCTCGTCGCCATCAATCTGGAGAAAGGGCAACTCGCGCGGCAAATAATCCAGGAGCTGGAGATGATGACGCGGGCTCCGGAGCTTCCTTGGTTTAGGAGACACAGCCTCATCGAAGGTGATGAGTTCGCAGACAGGATCGCTAAGGTAGGATGCTTTAGAGGTAGATCACTGAGGACCCCAGTGACCAAGAAAGAAGTTTATAGGAGGATCAGGGGGCACGTCCAGGACTTATGGTTGGACAGATGGAGGAACAGTGTGAAGGGGAGAGAGGTATTCAATGGGCTAACAACACCCAAGTACCTCTGTAAGGTAATGTCCCACAAACTCATTAGGGTAGTTCGGGATATGGGCTCTTCCGCAAGTCTCCACAGATTTAAAATTAAGAGAAACCCTGATTGCGTCTATGGAGAAAGGGATATGAACGCACGCCACTACGTCTTGGATTGTCCAAGGGTAGTGGGTGTGCAGGAAGAGAGAAGGAGGGCGAGGGGCGCGATCAAGAGTAAGCTGCTGAGAAATCACAGCAAGCTTCTTGAGAAAGCCCACGACGTGGCAGCTGAGCTTTTCCTCAGCTGTGAGTGAACAGAGTCGACCGGGGGCTGCCTCCCCGCGGTCCCTGCTGGACACAGTAGATAGTTTCCTATTTTGCTATGATTAAAGGCCACCGGTATAGAAATCCTTCCAGACACGTTGTCTGGGAGGTGGTGTTTCCAGGTACAATGTCCAAGCACTAGATTGGATACGGTTACTTGGCTATGAGTTGAACAGAATAGCAGCGAAGGGCATGCTTCGCATGCCGGCTTGTGGACCTAAAGATCTGGGTAGCCATCTGCTACTAGGGTATACCAAGGTGGGATCCTCCAGTTCTTGTTTATTTTGGCTACTGTTTCTATTTCTTTAAAAGTAAGTTTATTTTTCTGTAGCAAGGGTTCTTTTGTGCCTTTTTTCGCTAGCGCATCAGCAGCTTCATTGCCTTCAATGCTAACATGTAAGGGTATCCATTGAAGGTGAATTTTTTAGGTATTGAGAGTTTTTGGAGATAACCAATTATGTTCCTGCTTAATTTGTCTCTAAGATCCCCTGTGTGACTCAAGTGGTGTATGGCACTTCTACTATCAGTAATAATCCATATATCGTGATGTTTAATGTTTCTGATGGATTTTGAGACTACATAGATGGCTATAAGTTCTGATCTGAAGACTGAGCAAAATTCTGGGTTCCTTCTGTTTATTTTCTCATTGCCATTTGTGGTTTTAATGAGAGAGCCACTGCCAGTGTGTCCCAACTCGTCTCTGCTACCATCGGTATAGATAGTTATTGCATTTTTAGGAATTTTATTAATTATTTCTAATGATAATTGTTTTAAGTATTCTGGATTTTGAAATTGTCTGTTGGTGGGTTCATTTGAAGTGGCATTAAAAATAACAACATTTTGTTAGTGGTTCGCATGGAGATATTTTTTCAGCTAAATAATATTTTTCCACTCTATATTTTAAAAATCTATTTCTTTTGGCCAGGTGGAGAGGGCCTTCTTTTTTGAGTCTTATATTGGGTTCCCAATTAAGTATGTAATTGAAAGTTCTGTGTTTGTTTTCATAACTCTTGATTTTGTTTATATATTTTGGCAGATTGTAGCTTATTCTATCCTTCAAGGGCATAATGTCTGCCTCGCAAAGTACAATATCATTAGGGCAGGTATTTCGAAGACCTGCAATAATTCTAGCTGCATTTAGTTGTATCCTTTCCAGTGTTTTTAGATTTGTTTCAGATGCTGTACCATAGATTTAATATCCATATTCCAAGATAAGTCTCATTAGAGATGTGTAAGTTAATTTTAGTGTTGTTGCTTCAGCTCCCCACTTTTCCTGAAATATATTTCAAGATTTTTAGTCGGTCTCTTCCTTTTCTAACAACTCCTTCAATATGCTTACTGGAGTTAATTTCTGGATCCAGGGTGTAGCCGAGATATTTAGGATGTTTATTATATTGCAATTGTTGTTCTTCCAGAATAATATTTGGTCTTATTTTGTATAGTTTCTTATCGGTAGTAAAAAGACAGGTTTCAGATTTTTGGGGGTTAAATTCTAATTTATGTTTATTAGCAAATTTTTCTAGGTGGAGAAGAGTCTTGTTCAAATCTCTTTCAGCTTTTTTCCAGTTAGTGTTGCTACTCCATAGAATAATGTCATCAGCGAAAAGTCCAATATTGGTTATATGTGAAAATTATTCTTCTATGCCTGCTATAAATAGGGTGAAGAGAGTTGGGCTAAGGATTGATCCTTGTGGTAATCCTTGGTACAATTTGAATGTTTTAGAGAGAGTGCCATTATATTTGACCCTGATTTATATATTTTTAAGGGAATAATTTATCCAAGTGATAGCTTTTCCATCAATTTTGAAATGTTTGTATAATTTTGTAATTAACTTGTTTTTCCATACCTTATCAAAAGCTTGTGTAAGGTCTAAAAAGCAGCTATGGTGTGGTTAGTTGGTTTGTTTGTTTTGTGCATCTTTTACCTTTTGTGTGAAAAATAAGAGTTGGTATATTGTCCCATGTCCTTTCCTAAATCCATATTGTTTTTCTGGTAAGAGATTTCTTGTGTCGGGGTGGTAGGTGAGTCGTCTGAGTATAATTTTTCCATTAATTTGCAGCAAATAATTGTTAGGGAGATAGGTCGGTAGTTTTTTGGGTCATCAGCAAATTTGTCAAGTTTTTTAATGGGAATTATTGTTGCATTTTTACAGTCTTGAGGCAATTTTCCAGTTTTCCAGGAGTTATTGAAAATATTAAGAAGTCTTTCTTTGCCAATTTTGCCCAAGTTTGATATCATTCGGCCATGGAATCCATCTGGCCCAGGAGTCTTGTTTAGGTCAGTGTTTTCTTATGCATAAGCTAGCTTTTTCATATTGATTTTTTTCATGGAAAATATTATGAGTGCTGGTGATATTTTACAGTCATGAATAATCTTTATTTTTTCAACCTTGATTTTACTACTTATTTGATATGAATTACCTAAAAGATTGGCAGCAATTTTGTAATTAGTTGCTGGTGTACTATCTGTATTTTTAATCATATTTGTGTTTTCAGTTTGTGGCTGGGCTCTGTCAATTTGTTTTGCCAAATTCCAAAGTTTTGTATTTTGGTTTCTTGGGTTCAGGTTTTCACAAGTTTGTTTCCATTTTTCCCTTTTTACATTTACGTATAATCTTTTTATTTTTGCAATCACAATGTTCAGTTCAGTTATACAATTTGTTTGGTTTTGGGTGCACTTTTTTGTAGTTCATTTCTTTTAGTTATAAGTGTTTGAATATTTTTTGCCTGGTGTGTATAATTTGGAATCCATTTCTTAATATTACCTCTTGGTATTGAAACTTTGGCTGCTTTAATAAGGGTGTTTTCGAAAGATATCACATTAGCCTTTTTGAAGTTCCAGAATTTTTATTAATTGAGCTAGTTTTGGTCTTGGTGCTAATTTCTATCAAATTAGGCAAATGATAACTTACAAGACTCTTTAATATTTGCTATTTGCATTTGTGGAAAATGTCAGGATAGTAAAAACTTATATCAAGGGCTTGTGCAGTATTATAGCTTGTAAGAATGATGGGTAGGATTCCCATCATTTAAGCACATGAAGGCATTGTCGTCAAATATGTTTGATAGTATTTTGCCTCTTGGGTTTGGCGTAGAACATCCCCATAGTTGATGTTTGGCATTAAGGTCACCTACAATAATAGTGTTGTCTGTAAGAAATTGAGCCATTGTTCCATCGCCAATAAATGTATTGTTTGGAGGGTGATACATATTGTATATGTTGATGGCTTTGTTTTGATTGAGGTAGACTTTGATACCTTGGCCTTCGAGGTCTAATGTGTTTGTAATATTAACGGCTATGTCCTCATAGTACAAATTCTTGATTAAAAATGCTAGGCCACGCCCTTTAACAGCATATACAGATGGATCTTCAGACCTTACCCTGAGTAATGGAGGGGCCGGAATTAACATAATACTGCAAGATGGAACAAACATCAAAATCAAAGAAGGAGCAGGACAGATTTCGTCAAACTTCACTTGTGAACTGACAGCTATCTGGAAAGCTCTTGATTTATGCCTTAACCAACCATCCCTGCATCAAGCAGAAGGAATTTTAATATACAGCGACTCCATATCCGCTCTAGAAGCAATTCAGAAGGGCAATACTAGAATCACACAGAAAATAAACTCGTTACTTACCCAACTGGAATCATTGGAGAATAACTGCATTCTACAATGGATTCCTGCCCGTGTTGAGATCGGGGGTAATGAAATGGCAGTTGATTTGGCAAAGGAAGCCAGAAAGCTGAGCCAAAATAAATAACAAATGTCAGTATTTGACGCTGATGCTTTGGCAAAATACAAGATAATTAAACAAAAAATAAGAAAAGATCAAATATGTGAAATAAACTCTGAGAGAAAACTGACAAAAACTATAACAAGACTTAGAACAAAAAATAAAAAGGAATGAAAATACATCCAGATGGTACAAGAACCTATAGAACATGCAACAACTGTCCTGGTGTGGAACTAACACCTACCCACATATTCTCATGCCCGCAGCCTTGCAGAAAATTGACATAGACCCAGAGCAGCAGCTTTATACATCCAAGATAGTGGACATTGCTGCTGCTGCTGTGATAGAAATGCATGGAGACATCTGAGGCTATTTATTGGACACGACAAAAACAACAACGACATTCCAGAGTAAAATAAATTTTCAGAGAGATAGATACATATTTTCCAAATGAATTAAAATAAACATAATAGACACTGAGTGAGAGTTGAATTAAAAATATTAGAAATTTATTATCTTCGGAAACAAACCATATCTAAAATATCAATTTTCTTTTTGCTACATGTTTTAATTTGCATTTACCTATTTTACATATCTCTGATTGTATTTGAAAATCGTTAACCAATTCTTCATACTTTTGGCGAAGTGGTGTTTTATTAATTTGTTATTTGATATTATTATAGGGTTCTTTTCTGGTATTTAAAAAGGAAAAATACACACGATCAGTTATATTTTTCAATTTATCAAACAATTTGGCCGCTGAATCTCTGATTCTGGTAGAGCGCCATCTGGCGAATAAAATTGTAACTAAAATCAATTTCGAATTTTTCATTATTTGCCATAAAAAATCCCATTGCATCCTGAACATAATGGTGTTTACCGCATTGCTCTAGCGCAAATATTCGGGGAGTTATTAATTTTTAAAGTTGTGCGGGACTTTTGGATCACCCTGTATATATGGAGACGCCGGTCATGTAAATTTCTTTTTTTTTTTTTGCTTATTCAGCCAGAAGATTTACATATTTGTAAATATAATTCTGTATATAAGGATGTGAAAGTTTAATAAAGGTGTGTCAGCAACAATCGGGTGTTGGTGAATTATTAGCTCATCAGGGTAGCCTTTCTGGTGTTGTGGGCACTTTTAAGGAAGCATATAGGCTTCAATTCGGTTGGAGACAAGAAGAAGTCTGGCAAGAAAATACAGAAGCTCTGCCACAACTATTTAGATAAGGCCAGACATCCAGGATGCGGCAAGATTTCCGAGCTTAGTATGTGAGGCAGTGATCGCATCCGAAACAATATATTTGTATAAATTCTATTGTTTATAGCTATAATTTTATTTGAACTTTTTTGTATCATTGTTGACTAGAGTTCAATGAAGTTTGTTTTTCAATCTCTCTCTCGGCCGTGCGGCCACGCGGCGCGCGAGCTCCGCGTTCTTCGGGCATGGAGGGTGAGAGGATGGAAGTCAGCAATATGTTTTCGGTATTGGCGGATAGCCAATATGACGGGGAACAGGATGGTGCTATTCCTTTCGGTTTTACACCAACGAATACCGAAATATAGGCGGAAAACACTTCAGCGAAGAATGTTTCAAATCCTGAAACTAATGAGAAGTATGCAAAATCGCCCGTGACAGGCAGCGGATATGCAAATTTGCCTCAAACAAGCCGAAATTGGGCCGATATCGTTGAAAACGAATCGGCTTCCTTCGAGCAAAGTGAAAAATAGGAAACGTTCGCCTGCTTCAGAACGGGTACGCCAGCCTCAACCTAGTCCATCTCGTCAGCCTAAGGCCACCCGGGACAACACTGCGCCGCGCCAGCCATCGCGCCCCAGGAACATCATAGAACAAATAAAGGTCTCCAGGAAAATGCTGGATCAGTGCCGGAGCAAAGCAGCTGCCGGAACCTTTGACCTGATTGTCTATCTGGAGACTCCCCGGAGTTCACTCCGGTGGACTACATCAAGGCCCTGGAGAATAAACTGGGAAAATCTGCGTAGTGCAGCTGGGAAAAGCATCCGGACAAGTCCTGGTTG
This sequence comes from Cordylochernes scorpioides, assembly GCA_030710605.1. Lineage (NCBI taxonomy): Eukaryota > Metazoa > Arthropoda > Arachnida > Pseudoscorpiones > Chernetidae > Cordylochernes > Cordylochernes scorpioides. The sequence continues at coordinate 70,141,949 of CP092866.1, forward strand.
GCTTCGAGAGGCCTGAAGTGGCAGAAATGATCATAGAGGATGGTCTGATTATCAGGGGAGCCCTCCTCGAAGCCCTACCTTTCCAAAAGAAGGCAGAAAAAATAACCATCAGCGGGCTTCCATACGTCATTGAAGACGATGACATCATCAGGACCCTGAGGCCCTACTGCCAGGTGGTCTCCATTGCCCCTGCCGTGAATTCTTCCGGAGGCTACACCTGGCTTGACCTAAAAAAGACAGCGTTCATCCTCATGAACAACGGGAAAAAAATCACAAATCTCCCTAAGAAGATTGCTGTGACTGTCAAGGGCGGCTCTGCGCTGGCTTACTTGGAGTACAGTTTCTGTTTCTCCAAGTGTTATAGAATGGGCCACAAAAGAATGAATTGCCCCCGGATCATCAGGGAGGCAAACACCATCCAACCCTCGAGCCAGAAGAGCAGTGTAAAACCGGCGCTTGCTCCTAACACCACTTCAGCTGCATCGTACCTGCAGCATTAAACCACTCTGCGCCAGTGGCTGTTCCGGCACAGACATTCTCCACGCCACCTACTCAAGAGGCCAAAGTTCCCGAGACTGAGCCCACCACCAGGACTCCGGAAACCTCCACCCAGACAGACCTCAACATCAGTAGAGGTAGCAAAACCAGCCATCGCAAGAGCAAGGATAGAGCTAGATCCTTGTCTCCAAATCAGCGCAAAACAGAAGCTGGCCCTGTTCCTGCTATGCGAGCAACTCATAAAGGGACTTGGAGGCTCCAAGTCAACCCTTTACAAGCGACTCGCTGACATCAAATCATGGACAAGGAGCGCGCAAGAGCTTCCGCCTTGCGTGCCTTAATGTGCGCGGCATTTCCGCTCGACACAGGAGTATCTAATTGTGCTGTTTTCTGGGGTAGCATGCAGTTGACGTCCCTTCATTCAAGAGACTAATGTCACCACCCTGGAAAGCGTCGAATACCTCTGCTTGGGATACAGGGCAGATGTTGTTCCAGCATCTGGCGCCAGAGGATCCGGCCTCGCCTGCATCTTCTCATCCGGCGTCCAGGTCATCGGGCAACGGGTCCTGTTACCTGGCAAGATCGTCGCCTTCGACGTCACCATCCGGGGAATAAAGGCGACATTTATCAACTGCCACCTCTCTCATACTCCTGACGAGCAGCTACAGGCCATCGCAGTTGCTGCTGTCAATGAAGACGCGTGGGTCCTCGGGGACCTCAATATCTCCGAGGAGTCTGGGAGTGACATTGCGTCCGAATCCGTTGAAGATCTTGGGGAGCTCCTGGACCGGGCCAACCTCGTAGATTCTGTAGCTATCTTCGACGCCGCGCACCTTCCAACAAGGATCTCCAGTTGCGGGAGCCGGGTGGATGCGAGCAGATGGGATCTTGTTCTCTTACCATCAAGACTCTCTAACCGCGTCACCTGATACTGGAGCCTATATTACAAGAACTCTGACCACCTTGCGGTCCTCCTCCAAATCGGCGAAGCCCCAGAACCTCGTCCACCATGCATTACTAGCATGTTTCGATCTAGGTTAGTCGTTGGGAGAGTGGAAACGCTTCTTAACGAGGCCTTTGGACACATAGAGGACATGCAAAATGCGTATATCTGGAGAGGGTGGGGACAAATCAAGGCGCATCTGGCCTCCGCCATCAAGTCCTTCCACGACCTGCGCAACAACGACGACGACTACATCTCTAGGGCAAGAAAATATGTCTAAATCAAGCTCGAGGATGTATACATCAACTCGGACTATCCCTCCCTGCCGGACCTGGGGCGCGCTCTTTGTCTTCGTTGCAGGGGAACGTCGTCGACAACATTCTATGACAGCGCAGGTCGAGTGATCACGGGACCAGCGGTGAGAGCCTTGGCTTTCGCCAACCTAAGGAAGCGCTTTTCCCTCCCTTCGTGCTCACCGGAGGATATCGATGGTTTCCTGCGTGGATTCACCCTAAGGGCCACCATTTGAGAAAGCGATTCACTCCACCGCTATGGGATCGGCGAAGAAGAGATCGATACTGCCATCGGCCGTCTGCCAACTGGGAAAGCGGCCGGGTGGGATGACTTGCCCTGCGAGCTCTTCCGGTGCTTTGAGGATTTCTTTGCAAGTGCGCTCCGTCGGGTCTTCGAGGCGTCCCAGCTCTGCGGGGCTCTGCCCTCTTCCATGCGGCGTAGCGAAATGTCCCTGATAGCAAAACCGCACGGTGGTCTAAGCCTAGCCGGACTTCGACCTCTCTCCTTGCCAACAATGGACTACAGAGTACTCAGCGGGGTCCTCTACTGGCGACTACGACCTCATCTCCGGGACATTGTACCTGAATACCAGAGCTACGCCCTCCCAGGTAGAACACTAGCCTGGAACATATCCCGCTTAGCTGACAAGGTTGCCACTGCCTGCAGAGAAGAAACCCCGCTGGCAGTCGTCGCCACCGACTTGGAGTCAACGTTTGACACGCTGGACAGAGGCTTACTGATGTCCGTTCTTTTCTCCGTCGGTCTGCAGCCAGTCTTCGTGGGGTGGGTTCTTCTACTTCACGGTCGGCTGCGCCCTCACCTGCCTACCATCGTGCCGGAGTGTCAGACTTACGCCGTTCCGGGAAGATGTTTTTCTTGGAACATCGGCTATGTGTCTGACGAGGTCGCCATCGCCACGAGGAAGGGGTCGGTGGAAGGCTGGTAAACCGTTTGGTTTTCGACCACTACGACCCGGGTTCGATTCCCGCATTGAACACTTTTTATGTTTAAAAGAAAATGCTCCAATGGCCCCCGATTCTTGCAAAATTCCAACCCCACCAGCGAGTGCAAGTAACCAAACGGGGCTCTGGCACATTTGTAAGTGCAAAGTCGAACTGCTTTTCACATTGGAAGACATGTGGTGCGCTTACAGTAAAAAAGCAGTCGCTAACTACCCACCATGATTATCATGGCCTGTACCACATGTACTAGGAATAAGCAAAAAAAAAAAAAACGAGGAATAAAACGCCGCTGGCTATCATCTCTACTGATCTTCAGTCCGCCTTTGATCAAGTGAACCGAGGATTCCTGATCTTGCAGCTGCGCTCTATCGGCCTGCCTCCCGCCTTCGTGAAGTGGTTCGAACTACTCTATGAAGGGGCTAATGCAACAGTTAGAATCGATGGCAACTACACCTGCCCGTTCAAACTGCACAGACGGCTTCGGTAGATTGTGCCACCAGTGCTGCCCTCTTCTCTATTTTTACAGGTCCACTCTTGCGCCATCTTGAGAGAGTTCTGGGAAAGGGAAACTTCCTGGCATACGCCGATGATCTCCTCCTTCTGATCCAAGAGGATTGGCAGTTTAAGGAAGCTAAAGTCCATCTTTGACGATTTCCGGCATGCGTCAGGGGTTGGCGTGAACTTCTCCAAGAGCAAAGGGCTGTGGTGCGGCGCCTGGAAGAAACGCGCCGACTCTCCTCTGGGCATCACGTGGTCATCATCCTCCATCATGGTCCTGGGATGTGAAATATCAACTGCTCATGGAACTGCGATCCAGGAAAGTCATCTGCTGGGCGTCACCGTCTGCACGCCTATCTGCCCAGCGACGCTGCCATCACCAAAATGCAGGTCAGGCTGACTCGGTTTGTCTGGGGCTCCTGCTATCGGGCCGCCTGGCTTCCGGGTACTGTTCTGGCTCGTCCCGAGTCCGTCGGTGGAGTTGGATTACTGGACATCAAGACTCAGCTTCAACTTGCCTGCTTCAAAGGGGTCCAGACCGCGCGCAGGGCTGGAAGCCGAAACGCCTACTCATGGCTGGTGAAGAGTGGAGTCTGTATGGCTCCCATGTCTTTGATTGATTGGCTGCCGCCACGTCGTCGCCGTCTACTGGAGCTGTGGGAGCAGGCCTCCTCCATTCTGGGACTGAATCACCGCGTGGTGCCCACTCCCACCCTTCTGAACCTACCTCTCGTCGGTGCCTGCAGGTTCCTGGCGACGCCTTCGCTTCGGGCTCCCTCAAGGTGGAGAGGAGTACGGGTCCGCGATCTGGTGGGTCCTACTCCGTCGCTCACCACCAGGCTGACGAGAAGCACCTGCGACGATTCTGCCGCCCTTGGTACCTTCTGCCGGCGTCTGATGGCAGAAAACGCGAGGGGCGCGTATCAGGAGAGGAGCTTGGAGGAAGCCGTGGTGCTGAGTGGGACGGCTACGCCGTTCCTGCGTATCAGCACACGCACTGCGCGTTGCATGTTGGAGCGCCCCCGCCTGGCCGCTGTTCCCATCTCGCGATATCTCCGGCGCTGGGGGCCTGTCGTCGACGTGCCCTCCACCAGCCTAGCATTCTCATCCCTCCGTCGCTGCTCCTTCGGGGGCCATGCAGCGGATATCGCTCTGCGGCTTGCCCTACACGCCCTGCCTCATCCAGGGCAGCCGGCGTCAAGCCAGCCCGTCTGCATCGCCTGCGGCTCCAGCGACCTGTCGCTGGTCCACCGCTACTGGTCTTGCAGTGCCGTCCGCCCTCTCATCCGAGAGGTTTTCTCCATCATCGGACACCGCCGGACCTACAGTCCTGGATCTTCGCGGTGGACCTCGAGGACCATGCCATCACCATCTCCTCAGCGGCAAAGCATGCGATGTTTGTTTTCTTCGTAGATCACGAAATTCGTGGTATCGCTGGGGACCCGCTGGCGATCTTCCACCAAGCTCTGCAGCGGTGGCTGAGACGGCATGAACAATGTCATTTTACATAGCATATTATTCATATCTATTTTTAGTTTTTATCATCATTTTATTTATTGTTAATTTATCATAATTAGTGCGGACTGTGCACTCTCCTGTATTGACAAGATGAAAATAAAAATATGTTAATTGTCAATTGTCTCTCTCTCTCTCTCCGGCCAATCAGCCTGCCAACGACCGACTACAGGGTCCTCAGCGGCGTGCTCATGGCTCGTCTGCGACGTCATCTACCAGACCTGGTGCCCCAATGTCAGACCTACGCCGTTCCAGGACGGTCATCTTCCTGGAATATCGCGCGAGTGTCTGACGAAGCCGCCGGGGCATCCAGATATGACACGCCGCTGGCTGTCATCTCTTTGGAGCTGAAGTCGGCCTTCGACACCCTGAGCAGGAGCTACCTGTTCGCCCTGCTGGAGAAGCTGGGCCTACCATCTACCTTCCTAGGGTGGATTGCTGTCCTCTACGGGGAAGCAGACGCCTCCATCCGGGTCGGAGATGTCTACACCAAGGCCTTCCCGCTTCTCAACGGGGTGAGGCAGGGCTGCCGTCTCAGCGCCGCGCTCTTCAGCATCGGAGTTGGACCTTTGCTACGCCGCCTCGAGAGGACCTTGGGCCGCGGCAACGTGGTCGCCTATGCGGACGACATCGTACTCTTCATCAGGGACGACGCTCAGTTTGAGCTCGTGCCCCTGATCTTTGAAGAGTTCCGCATGTCCTCCGGGGTGGCTGTCAACTTCAAGAAGAGCTGCGGGCTCTGGTGCGGTTCCTGGAAGCACCGGACGGATTCTCCTCTGGGAATCTCCTGGACGTCCGAGTCGCTGACCGTCTTAGGCTGCACCATCACCACCAGGAACACCGTCGCCTCCCAGGCCTCACACCTGATAGGGCTGCTGGAGCGAGCCATCGCGAGGTGGTCGCCCTTCACCCGCGGACTGTCGCTGGTGGGTCGTGCTCGCGCGGCCAACAGCCTGGTCCTGGGTTCCATCCTGCACCACCTCCATGGCTACCTTCCACCTGAAACCACCATCGGCCGGCTGCAGGCGCGGTTGGCGCGCTTCGTGTGGGGTACGAGCCGAGTCTCGTGGCTCCCCGGACGCATTCTGGCTCGTCCAGTCTCCGATGGTGGCGTCGGCCTGCTTGACATCGCGGGCCAGCTTCGGCTCGCCTGCCTGAAGGGGGTCCAGGCCTCTCTTCGCGGCGCCGCCAACGGCTACTCTTGGCTGGTCCGCAGCCGGGCGTGGCTGACACCGCCGGCTCCTGACGTCTGGCACTCGCCTAGGAGGAGGAGACTACTGAGCCTGTGGGAGGCCGCGTCCAGCGTCCTCGAGCTTGACCACCGGGTTCTTCATCCCGCCTGCCTGAGGTCCCTGCGTCTTCGAGGTGACAACAGGTTCCTGCGGCCGCCAGACCTGCTGGCTCCCGAGCGCTGGCTACAGGCGACTGTCGGGGACTTCTCCGATGGCGCCCCTGCACTTGCGCGCTCAACGCGGGCCGCGCTCCTAGATGCGCAGCACCTGGGGGCCTTCTGCCAACGTCTCCTGCGGGAAAACGCCAGCTCCAGCTATCATGCGGAGTACGAGGCGGAGACCATCGTCCTGCGGGGATCGGCGACCCCCATCACCCGCCTACCCAGCCAGAGGGCGCGCCGGGCATTGGACTCGGCACGGCTCCAGGCCCATCCTACTGCAGAGCTGGCTGCCCGGTGGACCCCCACCGTGGATGTGCCCCGCTCCATCCCCTGGGCCGACCTGCGTCGGAACTGCTTCTCGGGGCACGACGCAGATGTCGCCCTACGGCTGGCCCTCCATGCCCTACCACATCCTGACCATCCTGCCTCGAGGCGTGCCAACTGTGCCGCCTGTGGGTCCAGCGACGGGTCGCTGGCCCACAGATATTGGAGTTGCCGAGCCGTGCGAACCCTGCTCCGGGAAGTGTTCGCTTCCTGCGACTTGCCCCTGGATCTGCAGGCCTGGCTCTTCGGCGTCGGCCTCCATCCCGAGGCAGTGAAGCTAACAAGTGTGGCGAAGGCTACCATCTACAAGTACCATCTTGGTCTTGAGTTGGGTAATGCCAGCCAACACATCGACCTGCCCACCCTGTGGGAAAGAACTCTCGCAGTCCATCGGTGGCGGAGTCTTTCTCGCGGTGGGCGCCACCAATGAAGACCTTGTATATATTTTATATATATGTATATTTTTCAATTGCTTTATATATTTATATCTATTTATTCTTGTATTTTTCATTATATAATCTTATTTATTCATATTTTTATTTAATCTGTATTTAATCTTATATAATCTTATATGGACGTTAAAATAAATCAGTTTCAATCTCTCTCTCTCTCTCTCTTTCTCTCGGCCGTGCGGCCACGCGGCGCGCGAGCTCCGCGTTCTTATGGGATAGAGATTGAGGAAATGGAGATTTGTAACCCCTATGGGGTATTTTCTGAAAGCCAAAAGAATGGGCTGCAAGCTCATATAAATATTATCAAAAACGGCTAAGTCTTCGCCGAGATATCGACAAAATATTCTGATATGACTTCTGCCCAGACTTCACGCAAGAGGAGTATTTCCGGGCGTTGAAAATCAATCTGGGTAAGGGCACCATCTACCAACTGACAAAGATGGAAGGACACATCCTGATCGTCCTTTCTAGCGTTCAACTCGCTGACAAGCTGATAGAGGAGGGACTCAACAGCAAAGACGTGCCTTCCCCCTCAGGAAGAGGGCCGAGAGAATTATATTCGGCAACGTGCTCTTCTTCGTAGAGGACGCTGACCTCGTCACTGCGCTGCGGCCATATGGACAGGTCAGGTTCATCATCCATAAGATGATGCAGCTAGAGGATTCCTGCTGGGCTGATGCTCGTCGGGAAGCTTTTATAATTCTGCGCGACGGAGTAAAGCTATCCCAGATCCCTACCCGGCTGGACGTCAAAGCCAAGGGAGTGGTCACGCAGGTCTACGTGACCTACAGCATTAAGTGTTCCCCGTGCTACAAGCAGGGTCACAAGCGTGCCAAATGTCCTCGCAAGACTGGTCTCCAGGAGGACAAGCTGGTGCTCCCTGTGGATGCTCCTGCGGCACGCACACAGTGCTGGACCAGGCCGCCCTCCACCTCGAACACCGTGCCGGCAGCAGAATCAACTCCAGCTGCATCAGCAGCCCCACCTGCAGACCATACACCTGCTGCTGTGGACACAGCCCCACCTCCATCAAGGGCATCCAATTCTCAGCAGGAGGACCTAACCCCCAAGCCAATTCCCATAACGAGCGCTCTAAAAAATCTGGAGCCGAAAACATCAAGGAAAAGAAACCATGGCCCGGTGTCGAGGCCTCCCTCATCCAAGCCCATGCCCTCCAACAACTTCGCCCTCTCAACACCAGCTGCGGAATTGTTTACACCCATTAAGCAGATCCCCTCAACCGTCTCCAGCCCTACCGCGCCTACGCCCGGGGTAAACTTCCCTGTCCGTCTCGACCAGACTCCAACCCCCGAGCTTCATGTTCCTGCGCCGAGCACCAGCCAAATGTCATCACGATCAGAGCCTTCCTCGACCAATACTGAGCCATTAGCGGCTTCTGCAGAAGAGATCCAAGCCATGACTGAATCATCCATCGAGTCTGCTACCCCCGCGGACCAAGACAAATCTCTCTCAGGTCATTCTGGAGCGGGAGCCGCTGGAAAAAAAATTCGAACAACTAAAGGCTTACTCTACTCTAGCCCCTCTCTATGGGTTTGAGGTTGATTATGCGGACGTGGTGTCCGCGGTTCTATTCCGCTCTGACAGAGAACCACTCCTCAATGATCTCTCGCCTGGAAAAAGAAAAAATTTGTACGAATTCCTCGGCGGTGCAATTGAGCACGTTGGGGACAAAACCCCGTTATAAGCACGGGCCTTTCCGAACTCAGGGCGGCTTTGCGCATTTGAGATGATTCAGATGTCCCTTCAGAAAGGGATCGTGTCTGATGTATATAAATATTTATACATTTATATATATTATTTTCTCTTATAACTCTGTATTATAATTTTTTCTTTTATTTGGCACTATATCAACATATATAGTCACGACCGTCTTTCCACCGTCAACAATTCCTCAATTCCTCATGTCACGGATGCGCGCGCATCATCATTATCTAATGATAATAATAATAATTATTATTATTATTATTTTATTATTAATATATATAGTCACGACCGTCTTTCCTCAATTCCTCAATTCCTCATGTCACGGATGCGCGCGCATCATCATTATGATCATTATCTTCTATAGAAGCTTCTATCTTTATAATTATGTATATTTACAAAAAGTCAATTCGCTCGCGCCTCTAGCGGTGAAAATGAGGGGTAATACCAGCTGACCTAATGTACATGTAAAGTTTGGAGCGGGACGTTTCACAATCAACATATATAGTCACGACCGTCTTTCCTCATCGCTGTCCTCAATTCCTCATGTCACGGATGCGCGCGCATCATCATTATGATCATTATCATTATCTAATGATAATAATAATAATAATTATTATTATATTATTATTATTATTATTAATTAAATAATTAATCAACATATATAGTCACGACCGTCTTTCCTCAACAATTCCTCATCGCTGTCACGGATGCGCGCGCATCATCATTATGATCATTATCATTATCTAATGATAATAATAATAATTATTATATTATTATTATTATTATTAATCAACAAATATAGTCACGACCGTCTTTTCTCAACAATTCCTCATCGCTGTCACGGATGCGCGCGCATCATCATTATGATCATTATCATTATCTAATGATAATAATATTAATAATTATTATTATATTATTATTATTATTTTATTAATAATATATATAGTCACGACCGTCTTTCCTCAATTCCTCAATTCCTCATCGGCCGCTGTCACGGATGCGCGCGCATCATCATTATGATCATTATCTTCTATAGAAGCTTCTATCTTTATAATTATGTATATTTACAAAAAGTCAATTCGCTCGCGCCTCTAGCGGTGAAAATGAGGGGTAATACCAGCTGACCTAATGTACATGTAAAGTTTGGAGCGGGACGTTTCACAAGAGTGACATCGACGGCTCCAATTTATAATTGTAACAAATAGTATTTGAATAAAAACATTCAATCGGGTAAAACACGGGGGTTGCCCGGGTCATTCGGCTAGTAATTTTATATGGGCGATTAATAAAGGTAGTTTCAATCTCAATCTCTCTCTCTCTCTCTCTCACATGCATAAGGAGAAAGAATAGGTGACACATAAACCATTTATATTAATCATAAAATAATTACAGTAACCTTCGTGCATGAATACTCTTTTTTTAGCTAATATATTTTTAATAAGGAAAACGTAACTTTTGGGCAAAGAGTTTCCTATTTATTTTGAAGTTTTGCTATATTTCGAGCTTATTTTGCTCTTCTATGACAAATATAAATAAATATAACATCTATATTATATATATATCCTTTTATAAAAACAAATTAAAAGGTATATATTGTCGTGTGCGCGTGTTGGGCTGCATCAGACTATATAATAGCTGAATATAAAATAGATAACAATATAGGGTGTGTGTGTAATATATATACACACAATTACATAGAAGAAGATCATGCTCGAAATCCACTTTGAAATTTTCTCATGATAAAAGGTTACAGCGTCTCCTACTCTAAATATATATATCCTTAATTGATATGTATTCCGATAAATGGCAGTAGCCATCTTGCAAAGTCTATTTACATAATCAGGATTTATCATCCAACCACCTCCTCTATTTGCACGTCAGTAATAGAGCACGCCATCTCATATCTGTAGTATCGAGTAAAAAAGAGTTGTCCCCGGTAGCTAATACGGAATCTGTCTATATTCATGGAGGTATTAATGCCGCGATGAAATATTTACCACCTCTTCCATATTGGCTCCACATTTACATAATCTGGTTGAGGCCGATCCTTTGTCGGGATGCTAATGGCTTCCTTCTCTATATTACCTACCACATAGAATATATACATCAAATATAAATTTTCTCACTAGGTTTATCAATATATGGAAAAATCATATAAATGTAGATTTATTAGAATATTTATTTTAAAAAGCGATACTTGAAGATTAAAATCGCCTATATTTTCAATTGATACTATACTTTAATGAATACCAAATCATGTGCTGCTTGTCTGAGCCACACTCCCTGTACAATATCTAAACAAGTTTAAATCAAAATCAAGGGTATTTGCCTTTTTAAAAAGCTCGGTAAAAATAATGAACATATATTAGTAATTTCTCATTTATTTAATGTATATTCGTCATCAAAATCGCTACAAAGAAGGAACTGTAAAAACAAAACTATAATTTTTATTGAACAAATAATATACGCTGAGAATAACATCTTCAAACAAAATTTTGAGGTATTAATCATGATAAATCAGTATGCAGTAGAATCACCTTTGGCAGCAATAAAAGCACTTATACGCCTGTGTAAACAGAGGTTGGATTACATTTACAGGTACAACTTCCCTAGCAACGTCAACACGATACCACAGTTCATCGACAGTAGTGACTGGAGTGTGGTGACGAGCCATGTGCTCGGAAATCATTGACCAGACGTTTTCTATTGTTGACAGATCAGGAGAACGTGATGTACAGGGCAACAACCGAACATTTTCTGTATGTAGAAAGATCCGTACAATACCGGCAACATGCGGTCGTGCATTATCCTACTGAAACGTTGCGTTTCCCAGACCTCGAATAAAAAATACTGCTACGGTCCTTAACACATCAGAAATGTAACGGGGACTGTTCAAAGTGCCAGGAATGCGAACAAGAGGTGACCGAGTCATGTTTCCAATGACACCCCATACCACCACTCCAGGTGATGGGTCAGTATGACGATGCGGAATGCACAGTGGCAATGGCACCAAACACGGCTGCGGCCATCATAGTGTTGCAAACAACCTGGATTCGTCTGAAAAAAACGATGTCACGCCATTGATGCTCCCAGGTTCATCGTTGATCACACCGTTGAAGGTGCTCCTCCCTATGATGTGGCGTCAAAGGTAGCCGAATCCATAGTCGCTGAGCTGACAGTTCGTGCTGCTACAAGCGTTATCGAACTATTCGTGCAGACACTTTTTGATTAGTATATGAGCCCGTTTTTAGACTGAGGACTCTTGACGTGGCTGTATGATTCATTAAGGTCATGCGGATAAGATGTTAGTCTTCTCTGCTGTTAGTAATAGCCGGCAGATAGGATAGAGTACGTTATTCCATATCACCGTCCTGAACCCATCGATTCCATATTCTGCTAACAGTCTTATAATTCAGAAATCTGATTTTAATATCATCATGCATATCATCATGCATTATATCTATATATATAAAAATGAATGTATGTGTGTCTGTTTGTTTGTTTGTTTGTTTGTTTGTTTGTCCTTTATGCCTGACCAAACCACTCATTGGATCGCCATGAAACTTTGGGAAGTTATTTAGTATAGTACTGGGAAGGTTTCTAGCAAATAAAATTTTTGAAATAACTTTTCGCCTAGAAATAATCAAGATAAATATTCTAATTTATCTGTTATAATTCAACAATCTGCTCTAAATATTATCATGATGATACGATGATTTTGTAATGTAGAAAATTAGGAAAGACAAAATTCAGGATGACACGGCAATTTATTTGAGACAAGAATAATGATACAATTCAAAGGCAAGATACTATTCCTTTAACTTCCAATTACCGAGGGAACCAATTAATATTGATTTTATTCAACTTATCGAGTATTTTTCAAGGGACCGGGAAAAAATGTTCACTTTATCGAGAGATTCGTTAAACAAACCTTTACTCGGGTAAAACCCGGGCGAAGCCGGGTACATCCATACAAGAATAATGATACAATTCCAAGGCAAGATACTATTCCTTTAACTTCCAATTACCGAGGGAACCAATTAATATTGATTTTATTCAACTTATCGAGTATTTTTCAAGGGACCGGGAAAAAAATGTTCACTTTATCGAGAGATTCGTTAGACAAACTTTTACTCGGGTAAAACCCGGGCGAAGCCGGGTACGTCCGCTAGTTGATTATATATCGTGATCTCGAACTAATAAGGGAGAAATGTATCTGTCCTAACTAAATAGTCAATCGGGATCAACCACTCGGTTTTGCAATCGATGGCCAAACGGCTTCTCCTTTGTTAAAGAAGACACGGACACATGATGGATTTTGGAAACAAGAAGCTCCGAAACAAAAACGATGGAAATAATTTGGTTCTTAAACCATGAGTGACTTGAGTGTCGGGACTGGACTGTGAGTGCTGCTTATCTTCTGATGATCTGGCAACGGTTGTCAAACTCCGACTGCTCCTGTCTGCTCTGAGGGTCACCTGATTTGGGGAACCAATCAGATGGTGATAAGCCATAGTAAAATGGTGGACACGTTTGAATGGGGAAGGGACATAATTTTGGCTTGCACCCTTTATGATTATCATCCAGGTTATTTAACAGACCTACTTCCAGTCTTTGTCAGAGCGCTTAATTTTATTTTACTTCTTGGTTATTTATTTTTTACAGATTGGATTATTTTTACAATAAGGAAAAGTGGTTGTTGGAATGTTTTAAAGGTTAAGGCTAGGTGGCATATATACATATTGTTGCGTGTAAGGCCTCCAAACGATTACAACCTCCGCCAATAGATGGCGCTTTCGCCTGTTTCCCTTATCTAACTGATGTGGGAGTCGCCGACTGCTGTGGTGTTGTTTCCTGGGGAGGGTGGTTGTAAATACACTTTTATGTTGGCTCCAGGATGTAATATAATGTGAATACCCATTGTTATTTATCTCATTCAATTGTAATGTTTAGTAGTGATTGACAATAAAGGTCAGTGCTTAAAGTCTCCGTGCCGCCTTCTGTCGTTACTCTCGCCATTGACATCATCGCCAGGCTGCTACTCTTCTGGTAAATCTCTCGTGTCCCCCCACCAGTGGTAAGGCCGAGAGATACTGCCAGAGGAAGGGAGTTCCATTGGAGAGGTGGATCTCGGGACGTCTTTGAGTGGCCTGCAGGGAAGAGCAACGGGAGCCTGAGTAGGTGATCCACGAAGGAGGAAGCGGCGTTGTCGCAAAGAACCGGTAGGGTCCAGCCGCGACAATATGTTAACGCTATAAATTGTGACAGATTTCTTCCTTGGGAGATGGGGAAAAATATTTTGGAAAGAGTGAACAAAAGTTTTTTTTAATATACACAAAATGAAATAATTAGGAAAAATTATTTGAAACAGTAATATAATTAATAAATTTATACATGATTGTTGCAAAGTGTTGAGATTTAAATGTATAGACTGGGTGAGGTCTAAGGGTAGAACAGTTAATGCAAGAATTTGTATTTTATAGAAAGAAGGATATGAAGATGACGATAAGTAAGTTCTTCAAGACAGAGTTCAGGTGGGAATACTCTGCATGGAGGCAAAAAACAAAAAAAAATCAATGCCATATTTTATCGACACTTCCATTGAACTTATCCATAGAACTTGTATTTAGAAATGGAAAAAAAAAATTGAAGGCTTGCTTATGGTGGAGTTGAAGTTTGATCACTTCGCTGTTGAGAGAAAAACAAAGAAAGACCTGGTTTTCTCTAATCTACGAATGTGTCGGGAAATGATACACTGCGGGATTAATTTAGTTTCAAGGTTTGAAAAAAATATTAGTAGTTCTATGCGCAGGAGTGATTTTCTAAAGATTAGGGTGAATTTTGATCACTGCGCTGTTGAAATCAAATTTTGTCATACCTGGTGGGTTGAGGGGGAAAAAAAGTTCGCTTTGGGCGAATGGGATTGGTGGCACTCCATAGGTAGGGTGTTGAGTGAAAAAATAAGGGGGGGGAACTGGAAAACTCCAATCTACGCAAATGTCGGGAACTGATACATTGCGGGATTCGGTTAGTTTTAATGTAAAAAAAAAGCAATCGTATGCGCAGGAGTGACTGCTAATGCAAGATGCTTGAAAAATAAGAGAGAGAGAGCAAGGGATTGATGTGATTCTTGTAAAAAGAAATTGAATAAGTGAGGAGGGATGAAGTAGAAGAAGAAAACCCAGTGTTTTAATAATTATCAAATATAAGAATATTTACAGCGTCATTATGGTTTTATACTGTTTTTTTTTTTTTTTCGTGGTTGACGCATAGAGTTTTTCCTTTTTAGTCATATATAAACAATGATAAAAATTGAGTAAGTTGAAATAAATTGAAAATTATTGGAGATAAAAGAATAAAGATTAACATTTTAAAAAGTGGATTTTGATGATATGAAAATTGAAAATTAAAATGGTTGAGTTTATGTAAGAATTGAATTTAAAATATATATATATATATATATATGCAGGATTGAGATCATTTTTGAGCGCTTATTCTTTGCTATGTTGTCGGCGTGACAACAAATGGTTACTTGTGTAAAAGTGTGCTAGTAAGTGTTATGTAGGTTGTGGAGTTTGGGGTGTTAAAATATTCGAGTTGCGATGTCATGTTTTTGTGTCGTGTCCTTGTGATAATGCTCCATTGCCTGTGCTGTATGTTATTGTGGGTCATATGAATAGTTTAAGTTGTTTATATTCGAATTGGTGTGGAATCTTGACTTTTTGGTGACCCTGGTTTCTTACGTAGAATTTTGATGTCGTAGTTGCGTTTTTTTATGCGCTTTTTTTCAGTCGGGCCTTAATAGAAAAATGGTTTGAAAGATTTCTCCTAAAATTTCAGGGATGAAAGAGAGAGAAACTCGTATGTGTTGGTGAGGAATGTACGCATTGTATCTAAGAGTGAAGTGACACTACCAAGAAGATTGCTTCTTGGAGTTGGTATAGGTGGGATTGTGGTAGAAAGAAGGAACCGAAGTACAATAAAATGACAATGTGTAGGGCGTAGCTAGGTAGTGTTAAAAGACTAATGAGGAAGTACCAATGAAATAGTCTGAAAGTTTTTAAATTATACAGGGCTGTTTTTAATCGGGGGTTTGTACTGGTGTTTGGAATTGGATTTAAAGATGAGTTCTGGTGTTAAGGAATATATAGTCTGGAGGGTAGTGTTGTGGGGGAGGGATGCGATGAAGCGGATTTATTGTTGTTGTTTTTTTTTTCTGTGGTAGAATTGGACGTGTTAGTTAGTGTATTTCTGCAAAGCGCGTGGCTGTAAATATATTCGGTGAGAGATGTCTGAAAGGATTGCTGTTTGAAATCGTGAGAAGTTTAACACCAGTTCGAAATAGGTCTGGAGTGAGATGTCTGAATGGATTTAAATCGGGAGTGTTATGTGGACGGTGAGAGGTGTGGTTGTTGGTGGGGCTATAAAGTGTACATTTTTGTTGTAATATTTTAATTTGTTAACGTGGATGGTTTTGACCTCTCGGTTGAGTGGTCTGTTGAGTTTATTTATTTTTACGACATTGTGGGAGAACGATCTCCAGTATTTCATATGAACCAGTGAAATGCGGAGCTAATTTACGCATTGAGTAGCTTGGAGGGAACCTGGTAACTTTGTGCGGCGTAATCAGGCGTAAGCGACCTTAGGATTTGCCAAATAGAGTAGCCTAAGCTTGCCTGTTAGAGTGGCGTTTAGGCGCTCACATAAACCGTAAGCCTTTGGGTTGCTACTGGTTGTTGTGATCGAGTGAATGTTTTTTTTTTTTTTTTTTTTATTCGGGAATCTTCTGAATTAGGGAAAGGTAAATACCCGTTTAATGATCTTTTGATAGGATCGAATGCTGGTTGACCAAGACGCTACTGTCCAACTGTCCACGCATATCTCGTGAGAAGGTCTACGACTACGTTTAAAGAGACTAAGTCAAATGGTTGCGTTGCCACAGGCATTTGCCCTACCTCCCCGAAAGTGGGACCTCAGGGTGGTTTGGTCCGCTGGCAAACCGAACAGGTTTTTACTGTATGTGCGATATCTTTTAACATCCCTTTCCAGTAATACTGGGCGGATATGATTCGGTTCATTTGGGAGATGCCTGAATGATTGTATTGAGTGTGTACGGTGGGGAGGAGTTTGTTTGTAAGTGTGTTGGAATGAGTATTTTGTTCACTTCCCTACGAGTGATGGTGTGGAGTCCGTTGCGATCAATGGTTAGTTCAGATATTCCAGGTGGGTCGATCTGATGGCTCTTAATGAGGGAGGCATCTAAGAAGCCACAGAATTAGTTTCGAGATATGAGGTCCGCTTAATGCTGTTGTGCTCCCTTTATGTAACGGACTTCTTAGTCGTAACTCGACAGACGCAATCTTCATCTGAATAATCTGATCGTTTTCAGCTATTGTAGTGCGTGATGGTCAGAAAATATTGTAAATCTTTTGCCCATCAAGTACACACAGAATTTGTCAACGCTCTCGACGATTGCACGACATTCTAATTCAGATATGGAGTAGTTCCGTTCGTGTGAACGCAAGGCGCGGCTGAATTATTGGACGGGATAGGTCTTCCCATCAGGGTGGACCTGTTTGAGAATGCCTGCTATACCTAGAGTCGATTATTCGCAGTAAACTCGGCATGTCAGACCTTCCTGGTAGAGGTGTAATATAGGGTGTGTGGTGAAACAGTCCTTCAGGGCGTCGAGCGTCATTCCTGACCCACGTCACATATTTTTTAAAAGGTTGTTAAGTGGAGTCAGAAAGCGGGCATAATCCGGGATGAACTTGTTATAAACGTTCACCGCACCTAGGAAGGACTGTAATGTTTTGCGGTTGTGAGGCGCTTGTATGGCGTGTATTTTGTCTGTGTTTGCGTGTGAGCGGTGTGATCGTACCGGCATAATCGTATATCCCAAGAATTCTATGGCTTGTTTGAAAAATTCGCATTTCGCGAAGTTGAGCTGCAACCTCTCGGTCTCGCAAAACGCGAAAAATTGGCGAAAATGTGCGCATTTATGTTTTGGGGAAGAGGATATAGTCATCGAAATAATGGACCACACAATTAAGTCCATGACGTTGCAGGATCTAATTGAAAGACCTTTAGTAGACTTGCGGAGCCGTACGAAGCCCGAAAGGAAGGCGTTTATACTGGTACAACTCTTCGAGGGTGACGAAGGCTAGTAGGGGTCTAGAATCGGGGTGTATAGGTATCTGCAGAACGCGGATGACACGTCGAGTGTTGTGAAGTATTTGGCGTCGGCAAGCCTATCTAAAATGTTTTCTATTAGTGGGAGAGGATGAATAATCGGGGCTGATTATTCCGTTCACCTTTATAAAGTCAATACAAAACCTTTTATTTTTGTCCTGTTTGGTGACAAGGGTGACTGGACTAGAGTAGGGTGAGAATGAAAGCTCGATGATGTCGTTATCCAGCATTTCCTGGACATGGGAGCGGATTTCTTGCTGATCACAAATAGGAACTCGATATGTACGCAGAGCTAATTATTTTATAGTATAAATTAGGGATTTTTACAGGGTGATATTGAGGCTTGGGACTGCGAACTTGTTTTGTGTGAATATGTGTTTGTACCTGTATTTGTATCTTTGGAGGAGATAGCTTCAAACTTCAAAACTGAAAACTCTGTTAGCCTATTATCTATTTATACGTACATATATTTCTTCAAATTAAAGATACTTCGGCCATTAATTTTTTTTATCATCTCGACGATTCGATGAATGGCGGCCAGGCAACCTCTATCTTCACGATGTACATGTAATATGAAAATAAAAAACCGGAGTAAAGGTACGTAACATAATAAATATTATATTTTTTTAAATACATAAACATTTTTTCAAATAAGATACTATACATGAATAAATAGATATTTTTATTATGAATAAATTGATTAGTTTTTTTTAATCAAAATCAAAGAGCTGTGGCTCTTTAAAAACTTTGAAATTTTGTAAATTGTACTTTTTGGCTCCTCTTACCCAAAAGGTTACCGACTCCTGGTTTAGACCACTCGTCCACACCGACCCCTTTTGTGGATAGTAAACGTATTCATAAAAAGCGCGAAATCATAAGGCGAAAGGTTTTTAAAAAGTTTTTATTATTTTGCCGAGATTTTTTTTACGAGCAATGCTGCTCTTCCACAGGAGAAAAATTGAAAACGTATAAGAAGATGAATTTTTCATATTCATTCTATATATATTAGGAGATTTGCATTTAAAGGAAAAGGAACGACAGAAATGTATAGTTATAAGAGCATATACGCAAAATTATATTCAGTAGAAAATGAACTATGGAGAAAATTATACAAAATTGACTATGATGAAGGGCAGTGATGCTCGAAAGCTCGGCGAAATATTAAAATATTTAAAAGAAACACTTCGCCCTATGATTTCGCAAATTATATGAATTTGCTACACAGGCGATTATCTAACCCTAAATAAAATTGTTGTTAAATTTACAACTTGAATTCAACGACACTGACCCCCTCTTCCCATTTAGGGTGAGATTTTCAAACTTCCAAGAATTATCACCAAATTTACTAATTGAAACATCTCTAGATATAGAGAGAGAATTATAGACTTCAAAAACTTTTATAAGAGATTATAAGTATGATAAAATTATTTTTATTTAGTTCTTAATGTTGCTAATTAACAATCGATAAATAGATTTTATTTTATTTTTTAATTGCGAAAAGAAGGCGCCATTTTTGTGTAAATATTGATGAAGTCATTAATCATTGGTTTCCTGCAGCCGATCAATAGCTAATTAGATGGAGGGAAATACAATCTTTCACTTTGTCTTGAATGATATATGTACGAGGAGAAACAAAAAAGGTCGTTGAAAAAGGTTATAAATGGTTGTTGAATTGAATAAAGGACATGCCGACATTTTAAAAAGTTATTCTATTATTGGATATTTCGGTATTCCAGGGTTGCGGAGCGTGGAAATACACTTTCATATTGGAAAGATAAAATAACAAACATAATTTATTATTTGAATATTTGATGCAAATAATATTATGATTGAGTTAAATAAATTTGAAATTTTTCAAATTTATTTAACTCAATCATAATTTATTTTATTTTTTTTCTTTATTGTTACAAAAGCACGAATTCCAAAGGACTATTGTGCTCTGCTAGTATTATTTACATATATATGATTAAATATTTACACGATGGATTAGTATTGTTTTGTAAATTACACAGGTCAACAAAAAAAACTTTTTTTTTTGCACAAGAGAACCTGATGGTGTTTCTAGTGTAACTTTTCATGCTGAACTCAAAAATCTAATCAGAAATTTCCCATCACCCATGGTTTTTGCCTGACGATCTTTTTTTAGTATTGGGATAAATACATGCATCCAACATGAAAGAGACTTACGAAAACATGAAACTGCTTTTGAAAAAGATAGAATATGAAAGATACGGTTGGAAAATATGCAGCGATTTGAAAGTCGTTGCTCTCTTGCGTGGATTACAGCTTGGATATACAAAATTTTGTTGTTTTCTGTGTGAGTGGGATAGCAGAGATAGGGAAAGGCATTACATTAAAAAAATCTGGCCAAACCGTAAAATCTTTACTCCAGGATATAAAAATATTGCAAATCCACCCCTGATCGATTCAGAAAATATTTACTTACCACCATTACATATTAAACTGGGATTAATGAAGAACTTTGTCAAGGCAATGGATCGAAATGCCAGTGGATTTGCCTACCTAAAACAAAATATTTCTAGTATAAGTGAAGCGAAGATTAAAGAAGGCATTTTCGTTGGACCTCAGATTCGAGAATTGCAGCAGGATGGAAATTTTCAAAATAATTTGAATGAATTTGAAGCAGCAGAATGGAATTCCTTTTGAAACGTTTGCAAAAACTTCTTAGGAAGTGTCAAGGTTGAAAATTACCGAGACATAGTTAATGATCTGTTGCTTTCCTACAAGGCACTGGGATGTAACATGTCCCTCAAGATCCATTTCCTGCATTCACATCTAGATTTCTTTCCAGACAATCTTGGCGCAGTTAGCGATGAGCATGGTGAGAGGTTTCATC
The DNA here is from genome assembly GCA_030710605.1 of Cordylochernes scorpioides. Lineage (NCBI taxonomy): Eukaryota > Metazoa > Arthropoda > Arachnida > Pseudoscorpiones > Chernetidae > Cordylochernes > Cordylochernes scorpioides. The sequence goes on from CP092866.1 coordinate 70,162,602, forward strand.
AAGCTATATCAAGCATGGAGAAGCGGTACCAAGGTAAATGGAGTCCCGCTATGCTTGCCGACGACTGCTGGGCACTCAAGAGGGATCTACCACAAGCAAAGTATAGAAGAAAATCCACTGTCACTGCTTTTCAATAATAAATATGTTTCGTTCATATATGCCTATATATTAACAATATTTCCAAATTCAAGTAGGTGTATCTCAGAAATATTGTGTAATAGAAAAAAACTAATGGTATATTTGGATTCAGGACATGTAGATATGATGCTATTTCTTTGTGGACAAAGAAAAATATTTTTTTGATAAACCAGTTACGTGACAATGTTTGCAATTTTTAGTGTATTTATCCCAATACTAAAAAAAGACCGTCACGCAAAAACCATAGGTGATGGGAAATTTCTGATTAGATTTTTGAGTTCAGCATGAAAAGTTACACTAGAAACATAATCAGGTTCTCTTGTGCAAAAATCTTGTTGACCAGTGTTATTGTACAAATAGTTCTAAACTTAACAAAGTTCTCATATGATAGAGTATATACAGAAAGAGAATTTGGTAATGTTTCAAAGTATCTACATACAATTTGATTAGTCAGAGGGCAAGTTAAAAGAAGATGCTCTGGTGATTCAACACCTAAGCGGCATTCACATGTTGGATCATTGATAACATTCAGTTTGAATAGGAAATTTAAGAAGGGTCCTTTGCCTGTTAAGAATAAAGTAGTGAATTTATCAGAAGAAATAAAATTTAGGACAGCAATTGGAAATAATTTCTTGAACAGTTCATTCGATTGAGAAAGATAAAACTTAAATTTTAAATCCAGATATAGTTTATTTAATTATTTTTGAAGGTTTTTTTTAGTGTTTAATCTGTGAGAGAATTTGTCATATTATACTTTGTTTGTGATAATTCAAGATAATCGGACAGTAAAGGAGTTTTCGCTAGTATATGTGTGATTGTAAGAAGATGAAGTCCTATAAGCATGAATGCATCTAATAAGAATTTGATATTGTATAGAATTCAACTTAGATCTTTTTGCTGCAGTGGTAAAAGGAAACAAAATAATTGATGCATAGCTTATTGTAGTATAGCTTATTTGTAGCATAGTTTTATATAAGATCAATATACGCCGAGAATCAATGCCTCAAGTACGTGCACATATTGAGAATAATATATTCTTAAGTTTCGTATCTTTCATAATTATATTGTCAACATGTGTTCCAAAATTAATCTTATTCCTTTGTATATGATTTTTAAAAATAACTCCAAAAAATTTAAGTTTCTGATGGTTGAATTATTTTCCCATCAAAATAATGGGCAATTTTTCATAGTTATGTAGATAGAGTATACCTGTTTTGTTTGGACTTAGTGAAAGTTTTACCTTTTCACACCAGGCTTTGATTTTTATTAGACAATTGGTAATATTTTACTGAAGATATTAGATGTTTGAACTCCATACCACAAATGTCACATCATCCGCGAAAGCAATTACTCTAGCAAAACTTTCGTTAAAAGATAAGTTGAAATCATTAAGTAATATATTCCAAAGAATAGGAGAAATAATACCACCCTCTGGGGACATCCCTTATTTATCTTTCTTATACACTTTACATTAGTATATTTAAACTTTACACTCCGGTCTTCAAAGTAAGAATTATTTATTTTTATAAGTACCGCTGGAAAATTTGCCTTGTTCAATTGTTGGAGAATTGCCGGATGCCATGCGTTGTCGAAAGCTCCGCTGATGTCCACTGTTATTATTGCCATATTTTCTGTTTCTCTTTTCTGAAGACCTAATTTAGTTATTTCTTGTAAAGCAGAGATTGTTGATTTTTCTTGTGTAAATCCATGTTGAGCAGGATGCATAACATTATTACTATTAATATGATTTAAAAGTTCAATATGAATTAGACTTTCAAAATCTATATTAATAAAATGCAAATTTCATAAGAGGACATCACTAAAAACTTTCGTTACAATGCATCAATTTCAACCAAATTTTCAACATTTATGTAAAACGAGATGGAGCAGGTTTTGCTTAACATCAAAATATTTTTCCCTAACATTAACATGCGTAACTTAGCTGTTATCGATTAAATACAAAAAATCAACAGAGTTAATTTTATTTATATATAAATACAAAAAAAAAAAAAATCAGCAATTCATTCAACTCAATCTAAAAAAATATTCAAAACAAGCAATTTTAAGATAACACCATATGTAAAACAGTCGGCCAAGAAAACAACAACGATATTACATCTTTCTCACATATTCACACACAATCTTGATTAATAATTAAAACTAATCTTCAACATTGTTAATTATACTTCATAATATATAATATTCGTTAGGCAAACTTTCACTCGGATAAATGTAATATAAAAAGCCAACAATGAAGAATGAATGTAAGATAAAAAGCCAACAATAAGAGTAAATATAATATAAAAAGCCAACAATGAAGAATGAATGTAAGTTAAAAAGCCAACAATGAAGAGTAAATATAATATAAAAAGCCAACAATGAAGAGTGAATGTAAGATAAAAAGCCAACAATGAAGAGTAAATGTAATATAAAAAGCCAACAGAGTGAATGTAAGATAAAAAGCCAACAATGAAGAGTAAATATAATATAAAAAGCCAACAATGAAGAGTGAATGTAAGATAAAAAGCCAACAATGAAGAGTAAATGTAATATAAAAAGTCAACAGAGTGAATGTAAGATAAAAAGCCAACAATGAAGAGTGAATGTAATATAAAAAGCCAACAATGAAGAATGAATGTAAGATAAAAAGCCAACAATGAAGAGTGAATGTAATATAAAAAGCCAACAATGAAGAGTGAATCTATCTATATATATAAAATTGAATGTCTGTCTGTTTGTCTGTACTCTATAGATTCAAAAACCATACATCCAATCGCCGTGAAATTTTGGGATATTATAAGTATATCACCGGGAAGGTTTTTTAAAAATAATTTCCTGAATATCTTGAATATCCTTAGAGTTATTTGCAGATTTGTAGATTTAACTCGCAAGCAGCGCCCCAATTGTGACGATGATAACAATATATCGAGAGATTCAAATTTACGAGTTTCAAATTATCAAAATATATCTTTTTTTTAATGAGTTTTTAGAGAATTGTTTTAACAAGTGTTCGCTAGACAAACCTTTACTCGGGTAAAATCCCGGGCGAAGCCGAGTACGTTTTATAAGTTTATAGAGAATTGTTTTAACAAATGTTCGTTAGACAAACATTCACTCGGGTAAAACCCGGGCGAAGCCGGGCACATCCGCTAGTTTTTACCTAAATTAGAAGACAAGCTTATAGGGCGGTAGGCTTTCGGATCTTTATAATTTTCTTTATTAGTTTTTTTTAATAATCATTACTGCTGACTTTCTCAAGGCCTCCGGATAATAATTAAGTCCAATACAAGCATTGAACAATTTTGTTAACACAGGAGATATATGATGAACTGCCGTTTTGATCATCTGATTGCTTATATGATCTATACCTGGAGCCTTGCCATTTTTGAGTTTTTCAATTATTGAACAGATTTGAATATTATCAAAATAAATGATTTCATCATTAGAAAAAGTATAACTCTTGCAATGGATTAGTGCAATAATGGAATGCATAATGACTGTTACATTTATTTTTTACTAGCCGAATGACCCTGGCAACGCCCGGGTTTTACCCGATTAAATGTTCTTATTCAAATACTATTTGATACAATTATAAATTGATGCCGTGGATGTCACTCTTGTGAAACCCCCCGCTCAAAACTTTGTGTGTTTTTAGAATATAAAAATAAAATTGTTAATTTTCACAACTTTCAGTTGCACGATAAGTAGATGCCTTTTTCTTAATATATATCTATATATATATATATAATGAATGTATGTGTGTCTGTCCTTTATGCCTGACCAAACCACTCATTGGAACGCCATGGAACTTTGGGTAGTTATTTAGTATAGTACTGGGAAGGTTTCTAACAAATATTTTTTTGAAATAACTTTTCGCCTAAAAATAATCAAGATAAATATTCTAATTTATCAGTTATAATTCAACAATCTGCTCTAAATGTTATCATGATGATACGATGATTTTGTAATGTAGAAAATTAGGAAAGACAAAATTCAGGATGACACGGAAATTTATTTGAGACAAGAATAATGATACAATTCCAAGGCGAAATACTATTCCTTTAACTTCCAATTACCGAGGGAACCAATTAATATTGATTTTATTCAACTTATCGAGTATTTTTAAAGTACCGAAAAAAAATGTTCACTTTATCGAGAGATTCGTTAGACAAACCTTTACTCGGGTAAAACCCGGGCGAAGTCGGGTACGTCCGCTAATAGATAATATAAATGAGTTTTAAAAATTGTAAAAAAAAAAATGCATCGGCCGGGAATCGAACCCGGGCCGCCCGCGTGGCAGGCGAGCATTCTACCACTGAACCACCGATGCTTATAAGAAATGGCCATATTTGGGTATTTATTCCATTCACAAGAGCAAACGATGACAGAATTGATTGTTGGTGACTATGATACTTGTATATATTATTAATCCATTATTAATATATATATATATATATATATATATATATATATATTGAATCAATTGATTTAAATCTCCCAGACATATATTAAACAATCAAACAGGCTTCTGGAGATAAGTTTCTTTTCATTTTATTAAAGCAGTCTCAAGCTTTCGGGTATCTCTTTTATTTATAAATTAAAAATCAAATATAGATAGAATATAATATACGAAAAATATTGAAAAATTTATCAACAAAATATTAGGCACACACATCTCTATAATATATTTAATAAAATATGTAAATTTAAAGGCAGACAATATTTTCGACATTTCTCAGGAGAATCACTCAAAAATTGCGGCAAACGGTACCCATGCAGACGATGAGTTTCCAAGCCGAAGGCTTTTATTTTTCTCTCTCAAGGAATAATTATTTTTATGGCATTTTTAAGGCTATAGATTAAACAATAAAATAGGCTGGGAGGCGCCATTTAATTAAGGTTTTATTAGCTGGGTTTATGCGCAATTTTAAAACGGGAATTTAAAATGTTGACTAGAAGGATTGTGCTATATGTAGAGGAAACTAAATTTATTAAGGGAAAGTCTTTGACTCAGTATGGGAGAAAGGAATAATATTTGGGCTATTAAATCCCTTTGTTTTTAAAGCTCTAAAAGTTTTTTTTACGTATTTTTTTATGGTTAGGGGTGGAGGGCATTTTATGGTATTGGTTTGCTACTGAGCTTTATGCAAATCAGCCTAGAAAATCTATCCAGCTTTTGAATTTTAGAAACCTTTATATATTATTAATATATATAGTCACGACCGTCTGTCGTGGCCTCTGTCACGGATAATATACAGTTATCATCGTCATGCGTTCTTAATTCTGTCACCGTTTGCTTTTGGTTCAGTGGTAGAATGCTCGCCTGCTACGCGGGCGCCCCGGGTTCGATTCCCGGCCGATGCATTTTTTTTTTTTTACAATTTTTAAAACTCATTTATATATTATACAAGAATGACATCCACGGCGCCAATTTATAATTGTAACAAATAGTATTTGAATGAAAGCATTTAATCGGGTAAACCCCGGGCGTTGTAGATTATAAACACAAGGTAATAAGACCACATCCATGATAAGAAACAGTTTGGATTATAGATTATAAACACAAGGTAATAAGACCACATCCATGATAAGGTACAATTTGGATTATAGATTATAAACACAAGGTGATAAGACAACATCCATGATAAGGTACAGTTTGGATTATAGATTATAAACACAAGGTAATAAGACCACATCCATGATAAGGCACAATTTGAATTATAGATTATAAACACAAGGTAACAAGACCACATCCATGATAAGGTACAATTTGGATTATAGATTATAAACACAAGGTAACGAGACCACATCCATGATAATGTACAGTTTGGATTATTACTATATATAGTCACGACCGTCTTTCCTCATCGGCCGCCTCTGTCACGGATAATATACAGTTATCATCGTCATGCGTTCTTAATTCTGTCACCGTTTGCTTTTGGTTCAGTGGTAGAATGCTCGCCTGCCACGCGGGCGCCCCGGGTTCGATTCCCGGCCGATGCATTTTTTTTTTTTACAATTTTTAAAACTCATTTATATATTATACAAGAATGACATCCACGGCACCAATTTATAATTGTAACGAATAGTATTTGAATAAAAGCATTTAATCGGGTAAACCCTGGGCGTTGCCCGGGTCATTCGGCTAGTATTATTAAAAACAAAAACCCTATCTTTTTACCTGGGATCTACCCAAGTGAATGTTTGTCCAATATTGTATCAAGCAAAACTAATATTATTGTTAAAAAATAGTACAAATGTGATATTGTACTGGGATAAGGTGCATAATTATGAAAAAAAAAAAAGGCATCTCCTTATCGTGCAACTGAAAGTTGCTGATGGCTTGCGCCATCCATCGGAATAAATATCAACTATTCTCGTTGATTTTTAATTATTCCAGAATTGGCCAAATACCCATTCTTGATTAATCAAAAAAAGCTAACCATGGACGCGTTTCGGGCTGTTGGCCTTCATCAGCGTGGTGCAAGCTGTACCTCAACGACCAAAAAAATTGGTCATTTAAGGTATCCTGAAAAATCATGAAACGGGTAGTTAAGGCCAGAATTGCGTGAGACCGCGACACAATGTGAAAAAATAGTACAAATGTGATATTGTACTGGGATAAGGAGCATAATTATGAAAAAAAAAGGCATCTCCTTATTGTGCAACTGAAAGTTGCTGATGGCTTGCGCCATCTATCGGAATAAATATCAACTATTCTCGTTGATTTTTAATTATTCCAGAATTGGCCAAATACCCATTCTTGATTAATCAAGAAATGCTAACCACGGACGCGTTTCGGGCTGTTGGCCCTCATTTTGTTGTTGAGGTACAGCTTGCACCACGCTGATGAGGGGCAACAGCCCGAAACGCGTCCGTGGTTAGCTTTTCTTGATTAATCAAGAATGGGTATTTGGCCATTTCTGGAATAATTAAAAATCAACGAGAATAGTTGATATTTATTCCGATAGATGGCGCAAGCCATCAGCAACTTTCAGTTGCATGATAAGGAGATGCCTTTTTTAAAAAAATAATTATGCACCTAATCCCAGTACAATATCACATTTGTACTATTTTTTCACATTGTGTCGCGGTCTCACGCAATTCTGGCCTTAACTACTCGTTTCGTGATTTTTCAGGATACCTTAAATGACCAATTTTTTTTGGTCGTTGAGGTACAGCTTGCACCACGCTGATGAGGGCCAACAGCCCGAAACGCGTCCGTGGTTAGCTTTTCTTGATTAATCAAGAATGGGTATTTGGCCAATTCTGGAATAATTGAAAATCAACGAGAAAAGTTGATATTTATTCCGATAGATGGCGCAAGCCATCAACAACTTTCAGTTGCACGATAAGGAGATTCCTTTTTTTTCTAATATTATTGTTAGTATTAACTTTTGTATTATACTTTAGTTTCGAATTAATTAGTATTGTGAAATATTAATTCATCAATAATTCATTAACTTGAATTTAAATTTTTTTGTTTATTAACAATGATTTAAAAAAAACATATATTCAAGATTTATTCATATTTAAAATCTAGAATTAATGGTATTCTTGTTTCGCGTTGGCCTGTTGGCCCTCATCAGCGTGGTGCAAGCTGTACCTCAACGACCAAAAAAATTGGTCATTTAAGGTATCCTGAAAAATCATGAAACGAGTAGTTAAGGCCAGAATTGCGTGAGACCGCGACACAATGTGAAAAATATTTCATATATAAAATCTAGAATTAATGGTATTCTTGTATGTAGTCTTAAGCCCAGAATTGACTGTACCTAATGTAGAGGTTTCTTCTCTCTCTCTTACTGTATATGTGTATTTCAAATAATACTTTATGAATGTATTAATATCTGCTTTGTTCTCTTTTTTACTATATTTTTACCTAGTTTTCCCCACAACTTATATTTACCTTATAAGAATTTTAATTGTTAACACTCTATTTTTCCTTTTTCAAAAAAGACAACTTTTACTGCCGTTACTGCGATATAAATGAAATCACTTGAGAACACAATATTAATATGAACCACTTGGAATAAACTTTTGATATATGGGGTGATTTTTATGCAGTTAAAAACATAATGTCAATTTTTTACTTATTAATTTTTTATTCGGTAATCCCGGCCGGCAATTATACGTCACAGAAACGGCTGTGCAATTCATTGCAAATTTTAAAGGAATATATATAATAATATTAATGTGTGTAAATATACATTGTATAAATTTATATATTGTCATGTACCATAATTATAATAAATGTTACAGTCCCAAATATATATAAGAATCAAAGCTCCAGTTTTAAAAGAATTTTAAAAATAATCCTACGCGTCTATAATAGTTTCGAATTTTCAGGACAGGCATATACGCAAATATTTTAGCTTTATTAATAAAAAAAAAAGATTTTAAATATTTCTATATTGTTGAACCTTCATGTAGTGTTACTTTGTGGCGAGTGTAGATTGATCCAACGCAGGCAAGGCCAGAGCAGGTAGTAATAATTTAAATTTATATTTTACAAGGTAGCTATATTTTCAACCTTCCACGTCCTAGTCTTAATATATATTTACAGTGAAGGGTTAAAGTCACGTCATGGGATTATAATCATCTACAGAGTAAGGCACAATAGATTACTATATTTGAAATAAATTTTAAATATATACTCTTAGGCAAAACATAAGGAAGTTGTAACTTTTAGCATGTATTTCGGGATTCAGACAATACCTTTGAAAGATATTTGATACACAGTGACTTTTATTGAGACACACTAGATAAGCAAGTGTGAGCATAATTGCCTCTGTCTCCTAAAAAAAAAAAACAGACGACCGGCGACATCAAAGACTTTCCACTTCCTCAAATTTTGTCAATGAGTGTATAGTGTTAAATTATGATAATTTATTTACATATTAAAAATAATAACAAAAAGCCTTTCTATTTTTCGAACCACTCTAAGCTCAATTCTTTATAAATAAATTTAAAAAAAAGTTGATTTTAGGTAATACTATCCCGTATAAGTCTCCACAATGTATCCCAAAGAAGCTTTAACTCAAAGAGACTTCGATTTAGATCTAGGAAGAGTCATCTCCGTATTATTCGAAGTTGTTCGAGATCGCGATGATTTGCATATTGAGTTTGTTACCGCTTGCGTCTCTACAATATTTGACTTATCCGAGTGAAATTTTGACGCGATAATAGAGTTAGGTTCGGATGGTGTTGCTGGCATAGTTTCACCTCCAGAATATGCTAATTATTCTATAACTCAATTAGAATATTCTGAGTCGGTAAAGGATTGTGCTAATCATATATCAATTAACAACTCATCGCTTATACTAGTGGTATGACTACTGTGTGTCCTCTGATAATAAAAATATATATATTTATTTTAAAATAGGTTTGTTTAGTACAAACAACATTCATTCAGATACAAACAGGGCGGATCCGAGTCATATTCATGAATATATTAGAAAACTTAGATTCTCTAGGAAACCACTGAGCTAGGAAAAATACACGCTAATTGGCTGTAAAATCAATGGTATTGGGCGGATTAAAGTCATGCGACAGAACCAATCAGAGGACGAATAAATTGAACACCATAGATACATATAAACGGCGTAAGGCGTACACTATATGATTTAAAATATTTAAAAGTGAATATGTGGTTATCAAGGTGTGGAAGAAAATTGCACCTCCTGATAGTACAATTGATGTTGTTGATCGCTCTCTAAAATTAATCTACCCAACAAAGCCTCAAGCAACACACCTTCTCTCTCTAATATAAATACATATATAAGCTGATTACGTATAATTTAAATTCTGAAGGAGAAGTTTTTAAAAGTAGTATATGTAAAGTTGGAGATAATGAAATCGAATTTTGACGGGAAAAGTTTTCTTCCTAAGAAATTTTGTGAGCGACTTGAGCGCTTTAGTGTATATGGATATAACCCCCTCACAGTTAATTTACAACCTAAAGTAGTCCTCTATTTAGAATTCCTTAACATCACTTTCAACTCCTAGAAGAATATTTTTTTTAAAGAAAGGTTCATAAAGCTAGGGATTATTTTTAATGGCACTTGTCGCGCATACTAATATCGCTGTTGACATTTTTGTTTTCCTGCCCATTTAATCCCAGTCAAACGATCTTTTCAAAAAACGTTACTCTGTGGTAATTAACTGGAATGGCGGTAAAATAAATTTTATATATTTTGAGGAGTTTAGGTGTGTGTGTGGTTTAATAGTAATTCTTTTTATTCTTCACATTTTTTGAATAAATAACACAAATTGCTACAAAAATTATTTAAGCTAAATTTAAAAAATGTATACCTATATAATTTATAGAAAGCATATTTCCACAATTATTGAATGGAGGCGAAAAAATATATGGATAGCTCATTAGTAGTAAGCCCTTCATTAGGTAAGAATATTTTATTATAAATTTATTCAGCTATATACATGAATAAATTTCTAATAATTTCGGTAGAAATAAATAAGAAAACATCAATTTATCTTTAGAATAACAGAATAAATAATTGTATATATTGTTGTGTAACCATGGCGCGACCCTGAATGCCGGACACGTGGGCGCGACTAACACACGCTCGCTATCTTAACTAGCAAGGCTCACGATTTTGATTTTTTAAAAATTATTTTAATTAATTTTTTTTTCAATATATTTTAATTAATTTTAAACTCTCTCTGTGAGTAATCGAACAACCGAGTTCGGCGAGAAATTGCACTTTGACCACGGACCAACTTTCTTGCTTGCTCTTTTATTTATTTTGTAGAGAATTGGGGACTTAAGTTCCATTTTTGGATCAACGCAAAATGAAGAAGGCCCGACCCGCACCGACCGACCCTACAGAGGACCGACCCGAGTGCCAAGAAGATACAGACAAGATGCATCCCCGGACCAGCCCCAACCCTGGCACCAATAAAAAGTTACATCCTTTAGTACGGCCTTGTGACTTACAGGCTCCCACACAACGCGTGGTGGAGATGAGCGGCGACCCAACCTCTACGAGCGAAAACGTCTACAACCACATAATGGAGCTACAGAAATTCAATCCCGAGGAGGAAGACCTGGAAGATTTCGTGGAAGACATAAAAATATGGCTAAGGACATCGAACGTACCAAAAAAATTAATTGTCGAAAACACTGATGAGATACCTACCACAACGAGCCAAGGAATTCATGTGATAACGGAAGCTCTGGAGACCCTCTACCCAAAAAAACGACAGCCAGGCGAGAAAAAGAGGCGAATAACTAAGAAGAAAAGGAAGGCCTCTACTCACGAGAGGAATCTGGAGATACCTGACGGACCTGGTTACAGCAAACGCAACAGCGGGTAAATTCTCCCCGTTTGCCTCCAAGACCGACCTCCTAATGGCACTAGCCCCACGAGACTGCCTTATTTTAGCGGCGCCATTAAACAAGAAAGACGCGGAGGCGCTGGACCCGTCAGTGGACGACTACTTCAAGGCAGCAAGCTTCCTCGACGCAGTTGCAGAGAAGGAACTAAACGACGTTGAAGACAAGTGGGAAACCGTGGCGAAACCGAGGCAGGACCGGAGGGAATACAGACCACGAGCAAGGATACGATCCAAGACCTCAACTACGGACTGAGACCCCGGCAGAGAAGGCACGCCGGTACACGACGCTCGACGGGACCCCAACATGTTTCACGTGCAACCAGCCGGGGCACATACACAACAACCGCCCCAGGACAAAATACGGTAAGAACAATTTTCGTATTGGCTCTGGGTACGATGACAACGCCTTCTACAACAACAAATGTAATGCACGTACGGTTGAGGGGGTAGCGGACAGCGGAGACACTAACGAAATCGAATTTATAGTAAGAGGGGAATCGCAAGGCAAACAAAAGACAACACACAAAATACCACACGATAAAACCGTTAACAGCGAAAACGGCAGAGTCACAGAAAGAATTCGTTGGACAAAAATGAAAAACTTTACCATGACGACACGGTTCAACGAACTATATAAGGCGAGAATAATACGAGGTGTATTCAAAAAGTATCGCGACTTTTGAATTTTCGCGGGTTACGTATATTCGAATTTCGATGTTTTTGTGGCTTTATGTTGGTACTCATGTCTCTCACTTATGCTGACAAGCTCGGCCATTTTGAATGTTCACTTAATTGTTGACAGCTGCTTTGCTTGCAGGTGTTTTGGATCGTCTTCGATTTTTACCTATTAAAAAAAGTGGATCAAAGAACCTGTATCAAATTTTGTGTGAAAAACGAAATTAAGTGCGCGGATGCATTCCGAATGTTGACTGTGGCATACGGAGAAGCTACCCTGGACCGAAGCAACGTTTATCGGTGGTACAAAATGTTCTCAGAAGGCCGAGAAGATGTGAACGACGAAGAGCGTGCCGGACGCCCGAGCACTTCAACAACAGACGAAAAAATTAATGAAGTGGAGAAAATGATATTGGCCAATCGTCGAATCACCGATAGAGAAGTTGCTGAGGACCTAAACATATCGATTGGCTCGTGCCATTCGATTTTTATCAATGATTTGGGCATGAGACGGGTCGCCGCGAAATTCGTACCAAAATTGCTCAATTGCGACCAAAAACAGCATCGCATGAACATTGCTAATGAGATGTTGGACTCTGTTCGCGACGACCCAAATTTGCTCCAGAGGGTTATAACTGGTGACGAAGGTCTAGGCGGCCGCAGGAATTTGTTGTTGCCTCGAAGGCGCAGGGACCTCAGGATGGCGGGCTGCAGAACTCCGTAGTCTAGCTCAAGGACACTTGAGGCGGCCTCCCACAGGCTCAGCAGTCTCCTCCTTCTGGGCGGGAGCCAGACGTCAGGAGCCGGCGGTGTCAGCCCCGCCCGGCAGCGAACCAGCCAAGAGTAGCCGTTGGCGGCGCCGCGAAGAGAGGCCTGGACCCCCTTCAGGCAGGCGAGCTGAAGCTGGCCCACGATGTCAAGCAGGCCGAAGCCATCATCGGAGACTGGACGAGCCAGGATGCGCCCGGGTAGCCACAAGAATCGGCTCGTACCCCACACGAAGCGCGCCAACCGCGCCTGCAGCCGGCCGATGGTGGTGTCAGGTGGAAAGTAGCCGTGGAGATGGTGCAGGAACGAACCCAGGACTAGGCTGTTGGCCGCGCGAGCACGACGCACTAGCGACAGGCCGCGGATGAAAGGTGACCACCTCGCGATGGCTCGCTCCAGCAGCCCCATCAGGTGGGAGGCCTGGGAGGCGACGGTGTTCCTGGTGGTGATGGTGCAGCCCAGGACGGTCAGCGACTCGGACGTCCAGGAGATTCCCAGAGGAGAATCCGTCCGGTGCTTCTAGGAACCGCACCAGAGCCCGCAGCTCTTCTTTAAGTTGACAGCCACCAGTTACAGAGTTAAAGAGAAATGATAAAGGCAAATTCATTTTCCTCCATACATTCATAAACTATTGTATAAGAGTCGCGTCAATTTTATTCAAATAAGTGCACTGTAAAAAAATATTTTTCGAAAATAAAAAGACAAATCAACTCAAAACTAACAATTTAAATCATTTCAAATTTGCATAAGATTACAGATCTCACTAGAATATTGGATAAATCTGATATTAAACTAAGAATAAGAAAATAAAATGCAAATTTAAAAGTTTTTATGTGGGGAGAATTTATTTCCGCACGTATAAATATCTCTATATGACAGAAGAAAAATTTTATACACTAAGACATAGTCAGAATATAATTATGATGACCATTTTTGAATAAATAATTTTCATTCAATAACTATATACAAGCATTATCATATTTTAAATATTTCATTTTGTTTATATATATGCTAAGTGTTGTTTGCATTAGACCGCTCTCTCTTGAGCATTTTAGATAGCAAAGCGCCATCTAGTGGAATAAAAATCAGCTAAGCCTTATTACATAACATTTGGCCAACCCATTATCTTGCTAAATCAAGAAAAGCCAACTACCTACGCTTTTAGGGTGTTGGCCTTTGTCAACGTGGTGTAGGCTGTACCTCAACCACCAAAAATATTCCCCTAGAGACCATCAAAAATCAAGAAATGGATAGTTATGGCCAAATTCCCGTGAACACATAGAACATGTGAAAAAAAAAAAATATATAACAAATAGTCAGGTGGTAATATTAAAAATAAATTAGGCACATCCCGACCGCTCACATCTAGTGCCCTCTAGTGGAATAAAAATAAGCTAAACGATTGATTTATATTTAACTCAGAAACCTTCTTCATAGTGTTACATGGATGACAAGGCCAAGATACTAGAGTAAAGTTGGGGAAAGAGGAGTGGACTCTAGCGGCCCCCGCTGCCATGTGGCAGGTGCTAAAAACAGCATTCCTGTGTAGGGGAGGACAGAGTCGGGTGACATCAGCGGCAAGGAGAAGACCTAGCTACTTGCCTCCGGGCATGTGGATGATCATGCAAGGTGGTGCCAGGAGAGCCTGACATCGGAGCGGCCTACAAGCCGGTGTAAGTCCAGGCTGAACTTGAATAGTGTGGAACGGGGGGTTCCACAAGAGGACATCCACGGCGCCAAGGATACTTCTGACGGGGAGTTGAAGGCAAGTCCCACTCATTGTATTCCTTTTGTTAGTGAGACATAATAAAGCGCTAACTTTAGCTGCAATCCCTTCGAATTCACGTGTGTATCTTTGTGGCATCCATAGTGTCTGGGTACGACGTAACAATATTATTTTCATTCCATTCCTCTGTACATATATTTTCTATTTCTAGTTAACTACTCTTATTGCATAATTCAATCTACTATACTAGTAATTTTGTTGTTGTATATTTTTATTTTATATACTTATCACTTTAAATATAATAATACAAAAGTGTAATTATACTGTAATCAGTTTCATAAATTATAATTCAAGGGTCACTCCAATAGTAATCAATATTGAATAAAAAATATATTAAAAAACAATTATACCAT
Organism: Cordylochernes scorpioides; assembly: GCA_030710605.1. NCBI lineage: Eukaryota > Metazoa > Arthropoda > Arachnida > Pseudoscorpiones > Chernetidae > Cordylochernes > Cordylochernes scorpioides. Next base: position 70,177,683 of record CP092866.1, read on the forward strand.
TAAAATATACATGCATTTTTACCTAACATAAACATTTTCATAAAATAGCAACAACAATGACTCAGAGGGCGCGAATTTGTTTACAGCGCCAGCAGTAATTTCTAAACATTGCATCAGATACAATGCTAGAGAAAGTTTACCCCCGCCATGATTTTTTATGATTATAAAAGTAATTCAACTTCTGAAGAATCCCATGAAAGATAGATTAAAGCTTCAGGAGATAATTCTCCATCTTTTAGAACAGTTTATAATTAGTTTAATGAATTTAAATTTGGAAAAACAAACCTTGAAGGTGAACCTCGTTCAGTTCGACCAAAAACAGCAGTGACCCAAGAAAAAATTGAGCTGGTAAGATTTTTACTCAGAGAAGATCTGAAAATTACGTATTAATAGTTAGAGATAAGTGTGAGCATTGAAACGACAGCAATCAACACCATCATTAATGATCATTTAAAATACAGAAAACTTGTTAGTGGGTTGGTACTTCACAGCTTGACTGAAGGCTAACAACTTGGTAGCGTTAAATGGTGTAATTAAATTTTGAGAAAATTTGATGAAGGCATCAAAGGCTATAGGCTATAGGCGACGAAAACTTGCATTTACAATTTTGATCCAGAAACAAAACGGCAATCTACTCTTTGGTGCTCTTCAAAATCACCTCCTCATAAAAAGTTCGCAGAGTTCGAAATGTTGGAAAACAAATGGTCGCCAAAATAAATAGACGCTTTTTACATTTCAAATAAAATTGTACTTATTAAATGAACATAATCGAAATCTGTGTTGTGCAAAGAATTTCTTTACGCGAAAAATCAAAATTTATTTCAAGGAGAATTAACGATCAAATATAACCTTAGGGATGAGGTATGAAAGGATGAATTGTGAGAAGAGTAATGATAAACGGAAAAATAAAAGTTGCCAGGGATGGGAATCGAACCTACAGTGTTCCGCTTACCGGGCAGATGCCATGTCCACTAGGCTACCATGGACATATTTTTCCTTTCGTAAATATTGTACATAAAGTAATGTATAATACAATATAATATATTGCGGCTTGTGATTGAAAAATGACATTTGAAAATTATCCCGCATCTGTTTCTTTTTAAACGAAAAATCACAATTTATTTCAAGGAGAAATAACGATCATTTCTAATCTTAGGGATGAGGTATGAAAGGATGAATTGTGAAGAGTAAAGAAACACATGTGGGATAATTTTCAAATGTCTTTTTACAAAGAATTTCTTTATTAAGTAAAATATTTATTTTTAATCAATATTTTTTTAAATTCTTCCAATATTTCTTGTGGCCAACGCCTTGTTCCTAAGGGAACAAAACTGTTTTTGAGAGGCCGCCTATTATTTAACGTTTCTATACAACTGCTATAAAATTTGAAAATGTAAAATATACAAAATTAACTTTATAAAAGACAATATTCCGAAGTACAATAACATATGGTCAAATAATATGGATTTCTATATATAAGCAAGAAAGCCAAAGACAAACTATTAAATAACAATATACAATAAATTCCCTGTGCAGTATAATATTCTAAAACACTGCATACAGGCCTATACTACAACATCGTCAAACTGTATACATATACTAACACAAATACCAAAACTCACAGATTACATAGAATCCAACATATGGAAAAATTAAATAGGCTACAATGAATTTAATTTATCAAACAGAAAAGAAATTGCCAACTATAACGAAAGAAAAATACAGGAATACTATGAAGAATCCAACAATAATTTCAAACGTTTTTTCATATTCTCTCAAATACCAAATTTTGTCAAACCAAATTTCTACAATGTTCAATTCTTTATGGGTCATGGTAACTTCAAATCATATCTCTTTAGAATTGGAAAAATAGATTCCCCCAGATGCTCATGTGGAGCGGAAGAAGAAACCCTCGAACATATTGTTACGTCGTACCCAGACGCTATTCGTGTACTTTGTCTACTCGGGATGCCACAAAGATACACACGTTAGTTCGAAGGGATTGCAGCTAAAGTAGGCGCTTTATTGTATCTCACTTAATAGGAGGAATACAACAGTGGGACTTCCCCGTCAGAAGAATCCTTGGCGCCGTGGATGTCCTCTTTTGAAGCGTTTCGCTCCACACTATACCGTCTTGTAGATCGCTCCGATGTCAGGCTCTTCTTGCCGGATCATCCACACGCCCGGAGGCAAGTCGCAACGACTTCTCCTTGCCGAAGATGTAACCAGACTCTGTTCTCCCCCACACAGGAATGCTGTTTTTGGCGCCTGCCACATGGCAGCGGGGGCAGCTGGAGTCCACCCCTCTTTCCCCAACTTTACTCTAGTACCTTGGCCTTGTCATCCATGTAACACTGCCCCTTTCCTAATACTTTTCGTTCCGAAAAGGACTGATTTCACCAGCGGCGCTGATCGGGGGGCCCTTTGATCTCCCTGATGTCTCTGGCCACATGAGGCTCGTCAGCCTCCCGGAAGCGTAGCGGCAGGATTAGCGCCAACCCTTGTTTGCAGAGCCACACCCAAACTCGGGCTTTCTTCCACCTCTCAATCAGTTCCAACGCCTTTAATTTGTCTTTCTGTCTAGCACAGGACGATGGTTCTACACATGATGGAGGCTATATTTCACTACCTTCGATGCTTTCATCTGATATATGGATTTTTCCTTGTGAACACTGTAGCTGCGATGTACATTTCCAAAGAGTTTTTGTATTGTGCTTTGGCCGCTTCTTCGTGGATATCTGCATATCTGGATCTGGTAGATCGTGGATATCTGCAGTGGATGCGCTTTCTTAATCCACGCTGTCCATATCGTGGCCTTCCAGCATGTATTTGTCCTTGTTATACTTCCAGAAGTAGTCGAAAAGTTCCTTTCTTCTGTCGGTTTCCCATTGTCTTGCTTTAAAAGCTCTATTTTTCTAAATCCTTTAGACCTGGGCCTCTTCGTGCCGACCCCGCACTAGGCTGTGAACTTCTTAAAGCTGCTGGAAGTGTCGGATCCCGTGGTAGTGTCAACGTCGGTAGAACTCTTTTTAGGCAGCGGCTGTTGGATCTGCACCTTTTCGGGCGAAGGAACGAGGATGATGAGTACACATTCTTGGCACATATTTTCAGCTTGCATTTCAGACGACGGCGCTGACACATTACGCGCGACTTCCGCGTCACAGACATTGTCGTCGGACTTCCACAGAGCGTCAAATGCTCTATCCCGTTGAGTCGGGTCGTCGGCTCCAACTTCGGGGTGCTTCGACCATCTAGCCTTGTCGCACTTCCACGGAGCACCCAGCTCCGTACCGTCCAGTTGTATCGCCGCTGTAGCCCCTGACAGTCTGGCACCGTCGCAGAATTCAGCCACGCTGTCGCACTGTAGCTCACTAAGATCGTTGTTGTTCTCATGGGGTATATCGGAATGGATTCCAAGGATTGAATTTCCGCACTGTGTATCACCTGTAGGGCACTCTCCTTCCATCCGCTTTATTTGGTACAAAACACTCGTGCCGATGCCGTTGTCGGAGGCGATCAGCTCGTCCTCCTCCGCTACACAACTAGTCTGAATCATTTCCTGCTGTCGATATTTATCTGACTTCTGGATTACGGGATAATCTTGTAGCGTAGATTCTGACAGTCCACTTACGATGTCTCTCGACGTGATGGTCTTTGTTGTGATGGTCTTGCCGGGATCTTCATCACCTGGAATCGTCTTTTGTCTCCTCAGACTTTGAATACGTGGGCTCTTTGTTGTTTTGATTGTTTTTGAAAAGCCATTAGGATTTTCTGGCTGGTCTACATTGATCTCAACTTCGAAAGACATGGGTGTGGCAGAACGTTTGACATTCCGATTAAGCTCGAGTCGGCTCCTTCGAGATTCCAATGGAGTAATCCCTCCTTTAATCGATCTAACGTCTTCTCTGAACTCATCTAATTTCTGGTTCATCGGATTAAGCAATTTCTTGAATTTTTCAATTTCGGGATCGGTTAGTTTTTCCGTTTTTCTTTTCAAATTAGCACAAAATAAAACCCTTAATTAAAATTAACTAAGCTGCAATCCCACTTCTGACACCAAATGTTACGTCGTACTTAGACACTATTCGTGTACTTTGTCTACTCAGGATGCCACAAAGATACACACGTGAGTTCGAAGGGATTTCAGCTAAAGTTAGCGCTTTATTATGTCTCACTAAAAGAAGGAATATAATGAGTGGGACTTGCCTTCAACTCCCCGCAAGAAGTATACTTGGCGCCGTGTATGTCCTCTTGTGAAGCGTTTCGCTCCACACTATTTACATGCAGCCTGGACTACACCGTCTTATATGCCGCTCCGATGTCAGGCTCTCCTTAACGGATCATACACACGCCTGAGGCAAGTCGCCACGTCTTCTCCCTCCCTCAGATGTAACCCGACACTGTCCTCTCCCACACAGGAATGCTGTTTTTGGCGCCTGCCACATGGCACCGGGGGCAGCTGGAGTCACCCCTCTTTCCCCAACTTTACTCTAGTATAATTGTATAGCGAAAAACTAGTTTTACGAAGGAGCTTCTTTATTATGCTTGTGCTAGCTTTCGAACCTTTCGGTTCTTCAACAGGCGTGGCCAGTATGACTATACTAACAGGGTATAAGCGCGCTTGAGAGCCATTATATACAACATATATATTTACATGCGAAGTGATATTTCAAATATAATTAAAATAGAAATAAGAATTATGACTATGAAATATAAAATAAACTATGCAAATGAACTTAAAGATTTTTAGATAAAATTTTGGAAAATATACGCTAAAAGTTAAGTAAAATTATGATATTCACTTTATGTAAGTAGTGTGACACTTTAAAACCTGTATAGTTTAAAACCAATAAAATTTTAAAACACCTCAACACAGAAAAGCCAAGTGGGGGTCCACTCCAACCCGACCACTCTCCAGAGCATACAACGGGACAACTATTGAGATAATATATCATATATTTCCGGTAGATCTATTTTCCTATTGATGCTGTTTGTTTGTGATGATATAATGGACTCCAGTACCAATCTGTGCTGCTTATTGTTTATGTGTTGATATAGTACTTTAGGATGATCTAAGTTAAAGCTATGGCCAGTGTTTGAAATATGTTGGTATATAAGTGACTTCGGGTCTCTATTGTTTATGTTTCTTTTGTGTTCGGTGATTCTGATATACGCGGTTCTGCCAGTCTCCCCCACATAGGAGGCCGGGCAATCCTGGCAAGAACTGTCAAGATGGAGGTGTCACCTGCGCTTCAACCGAATATGCAAGGACCACCAGTTCATCCCACCGTCCCTCCGAATCAAAGACCCGGTAAAGAACCCTTTCTCAGAAAAGATAACAAAGAAGTTCCAGTGGTTCTCTCAAGTCCAAGAGCTAAAAGCTCTTCTTAACGTCTGTTTCTAAACGCTTTCATCCTATCGACATGTACAACTTTCACATCGTTCATTATGACCCCTCTTACTCTGAAGTTAACATCGGAGACCCTAGCTTCCACACGGAAAGGCCCATAGAGGTTGGTGTAACCTTCATTCTTATAAACAGCTAGCATTACCCGGTCTCCTTTGTCGACACTTCTGGAATAAGGTGGCCTAGGATTTATAAGCTTTTTAACAGAATTACCTGACATAAACTGTCTGACAGTTTCCTTTGCTTTCCGCATCACCCTTAACCTCTCAGCCCAAGTAGGCTTTCTAAAACTATTAACAGACCCAGCGCTACAATCACAGTTTCTGTTAAACTCAGTAGTTGGCAACTTTACAGCCTCGTTTTCAATGCGCTTCATTGATCTCTCTTCTAAGGAGCTTGAAACCATTGGCCTATGTGCACCGGCAACGTAGCTAAGGTCTACATAATCACGGTCCTCTGGTTTCAAGGAAATCATGTTGCCACGTTCCGTATTGGAGGCAACGGGATATTGAATCTCCTTATATCATTGATTCCCAGAATTCCATCGTAGCCCTTATCTCCGAGTGACATTAGCCAAAACCTTATCTCTCCCAGCTCGCTGCCGTTTTCGTTAACAACTTTACAGGTTTTAACACACGTGTAAGCGTCTGCTCGTGGCCTGTAACTGACACAATACGTAAAGTTTTAAGTGCATCGTCCCAATTCTCCTTCAAGACCTTGCACTTTTCAGAATCAATAATACTGACTTGGCTTCCTGTATCATATAACAGGTGCCGCATATTGCCGTTAATATTCACCTTAACTATTGGCAGATTACCAAACTGATCTCTGCCATAAGAACGTATGTTCACTATCTCGGCATTGTAAAGAGTATTGCGGTTGGCAAACATAGAATACTGTCTTGAGCAATCACTAGCTATATGTCCTAATCTACACTCAGGTGGACTCAGCTTGATTTCGCCCAACAATTTAGTCAGTTTTTATATCTCACCTCTAAGGTCTTTAATACACTGCTCATTTTCGTACTTCATCCTGTTTACACTGGCGCTAAGCATCTTCATCTCACCCTTAATGCTATTTATTTCTTCAACCCCTTCTACTGAACATACCCCTTTCATAAAGCTGCAACGTTGTTCTACACTATCCTCCGTGGCCATGACACTGACTGCTTTGTCTATTGATTTAGCCTCACTACGAACAATAGCCTCTCTATACTTATCGGGCACATTTTCGAGGAAAATTTCGAACACTAGGCTATCGTCAAATCTGTACTCTACTTTATATCTAATGGCCAGGAATCTTTCTTTAAAAACCATAGGACTCTCCCCAACTCTCTGCTTAAGACCTTCTATTAATTTAAGGCATTCCCTGATACCACTTGCTTTTTTAGAGTACAGTATGTTCAGTTTACTAACAATACTTTCGAAACTGCTATCGTTACGGATACCCATCTCCTCTAAGCTCAACCTAACTTCAGGGGATAGAGCCTTGAACATGAGCAGTGCTTTGACCTCAGAATCCCATTTGCCTACTCGAGCTTTAAGCTCGACTTCCCGAATGAAAGAATCGAGATCAACCCCATTTAACACTGACAAGTTAAGCATAGAGTTCACAAACATGATGGAGTACAAAAATAATAATAAACCACTCAATCAGAGAAAAAAACAGCACGTAAAAATTACAGGAATTTACACGTGCAAGGGCTCGCCCTGGCAAGGCTCGCCAATAACAAATGTTACTTTATATGGGTTACCACAAAATGCAATAAACTCGGGCCTACAGTAAGAGTAACTTAAACACAGAAAAAGGTACACTCAAGAGTACAACACCAACAACAAAAAGGGGGTAAATAAAAAAAGACACGATTTGTTAAATAAAATAAAAACAGTACTTATCTTTTATTCGCAGCGTTGATAAGGAGCGGACCGGGGTTACACAGGTATGCGAGAAGATCACGAGACAAGCACACAGAGAACGCTTTAAGCGTCTCCACTCGAACACACTCCGCGACTCCTCGCATTCCAGTTCAACCCTCTTTTATGTACAAACATGGCCACATTCGTCCAATGAGAAGGCGTGGAAAATCAGTTCACTCAACAAATAAACAACAAAATTATTTCCCCTAAAACCTGAGATATGATAAGAGTGCAAATATTTGTCAATATAATTTGACATTGGTAATAAATTAATACATTTAAAATATAAATAAACACACAAAATAATGATAATAATAATACACTTAAAAAAAAAAGAAATAAAAAAATTGAAATAAATATTTCTACAGGTAAACTCCGTATAATTGGTACAATTGTATAACGAATCACAAGTTTTACGAAGGAGCTTCTTTATTTATACTTGTGCTAGCTTTCGAACATTTCGGTTCTTCAACGGGCGTGGCTAGTATGACTATACTAACAGGGTATAAGCGCGCTTGAGCCATTATATACAACATATAAAATTTACATGCGAATATAATTAAAATAGAAATAGGAATTATGACTATGAAATATAAAATAAAACTATGCAAATGAACTTAAAGATTTTTAAAATTTAGATAAAATTTTGGAAAATATACGCTAAAAGTTAAGTAAAATTATGATATTCACTGTATGCAAGTAGTGCGACACTATAAAATTTGTAAAGTTTAAAACCTGTATAATTTAAAACACCTCAACACAGAAAAGCCAAGCTGGGGTCCACTCCAACCCGACCACTATTGAGATATTATACGATATATTTCCGGTAGATCTATTTTCCTATTGATGCTGTTTGTTTGTGATGATATGATGGATTCCAGTACCAACCTGTGCTGCTTATTGTTTATGTGTTGATATAGGACTTTGGGATGATCTAAGTTAAAGCTATGGCCAGTGTTTGAAATATGTTGGTATATAAGTGACTTCGGGTCTCTATTGTTTATGTTTCGTTTGTGTTCGGTGATTCTGATATACGCGGTTCTGCCAGTCTCCCCCACATAGGAGGTGGGCAATCCTGGCAAGAAACCGCGTATACTGCTCCGGTGGAGTGGATGGGATTGCTGGGTGTGTCTGCTTTAGTGATAGGATTCCTGAGAAGGGCAGCAAGATTGGGGGGGGAGCTGTTAAAATAAACTTGGATGCCATATGGGCGAAGGATTCTGGAAATGGTAACAGAGAACGAGGAATATGGAAGATAGCAAACGGCTCTATAAGTTGTGGAGGTCCTCGGAGCAGTGGGATCAAACGTGTGTTTATCTATGAATTTTCCCGGGTATCCTGCAGTGGTTAGAAGGGTGATAATTCTGTTTTTTTTCTATGGCTTTGAATATAGGTAATGAGCAATGCGTATGTATTCTTTTGGTTAAGGTCCTGACTGTAATCATTTTATAGGCTATCGGGCTATTGGAGGAGAAATGGGTGTATAGGGGTGGGATATTATTTTTGTGATAAACTGCTGTGTGTAATCTGTGTGGAGTGCGAATAATGAGGATGTCCAGAAAAGGTAATACTAGGTTTGTTTCTGTTTCATATGTAAATTTGATGTCTGCGTGAAAGGAATGTAGAGTGTTAAGAATAGGTTGGAGCTTATTCGGTTTGAGTATACAGAAGATGTCGTCCACATACCTCCTCCAATATGCAAGGACCACCAGTTCATCCCACCCTCCCTCCGAATCAAAGACCCGGTAAGGAACCCTTTCTCAGAAAAGATAACAAAGAAGTTCCAGTGGGACCTGTTAGAGTCCAGAATCCAGGGATGTCACTCCAATATCAGGATCATTTCTAAGACAGTGAAGGGCCTCATATTTCACATTCGCCAACTCCTTCCCATGGCAGAATTTACCGAAGTAATCATGTCCATCACTAGAGACATCCAACGCAAAGAAAAGATCCTTACAGGCAGGCAACAAACAAAGATGTCATATTGGGTAAAGAAATACCAGTTCCCGCAGTCCGCAGCCTTTCCAAACAATTCATCTAACGGAATAGTTAATTTGTCCTCGATGTCCTTAACGGAAAAGGAGGAAAGGATGTTAGCATTGGGGTTACATTACGTTCCTTCCGACAAGCCCGACATACCCAGGTTAATAGCAGGAGTGGAAGGTGCACTCAAAAACCTCAACCATATGGAAACCCTCAGGATTAGACACGCAGTTACCCAGGTCTTGCGCAGGCTCTATCATCCAGTGTCATATACCCGGGATCATCGCTTCCTTATCCTCAAGCTAAAAAAGACTAGTTCGCTGGTCATCACCAAGGCAGACAAGGGAAACCAGACGGTGTTAATGGATAGAGCTGATTACGAAGGAAAAATGATGAGCATACTCGCTGACACATCTACTTTTTCGAACATCCCAACATCTGCGAAAGACGCCATGGTCAGGTGCTACAAGTCATCACTTAGGGACTTGATGAAGGCGAAGCTGATCACCAAGGAACAATTCACTCAGTTCACCGGTTCCCTCACACGGGATGCATACATATATGGTGCTCCTAAAATACACAAGTCTGGGGTACCACTCCGACCCATCATAGCATACCACCTCTCCCCGGCACACACTTTAGCTAAATATCTGGCCCAGCTGTTGTCCCCCATCATGAAGAACAATCCTAACCAATACAACATTACGCACCCACCCAGTTTTATTCAAGAGATCACACAAATGCAGCCACCCGCACATCACACTATGGTTTCATTTTATGTTACAGCGCTATACCTCTCCCTTCCACACACCCTCATTTTAAACAAATTACAGTCGTTTCTCAAGTCAGCAGGTATTCAAGATCAAACTATAACCCTGATAACCCAGCTAACGTCCTTATGTCTTTCCATGAGTACCTTTACATTTAACCACCAGCATTATAAGCAGATCAGAGGCACCCCAATGGGCAGCCCTCTTTCATCCATAGTTGCTGAAGTCGTGATGGGGTCCTTGGACCGGTGGATCAATCAGACGCATTCTTCCGACATCCATTATTGGAGGAGGTATGTGGACGACATCTTCTGTATACTCAAACCGAATAAACTCCAACCCATTCTTGACACTCTACATTCCTTTCACGCAGATATCAAATTTACATATGAATCAGAAACAAGCCTAGTATTACCTTTCCTGGACATTCTCATTATTCGCACTCCACACAGATTACACACAGCAGTTTATCACAAAAAGAATATCCCGCCCCTATACACCCATTTCTCCTCCAATAGCCCGGTAGCCTATAAAATAAATACAGTCAGGACCTTAACCAAAAGAATACATACGCATTGCTCTTTGCCTTTATTCAAAGCCATAGAAAAAAACAGAATTACCACCCTTCTAACCACTGCAGGATACCCGAAAAAATTCATAGATAAACACACGTTTGATCCCACTGCTCCGAGGACCTCCACGACTTATAGAGCTGTTTGCTATCTTCCATATTCCTCATTCTCTGTTACCATTTCCAGAATCCTACGCCCATATGGCATCCAAGTCTACTTTAACAGCCCCCCCAATCTTGCTGCCCTTCTCAGGAACCCTATCACCAAAGCAGACATACCCAGTAATCCCATCCACTCCACCGGAGCAGTATACGCGGTTTCTTGCCAGGATTGCCCGGCCTCCTATGTGGGGGAGACTGGCAGAACCGAGTATATCAGAATCACCGAACACAAAAGAAACATAAACAATAGAGACCCGAAGTCACTTATATACCAACATATTTCAAACACTGGCCATAGCTTTAACTTAGATCATCCTAAAGTACTATATCAACACATAAACAATAAGCAGCACAGATTGCTACTGGAGTCCATTATATCATCACAAACAAACAGCATCAATAGGAAAATAGATCTACCGGAAATATATGATATATTATCTCAATAGTTGTCCCGTTGTATGCTCTGGAGAGTGGTCGGGTTGGAGTGGACCCCCACTTGGCTTTTCTGTGTTGAGGTGTTTTAAAATTTTATTGGTTTTAAACTATACAGGTTTTAAAGTGTCACACTACTTACATAAAGTGAATATCATAATTTTACTTAACTTTTAGCGTATATTTTCCAAAATTTTATCTAAAAATCTTTAAGTTCATTTGCATAGTTTATTTTATATTTCATAGTCATAATTCTTATTTCTATTTTAATTATATTTGAAATATCACTTCGCATGTAAATATATATGTTGTATATAATGACTCTCAAGCGCGCTTATATCCTGTTAGTATAGTCATACTGGCCACGCCTGTTGAAGAACCGAAAGGTTCGAAAGCTAGCACAAGCATAATAAAGAAGCTCCTTCGTAAAACTAGTTTTTCGCTATACAATTGTTCCAATCATACGGAGTTTACCTGTAGAAATTTACTCTAGTATCTTGGCCTTGTCATCCATACAACAATATTCTGATTTCATGCCCACTGGTGTCTAACCTAAGACAGCAGAGCAAGATGGAAATAACCTATCGGGGTCAAATTAATATATACAGTTATCAGCGTCATAATCAAGCAACAATTCTTAATCAATTATGTCACCGTTTGCTTTTGTGAATGGAATAAATACCCAAATATGGCCATTTCTCATAACCATCGGTGGTTCAGTGGTAGAATGCTCGCCTGCCACGCGGGCGGCCCGGGTTAGATTCCCGGCCGATGCATTTTTTTTTTTACAATTTTTAAAACTCATTTATATATTATACAAGAATGACATCCACGGCGCCAATTTATAATTGTAACGAATAGTATTTGAATAAAAGCATTTAATCGGGTAATCCCGGGCGTTGCCCGGGTCATTCGGCTTGTAGTTTATAATAGGAAATGATATACGAAATTTATTAGATTCTGCAGATTTTTATTTATTATAGATATTTAGTTTCATGCAGCCTGAGGAACTACACTACTATGCGGCTTGATTTACATCAATGTAAATAATTAATAGGTGACTTTAAAATCAAACTCATTGTAAATAACTCAAATTTATCAACTTTCTCTCCTCACGATACTAATTATTACAGATAACTTCATTAAATCAACTTTCATCATTGCGCAACATATTGTAAATAACTACCTTGTGGTTTCATCTATCTGCTTATGTTGTTGCTTATTTGTTTATTTCATATGTTAATTTAATTCTCTTTTTATTAATTGTGGATTTTTTTAATATAATTCTGTTATCTATTCTGCAACAATATAAACTATTGTAAATAGTTTCACGCGCAATTATCCATATCGGATATAGCGTGTCTTATTTGGAACTGTTAATAAATGTTACTTTGTACGGGTTACCACAAAATGCAATAAACTCGGGCCTACAGTAACGTAAACACAGAAAAAGGTACACTCAAGAGTACAACACCAACAACAAAAAGGGGGTAAATAAAAAAAAACACGATTTGTTAAATAAAATAAAAACAGTACTTATCTTTTATTCGCAGCGATGATAAGGAGTGGACCGGGGTTACATAGGTATGCGAGGAGATCACGAAACAATCACACAGAGAACGCTTTAAGCGTCTCCACTCGAACACACTCCACGACTCCTCGCATTCCAGTTCAACCCTCTTTTATGTACAAACATGGCCACATTCGTCCAATGAGAAGGCGTGGGAGATCAGTTCACTCAACAAATAAACAACAAAATTCGTTCCACTAAAACCTGAGATATGATAAGAGTGCAAATATTTGTCAATATAATTTGACAAGAGGTATCCTTCCAAAGAAAATAAAAAGAAACTAACCAATCTCGCAAACATTCCCATTGTCCCGTAAGGAAAACCTCCCGCTATTCGGGAGGGAAAAATCTCACGGGAGCCATGGTATAAAGATACAAAAAAAAACTAAAGAGAGGAAAAGAAGACATCCGGTTCGTTCCATAAAGGTGCTTTCCATTTTGTTCCTCCCAACAGAAACTTCAAAACAAAATCTGCGCAAACTACGTGAGTTACCAAACACACACATATATAATATGCTTTAGTATACAGAGTTTAATGGGGGGACCAAATAAGCTCTCATCTGGGACCGGCTGGGTATGTTAGGTAGAGACTTAGACTACTGACAGACGCTCACTTGATGAGAAACCGAACGATCCAATTATATACAAACATATTTCAAACACTGGCCATAGCTTTAACTTAGATCATCCTAAAGTACTATATCAACACATAAACAATAAGCAGCACAGATTGGTACTGGAGTCCATCATATAATCACAAACAAACAGCATCAATAGGAAAATAGATCTACCGGAAATATATCGTATAATATCTCAATAGTGGTCGGGTTGGAGTGGACCCCAGGTTGGCTTTTCTGTGTTGAGGTGTTTTAAATTATACAGGTTTTAAACTTTACAAATTTTATAGTGTCGCACTACTTGCATACAGTGAATATCATAATTTTACTTAACTTTTAGCGTATATTTTCCAAATTTTTATCTAAATTTTAAAAATCTTTAAGTTCATTTGCATAGTTTTATTTTATATTTCATAGTCATAATTCCTATTTCTATTTTAATTATATTCGCATGTAAATTTCATATGTTGTATATAATGGCTCAAGCGCGCTTATACCCATGTGCCTTAGAATGCTAACCTGATAGCATGTAGAAGGCGGAATAATTGTCATCAGCGCGCTTATACCCTGTTACTATAGTCATACTAGCCACGCCTGTTGAAGAACCGAAAGGTTCGAAAGCTAGCACAAGCATAAATAAAGAAGCTCCTTCGTAAAACTTGTGATTCGTTATACAATTGAAATAAATATAAAAAATGACATATATAGGAATAAAAGTTCAGATGTGGTACTATGGATGCATTATCTGAGATATTGCGGATTCAAATTTGAGGTGTACTTGAGGGATGCCTTTGTTTTGGTAAAAGGAGAAAGCCTTCGAAGTGTATCTCTTCTACAAGTCCTTTTTTCAAATATAATTCAAAATTGTCGGCCTTCAAAGAATGATAGCTTGAAAGATTGCTTCGCGTCAAAATAAATATTTGATTTCAGACCTCTTTTTTGCAGCTGTATGTGTTGAAAATTAATTTATATTTAATCTACATATCTTTGTAAAATAATGGAGGTGACAAAAGTTTATAACTTTTGCGGGTTAAAACACGAAAATGGAATAAGCTAGGACCTAAATTAAAAAAACTTAATACACAGAAAAGCGTACACTCAAGAGTACAACACTAAAAACAAAAGGGATATAAAAAATAACTCACGATTTGTTAAATAAAATAAAAAAGTACTTTGCTTTATTGTAGCGTTGGTGGGGATCGCTCTGGGGTCACAGGGATGCCAAGAGAACAGCCAGACAGGGAAAACTCCGTAGAAAAACCACTTTAAGTGGCTCCACACAAATTATCCACGCTCTTTCTGTTCCTCCCGCATTCCCCTCGTCCCCTTTATATACAAAGAGATTGGTTCACTAACAACCGAAAACAACATTCTTACTGCTAGAAAACTGATCAGAAAAAATGCAAATATTTGTCAAGATAATTTGACAGAGGGGCACTTCTGTAATGATAAATGGTATCCTCTTCCAAAAGAAAAAAAAACTTAACTAATCTCCCAAACATTCTCATTGTCCCGTAAGGAAAACTTCCCGCTGATCGGGAGGGAAAAAGCTCACGGGAGCCATGTTATAAGATAAAAAAAGATTAACTAAAGAGAGGAGAAGAAATAGGCCTCCGGTGTCGTTCCGAAAATTCGCCTCCCATCTTGGACCATGGAACAACAGCAGGAGGAAAACCAACTCCTGCACAAACTACAGTGAATTACCTTGAGTAATACCTATAACCGCATATCTCTGTATAAACATGGAGGGTCAATACGGTTCTCCTGGTCGGGAACAGTCGTGTTCTCTAGCAGGGGTGGGGGCATCTCTCGGCGAGGAGAGATACGACAGGCACTCCCACCTTCCAGAGCCAAAGGAATCATCCTTCTCCGAGGATAGCACTCGCGTTTAGCAGCTGCGGGCTTTCTATTACGCATGCTCCTGAATGCCTTCTTTCTGTCAATATGCACAACTTGTTCATCGTGCATATTGACTCCCCGCACTCTTAAATTTACTTCAGACACTTAGAGGATTTAGAGGATCCCTTGCCCTTAGGGACAGCCAACAATACCAAATCTCTCGTCTCAAAGGTTCTCACAGTCTGAGCTTTATACTTCTTGACTCGCTCATCATAGTTTTCAGACAAGAATTTCCTAACAGTTTCCTTCACATCTTTATCGCTAACCTCATGATTGACTGCGTCGTAACCAAAGAGCATGTAGTGGGGGCTCTCACCTAACGCTGAGTGCACGGCATTATTGTACGCAGAAACCGCCGCACCGAGGTTGTCTTCAAAAATTCCTGCTATTGGCATAGTGACGCAGAATGGAACAAATGGTGCCATTAATTCTTTTCAATAATCGAGTTGCAGGTAGGACGATAAGAAGTTGTGGATAACTTTTTAATACTATATAACTTACATATCTCTCTGAACAGGTCTGACTCGAATGCAGCTCCACGTTCAGATAAAATTTCTTTGCACGTTCCATATCTGTTCACTATTTTATTGACAAACTCGAACGCAGCAGTCTCTGCAGTACAATCCCTGACGGGTTTAACCTCAGCGTACCTGGTGAAAGCATCAATGAACACGAGCAGGTATCTATTCCTGTTGCTAGACAAAGTAAGAGGACCCACGAAGTCTACGCATAACCTTTCGAAAGGGTAGTTAGCGGGTTGAATGGGCATATTAGGAGCCTTCTTAAGCCTACCATTGTTCTCGGCACACACTGGGCATGTCTTCACGTACCTACGTACATCAGACACATGGCCCCCTTCCAATAGTAATGGCTTAAGACTGCGTAAAGTGTTTTCTCTACTGAGAGGTGCCCTCCTATGGGACTGTCATGGCCCCTTTCCAGAATGGTATCGCGGAGAACTGGAGGTATTAGGATTTGCTTCACCATCCTTCCCTTACGAGTGGGTCTACTGTCTGGATTGACCTTGACAAGATATCGGGTGGACTTGCTTATAAAATACGTGCCATCACTCTCTTCTACCTCACTGCCAGTGCACAGAACCTTCTTGTAGATGGTTTCCCATACAGGGCAGTTCATCATGGACTTCTCATAGTTGGGAATGGCAGTTACCCCTTCATAGACATCGACTACAACAACCTCAGTATTATAGGTGTCGCGGGACAGCTAGTCAGCCATCGCATTCTCCTTCCCATTTACATGGAAAAATGTTAATTCCCTGTCCTGTAGCATCAGGGCCCATTTCATGAGCCTACGATTTTTATTCTCTAGTGACTTAAGAAATTGCAATGGTTTGTGATCACAGTATATCTCCACCTACTGACCATAGATGTAGTAGTCAAACTGTTCAATTGCCATAATAATAGCCAAACACTCCTTTTCTATGGTGCTGTAGTTTAACTCGGCACCTCTGAACTTATGGCTGTAGAAAGTAATAGGTTGAGGAGTGCCGTTCTTCAACTGTGATAACATACCGCCACATCCTATGTCGCTAGCATCAGTGAATATCATGCATTTTCCCCTGTAGTCAGGATGAATTAGGACATTAGCTAAGACAAGACTTTAGCTTGTCATACGCACGCTGCGCTGCCTCGTTCCATTCATACCTGGTGCCCTTCTTAGTCAACTCATAAAGGGGCCGCTATTTCAGAGAAACCAGCAATGAATTTCCTATAGAAACCAACAGCTCCAAGAAAGCGTCTGACACCTGATACAGTTTTAGGATGACTCATGTTTTTAATCTTTTCGATGTTGTTCTCCTTAGGATGAATGCCATCCTTGTCCACTCTGTGTCCCAAGAAGGTCACTTCTTCCTGAAAGAGCTGGCATTTGCTAGGCCTCACTTGAAGCCCATATTTTCTAAGCCTGTCCAACATCTCATTTAAGTCAGCCAGATGCTGCTACAACGACTCCGGGTATATCAGAACGTCGTCAATAAACATTGGCAATTCTTCCCCAATAGGCCGCTTAGGATACGATTCATTTCTCTCTGAAATACATTTGAAGATATCTTACAGCCCTGAGGAAGTCTCAACATCTCAAATTTTCCGAAAGGGGTTTGGAAAGCGAAGCATTTCGTTACGTTACTATCCAGCTTCAGCTGATAATACCCACTGGCTAGATCTAAGGTACTGAAATATTCAGCACATCCCACAGCTGCCATGGCGGTATCTATCCGGATCATGGGATAATCCTTGATTCCTTAATTTATCGTTGACCTGTCTAAGATCCAGCACGAATCTCAAGGAACCGTCAGGCTTCTTGACAAGATGTACCGGACTGTTCCAATCAGATCTGGATCTTTTTATGATACCTCTCTAAGAAATTGTCTAAAAGTACCTTGTACGGCTCTAACAAACTATATGGAATAGGATACTGCCGCCTAAAAGTAACGTCATTTATGTCAACGTCGATTTTTATTGGAGGCACCTTAGCTGCTTTTAACGCTGCGACATTTTCCACGGACATATCTGATCTTTGTTTCAGTATGTCGCGGACCAGCTGCTGATGTTTTCCATTAACTTGGCCAATATCTACCAGTTGCCAGTCTTCAGTCGCCGCAGACATTACATTGCATTCCTCCCACACAGGGGGCAAAGGAATGTTTAATCTCCTTATCTCCTTTATCCCAAGAATACCGTCGTAGCCCTTATCTTCAAGTGACATTAACCAGAAACTTATGTCTCCTAGTTCAACACCCTTATCTGTATTTACCCTACAGGTTTTACCTTCGTCAACGTCTGGACGTTGCCTGTAACTGACACAATATTAAGATTGTTAATAGCTTCGTCCCAGTCCTCATTCAGAACTTTACACCTTTCTGAATCTATTATGCTAACTTGGCTTCCTGTATCGTATAATAGGTGCCAAGTATTGCCGTTTATTGATACTCTAACAATAGGCAGAGTCCCAACGGGATCCCGGTTAGAACGAACATTAACGATCTTAGCAATTGGTCGAATACCAGTGGCTGACTTCTGCCAACTCGAGCAAGCACTGGCCGTTTTGCCCGAGTTTAGTAGTTTAAAGCTCTTTTATCATTGCAAAACCTGGCAATATGCCCCATCTTCCCACAGCGGACACATTTTTATTTATGCCTACCGCTATTTTTAGAAGAACCCAGCTTTCTCTCGTTAAGCAGTTTAGTCAGTCTCCCTTTTTCTTCCTTAAGGTCGTTAATGCACTTCTCTGATTCGTGCTTTGTCTTGCCTACTACAGCATTGAGCGTATCTAACCTTCCCTTCAGACTGCTAACCTCCTCTATGTAGGCCGCACATGCCCGTTGCTTAAAGTGACAGCGGTTCTCTACACCATCCTCCATGGCCATAATTCTAACTGCCTCGTCAATACAGCTGACCCCACTACGGGCAACAGGTTCCTTATACTTATCAAGAATATTGTCTACGAAAATATCGAACACTAAACTGCTGTCCAGATCGAAATCAATATCTCTCCTAGTGGCCATGAATCTTTCTTTAAACACATTAGGAGTTTCTCCTACACGTTGCTCAAAACCCTCTAATTCTTTTAAAGATTCCCTAAAACCGCGAGTTTTTTCAGTAAATAAAATGCCTAATTTCTCTATATAATGCTCTCTACACTACTGTCATTTTTTATGCCCATCTCTTCTATGCTAGCCCGAACTCTAGGCGACAAAGCCTCGAACATAAGCAGTGCCTTAACTTCCTTATTCCATTTACCTATGCTAGCCTTCAGCTCTACTTCCCTGATGAAAGTTTTAAGCCCCACTCCATTGAACGTAGAAAGTTTGATAGAATAGTTACTATCCATAATAACAGTAAAGAGGACTAAAAGTACAAACAATAATTAATTATATAAAAAAAAAATTAAAAAACTCAAGGCTAAAATTACGGGAATATAAGCCAAGAAACTATCCTGGCAAGGGTCGCCAATGACAAAAGTTAATAACTTTTGCGGGTTAACACACGAAAATGGAAAAACCTAGGGCCTAAATTAAAATACCTTAATACACAGAAAAGCGTACACTCAAGAGTACAACGCCAACAACAAAAGGGATATAAAAAAACAACTAACGATTTGTTAAATAAAATAAAAATGTACTTAGCTTTATTGTAGCGTTGGTGGGGATCGGACTGGGGTCACAGGGATGCCAAGAGAACAGCCAGACAGGGAAAACTCCGTAGAAAAACCACTTTAAGTGGCTCCACACAAATTATCCACGCTCTTTCTGTTCCTCCCGCATTCCCCTCGTCCCCTTTATATACAAACATGGCCACATTCGTCCAATGAGAAGGCGTGGGAGATTGGTTCACTAACAACCGAAAACAACATTCTTACCGCTAGAAAACTGATCAGAAAAATTGCAAATGTTTGTCAAGATAATTTGACAGAGGGGCACTTCTGTAATGATAAATTCCTTCACAAATCACGTTAATATACCTAACCACCGCCATACTTGTTTTATAAGTCGTTTGGTATATATGAGCTATGTGTCGATGTTGGGTTATTGACTATCTCCTGATTCCCAGCGTCATCCTCGACAGCGCATGCGCGAAACCACTTCATTTTTTGTACATCCTTATATGTACAAATGGAAGTTATCCTTCTCTTCACGGAAACCGTCGTATTATCATAGCCAGGCGAAATGCTTGTGTAAGAGGGGTAAGTCCAAAACACCACTGCTTCATGCTCTTCTGTTTATCATCGCTGGAAACGATGACTTCAGCATGGCTGAGTGGTTACGTCACTCTAGGTGCCAGAGCCCTGTTTGGTTACGCGCGTTTGCATTTATGTAGAATATATCTAACGGGTTGATTTATTTGATTCATTTTTGAAGCCTTGAAAAGAAATTTTATATATATAATATTTCTTTTTTTTTTTAACTTTTGGTCAGTGAATTTATCTCTCACACCTCCTTATAGTAGGAATGTAGGCATTTTTTGTACGTAAAATAGATTCAAAGAGGCTTTATCCTGAGAGTTGTGTGTAGAGGCTTCAAAAACGTACTTTGTGTATTGATTCTTGTCTGGTAACATACTCCTCGTATATGTCCGCTCCCACAACGATGGAATAAAAGATAGGTTTTATATCATTTACTATGTGACTTTTTCATCATTTTTGCTAGATTTTTGTATCTTTTTTTTTTGTTTGTGTGCGTGCGTGCTCGCGTTTCGGTGTATTTAGGATTTTTTGTATGCTAATCCCACACATAGTAATCTTTTCCCAGAGTACAAATTCAAAAGCAACGTTGTAAGCGGGTTTAAACCCGGGTTCTGGTTGCACTCAATGACCCCTTGAACAACCCAAAGTTTAAATGGCTCAGAAAGTATACCAAGATATAACAGCTGAAGATATTAACGAACCCATCTCTCAAACTCGGCAAAAAATGTAAATAGGAGCGAGTTCAGGAAGAGAGGGACTTACTTAGAAGTAAAAAAAAAAACTTTCAAACTTTATATTTTTATTCCGTAGTTAATTATAGATATAAAAGTTTTGGGGTGGAAAAAAATGTTAGAAGAAACTTTTCTTTGGGCTAACCAAAAATCATTGATTATTACTGCTTTCCTATTAAAGCTATACTTAACCGTTCTCTAACCATCCGAACTATTTCGTCGGCCTTCTTAAGAATGAAATATTATATCATTATCGTTCAGCATTTCTCTCGTAATAATATGATATTTCAAACAATATTCAGAGACTTGGGTCGGTGACAAAGCCCCAACACCAGCTTTGGAAAACTGAGAAAGGCTGTCCTGGACACCATGGTTTCGGGCTAATGACCCTCGTCAGTCCCTGTGATAGAAAGTTTAACAATTGAAACAAATTTAATTGACTTCTTGTCAATAATTTAAATTAAAAATGCAAATAAAAATAAAATATAGATGATCATGCGGGGGATGTGCCCCGGGGAGTGAGCCTTCTTTCACAGGCGATGAGCGGGTCTTCTGCTCCTCCGATCAGCCCAACCTGTATCGAAGTACCGGTAGATGATGGATTTGGCCGACGCCAGGATGGCCAAGTCGTCATCTTCGAGGCCAGACCCGAAAATCCAGGCCCGCAAGTCAGGGGGTCGCCCGAGGACACTGAAGGCTTCGATGATGAGGGGCCTGATACGACTGCAGCTTCAGTAGCGATGGTCAAGGGAGCGATCTACGGAACAGCAGGCTTGGCATGGTTCGGGTGGGGAAGGGCATGGAGGGCCAACCTAAGCGCAAGGTCGGAATCGTGGCCTGAGAAGGCGCAGTGCCGCAGTGAAGTCCAGTCAAGCCTGGCCTGTTAGATTATTAATAAACGGGTTATAATTGCATAATATACTGCCTATATATATAAAAACTTATATCATGACCTTCTAAAAAATGAAATTAATAACAACAGTAAATACACTTTCATAAAAACAACTGAAACTAAAATCAAAAAAGATATTAAAAATGTAGAAAACACACTAAAAATCATTAATTACAAGAAAAACACAAACATACCGAAATTTTATATTATTCCTAAATTACATAAAACACCAATCTCATTTAGAACAATCACATCAGGAATAAACTCAGTCATAAAAAACATAGATTTAAGACTAGCTTCAACACTTCAATTCATAATAAATAAAATAACTAACAAACATAATTATAAATTCATAGATTCTAATAAAAAAATCATTAACTTCCTAACAAATAACCTACAAAAGATCAATACAGTTCATACATTTGATTTTGAAGATCTTTACTCTAACATACGTTTAGAAGACCTTAATAATAAAATACACAGCTTAATAAATGAATTCATTAATGATAAAACATTCCATATTCAAATTATTCACAACAAATACAAAACATTTAAATTAGATAACAAAACAGCAAAAACATTACTTGAAACCTTCTTAAACTTTAATTATATTAATTTTAAAAACAAAATATACATTCAATCTAAAGGTGTTCCAATGGGAACTTCATCCAGTCCTCTACTAGCCAACTTATTACTTTTTTGGTATGAAAGAGAGTTCTTCCTACAAAATGATGTATATTGGCATATGTTCCGCTATGTAGATGACATCATTATCTTGAATAACCCACAATTCAATAATGTCATTTACAAAATATACCCTAAATATTTGAAACTTAAAAATAATGAAAAGATAACTAATAACAAGGAGGTTAACTTTTTAGACTTAAATATAAACCTTGCAAACAAGTCAATTGGAACATATGACAAAAGAAATTGTTATAATTTTAAAATTATTAAATTCTGTAATGTCAATTCCAACATATCATCAAATTGCTGCAAAGGCATATATTTTGGTCAATTTTTAAGATTTTATAGAATCAACAACATTAAAACAAACTTTATTAAAGACATTAAAAATCTTAATAAAGAGTATTTAAACAATGGTTTTAAATACAAAACAGTAAAGTTTTACAATAGGCTGTCAATACACAAATACCTAAGCAATAATAAATATAATTATAAATTTGAAACTTCAAACTTCTCCAATAAATCTAACCAACAACTTATATTCTACTCTTATACTAAAACAAATGATAGAATTACTGAATATATTTCCTATGACTTTAAATATATTAATTATATGATAACGATTATAAAGCATTAAATTCATTCAATTTGATCTCCAGTTACTGTGGGAGGGAACTGGAAAACAAATATAAATGAATTTGAAGCATAATAAATGTTTTATTATTCAATTAATTTATAATTTTAATAAAAATGTAACTTATAACAATGGAAACAAAATTTTAATACATATTTTCACAATCTTTAAAATTTCTAATGATTCTTTTCTGACAGCTTTTCTAACTTCAAACAATTTTAAAAATAAGATTTCCTAGAAGAGGGAAGGTCACTTTTAGAACAATGTTGGCGGGTCCCTGGCAGATAGATGTTACATCCACACATGTGCGCTGTCTCTAGGGAGCAGCAGACGCCACTTTGAATAAGTAAGTAAACAACCTCCTTCTATGTTATCTAATATTAATTTAATTATACAGTCTAATGGTCGAAGAGAAATCAATCCATAATGAAGTAAGGGTGAAATGGGATGTGGTATTTTCATCTGAAGAGCCCTGGTACCACAGATTTCTCTCTCCAATAGATTTTCCAATCTCCTTTTGTGTAATGTCCTGGTCTACCATTAGGGTTCCAAAAAATAATTTCTAATAGGCAAAGATTTAAAATATGTTTATCCATCCTTAACTAGGCAAAAACATTATATCATATTATTCTTACTCTTAGGAAAAAAAAAAATCTAAAATTATATAGAAAAAAAAATTATATAAAAAAATTACAAAAACTATTAATTAACTAAAAAAATACTAACACCCTTTCAATTCTCTACCTGTTTGAAATAAAAGTGTATGGTTCTTTCTTTATCTCTTTCCTCTCTTTTACTAAAAATAAATATATAATAATTATAAATCTCTTCTTTATTCCTATTTATTTTAAGAGTAGGTCTAAATGACGGGTAAAAGCCGATGCTAAAAGACGTTACGTTGTTAAATCTTCTTTTCTTGTTAAATTTTCTTTTTATTTTTCAAAAATATTTTTTTTCTATCTAAAATAAAAACATATTATTCTAACATATAATTACTTTTATTACATTTTTCTCTCCTAAATAAGATATAAATATAATACATATAAACAACATTTTAATCTCATCTAACTTAAACACAAAAATAATTATCAACTTTTATCTTATATATATATATACTAGCGGGTGTGTACCCGGCTTCGCCCGGGTTTTATCTGAGTGAAAGTTTGCCTAACGAATATTATTGAAAATAATTTTCCGGAACATAGACTATTATGATAATAATGATAATAATATTCATTACATTATATTTTTTATTATATATTTATATAATACGGGTTTTACCCGAGTCCGTATATATTTTAAAAACGTTTTAATTCAAATACTATTCGTTACAATTATAAATTGGCGCCATGGATGTCACTCTTGTTAAACGTCCCGTTCCAAACTGCGTGTTTTTAAAATGTTTTAATTAAAATACTATTCGTTACAATTATAAATTTGAACGATAGGCTCATTATTTCTGTATACCGTTATTATACCGTTATATTATATATATTATATTCATTATATATATTACACGTTATTTGTTTTCTTGGCCTACTGTTTTACATATGGTGTTATCTTAAAATTTCTTGTTTTGAATATTTTTTAGATTGAGATTATTAGCTAGTATGTAAAAAAATTAACTCTGTTGAAATTTAATTTTGTATTTATATATAAATAAAATTAACTCTGTTGATTTTTTTTGTATTTAATCGATAACAGCGAAGTTACGCATATTAATGTTAGGGAAATTTATTTTGATGTTAAGCAAAACCTGCTCCATCTCGTTTTACATAAATGTTGAAAATTTGGTCGAAATTGATGCATTGTAACGAAAGTTTTTAGTGAACAACACTTATGAAATTTGCATTTTATTAATATAGATTAATTGAATAGCATATTTTGGATTAAAAATAAAATAAACATTTTATTTAATATAAATGCCAATATTTCAATAGGCTATACGCCTAACTTCGTCAGGGCTTTTCTTGTTTTTAACTGCTTTGGTTCATCACGTGATGCCTTCACGCGACGATATATAAATATTTGCAACTCTGTGGTGTATTTAAAATATATACACACAAAAATAATTAATAAGAATAGACTATATATGTACATTTATAAAAATTAAAAAATAATATATGATTCCTAATAAGTGTAATAAAATAATTTTAAATCGATTTGAACTGTAGATATAACGGAGGTATGCCAATTTTTCTATTAATACTGTTGGTATATTTCATTGAGGTCCAACTTTCTAAAAAGAATCTTGAATGTTTATCTTGAATGTTGTTATATATATAATTTCTGTTTTTTCAAAATTAAAAAAAAATATATATATATATATATTTAAATTCCAAGATATATAAACATATAAGTGTGTTCTTAATATTATATGAAATTCCTAGACAGTAATTTGGAGAAACCATTTTTATTGTTTTGATGTTTTTAGGGAAAAGAAACAGGATAATAGTTCGAAAGGGTGGGAAGAGATTGCTACCAGACCGGATCTTGTCAAATGTAATAAAAATAGATCGCAATTCTAGTTAATCAAGTGGACGAAGATTCCTATTTAAACCGACATGTGTTTCTTTCAATCTCTGCCCACTTGAAACACTAGAGTTGTGATTGATTTTGAGAAGAGTATAGATCCAAACTAATCTGATGTATAAATCTACAAAATACTATTATAACAGACAAACTTTCACACTTAGAAACCTTGAATCGTCGTTCTTTCAACCTTCGCCTAATTAATAATTATCTTTCTTCATGGACAGCATCAAGGTGAGAACAGCTCTGTATATACCACAATTGTGTCCTAATTTGGGAAATAGCAATGGAATACGTATTTATATACTTCACGGTATCTATTTCAAAATTTGACAAAGATATACAAACCCTAAATTACACCAGGTGATAACAGCGACGGAAAATGCAAAACCAATATGACACCATGCAATAACAGTGTCGAAAAAATACAAAAACAAGATGACACCATGCAATAACAGCGACAACAAAATATAAAAGCAAGATGACACCATTTAATAACAACCACGACAAAATACAAAACCAAGATGTCGCCATGCAATAACAGCGACGACAAAATACAAAACCAAGATGACGCCTTGCAATAACAGCGACGATAAAATCCAAAACCAAGATGACACCATGCAATGACAGCGAAGACAAAATATGAAACCAAGATGACGCCTTGCAATAACAGCGACGATAAAATCCAAAACCAAGATGACACCATGCAATGACAGCGAAGACAAAATATGAAACCAAGATGACGCCATGCAATAACAGCGAAGTCAAAATATGACAAGCCTGGGATGCCTTTGCTTATGGAGCCAATAGTAAATAAACACACAAAATTGGTCTAGAGAACATATATATGTGATAATTTGTATATAGCAATATGTAATCCCACCACAATCTATGCAATGTATCGTCAAAAGATTTAATAAAAGTTAGGCTTCGCGAAAAAGGGAACAACCAGGATTGCATCATCCAGGAAGTAAAGGTCACTGCCCAGGACCCATTAACTAAAGTTCAAAGACCTTCTTCTTCCTGGAAGATTGCAATCATGGCGACAATGGAGGTGCTAAGCCAATCACAGTTAAGCATGAACAACTAATAGCGAACCAGAAGTAGCCACGTAGAATGATCTCTACCAATGAGAAGCCGAGATAGTTAATGACGATTATCTCGGAAAAGAAGTTAGGGAGAAGGTAGGTGACCGGGCTAGAAGCAAGGCGTGCTCAACTTAGGCTCCAACCAGGGTAAAGTCCTCTTCGATCATGTGAAAGGCAAGGTACCTCCTCCAGTCTCAATCACTCTCTCCCTTTCGCGAAGTCCTGGTTCTATCCCATCCAGGTGCTCGTTATTTCCCCTGTGGAAACCCCCCATTCGACCAAGACTGCGCCATCAATCATCAATTCAACATAATCCGACATAGGATTCACCACAAGTCACCAATCCCACAGTAAGTTGACAGGAGTCAACAGGATCTTACACAGGTAACAACAGGATCCGACAGAGAGAGTCGACAGGATTTAATCGAAATATTATAGTGTGTCGACAGCATCCAATCGAAATATTATATATATATGGTAATTTAAACCAGCAAGCTCATATTGTATAATACTTATAACAAGATTTCCATGTTGTATAATAGAAACATATCTGTAAATGATTATACGCATTATTGACATGTGTTATTACATCATCATATGTAATGTACTTTGTGACGAGCGCCAACACCGCGAAACGCGTTCGTGGAAGGCTTTTCTTGATTTATCAAGAAATTGGGTTGGCAAAATATCACGGAGCAAGTTTAATAAACGTTTAGTTTATTTTTGCTCCCCTAGATGGCGCTCTGCCATCTAAAAAGCCTTTCAACGCAAAAGGTCGATCTAAAAATGAGTTTTATTTGAGGGGAACACATTTTTAAAATTTTGTACAGTATAATAAGCAATAATAACATTTGAGAAGCCCATAGGATATTTGGAATAGAGTACGACAAATAGATTTTGTCACACCCTCTTTATTTCTTTTGTTGGATCATGACAAATTTCCAATTAAAAAATCAAGTGTCGCCAATTTGTCAAGAAAGTATACATTTCTTATAGCAAGAAATGCAATTAGTAGTGCCATCATAATATTTGGTTCCATATTAACTGTTGTGTCTCTACAACTACTCCAGGTCACCGAGATCCACTAAGTCAGAGATAAAACCTTTATTGCTTCATAACACTAATAGACTGAAAATTTACAATTTAATGATACATATATATACATAAAAATAATTAACATACAAACAAACAAACACTATGCAAACCTTATTTGCATATCTCGACAATTTATCTAAACATAACTATTGTTATGCAAAACACCACATCTTCTCACCCCCAATTTGTTACACAATCTTTTAAGTATTCGGGGAGTCTCCGGTTTCTTATTGGTCTACTTGGCCCAGGTGTTTCCTCCAGCCTTTCCGGTGATTCGTTTGGGTCATTCATTTGTTCCCCCCTTCTTTCAGTGTTACACTCCTCCTTCTTCTCCACATCCTCCGATACTTCTTCCTTGACTCTTCTCATCAATTGGTCCTGGTGTCTTTTTGCTGTCACTCCGTTTTCCATAATTACCTCATTGATTTGACATACACTGTCGCCATAATTTATCCATTCAAGACCAATTCCAATCTGGTCAAACGTCTCCCTTCAGATCAGATTTGGGCCCTGACCTTCGATCACAAGCAATTCCATTGTGATACTTCTTTTGTTCACTTTTACGTCGGCCTTTATTTTACCCAGAATGGATAACCTCTGTCTGTTCCATTGCACCAACTTGGTAGAATCCTTCTCTATTCTAGGCCTTTCTGACTTCACCCAAGTTTCTATATACGTCTTCTCAGAAATAATATTTTTCCCTGTTCCTGAGTCAATGAGCATATTCATATCTCGACCGCTAGTCCGTACTTTTACCATATAATTTCGCATGTTACTTGTGTCCTTCACTTGATTTATATTAAAAAGGCCATTAGTTGCCTCTGCCTCCTCATCTATCGAGCAATTATTACGATCGCTCCTCCAGTTCCCGTTCTTACAGACCCTAGATATATGCCCTAACTTCTGGCATTTAAAACATCTTTTATCTTTAAAGAAACATTGCTCTTCTCTGTGATTTGTGTATCCACAGCGGAAACATTTAAAAATCTTCTCATTCCTCCGTCTCACCTTAACAGCTCTTCCCATTACATTCATTTCTTCCTGAGGTTTTCCATCTTTAATTTCTGCAACGTTCTTTACCGCAGCCTCATGTGCCAATGCCATTTCTTGAGCCACTTTAAATGTTAGCATACTGTTCATTAACAGCATTGATTGTATCTCCCCGTTTAGAATACCGCATACTAGGGCATCACGCAACCTATCCTCCAAATCAGGGAATTCACACTTCTCGGCAATTTTCTTTAGAGCTGTTATAAATTCAGATATTGTTTCATTTGGCATTTGAAGCCTTTTCGTAAATTTAAAACGCTGCACTATTATAGTTGGCGTTGGATCAAAGTATTTTTTAATCCCTGTTACCACCTCCTCCCATTCTGTTTCCAATGGATTCTTGGGAGAGGTCAACGTCCGTATTATATTATACGTTTCTCTTCCACATAGCGAGAAAAATGTTGCCCTTTTTTTAACGACCTTTACTATATCATTTGCTATGCAATAGGATTCAAAGCGCTCTAAATAACTTGAGATTTCATTTCCATTGTTTGGGTTGAATTGTTCAATGTTCATCATTGTTCACTCACTTTTCCTTCGTCGCCAATGTTGTGTCTCTACAACTACTCCAGGTCACCGAGATCCACTATGTCAGAGATAAAACCTTTATTGCTTCATAACACTAATATGACTGAAAATTTACAATTTAATGATACATATATATACATAAAAATAATTAACATACAAACAAACAAACACTATGCAAAACCTTATTTGCATATCTCGACAATTTATCTAAACATAACTATTGTTATGCAAAACACCACATTAACAATTAAAAAAATCGTGTATTGATATCAGCAGTGTTTTTCAAATATTCAATCTATTTCACAAAACCGCATATAAAATTTAATATATATTTTTGGCTACATGTTTTAATTTGTATTTACCTATTTTACATATCTTGGATTGCATTTAAAAATCGTCTTTCAATTCTTCTACTTTTGGCGAAATGGTGTTTTATTAATTTATCATTTGATATTATTAGGGTTCTTTTCTGGTATTCCCAAAGAAAAAATACTTGTCGATCAGTTATATTTTTTTATTTATCAAACAATTTGACCGCTTAATCTCAGATTCTGGTAGAGCGCCATCTAGCGTATAAAATTGTAACTAAATTCAATTTCGAATTTTTCACTATTTGGCTAAAAAAAACATTGTATCCTGAACACAATGGTGCTTACCGCATTGCTCTAGCGCAAATATTCTCGGAGTTATTAATTTTTAAAATTGTGCAAGACTTTTGGATCACCCTGTATATATATATGATATCGATGGAATAAAGACAAAATGGCCCATTGAATAATCCCCGAATAAAACAGATGATGATAAGAAGTAACACAAAACATACGAAGTCCATTTATCCTGGCTACAAACTGGATAAAAAAAATGCTTTTAAAAAATCCGTAAAGTCTTAAGTTTAAAAAAAAAACTAGATATTTCACTTGACATATCTGATGAAAAAATCTTTGGGAAACTTGTTTTCCTTAGCAGTTTGGAGGATATAGACTTGGACAAAGATGGCGTCAGTTTTTTTTTTTTTTTTTTAACAAACGAATAAAATTTTATTTCAGTCGAATTATGTCGAATATCTCTCTCTCTCTCATGATAATACAATAATTATTAACTACATAAATATAGACCTATATTAACGGCCAAAAATGCTAATATGGAATCGTCTGTTATACAATTCTAACATTTGAAATAATAGAGACAATATAATAGGACATCAAAATCTCTCATCAATATTTAAACCTCTCTTTTTCTAATTGAATTTTTAAAATATTTTTGGTATTTAAAAATTTGAAATATGATTAACATAAAAATAAAGGAGCCTCTACAGAAAATGCAACTAAACGTTGCTGATGGAAAGCGTCATCTACCGGCATAAATATTAACTGAACGCTGATTTTATTAAATTTCGAGTATTATATTAGTCGTATATTTTCTGGACTTAGCAGTATATTAAAACCATGTACTCGTTTTAGACTGTTGTCCTTGTCAGCGTGACAAAGAATCCATTTCAACGACTTTCCAAATTCTGCTAAATACAATTTCTCCATCACACTCGTGACGAGCTAATGTTCTAGTTAATTTAATATATTTTAAAACTGAATTTTTATTTATCAGTTTTTGAATGGTATGATTAATTTCTATATATTTGTTTGTAAAGAAGGTTCATTCGGTTTTATAAGACAATTTTATTTAGACAAAAAACATTAATTATAACAATTAATTAATCAATTATTATATACGACCTCCTCCCAACGTACGACTAGTTTGTTGATGCCGTTCCACAAAAAATCGCCCGGTCTGGTGTCGAAGAAGTTTTTGAGCCAGGTTTTGAGGTCCTCTTAATTATCGAAGGTAGTGCCTCTCATATGGTTTGACATGGAGCGGAAAAGGTGGTAATCGATTAGTGCAAGGTCCGGAGAGTACGGCGGGTGCTGTAGAACTTTCCATTCGAGCTCTTGAAGGGCGGCTTTGACGACTTGAGCGTTGTCGTGAAGGAGAATGATTTGACCTTGTCGATAAGGTTTTTTCTGTTGAATAGCCGCATTCACGCGATGCAATTGGGCAATGTAGAGGGCCTTGTTGACCGTGGCATTCCTTTCAAGCATTTCCTAGTACAGCACACCTCCGCAGTTCCCCCCCCCCCCCCCCCCCCCCAAAAAAAAAAACGCAGATCATAGCCTTTTTAAGTTCGTGAGGCCCTCAAGCTCCGAGGTTTTAAGAAAAACCTATTTATTGAAGATGGTTGGAGATGGTCACAGCACTACATTTCATTTTTTCGGCCGAAACCCCTGGTTGTTTGGCGACCATCTTCCTTCAACAGGTCAACATGGTCGTCCGCTTCGAGGCGTGTCTTCAAGGTTCAAGTCGCCGTTTTTAAACTTTGCAAACCATTTTTGTGCTGCTCGCTCCCCTATGACACCTTTTCCATACATGTTGCATATGTCCTGAGCTGCTTCGGCTGCTTTTTGACCCGGATGAAAAGCGAAGAAAAGCAGATGTCGAAAAAGTTGATTTTTGCCTCTTGGATATTCCATTTTTAAGCCTGGAAAAAGAACAAAGGTTTTTAAAGAATATAATCTTCACCGTATATATAACAACAAAAACCGTTATGAAACAAAGGGATACAAAAACCGAACGAACTTTCTTTACAACCCAATATCTAAACGAATATCGGATACAAGGAAAAAAGGCTGTCTGCATAATGTCCACATTGAATATTTTAAAATATATATTTGAAGACATCGTTATGAACATTTCGCTAAAGGTTAAGCTGGTATACAAATTGTTGTTAAAAATATAACGCCATATATTAAACAGTGATTAACTTCATTTAAGAAAATATTAAATGACTTATTTCTAAAGCTTGACTAAAATGGATATAAAAATGTCTAAGCCAGACAAATTTCGAATAAATTAAAAATATTTTGATAAAGAATATATATCTACAATACAATTGCTTGAATATTTTTTTAAAAATCGACACATATCGATTTAAAATTTAAATATCTTTAACAAAGTGTTAAATATTGTTATTAATTCTAAAACGTAAAAAAAAATCCCAGCAGTTTATTGTTATATTGGTATATTGTTATATTGTCATGCTACAGGATTATAAAGCTTTCAATAGAAATACAAATGAAGCAAACGAAGATGAAGGGTACTTCGAAATAATTCATAAATAATTCATTCCAAGCCTAAACTTATTATTAAGTGTAAGATCTTGATAAAAGATTCCTCTCTATCCTGACAACAAAATTGGCAGGCGATATATTTACCAACCGAATTTTAAACGGGTCAACAATAATTAAACGTTTTTAAAACTCTCCCTTCCTGGTCTGCGAGTCTAAAGTCAAAATTAATTACGCCGCTCACAGATTACACATAATTTGAGCGTCCGCTTTAAAAGGGAATAAATTGCTTGGCTACAAAGCAATTAAAAGCCAAAAGATAAATGGACTATTAGTAGGATTATCTTCTGCTGCCTTTCCTGCCAAAATTGTAGTCCAATTAAAATTTAACCTTTTGTCTTTTTCTAGAAATACCCATTTGTGTAGCGCAACGGTTACATCGATACAAATGGTACGAATTTTAATATTGGAATGGCATTGAGTAGAAAGTTCCTTTTGAATATTTAAGAACATATGTATTTAATATCAAATACTTACTTAATAAATTCTCAATTATACTAACACACACATTTGCATTATTATTGATTTCTACTGATAAAAGAAATGACACCTGTATTTTTCGCGTAAAATAGAAGAGTTAAATATTTTTTTTTTCAAATGTGCGCTCAACGCATCTTATATTTAAGAATGTTTCGAAGACTATATCAAAGGAAACCAAATTAATATGAAAAATATATTTTATTAAAATTTACGCAGGTTTTGCCCATTACATAGTGTTATGACAATGCTCGAAAGAAAGCTTCGATAACGCCGTGGTGGTAAGCAGGGTCAGTTCGGCCACATGTGTTTTTCATCCCAAGAATAGCTGAGAGAGAGGGGGGCAGGACTGAGCAGTCTAGAAAGAGAAGCCCAGCTGACGGTCCTGTTGTTGACGGCGGCTGTTGGATGATGTTATCTGCATGTTATTTGCTTTGTTTTCCATAATAAACGAAGGTAAATAAAGAGAAGTCGAAAAGAGATCCTAACCGATCCCGCGTGCTCATTTGGCCATCATTGACACGGCAGTACAACAATATTTAATTTAATTCTTTCTCTATTATAATAACAAACAATAATGTAGTTTAATTATTAATTAGGATTTTAAGAAGTTAACAAATGTTTCATTTAAAAATTAAACAATTTTTTACTGCCCTTACTGCAATGAAAAATGATGAGCCAGGCCCTCTCATTAATTATTCGTTGCAGTCAGGGCAGTAGAAATTGTTCAATTTTTAAAGGAACCATACGCGTCCATAATAGTTTCGAATTCTCATAACAGATGGCGGGCTGATGTATCTTATTTTCAAGTGTTATAGTACAAATTATTGTAACAGGTGAATAAGGCCAATTTCAGTATATTAATTATTAATAAACATAGACCTCTATTCAGAGATGTATTCTTTCATTTTATTTTGTACACCAAATGTATATCCAAGAACGGAAAAAATCAAATAAATTATAAAACTATTCGCGTTTATTCTTTGTAATCACATCCAATAAAGTATAGGGAAATAGATGGGAAAGCCTAAAATTCAGCGCAAACGAAATTGAGTAAAATTATCGTCTGGTCATTATTTTAGAGTGCAGCCAATCGATAGCAGAAGACAATTTAAATTTGCTGACGACCCCTGGAGCAATTAGGGCTCTCGCGACGTCATCAATTTCCATCCACTACTCTCTAAGATACATTTTAATAATCTGGCCTTAATTATTGGGCATGTACATGAGTTTGTGATGATATTAAATTAAAATTGTCGCTGAAATATTTTTATATTAAAATCATTTCTAGATATATTGCTGCTTAAATGTTTGATCTAAGTCAAATTCAACTCATCACACAGAGAGAGATTATTTCTAATTATTAAAATATATCTGGCAATACTAGAATACTTAAAAACTATGAGTTTATTTCTAATTAAGCTATGGTGTTATTTTTATTAAAACTTCTCTTTTTTCACTTAATTTATTTACACATAAATATTTCTTTAATACTAATGTTATTTTAAAATGCTTATTTAAAATTAATAATTTAGGCGATACGCCTACTCTATGAATTGTTGTTTTGAAATTGCAGTAATTATGTGTGTGTGCTGCAGATGAGATGCGTTTTCAGAATTGAAATTATATTTTGATAGTTTTTATCTTTGAAATAAAAAAAAATCCTATTGTTCCTTACTGAAATGGGAAATTATTGAGAAGGCCCATCTCTTTAGTCATGAATCCTTTCAGCAATTTACCAGTATCATATATCTCTACTATTGTATTAGGTTGTTAAGCTCATAAAGACGGAAATTTGGATGATTATTTATAAAGAATTTGAGAAAATTATGGATATATTATATATTTTTTGTCTATCGCTTTTCCCACCTTTAACATCAAAATGACAAGGCAATTTATTTTAATCAAAACAATTTAAACTTATATGCATAAATAAATAGAGACAAGGAGAAAAAATTGTCGAATAACAAAATATTAATATTTTTCTATAGATAAAATAATATAATCTGTTACTATATACGAATGTCTAAAATATCACTTCAAATGTATAAGATGTTGAAAGGCTTTTACACATCTCTTTTAGTACTCGAATTGGGCAGCTATATTAGTCACAGAAATTCAAATGGTATATTTCTAAATAATATTTTATTATACTTAGCTAAATTTGGAAATAAAAAAATCAAGACAAGATAAAAAAAATTAAATTAAGAAACGAGATGGAAATACAATATAAAACGAAAACGGCAGTCGATAAAACTAAAATTCGAATTGAATTCAAAATTATTTCGGAAAATATAATAAAAAAATAATCGAATTTGACTTGAGAGTATATATATATATATAGGTTTTTAATATTTTTAAGGAAAGTTATAGAAAATTTCTGTTGTAAGATTTAGGTACTTACAGCTTGTAGGAAGGCATGAGGACGTTGAGGATTATATGATAATAATCTTTATTATCCATTTAGCAAGAAAAGACAAAGTTATGGTAGCGAACAGTTATTGTAATATAGAGAAGAAAGGTAAACAAAACAGTTGTAATGATGATAGGTCCAGTGTGGCGCTAGCTGTCGTAGCATTCAGTTATCCAACAAATCCCCGGCATGAATGTGGAGACATCACGAGGTTGTAGCGTAACTTCTCAAATGTCGGCCTTGGTAGCGGCTTGGTCAGAATGTCCGCCTTCATGTCGCCAGTTGGGCAGTAGATCATTTTTATCACTGTCTTCTTCTGAAGATCCTTCAGGTGATGGATCTTGGTTGCGATGTGCTTGGTTCTAGAAGACACTCTTTCGGATGAACATATCTTGAGACATGATTGATTGTCTTGGTGGAAGTAGATTGGAGCTTTCTGTTCCAGTTCGAGATCCTTTAGCAAGTCGAGAAGCCATAACAGTTCTTGTGAGGCTTCAGCTGCGGAGATTAGTTCCGCTTCGGTGGATGAGAGAGATACGCAACTTTGTTTCCCGGTCATCCATGAGATGGGGTTTGATCCCAGTAGGAACAAGTTTCCGCTTAGAGATTTTCTGTCGGTGTGGTCGCTTGCCCATGTGGCATCACTGTATGCTTCCAGCGTGGGAGGTTTTTGGTTAGATATGCGTAGCTCGAGTTCTTTAGTAGTTTTTAGATATCTTACGATTCTTTTTGCTGCATTCCAGTCACAATTTCTAGGATTCTGGTTTCTGCTGCTAAGTATGCAGACTGGAGCTGCGATATCTGGTCTGGATACTACGCTTAGGTACAATAGTGAGCCTATCAGTTGTTGGTATTGGACGTTGTTTGGTAGAAGTTTTTCATCAGATATACCGGGGTATCCGCTTTCCATGGGAGTGAAAGTAGGTTTCGCTTCTTGAAGATTGTACCTTTCAACTAATTCTTGGATTTTATTCTTTTGGCTCAGAAGGAGTTCACCTTCTCTGTTCCTGGAGATTTCTATACCAATGAATTGAGTGGGGTCTCCAAGGTTCTTTATTTCGAATTCTTTTTCGAGAGTTTTTACAGTGTTTTGGATGATTATTTTGGAATCGCTTGCAAGGAGCATGTCATCCACATATAGAATCAAGTAGATGGAATGGTTTTCTTCATTCTTGGTGAATAGGCACGGGTCTACAATGCTCTGTTTGAAGTTGTTTTTAATTAGAGTGCTTGCAATTTTTGTGTTCCAAGATCTTCCAGCTTGTTTTAGACCGTAAATTGCCTTCTTTAGTTTGCAGACTTCGTTTGTTTGTTTTGTATGGAGTCCTTCTGGGAGTTCCATGTAGAGTTCTTTATCTAGGTCGCCGTGTAGGAACGCTGTCTTGACATCGAGGTGGTTCACTTTCATCCCTTTGTAGACTGATGCAGCTAGGAAGGCTCTAATTGTAGAATGCTTCACAATTGGTGCAAAGGTTTCTTCGTAGTCTCGGCCAAATTTCTGATTGAACCCTTTTGCTACGAGTCTGGCTTTGTAACGCTCTATTTCTCCTTTGGAGTTGAGTTTCTGTTTATAGGTCCATTTACATCCTATGATCTTTTTGTCCTTAGGTAGAGGGGTTAGTTCCCAGACATTGTTCTTCTCAAGAGAATTTAGTTCTTCGTTCATTGCTTGTAGCCATTTTTCTCTTTCTATTTTTGGTAATTGTAGGACTTCCGAGTAGTTGGTAGGTGTCTGAATGTCTTGAGCTTCAGTTTTGTACAGCATGTAGTCATTTCTTATGGGAGGTATTCCCTTTGTTGGTCTCGTGGATCTTCTTTGTGTGACCACTTGTGTTCCTGTGCTGGTACCGGGTTGAAGGTAATCCTCGGTTTCTGAGTCCTCAAGGTTTTCGGATTGTGTTCCTGGTTCCTGACTTTCCTCTGCATTACCAATATGATTGGAGGAAGTTAGATCTGTACTTAGTACTTGTGGTGAAGTTGTTTTTGTGGAAGCGAGGTGAAACCCATTTTCTTTTTCTATAAATTTTACGGATCTGCTGATTGTGATGTTGTCTGTATCGTGCAGGATTCTGTATCCTTTGCTTCGATCATCGTATCCAAGAAAGATCCCTTCGATAACTTTGCTATCCAACTTGTTTCTTTTTATCTTGGGAATATAGGCGAAGGCTTTACATCCGAATCTTTTTAGATGCTTCAGACTGGGCTTCCTGTTGGTCCATAGTTCAAAAGGAGTCTTGTCTGTAGCTTTCGAGGGTATTCGGTTGTGTAGGTAATTAGCTGTGGTAACCGCTTCCGCCCATAGAGATTGTGGGAGTCCTGAGTCAAACAGCATGCATCTTGTCATCTCCATTAGTGATCGATTTTTCCTTTCGGCTACTCCGTTCTGGGCTGGTGAGTAGGGGACTGTTAGCTGATGTTTGATTCCGCTTTGGTTCAGGAAATCTTCGACTTGTCGGTTTACGTACTCACGACCGTTGTCTGTCCGTATGGTTTGGATATTTTTTCCAAATTCCGTGTGTGCTGAGATGACGTAGTCTTTTATTTTTTCATAGGCTTCGTCTTTTCCTTTCAGGAGGTAGATCTTCGTGTATCTGCTGTAGTCATCAGTGAAGGTGATGAAGTATCTCTTACCGCTGAGAGAGTTAGTTGGTAATGGACCGCAGATATCACTGTGGACAAGTTGAAGCGTTTCAGTTGCTCTGTACTCTGTCTTCTTTGGAAATGGGGTTTCGGTGAGTTTTCCTTGAATGCACTGAACGCAGTCTGTGCTGTGCGAACAGTTATTTAGACTTAGTCCTCTTGCTAGGTTCTCATTTCGAATCTTCTTAATTGATTCTATATTTCTGTGTCCTAGTCTGTCGTGCCAGAGCATGAGGGAATTTTTGTTCTTGCAGTGGTTTTGTTTTGCAACATTTGCTTTGAATGTGCGAGTTTGGGGGTTGTCATCCAGGTGGAGTCGGTACATTCCATTGTCAAGTATACCGTTCGCGAGGGCTGTGTTGTCTCTTTCGATGGTACACCAATCTCTTTGGAACGTCACTTTACATCCGTTGGAGGTGGCCGCACTCACTGACAGAAGGTTGTCTGTTAGTTCCGGGATGTAGAGAACTTTTGTGAGAAGTAAGGTGTCAGTCTTTCCTTGGGGTGTGATGACTTTGATTTCTCCTTGTCCTATCCCTTTGACCTGCAGCTTATTGCCATTAGCAACCACAACATTTTGTGTTTGTTCTCTGTTAAGTTCAGTGAAGAAGCTTTCGTCGTACGCCATATGAGATGTGGCTCCAGAGTCGACGAACCAGTTGTGTACACTTGCTTCTCGTTGAGTGCAATTGAGAGCTTTTGGGTTAGGTCCTTTTGTTGTTCTCTGATTTGTTGATTGTTCTTGGGTGACACTCGACTGATTTGTGTACTTTGGTACGTTTCCTCTTCTGAAGTTTTCATATTTGTACTCTTTGTTGCTGTTGTTTCGCTTTTGATAGTGCCAACATTCTTCTTTGGAGTGGTTTGGTTTGTGGCAGAAAGAACAGAATTTCTTCTCTTTTTCTCTTCTTTGGCTTGAAGCTCCGTGGAGGCTTTTTAAGGCTTTTGATGCGGTGCTTTCGTCTTTCGAGCTTTCTACTCTGCGTGTGTGTTCATCAAGGAGTTTGTTCTTGGTGAATTCAAGCGTTAGCTCGTCATCAGGCCTTGATTCCAACATCGTGATGAGATTGGAGTAGCTCTTTGGGAGCGAGCAAAGCAGTATAGCCGTGATGTGAGAGTCCTTTAGTGTTTCGCCAATGGTTCGCAGTTTGTCAACTATTTCCATCATGGTAGTGATGTGCTGTTGCATGTCTTTGTCTTCTTCGAGTTTTAAGCTGTATAGTTTCCTTAGCAAATAAATTTTTCCTGAGAGTGTTTTTCTTTCATAGATATTTTTAAGAGTGTCCCAGGTAGCTTTGGCTGTTAGTAGGTTTTTGACATGCACTATTTGTGAGTCGGCGATGCTTAGATTAATGATAGCTCTAGCTTTTGAGTCTTTCTTTTTCCATTCGACTTTAGGTTCATCTGGAATATTTTCGGTGACAACTTCCCAAAGATCTTCCTTTTGCAAAAGCATTTCGATTTTGAAAGACCATAGTGAGTAGTTATAGCCGTCGAGCTTATTTAGGGTTACATCGTGGCTCGGGAGTGACGCCATTTTTGCTAAGCCTTTTTTCTTTGTCTTAACTCGTTAATTGAATTTCATGCAATAGTCAGTCTCATAATCTAATTGTTGTAAGATTTAGGTACTTACAGCTTGTAGGAAGGCATGAGGACGTTGAGGATTATATGATAATAATCTTTATTATCCATTTAGCAAGAAAAGACAAAGTTATGGTAGCGAACAGTTATTGTAATATAGAGAATTATTGGTTTTTTATTATATTCAATCAATGCATAACAAATACGTTTTAATTTAATAAAACTTTATTTATCATTTAGATACAAACATACATATGTAAAACCAAAATAAGAAGAAGAATAACAACCATTGATGATGATAACTATATTTATAAAAATCTATTGATAAAATATTCCGTGATATATCTTAAATTCAACAAATGCCCCCGTAAGATTTAGCTGAATATTTTATCATGGTTTTAAAATTTATAAGTATAGACAGGTAACTAAGGTAGTAGTTGGAATGGCCGAGCATTGCGTCATAACAATGACGTCATCTAGATGGCGGCGACATCCCCATTTATTTGTTTACAACTTTTAGGTATTGTTAAGCCTAAATATTTGAATAAAGCAATATTTGACAAAAGATATAAAATCAAGTATTTAAACTAATAATATTACAATTTAATTTGAAACATATGATTAAATGAAGTCAACAATCTGTTAACACTTCATATGAATATAGTAAAATATGCCTTATATTATTCAAGTTACAATAACCTTTAGTTATAGGCTAATATTTTCAAATTTTATTAAAGTTCAGTAGTTAAAGTTATGAGATAATATTGCAACAATTTAAAAAATAATGAAATTTCCCTTTACTTAAGGGTTTTGTTAAGATGTCAGCAACATTTTGATCAGTATTTATATACATAATATCAAAGCTATTATATACACATAAGTTGGTATTTAAAAAATTGATGGTTCTAATCAAGTGGTTAGATTTATTGCTAGTTTGTCCAGATTTTATCAAAGTAATTCCTGATTGATTATCACAAAATATTGTTGGCTTACAATTTTTGCCAGTTAATTCTTCAATCAGATATCGTATGTAAATACTTGTCTTTACACCCAGTGTAAAAGCATAAAGTTCAGAATCTGTAGTTGAGAGACAAACATTTGGCAAGCTTTTACATGACCAAGAAATAAGATTATTTCCAAATTTAAAGGCTATACCTCCAAATGAACATTTAAAATTCTTTGAATTCCAACTTGCATCTGTAAAGCCTTCTAGCTTGGTGTCACCCACAGTATAAACTAAACCTAATTTTTTTGTGAATTGTAAATATCTTAATACTCTTTTGGCAGCATTCCAGTGAATTTCTCTAGGATCTGTATTGTATTTACTTAAAACAGTAACAGAAAATGCTATATCTGCCCTAGATTTACATGCCAAATAAAGCAAACTACCAATAAGTTCTTGGTATTTATGCTGATCTATCTTTTTAGAACTGTGGAAATTTCCAAAATCTGTGTTAACATCCATTGGTGTAGAAACACCTTTGCAATCTTGCATATGGTATTTTTGTAATAATTTGTTAATATAGCCCTCTTGTTTTAGAGTTATTTTATTTTCATGCTGAGTAATCTCAAATCCTAAAATGGTAAAATTATCAGCATTTCTTTTTAATTTAAACTTTGATTCAATTTTGCCTATGGCCACATTTAATATATTGATATCTGAGTAAATTATTATCATGTCATCAACATATAGGCCTAAAATAAGATTAGAATTTCCAATTTTAAATTCAAATAAACATTTATCAGAATTAAATCTAGTAAACCCTATTTTAACCAAATGATCAGAAAAAGTATTGTACCATACCTTACTTGACTGTTTCAGCCCATACAATGCCTGGTTTAACTTACAGACAAGATTTTCATCAGTAGGCTGATATCCTTGAGGTGGAAGTAGGTAAATGTCCTCATCTAATTTTCCATATAGGAATGCAGTCTGTACATCACAGTGTATTAAGCTCCAACCCTGTAACACACAATATGCTAAAAGTGTTCTAAAGCTGTCACTTTTCATCACAGGTGAGCAGATATTCTGGAAGTAGGTTCCATCCTTTTGGCAGCATCCAAGAGCCACAAGTCTTGCTTTGAAGATAGTTTGTCCTGTTGATGGATCAACCTTTGATGAATATACCCATTTAGATTTTATGGGTTTTACCCCTTTAGGTAGATAAACATGGTCCCAAACTTGATGTTCTTGTAGAGAATTCATTTCCCTTTGCATGGCCTCAATCCAATATTCTGGATTTTTGCTATTAATGGCCTCTTCATATGAGTTGGGTATAGGAATTTCATCCAAGGCAAAAAGGTTGTGTTCTGTAGGATCAAATGTTGGATCAAGTCTTGAATCATCTGATAATTCTTCTTCATCTGAAGAAAGCTCACAATAATATTTATTTCTTGCACTTGGCCTGAGGTAGGGAACAACATTATTTTGTTGTTGTTGTGTAGCTTCTTCAAGTTCTTGAATGTTGGACTCTTCTGATGGTTTATTTTCTGAATCATAATCAAAATTTTCTTCTGGAAACTTAAAGATGCAATAGTCCTGTACTTCATTTTGATCACTCTTTAGTAATGATACTCCTTTTTTATTTTCTATAAATTTTACATCTCTTGATTCAACTATTGAATAAGTGTTTGGGTTAAAAATTCTATATGCCTTTCTGTTTGATGAGTAGCCCATGAATATACCTGAATGTGTAATCATGTCAAATTTTGCTCTTTTTTCTTTTGGTATCCAAAATTCAGCAATACAACCAAATGTTCTTAGATGTGCCACTGTAGGCTTTTTACCTGTAAAGAGTTCTTCAGGTGTTATTTTCAAATTATGTTTGTTTGGTGTTCTATTTTTAGTATAAACAAAGTTATGCATGGCTTCTGCCCAAAATTTGGTGGGAAGCTCTGATTCTACAAGTAGTGTTCTTGTTCCATTTATGATGCTTCTATTAGCCCTTTCTGCTATGCCATTTTGCGGTGGAGTGTAAATAGTTGTTTTTTGGTGTATAATGCCTTTATTTTTCAGATAATTCTCAAATTCTTGATTTACAAATTCAAGCCCATTATCACTTCTTATGCATTTAGCTCTTTTATTCAATAGGTTTTCAGTACTTTCTAAAAATTCTTTGAATATTTCTAAAGTATCAGATTTTGAATGTAAAAATTTAACAAATATTTTTCTTGAAAAATCATCTACTATAGTTAAAACATATTTTGCAGATCCAATTGAGAGTTGTTTGATTGGACCTATCAAATCCAAATGTAGTAGCTCAAGTGGCTGGTTTGATTGATTTTCAGTAACTGTCTTAAAGGGTTTTCTTGAATACTTTCCTTTTATACAGCTGATGCAATTTTCCATTGATTTCTGTTCATTGTAGTCAAATTTATAAACTAATTGATTCTTTTTCATTATTTCCATGTATTGATCATTTATATGTCCAAGTCTTTTGTGCCACACTTCCCATGGGATATTAGTTACTTTGAAAGTGATATCTATTTTATTATTATTTCCTTTTATAAAATATAGGTCTCCTACTTTGTTTGCTGTAATTATAGTATATCCAGCTTGATCAATAATATGTCCTCCTTTTTGATCAAAAATCACTTTGTTATTTTCTTGTACAAGTTTGTTTACGGAAATCAAATTATCAGTTAAACTAGGGACATGTAAAACATTATTTAGTATTAAAAAATGATTCACACCATTTAGTTTCACATTTCCTATGTAATTTGATTTGGTGTAGCTCCCATCAGCCAGAACAATTTTTCTTTCATCAGGTTGAATGTCTTTCATTTGCTCAAGAGAGGATGTCATATGACAAGTTGCTCCACTGTCTAGAATCCAACCTTGATATTTATCTTCCTTTATCTCCTCTTCTTTACTGATTGTGGTAAATGTCTGTTCTTCTTTTACTTTAGCAGCTGTAGCTCTGGGCACATTTTGTCTTGTTTTCCAAGAATGTGTGTTTGATTGTGGTCCATTGTTCTTTCTTGTGGAATTTTCTCCTTTGTTTTTTGGGTTGTACCAACAATCATTTGCTTTATGTCCATATTTACTGCATATGAAGCATTGAATCTTCCTTTTAGGTCTTGTATTTTCAAATGTTGTATTCCTATTAAAGTGCACATTTTCTTTAGTGAACATTTTATATGCATTAGGATTTTCTTCTTTTTCCTGAAATTTGTATCTCTCTAGATAAAGTTGTACAATTCTTCTTATGTCTAGAATTCCTGGATCACTAATGCTGCTCAATTGCATCACTATGATATTGTATTTTGTTGGTAAAGCCTTTATAAATGCATCTACAAATTCCTCTTCTTCAATACTGTTTCCCAATATCCTTGCAGTTTCTAGTAATTTTTCTGATCTAAGTAAGAACTGATTTAAATTTTCATCCTTTTTCATCTGCATTCTGAAGAGGTTATTTTTAGCCTCAATTTTTTGTTTTTTTATATCTCCTTCATATCTTCTATGAATTGAGTTCCAAATGTCTTTTGTAGTTTTGCAATTCAAAATTAAACTTACTTGACTATCATTCATTGCACTAGTCATTATTCCTTTTGCTTGGGCATCCTTGATACTCCAATCTGTCTTATCATCTAATTGTGGCGGGTCTTCATATAAATACCTTTTTAATCCCTTTCCTTCAAGGAAGGCTTCTATTCTGAATTTCCAGCTATGGAAATTTTCTCCATTAAATTCAGGAATTCTTATATTTTCCGCCATTTTGAATGTTCTTATTTTAATTACGTACCGCTTTAGATTTCAGGAAAATATTTTATTTACTTACTTTTATCAACCACGGTCTGCTACCAATTATTGGTTTTTTATTATATTCAATCAATGCATAACAAATACGTTTTAATTTAATAAAACTTTATTTATCATTTAGATACAAACATACATATGT
Source organism: Cordylochernes scorpioides (assembly GCA_030710605.1). NCBI lineage: Eukaryota > Metazoa > Arthropoda > Arachnida > Pseudoscorpiones > Chernetidae > Cordylochernes > Cordylochernes scorpioides. Next base: position 70,222,136 of record CP092866.1, read on the forward strand.
AAAACCAAAATAAGAAGAAGAATAACAACCATTGATGATGATAACTATATTTATAAAAATCTATTGATAAAATATTCCGTGATATATCTTAAATTCAACAAGAAGAAAGGTAAACAAAACAGTTGTAATGATGATAGGTCCAGTGTGGCGCTAGCTGTCGTAGCATTCAGTTATCCAACAATTTCGATGTTGAATTGAGAGTATAATGTCAGTATAGCCAGCTATTACTGAACGAATAAGTAGAATTAAATATAATTTATATGAAAGATAGTTGTAAATTAATGATGATTAAAAATATTTTATAAAATATTATTATTTGGGTATCAAAAAGGTTTTAATTTTTCATGTAACAATATAGGGTTATAACAAGTTCACGCTTTTACCTCGGACGTTACGCGTCATTTAAGTAGAACATAGAACAAAAGGAAGAATTGAAGATATTAGGGTAGGAAAAAGGCAAAGACAGACCCATGTAATCTTTCAATTAAACAATTTAAATTTATTAAGAAAAAAAATTTAAAATATATTTTTTAAAATAATATTATATTCATTATATATATATATATATATATATTTTGTGTGTTGAAAACACTTTTAATAATAAGAATATTTAGTGTAAGATGGAGTCAAATATTTTGCCTTGTTTTAATGGAAACCATACTGGTTCGACCAGGATGGAAAGAGATTGGTACCGGGCCGGGTATTATCAAAGATAAACCCGGCGGGAGTTTCATCCCTGTTATCTTACTCACCTACCGATCTCTTCGACCAATGAATAAATGGTTTAAAATAAAAGAAAGAGTGGAAAAAAAAGATTTTAAAATTTCTAATTTTTTTTTTTGCTTTTGTTGTGGGTGGTTGGAATAATGACACTGTGTGTGACAATTGACAATTAAAAAATATTCATTGTCATCTGACAATATTACACATTTTCAAACAAAGAAGTAGAGAGAGAAAAATATATAACATAAAGAAAGAGAGAAAGAAAATACATACATATATGAAAACATATATATTGCAAGATGATGATGGGAGATGATGGAAGGAAACCTCGACGTTGGAGGGTCCTGGACCAGGCGATGAGCGGTCCTCCAATGCTCCTCCGAGCTCAACCTGGACAAAGTAGCTAAAAATTCGCAACTTTGCCGACGCCAGGATGGAAAGGGCGTCGTCCTCAAGGCCGGACCCGCCGAAGATCCAAGCCTGCATGTCAGGGGGCCGCCCTATGATGTTGAAGGCCTCTCTAATGAGGGCCTGATGGAGGGACAGCACCAGTAACGGTGGCTGAGGGAGCGGTCGATAGACCCGCAGGCAGGACAGGAGGGTCCGACCGAGGCAGGATGGGCCGGATGGGGCAAGGCGTGGAGGGCCAACTTGAGGGCCGCGTCGGCCTCGTGGCCCGAGTAGGCGCAGCGCCGCAGTGAGGCCCAGTCGATCCTGGATGGTGGATTGATGGTGGGCGTCCATCTCGCCAGAAATATGGAGATGGTCGTGGCGGCGAGGCGCGGGCGATCCAAGGCCCGTCGGGCCGAGCGGGTCGTGAGGCCGTTGAGGAACGGCGTAGCCGTCCCTCGCAGCACCACGGCTGCAGCTAGGGAACTGGAAGAAGGCGTGGACTCCGCCCCGAAGCGTTGGGCGGGCGATGAGATGTTCCTCCACGATGAGGTCCCGGATTCGGGCTCCGCGCCAGCGGGCGGGGGCCAGGAGGTCGGGAGGGCGGAGGAACCGGCAGCCGCCGATGATGGGGAAGTCCAGCAGCTGAGCCGTGGAGAGCGCCCGGTGGTTGAGGCTCAGGATGTTGGAGGCCTCCTCCCACAGCTTCAGCAGCCGGAGACGGCGGGGCTGGAGACGGGTGCCGTCCGGTGGAGGGTGGACACTGTGTGTGTATTTTAGTCTTTATATGTGTGTGTTGTATGTGTATTTGTTTGTGTGTGTGTGTGTTTATGTGTATTTTCTAAAGAGTAAGTGTGTGTACATATTCTTTTATGTGTCAATTTTCCTCATTGTAATCACAATTAAGGGCCTTTCTTAAAAGGATCAATTATGTGTGAATACTTCATATGTACTCATAATCATTAGTATATATGTCCAATGACAAGTTTCAAGCAGTTCGAATTACAATCAACATATAATAACAAGGGGTATATTTACCAGGTCTATTAGTATGAAACGCAAAAATGGGCGCCAGAGGCCGCTGTGCAACTTTATTTGAGCCGAAGGTGGCGCTGTTGTAGGCGTTTTGTCCTTTGACTCATGTGGCATCAGCATGCGTGCAGTTTTAGAAAAATTCAAATCGTGAAAAATTTCTGGAACCCATGGAAAATGGCGATTTCCGAGCCAAAAAGTGCCCATTTGCGGGAAGTTTTGTTGTTCGCCTTCAAGTGGAAGAAAAGTGCCACTGAAGCCCACCGAATGCTCGAGGAAGTTTACAGCGACCACGCTCTGAGCAAATCACAGTGTTACAGGGGGTTTAAAAAATTCCAAAGTGGCGATTTTGAACTTGATAATGAACCACATGGAAAACCGCCCCAAAAGTTCGAGGACGCTGAACTGCAAGCTTTGTTGGATGAGGACAGTACCCAAATGCAGGAGAAACTCGCAAAACAGCTCCAGGTGTCTCAAGGTGCTGTTTCTCTACGTTTAAACAGCCTCGGAATGACCCAAAAGCTTTCCAGATGGGTCCCCTACGAGTTGAGCGAAAGGCAGCAATAACGGCGTCTGGTAACCTGCGAAGGGCTGCTCGCCAGGCATGAAAAGAAGTCATTTTTGCACCGAATCGTAACTTCTGATGAGAAATGGATCCACTTCAGCAATCCTACGCGCCAAAAGTCGTGGGGCTGCCCGGCCAATTTCCAAAACAGACGCCTAGGCCCAATGGCTTCAGAAAAAAAGGCAATGCTTTGCATATGGTGGGACCAGACCGGCGTAGTATATTTCGAGCTCCTGAAACCTGGCAAAATGGTCAATACTAGTCGCTACGAACAACAAATGCACAGTTTGAGAGAGGCGTTGAATGAAAAAAGACCGGAATGGCGTGAAAATCACAACAACCTGATAATGCAGCATGACAACGCTCCAGCCCACAACGCTACGATGGTCAAAAACACCATAAAAGACTTGGGCTGGGAACTTTTACCCCACCCGCCGTACTCACCAGACTTAGCGCCGTTGAACTACCACCTTTTCACATCTTTAGGACACGCCCTAAAAAAACAGGAATTTTCTAACTCTGACATACTCAGAGAGTAAAATGAGAAAAGTTCACACATAAAAGAATATGTACACACACTTACTCTTTAGAAAATACAACATAAACACACACACACTCAAGCGTGCGGCCACGCTTTCGCGGGCTCCGCCGTTTTCGCCTCGGGAGTGAGTGTAAAAGGCGCTTACCATCACGAGTTTGGTAACAGAAGAAACCTCTCGATCCGCTGAACAAGTGCCTGAAAAGCCCAGCACTGGATCTCAACCAGGCGAGGAGTTATCGCCGAAAAAGGGAATCATAGAGAATTCTTCTAAAGAATTTTCTATGGAACTTCGAAAAGAAGCAAGTCCGCCGGCGCGCGAAGTAATGTTGGCTGCCGCGCGGGGTGACGTCACGGCGCCGCCGACTGCTGCTTTTACCAGCGCTACAACAGCCAGCCCGGGCTCGCTCAATTGGGCCGACAGCGAAATGGCGGATGTGGACGCCAAAGACGGCTACAGAGTCGTGAAGGGCAAGAAGAGGCGCCGCGGCTCAACATCACCTGAGCACGCTGCAAGGCAGCCCAACAAGCCTGGAGAGCAGCGCAGCTCTCAGAAGCGGAAGCGGCCAACAGGGCCGAGAGCAGTGCCGCCTCAGGAGATCAAGGCGACACGCGCCAACATCACCGACGCCAAAGCGAGGCAGGCTACTACCAACCACGAGAACTACGTCTTCGTGGAGCTGTGCCCAGACATCCCGGACTACTCCTACCTCCGGGCAATGAGCATGCTACTTGGGGGGCCAAAAGGCATTACGCAGTTCAATAAAATGAACGGCCACTACATCGTGGGCCTCGCGAACAAGGACCTCGCGAACCGTCTGGTCGCGGACGGCCTGGAAATCGAGGGAACGTCCCTCAAGGTCTTCCCCTTCCGCAAGAGGGCGAAGCGTATAGTCGTGGCCAACCTGCCCGGCTTTGTGGAGGACAGCACCATCGTGAACGCCCTGAGTCAATTCGGGAAGGTCACCTCCATCGCCCCCATCCTGGTCAAAATGGGGGAGTTCACCTTCACCGACGGCCGCCGGGAGTCGTTCATCCTGCTCCGCGAGGGCGTAAGGCTGGAGACGCTGCCCACCCGACTGACCATCGAGTCCAAGGGAGACACTCTGTCAGCCTTCCTCTCTTTTGGAATCAAGTGTTCCAAATGCGGGAAACAGGGCCACCGCAGAGCCAACTGCCCAGCGCTCGCCAGGCAGAACAGCAGCCCCAGGCAAGCAGCGTCTCCCAACGACGCAAGGCCCCTCCCCCCCTCCTCCTCCTCCTCAGCAGCCAAGGAAGCCGGCTCCTGCGCCCGCAACACCGGCGTCCCCTGTCCAACCGGCGAAGACATCAATAGAGGCTCCAGCGATCCCCTTGGCGCACCATCCTGCCGAACCGAGGGATCTTGCCCAGCCCGCCCCTGTCGCTCTCCCTGCTCCTCTAGCTACCCCGCGGCCCCTCGAGCTCGAGACCTTTCCGCTCGACATTGAGATGTCGGAGGAGGAGCTGACTTCAATTCCCTCCGCGTCTCCTCAGGGGAAAACCCGCACTCGTCCAGCTGCAGGAGCACCTCAAGCAGTTTCCCAACCTCTCCAGCGACTGGCACAAGCTGCCCGGTATAGACCGGGAGGACGCACAGCAGCTACTCTCCTCTAAAAGTAAAATGGAGAAGCGAATGCCCTCGCTGACAAAAGCACAGGTCGCCGCCCTCGACGAGGTGGCCGAAACCATCAAGGCCTCGATTTCAGACTCCAACCACACCATCCGCAAGACCCTCCAGAAGACCAAGGGGGTGCTGCTTAACCGGCGGCCCCAATGAACAACCGCGTCGCCACCATCAACGCGCGAGGGCTCGCCACTCGGGGGAGGAGCCTTGCCCTTTGTCATCTCCTCAGGCAACATCGCGTTTGTCCAGGAGACAAACGCATTTCATCTGGGCAGCGGCCAAGACCTCTGCCTCGGCTACAACGCTGTTGTACTGGCCCATCCCGTAGCCATCTCGGGATCCGGACTCGCCTGCGTCTTCGGACCAGGCGTAGCCGTGCTACAACAGCGCATCCTGTGGCCGGGCCACATCGCCTTGGCAACCATAGATGTCCACGGCGAGGAGATGACGGCCATCGCCGTTCATCTGGCCCATGAACCCCGGGAGAGAAACCGGCACATGGAGCTCCTGGCGGCGACAGCGGCACAGGAGGAGGAGGGGGCCTGCTGGATAATCGGAGATTTCAATATCAGGGATCGGGGCCCCTCGTCATCATCATCGTCAGATGCCCTCGCCGCTCTACTGGACCTGGCCGCGCTGGTCGACGTGGCCACCCGGTTCGACGCCGCCCACCTGCCCACCAGAGTCGCCAGGCACGGCGACCAAGTCGAATCCAGCTGCCTGGACCGGATCCTCGTCCCTGCTGGTTCGTGGATCGCGTTTCCATCTACGCGACCAGCCACTACCACCTCTCGGACCACCGCCTCGTGCTGCTCCAGGTGGGCCCGCCCACCACCGCCGTCTCCTCCCCCACCCAGCCTCTCTTGGCCGCGATGCTCCGCTCGGGCCTTGCTCTCGAACATCTGGCTGGCTACATCCGGGAGTTGGAGGAAGACACAGCGCACGATGACGACGACGGGACCTTCTGGGATAGGTGGACCTCCATCAAGGCGGGGCTGCTGGCGGAGGCCAGATCCCTGCACGACCCGCGCCACGCTGCCAGCGACAGCTACGTCTACAGGGCGAGACGTTACATCGCGGCGCAGCTCGAGGCCTCCTCCATCCGGGCAGACTACCCATCGCTGCCGGACCTGTCACGCGCCATCCGCCTCCGTCGCCCGGTCAGCGTCATCAGGGACGAGGAGGACAACGTCATCGAGGGCCCAGAGCTTCGGCGGAGAAGTTCGCGACCTTCCAGCCCCGCTTCGCCCGTCCCACCAGCGATCCAGCTGCGGGAGCTGCCTTCATCGCCAGCAGCGCGCCTTCCACCACCACCACCCGCGAGCTGAGTGAGGAGGACCCGCTCCACCGACCAGACATCAGTCCCAGCGAGATCGCCCACGCCATCGGACACCTCCCTCGCGAAAAGGCCCCCGGCTGGGACGGCTTGCCGTGCGAGCTCCTCGTCGCCTTCAACGAGGACTTCTTCGTGGAAGCTCTGGCCCGGGTGTTCGCGGCTTCACGGCTCCGCGGCGCCCTGCCTCCTTCGACGCGGCGCAGCTCCATCTGCCTCGTGCCCAAGGCCCGCGGAGGTCGCAGACTTGATGGCTACAGGCCTGTCGCGCTGCCCTCGGCCGACTACAGGGTCCTGGCCGCCATCCTTCACCGGCGCCTCAAGCCCCACCTGCGGACCCTCGTGCCGGAATGCCAGACCTACGCCGTCCCCGGGAGGTCCCCGTCATGGAACATCGCTATGGTGACGGACGCCGTCGAGGAGGCCACCGCCCTGGGCTCGCCGCTGGCCGTCATGGGCGTCAATCTAGAGTCCGCCTTTGACTCACTAGACCGCGGCTTCCTGGAGTCCCTGATGATTTCCCTCCGCCTCCCGCCGGCCTTCTTGGCATGGATCAACATCCTTTACGCCGGGGCGGACGCCACCATCCGGGCCGGAGGCTTTCATACATTTATCGCTACTTTGTCCAGGTTGGGCTCGGAGAAGCGGTGGAGGACCCGCTCATCGCCTGGTCCGGGACCCTCCAGCGTCGAGGTCTCCTTCCATCACCCCCCTTGTAAAATATATGTAACATATATGTAAATATTCATTTTTATGTAATATATTTCTTCTCTTTCTTAAGGCAAAATAGCCTAGCTGTGTAAGCTTTAGACTTTAGAACCTGATGTCCCTTGTTCGAACACGCTTTTCGTTATCTTTTTTTTTTCTCGTTGACAAATTGATGTAACATTGTCTAATACCAATCTCTTTCCATCCTGGTCGAACCAGTATGGTTTCCATTAAAACAAGACAAAAATTTGACTCCATCTTACACTAAAATATTTATATCATTAAACGTGTTTTCAACACAAAATATAATAATAATAAAATATATTTTTAATTGTCAAAATTGTCACACACACAAACAAATACACATACAACACACACATATAAAGACTAACATACACACACAGTGTCATTATTCCAACCACCCACAACAAAAGCAAAAATAAATTATAAATTTAAAAATTTTTTTTTACACTCTTTCTTCTATTTTAAACCATTTATTCATTGGTCGAAGAGATCGGTAGGTGAGTAAGATAGCAGGGATGAAACTCCCGCCGGGTTTATCTTTGATAATACCCGGCCCGGTACCAATCTCTTTCCATCCTGGTCGAACCAGTATGGTTTCCATTAAAACAAGACAAAAATTTGACTCCATCTTACACTAAAATATTTATATCATTAAACGTGTTTTCAACACAAAAAATAAATAAATAAAATTAATAAAATATTACTTCAAAAAATATTTCGAATTTTCTTTCTTAAAAATTTAATTTGTTTTATAAAAAGATTACTTGGTTCTGTCTTTGCTCTTTTTCCTACCCTAATATCTCAAATTCTTCCTTTATTTTCTATGTTCTGCTTAAATGACGCGTAACGGCCGAGGTAAAAGCGTGAACTTGTTATAAACCTATATTGTTACATAAAAAATTAAAACCTTTTTGATACCCAAATAAAAATGTTTTATAATTTATTTTTAATCATCATTAATTTACAACTATCTTTCATATAAATTATATTTAATTTAACTATAAATATATTATATAATCTAAATATAAAAATATCCTATAATTTAAAAAATATATTTTATTTTCATTCATTGAGAGTTCTACTTGTTTTTTGACCATAGTTTTAGAAGACGCCGACTTTTAATACTTGTTGTAAATATGTAGTTATCTAACCTATTTTTAAAATTCACTAATATTGAATTCATTTCATAAATTCTATATAACTGTGAAAAATGTCTTATTGTAATTTTCTTAAAGTAATTTAAAATAAAAACTACTTGTGTGTGATTGTAAATAGTTATTCTTCTGCTTTTCTTTCAATATGACACGACTGCAAACGATACCATTAAGTACTCATGTACTCAAAAGAACCAGCAATTAATCACCATCCCAAAATAATATTTATTACAACATAAGCCGACACGATATTTACCTGTTTATTCATTCAAAATGCCAAAAGAGAAAATATCTTATTTTTCAAAATGAAAATCCTCAACCAACCATATTTATCTCCAAACATAGCACTTCCCAAACGAACATAGCCTTCTACAACCAACTTAGCCTACCTCAACCAAACATAGCCTACCTCAACCAAACATAGCCTACCTCAATCAAACATAGCCTACCTCAATCAAACATAGCCTACCTCAACCAAACATAGCCTACCTCAATCAAACATAGCCTACTTCAACCAATATAGCCTACCTCAATCAAACATAGCCTACCTCAACCAAACATAACCCTCTCCAATCAAATATAGTCTTCTACAAGCAACAATTCTCATCTACAATCAACAATAGTTTTCTTCAATCAAAAATGGTTTTCAACAAGCAACCATATTTTTCTTCAACTACAACCATTTTCCAAGATCAACTCCAGCCAGCTTTATCCTTTTCAAGGTACTTTGTATCTACCATTTTGCACAAATTACTATTTTCAACTTTTCTGATTCTCATCCATGCTTCTCAATAGTTTCAATAGCTCATTAATTTATAGTTATATTTCTTTTTCAAATCATTTTTAAATATCAGCATCAAATCTTATGTCTACAAAAATACTTTGTGTCATTCCATATATCTCTATTATCATTATATTATTCAAATATTATTAACAAAAAACAATTATATATTATTTTCATATTATTTTAAATGTTAATATTTTAGAAACAACTTATTTTGAGTTATTATTTGCGTAAAAATAAACATTTTCTGCTGCCTTTTGATATTTTGAAATATAACTAGTATAATGACATAATTACTCATATTTTAATTGCCTTTTTATTCGTCTAATATTTTATATATAAATCTATTTATAATAAAAAAGAGTTGCGGCGATATATGATTCCTTCTTTCTAATTTGTCGAAATCCGCAATCCGTTTACCATGAATATAAATCTATCATTATTATTATAAATATATACACATTTATCATTATATTTTCTAGATATATAAATTATTTATAAACAAACTTTCTTTTGTTTATTTTTAAAATAGCTTTACTTTGATTTTTATTGTTTAATTTGTAATTATTTCATAAATAAAAGAAACTTATGCGGTTAAACTGGTTGTATAGCTTTATAATTATTTTTATAAACATTTTGATTTCGTTTAAATATTTTTTAGTTACCAATTTTATTCTAAACTTTATTTTTTTGTTTATATTTTTCCATCTTTATTCTTTTGTTTAAATGTGATCATTCTTTATGCTTTACCATTACTTTTTATCTTTACCTTATCTTTACATGTTCATTCCTTGTTTCACATTTGCCTTTTGTAGATAATTAACCTTTGCTTAATGTTTATTGTGTTGGGAATCTCTTATGGTTCAGACATTGAAACAACAAAGAACAAGTTTACTTACAGCTGAAGTGGTTTTAAAGAATTAGGCAATTTTACCTTTTAAGAAAGTATTTTAATTTATTATTTTCAAAGAGAGAGAGAAAAGAACATTTAACAATTTACATTACAATTACTAATTTTTTAAACAAAACCAACACTCCTTTGTTCTCGTTTTTATATTACAGTGTTGTCAGTCTAAAGGTATTTCAAGATCATTGATTTACTATTCTTCTTTTTTTCCAACATATTGCTTTTCCAAAAATGCCCTTTTTCATAAAATATCCAATGTTTTAATGTTCCACCAATCCTTTACTAATGTAATTAATTTTATATTGTTGCCAATGTTATCTCGTCTTTATATTTTCATTTATATACTTTTCAATATTCATTTTATTTTCCTTCTCATTTTTATCATAATGTGTTTTATTTTTCATGTCTTTTTCAATCTATTGGTTCACAAAAGCCAATATGATAATGGATACCAAACTTTCACTTTCACTCTCTACCAATATTTTTTTTTGTCATTTGCATTTATATCATAATCGCACTCTCTTAACTATATTTTCTAACTTTTCTCTGAACCCGCTAATTCTAGTTTTTCACAGGGGGGAAATATTATATAATCTAAATATAAAAATATTCTATAATTTAAAAAATATATTTTATTTTCATTCATTGATATTTCTACTTGTTTTTTGACCATAGTTTTAGAATACGCCGACTTTTAATACTTGTTGTAAATATGAAGTTACCTAACCTATTTTTGAAATTCACTAATATAGAATTCATTTCATAAATTCTATATAACTGTGAAAAATGTCTTATTGTAATTTTCTTCAAGTAATTTAAAATAAAAACTACTTGTGTGTGATTGTAAATAGTTATTCTTCTGATTTTCTTTCAAGATGACACGACTGCAAACGATACCATTAAGTACTCATGTACTCAAAAGAACCAGCAATTAATCACTATCTCAAAATAATATTTATTATAACATAAATGTGGTGAGGTCTGGTAGCCTCTTGTAGAGTCTTGTCGACTAAATCTGTGGTGAGGTATCCAGTCGACTTAAACTATGGTGTGAGTCCCTATAACTCTCGTTATACTGTGTTGACCGAGAGGAACAGTCAGGATAAGGAGTTTTCCATTACCTCTCTGTTTCTTGGAAGACCTTTAACAGTTTTCACAGAGTACAGGCAGTCGTGGTCGAGGCAGAGTGGAAAGCTTGGGGATGTCCACACAAAAAACGAAGACACAGTTGCACTAAGAAAGTTCCGTGAACAGATAAAGGTTGAGCTAGGAGCGAAAGATGGAGATAGAAACGTTCTTACTGACTACATGGTGGATGAAGTAGACCTGGGGTACAACCCACGAGAGCTCACGCAGATGGTGAACTGACTATCAAGTGACTGTATTTATAGGTTAAGACGGGGCCTTATGCGACAGGGGCGTGGATCGTCTGGCGAAACTGTACATTGGCGCTGTCCTGACAGTTTCCATTTTTAGACCTTGTTGTGGGAATTCTAAATCTATCTCGATTTTAGATGTTATGACTTCTATCCCTTGCCTCAGCTCAACTCTTAATCTATTACAGAGTTTTATTTATTTATCCTCAGTTTGTACAAATTACATTACATATGATGATGTAATGACACATGTCAATCATGCGTATAATCATTTACAGATGTGTTTCTATTATACAACATGAAAATCTTGTTATAAGTTATATACAATATGGGGTTGTTGGTTAAATTACCATATATATATATATATATATATGGAAGCAATGGTCGCCTCTCCCGTCAAAATAAACGTCAGAATCTGACGCCATCTATTGACCGTCGCCGCAACTAGCGGCCTCGGGTCGGTGACAAAGCCACAACACCAACTTTGGCAAACTGATAAGCGTCCACCTAGAGACCATGGTTTCGGGCTGATGGCCCTCGTCAGTCTAGGGCGGACTTTATTCCATGAGATCCACACGGGATCTAATGGAATCCTCACAATCTACCAAAGAGGTGTTTTGCTGGCAATGTGGCTGGGCCAAATCTATTGGCAAAACATAGATGGAAAATTTGCCGGGAGGAAATTAATCCATGGAAGCAATGGTCGCCTCTCCCGTCAAAATAAACGTCAGAATCTGACGCCATCTATTGACCGTCGCCGCAACTAGCGGCCTCGGGTCGGTGACAAAGCCACAACACCAACTTTGGCAAACTGATAAGCGTCCACCTAGAGACCATGGTTTCGGGCTGATGGCCCTCGTCAGTCTAGGGCGGACTTTATTCCATGAGATCCACACGGGATCTAATGGAATCCTCACAATCTACCAAAGAGGTGTTTTGCTGGCAATGTGGCTGGGCCAAATCTATTGGCAAAACATAGATGGAAAATTTGCCGGGAGGAAATTAATCCATGGAAGCAATTCATGCACAGTGTCAGCAACGAGGGCCCTACCAGCGGACATTTCGGACCTTTACACCTGTGGTCCACAACGTCGAGCAACACCAAAAATCGACTCGGCCTGCAGGTGTCTACGAGACCTCAGCAACGACGAGCTCGGGAGAAACCAAGTAATGCCAACTTCGGCAGCAGAACTCCTCCGAAGCTCAATGAACCTACTTGCACCCTAAATAGCATACGCCTGTAAGTGCAATTGTTTTAACCCCTATCATTCATTCTTTAAAGATGCCATTCCTAGTTGAATCTGGAGCCAGTGTTTCCATAATTAGTTTAAATCAATTTGAATATATTAAAAAATTTTAATAGTTTCATTTGTTCCACCCCTATTAACAATGATGTTATTATCCGTACTATATCTAGTCATGCTAAACCAATCGGATTAGTTACCTTACCAATATAATTTAATAATTTTAATTTTAATGAAACATTTTATATTTTAAATTCACCCCTTGAATTTGGTATTCTATCTATTCATGTTATGCAATTCTTAAGATTAACAATAGATTTTCATAATCAATTGATACTTCAAAATAGTGTTCCAGTACCTAAACATTTGTACCATTTTGTATGTGACCTTCCCACTTGTAAGCACGGCTCGCGAATAATAACTTCTAACCCTAAACGACCCATAATTCACTCGGTTAACTTAGGCGTTGACGATTTTCAACCTCCACGTGAGCCTTGCTTACAAACAACCCTTAGTAATCTTCAGAAATCTTCCCCTGAATGCCCCTCTCACCCTTACAACCTTAATAACCTTTCTACCAGCCCATATCCCTCTAGAGAATTAATGATTAAATAATTTATCGAGCAACGCCCAGAAATGCCTATCCCTTATCAGCAATTATTGTATTATTTTAAAGATATTTTCCCTATCAATAAATTCAACGTATTACCACTTAACATGACCCCTGTAAAACTCAAAATTATTTCCGATAAGGTTATTGCCCTCCGACCATACCGAACTCCTTATGCCTACCAGAAGGAAATTCAGGACCAGGTATCTCAACTTCTAAAACATGACATAATCACCCCCTCCTCTAGCCCATATTCCTCCCCTGTGACAGTCGTTCTGCAAACGCGATAACACCATGCGTCTCTGCATCGACTCCCGTCGCGTGAACGAACTAGTACCCTCGGATTTGCATCCTTTGCCATTGATAGAAACGGTACTGGATAACCTGTCGAAAGCCAGAGTATTTAGCACCGTTGACATAAGCAATGCATACTATCAAATCCCCTTCGCGGAGGAGAGTCAACCACTACTCTCTTTCGTGACTCAACATGGACAATATAATTTCAAACGCTTACCTTTTGGATTCAGATCAGCACCCCAAATTTTCGAACGTGTGATTACCCAGTTGATCCAAAACACCACCTCTCTTTCATAGCCCATTATTATGACGACTCGGTTATTTTTTCTGACTCTTCAAAACAACACCTTACACACCTTCGACTTTTCTTTAAATTCTGTTTAGAGGAAAACCTCCAGCTTAACCTTAAAAAATGTTATTTTTATCAAAATGAAATAGATTTTCTCGGCTACCACATCACCACAGGGACTGACACACCTAATATTAAAAATACCGAAATCATCAACGCTATTATAACCCCTATCAACATTAAAACTCTACAGTCATTTTTAGGGGTCGTCAACGTATATCATAAATTCATCCCAGAATATGCGAGACTTCGCCACCCCTTAAATCAATTACTAAAATAGAACGCCAAATGGCTTTGGAGCCCTAATTGCCAACAAGCCTTTGATAAATTGAAGAAACACCTCGCAGCACAACCTGTGTTACATCTATTTCAAGAAGGGCTCCCATGCCAGGTCTATTGCGACGCTTCCACGCAGGGCATCGCAGGCGTACTCAAACAAGTACATCTTGACGGTAACATCTATCCTGTACAATATTACAGTCGCGCGTTGCGTTCCTATGAGCGTAATTACATTATATCTGAACTGGAGTGCTTAGCCATTGTAGAGTGCGTTGACAAATTCCGAGTGTACCTCCTAGGTACAAGGTTTGTCATCTACTCGGATCATCACGCCTTACAATGGCTAAAGACCATAAAAGACCCCACCGGACGCCTCTTTCGTTGGAGTCTTCGACTCTCAGCTTACGACTATGAGGTCAAATACCTCAAGGGCTCGCGTCAGTACGAAGCGGACTTACTCTCCCGTAACCCTTTCTGCGGATTTCTATCCACAGGTCAAATAAAAGATCATCAGGGCGAATTACGGAGGGACACAAGGTATATCCTCAATGACAAAGACCTTATGAACATCACACGACGGGGTGTCACTAAAATAATTGTTCCACCATCACTCCGTGGCACCCTACTACAACGAGCCCATCGCGATTTCAATCACCCCGGCATTTCGCAGATGACCAGACTAATCGCAGCCCAATACTATTGGGACGGCATGACAAATGACATCAGGACACATGTAAGAGCCTGTTCAATATGTCAATTAGTCCAACCACCAAAAGAACCTATCTACGGAGAATTGGGACAATTCCTCCCAGCGGTCCTGCCATACGAACTAGTGTCACTAGATACTATTTCTGGATTCGCGAAATATGGAAATTCTCAGACCTTCTTACATGTCGTAGTGGACCATGCCACACGGTACGCGTGGGAATTTCCATCTCGGTCCACCAGCATTCTCACCTATACCCAATAATTAAAAAGGTGATGCAGGTTGGTTCTCCTAAACGACTTTTGACGGATAGAGATCCTGCCTTCACCTCTCCGAAATTTCGTTGATTTTTGATTAGACATAACATTGGCCAACTTCTCACGACAAGCAACAACCCTCAGGCCAACGGATTGAGTGAGCGACTAAACGCCACGATTACAGGCAAACTTAAACTGTTGCGCCTCCAACAACCTACGACGGCCTGGACCAAACTACTACCTCAGGTCCTTCAGGCTTATAACAATACCCCACATTCTGTGACCGGGTTTCCACCGTCATACCTCATGTTAGGTAGTTTGCCGCTAGAACTATCCGAGCATGCACAAAACTACCCAAAAATCGACGATGCCAGAGAATTGGCCTATCAAAGGGCACACGAACGACACTTACGCGACAAAGCGAGATTCGATCAAACACATAGAGCTTCCGATTTTGAAGTAGGCGATCTCGTTTTGGCAAAAACATACCACCACCCAGACACAGGTAAACTGGCACCCTTCTTCTCAGGACCATATGAAATACTGGAGATAAATTCCCCTCAAATCGTACGGATCAACCGCTCCAACCGACCTTTAAGTCGTAAGACAGATGCAATTCATGTCAACAAATTAAAACACAATACGGAAAACAAACAATTTATTTCACCGCTTGTGAATGATCGAGACCAACCCAACAATACCTTCAATTTCCCATATAAACACTTCAATCATACTCTAATCCATACTAAACCGGCTATTAACACACGAAAGCAACTTGACAACACTTACAATCAAGATGATCAAAGATATTTGAACCACTTATCCCCTGAAATCTTTACCAATTACTAACCTGACAACGAGACTTTACGATCCCGGAGTTACCAAACTATTTTCGGAACCAACCCATAGAACTTTCTCTCGGACTCACACTATGAACCCAGTAGTATCTAAATAATTAAGGTAGAATGGCCCAAAGCAAGTTTCCCCTTGCTCTGTTCGCCTATATTCTACCTTTGCATCTCGAACTATTTTATCTTCTCAAATTAAATATAAGTCCATTCGACTTCCTCACCTACACACGGGATTTTTCTCCTCGGACTCGCTACACGAGTAACTGCATAGATAAGGTAGAATAGCCCAAAGCAAGTTTCCCTTCGCTCTGTTTGCCAAAATTCTAACATTGTATGTAGTTCTATATTTACCTCAGTCCTGAGTTCACACAATTTCCAACCACAATCTCGTTTCTCGTACTCTACACCTATAGCATAGAAAGCCCATGCCAAGTTTCCCCTTGCCATGTCCGCCTGAAAAATATCTTAAGGTGTAGAGTTACCCAGTCTTAATGACCTTCAAAATTTCACCATGTGTATGTGACTCCCCTTCTCGTTGTTCACACTCCTCAATATCATTTCCCTTATAATACACTAGACGAATGGCCCGGGCAACGCCCGGGTTTTACCCGAGTGCGTATATATTTTAAAAACGTTTTAATTCAAATACTATTCGTTACAATTATAAATTGGCGCCATGGATGTCACTCTTGTGAAACGTCCCGTTCCAAACTGTGTGTTTTTAAGAAATAATGAGCCTATCGTTCAAATATAAAATATAATATAATATATAATATATATGTGTAATACACAGTGTGGCAAATAATTTTTAAGACTCGCGCTAGATAAAAGCCAATAGCAGAGCCAGTTATGAAATTGTGCATGGTATATATATTCGATGCCTTATCTAGCGTGTGGCTTTGTTTCAGCCATTTTGATTAACTTTTTAAAACCATACAGGCGATTTTTTAAAAGTAAAAATTTTTGTTCGTCAGAATTCTGAGATGGAACAGAGAGCGGTCATTAAATTTAATGCAAAACATGGTAGAAGTGCATCGGAAACATATATTTTGATGAAGCAAGTTTATGGTACGTTATGTTTGAGTAAATAAAATGTTTTCATTTGGCACAAACGTTTTTAGGATGGATGAAATACGCTAGAAGATGATAAGCATACTGGACGACCAAGTTCTTCGAAGACAACCAGAAAGTATAGAAAAAGTGCGAGAATTTGTTGCAAACAAATGAAAATGATGGCAGAGGTTTTACACATCAACAAAGAAACGATTCGAACCATTATGCATGAAGATTTGGGTGAAACTAAAGTCTGAGCTAAATTTGTTCCACACACTTTATCGGGGTAGCAGAAATCATTGAGAATTGCACATTGCAGGGACATCATTTCAGCCTATGAAAATGATTCAAACTTCCTGAAATCAATTGTTACGGGTGATGAAACATGGTGTTTTCAGTATGACCCAAAGACAAAGCGCCAAAGTGCCGAATGGAAGTCAAAAACTCTCCACAAGCCAAAAAAACGCGAAAGTGCCATCAAAAATCAAAACAATGCTGATTACCTTTTTCGATAGTAGAGGTATTATCCATGAAGAATTTGTTCCCGCTGGACAAACCATTACTGGAGAGTATTATTTAAACGTTTTGAAACGTTTGATTGCCAGAATTCGTCGCATTCGTCCAGAATATCGCGATGAAGACAGTTGGTGTTTGCTGCATGATAATGCACCGAGTCACTCCTCACTCATTGTTCGTCGCTTTTTGGCCAAAAATAACGTCTGTGTGTTGAATCATCCTCCGTACTCGCCTGATTTAGCACCATGTGACTTTTATTTATTCCCAAAAATAAAATTGAAGTTAAAAGGTTGTTTTTTTTAATGATATCCCGACCATCTAGACAGCTGCGACGAACACTTTGGAGGCGATTCCTCAAAGTGGCCTGCAAGAGGCATTTAATTCCTTTTTAAATCGTTGTAACATATGTATTGAATCCGGAGGGGATTATTTTGAATAAAAAATTAGTAGAAATTAAATTAGCTTGTTTCTGTTTTATTTTACAAACCCATTCTTAAAAATTATTTGCCACACTGTGTATATATGTGCAAAACGGTATAATATATATATAATATAATATATATAATATAACGGTATAATAACGGTATAAAGAAATAATGAGCCTATCGTTCAAATATAAAATATAATATAATATAATATATAATAATATAAATAAAATAATATAAAATATAATATATAATATAATACAATAAAATATAAATGAGATACTAAAAATTAAATTTCTATTTAATGAATTACATATTTTATTCTTATAAAGATTATCGATTAAAGGTACTTATATATATTTAAAGGTTCTCATAAAGGTTACCGATTTAAAAGTTTATTTTATTTTATTTAAAGAAACATATTTTCATTTAATAATTGTTATTTATTTTAAAAGATTAAGTAATTGTGCAAAACGATAATTGCCTTAAAAAGAAATTGCCTTAAAAAAAAAGAAACATTCGCGGTGATTTTGTCTTGCATTCGTTTATACAATTATTATATATATTGGCATCATATATTAACTTTATGAACGGAAAAATATGTCCAGGGTAGCCTAGTGGTCATGGCATCTGCCCGGTAAGCGGAAGGTCGTGGGTTCGATTCCCATCCCTTGACACTTTTTTTATTTTATCCATTCTGACCAAAATCTATCCGTGAACTTAACACAGTGAACTTCACACAGACAGAATAAGGCAATTATATAAGTAGATTAGATGTTATTGTATATAGCCTTTTATAGCTTTGATATTATCAAAAATTCCCTTAAATATCAAACTCTCCGGTTTATTTACATAAAACTATGTCACCATAACCTTAAATAATTTCAACTATACAATTATTTTCTCTATTCCTGGCTTCTCCAGCTTTAAGTATACTCAAACCATGTTCAGCCTTCTTCAACGGGGGCCATATGTCATAATATATACTCTTCCAGGAATAATAAAGCAAACCTAGAGCAAGCCCAGAGAGAGACGGGATGTAAAGTCCGGTCACTTGAGACAGCAGCGACATTCCAAGGGGCGGAAAAGGGCCCGTCCGACAACACCTTGGGACTTTCAAGACAGTTGGTGATTGTGTGCGACACGAACGGCCGCTCAGCGGTGGCAGGCCCGTCTCTCTCCCTCTGGTTGTCTGGGTTCCTTCTCCAACTTGTGGTGTCCTTATTGCTCTTTCCACCTTATTATATTATACCACATATACGTTTTTCTATAGCTCCTTTTTGAACTTCAAATTCCATATACTTCCAAATGGTGCGGCAATTTAATTTTTCTATTAATAAAGGATATCTATAAGAAGTATTTGAAAGAAAAATATAGCAAAATTGAAGTACCGGATATACATCCGGAATATATACGGAAATAAATATTCCAGGGAAGGCTAAAAAAGCGATTATAGTCTCAAGCCATATGTAGATATTTGAATATGTATATTTTCATAATTAATTTTGAATTGGAATTTTAGTTTTCTTCCCTGCAGCTTTCGTTTTTACTGAAACAAATTTTACATATATTAATTAACTATTCTTTATTCCCATTTGGAATTTTTGGTGCGAAGAATGGGGCATCCATGGTAGTCTGCCTAGTGTAATAAATAAAGTTAGTGGGAGAGGTCGTGTGATTATGTGTGGTTAAAGAAGCTCCGAACTGCGTGTTACTAACAATCAAATCACAATACACCGTCTTGATTCAGTTTTATATGGCACATCTGCTTTTGTCGATATTAGGACCATTCGAGTTTTCTCTTAGCATCTTAAATCTCAGTTGATGGCGTTAAATACCATTTATCTTAAAAACCTTTTTAAAACCTTTTAATTAATGACCTCTTAAATGAGTTTTTTTCTATTTCTCTTTGGCGATCCTTTATTTTCGGCAGAATTGCCATCCATATTTTGGTGACCATAAAATTCGTCCAGCCACATTCCAGCCAACAAACCTATTTGATGGTTTCAGAAGATATTATGAAGTTTTTAAGGATTATATAAAATCAAAACCCGCTCTAAACCGACGAGGGCCATAATATCAAACTATGGTCTCCAGGTAGCCGATCTACGCAAGATGGCGTGATAGCCTTGACCCGAGTCTGCTGGATTGCAGAGACTGCCAATAGATAGCGTATATCTTTTGAGGCTATTTTGACAAGATAGGTAGCACTTGTTATTTTTAAAACAAAATATTTCAAGCGGTAACATTTTTATTTTATACATATGTGTTTCGAATATAGAGCAATCTAAAAATAGATATTTAATTGCAAAGGCATATATTTGCTTTGAAAAGTTATTTGCCAATATTTCAGTTGGCTAAACGCCAACCTTTTTCAAGATACAACTACACATTTATCTTTTATAAACAACACACTCAGCGCCACATGACGCAAATAGAATAAAGTTTAAAATAAACTATAACTATATTCTTTTGACTCTATGTGGGGCTGAGTTAGTTGTTTGCATAAAATAAATACGTTGTTATAATGTGATACATTAGCGTGATATCTGTTATGAGAATTCAAAACTATTATAAATACGTTGTTATTACATTGAAAAAGGTTGGCGCTCAGACAACTGAAATATTGGCAAATAATTTGTTTTAAATAAATATATGCATTTAAAATTTTAAAATATGTGTTATTTTACAAGTTTTTAATTATTAATTATGGACTTTGTAGATGTTGGTTTTAAAATACCTTTGCTGAAACATATATTTCTCTGATATATATAGAGTATATTATTATTATCAATATATTCGGTGACACCCAATAAGTCGCATATCCCTTGGAAGGTGTAGGGGAAGTGAACGAAACGAAGACCTCTGAACCTGAATACACCCTGAACAAAAGTGATAACTATTTTTTAAAAATACTTTATTTTATTATTATCTTATTTGTATTCAATAATGTTACCTCTCGCTAGGGAAAGCTACTTAATAAGAGTGAAGGAAAAAAAAAGAGTGACTAACTTATAAAGCAGCCAACCGGTGTAACTATATGGTGCACATTTCATATTGATAATTTGAGGTTATATATATATTCTCCAATAGAATAAAAACAAATAAATATATTTTACTCTTATAAAAAAATTACCTATATATAGTATTAAATAAGCAGATAAATGAAATTAAATTTTACATATTTTATCAATGTTTATAAAATCCGATATTTCAGGAAAAAATAAAATAATAAAAAAACTAAATAATCCTGACGAATATGCACATTTGAAATATCGGATTAAATAAGCGAAATTCACAAATCCAAACTAAGCCTTTTTATTGAAAAAAAAAACATATTTATGTATAAACCAAACTAATGGCAAAAAATGAGACACAAACAGATACTAAAATACAAGAAATTTATATGTATGATGACATTCCATTTGTATTCCACCGAGATGCCATTTCAATGGTAAATCCCAAGATGGAGGCAGACGCCATTAGCAATGTATCGGCTGAAAGTCATCTGTTTCTTTGGCTCCCCAGGCGTCTGCTTTGGATAGAAGGATTCTGGATATTACTTTGTTTCTTCTTATAGTATTGTGGGTTACTTTGTTTGAATTATAGCATTTTGTATGTGCTGCTGTCTTATATCTCGTCTTGTGTAATCGAGGCTTGTGAAACACACGTTTAGAGAGAGAAACTTGCTATTTTTATTTCATAAATCCGAATATAAGATTGTATCGCGTCTAACATACGACAGGTAATTCAGTGATATTTAAAACGGCAATTAGACTTATTCAAAGTTACATTTAGCTATCTAACTATAAAATAAACAATTTTAAAAAGTCGCTAACAAAATATTAATGTTGAAAAAATGACATGGCGTCGCGCATGCGTCGCAGAGATTGACTGATTGGTACTGTGAGAAATCTAAATGAGCGCCATATGTAGTTACATAGAAAAACATTTATAGCAGAATATATTTGAGGGTTTTATTTATAGAAATACGTTTATAATTATATAAATCATGTAATTATATAGTATTAAAAAGAGAATATATATCTGGAATGTGTTTATTTATAACAAAGATATTTATTTATATTTTGATGATAGTGTGTGATTACAATAGTACCAGACGTTTCACCAACATAGACCGTGGTTTCGGGCTATGGCTTTCATCAGTATAGGGCAGCTAGGATATCGTGACATCCTACGAGACAATACCGGTATTGGGCGGAAGTTCAAAAATAATCTGACAAACGAACTATAAGTATGTGGCGACCGCACTTTGCTTCGGCGAACTGGGACAAAGCTTCAAAATACATACGGGCAAAAAAATGGCGGCCCCATTTTGCCTCGGCAAGCACGTGTTGGGAGAACACTTCACTACGCATGCGTGGGCGTCATCCGGAACTTTCTAGCTTTGGCCTCTTCCGACATTTTGATCTGGCACTCAGCGTTAAACATCTAGGCTAACTCCGACGGCCGTTACTTCAATCGTTGCTTCTTTTCTATTTCTATGTTTCTGGCTTTAAATAAATTAATTTAATTATAATTTTATCAGCAGCCTTTCCACAAGCCACACCAACACATCACGCAACAATCCTACAAATTGGTGAGCCGGACGACTCGAATGAAGAAATAACGGCCATCGTCAAGGGCAAATCTTGGAAGCTCAAACATTCACGATGGAACTCACCCCATCTCAAATATCAAAATTGATTTTTCGAGCTCCACCCTTCTTGCCCAACGACATTCCATTGTGGCTCAACCAACTGGAAGCTGCCTTTAATTTTGCAAACATCGCCAGCGACGACGATTTCAAGTATAACACAATAATCGTTAATTTGGATAGACTGGCTCTCATCTGCGTCTACGACATTGTAGAGAACCCACCAGTTTCAGGAAAATATGGGGCGCTCAAAGAACGACTTCTCCTGCGATTTGGCCGGTCACGCCAGGTACAAACAGCTCAAGTCTCAGAAACTAAGCCCATTGCTGATCAGAGACCCTCGATTATCCTGGTTGAATTGTCCAAGCCACCTCCATCTCAGCACTGTGATCCCTGTACTCCCTCCTCCAATAGCCTCCAACACCTGGAGCAGACGGCTTTTCCCCGTGACATGAATGTCACAACAACTGCCCCAGTGACTACAGTCCAGAACGTTGAAGACATCAACTCAAGCTCCAACTTTCCTTCTCTCTCCACCTCTCTGAGTAACTCTTCATCCCTGGACTCCTTATCGTTCTGCTCCAACCCTCCTTCAAACACCATCTCGTGCCCCCCTGAAACTGTTTTCTCCACCCCAGTGCACAGTGACAATCCCTTGCTCCAGCAGCCGCCGTCTCATGAAGAGCCCTTGCCCCAACAGCCGCCGTCTCATGAAGAGCTCTTGCCCCAGCAGCCGCCGTCTCATTAAGAGCCCTTTCCCCAGCAGCCGCCGTCTCATGAAGATCCCTTGCCCCAGCAGCCGCCGTCTCACGAAGAGCCCTTGCCTCCATCTTGCGAGCAGAAGCATCCACTCTTCCTAAAAGAAACCAATAACGCGGCTGAAAGGACCCCTCTCCACTTTCAGCCCGCCCAAACTTCGGTAACACAATCTCTCCAACCTCAAAACTCTCTCCAACAGTCATTACCTCCTATTGAATCAAGAGTCACTACTTCCCCAATACCAATAGCTCCAACGGTACTCGCGGCGACTATCCCTATCGCTGTGCAACCCATCGTGTCCCTGCAAGCTAACAAGATGGTCGCCACCCATTACACCTGGACAACATTTGAAAAGGACAGGTGCCTCCCTCAAGCCCCCAAGACCAGATCCCAACCCAACAAGGCACCCTACCAAGAGTTCCCTCTACGACTACATAGGATCTTTAAAGATCCTACTGGAGGGGCAGTAGTGTGGCGACCGGACTTTGCTTCGGCGAACTGGGACAAAGCTTCAAAACACATACGGGCAGAAAAATGGCGGCCCCATTTTGCCTCGGCAAGCACGTGTTGGGAGAACACTTCACTACGCGTCATCCGGAACTTTCTAGCGGCTGGCCTCTTCCGACATTTTGATCTGGCACTCAGCGGTAAACATCTAGGCTAACTCCGACGGCCGTTACTTCAATCGTTTTTCTTTTCTATTTCTATATTTCTGGCTTTAAATAAATTAATTTTAATTATAATTTTATCAGCAGCCTTTCCACAAGCCACACCAACACATCACGCAACAATCCTACAAGTACAATAAAATCCTTGCGTATAGACACATTATTTCCATCCTTCATTGGAATTATATCATACTATCCATTAGAACCGGCGTCTCCTGAGTATTTTCTAGATGCACTTTTGCCACCTTTTTTTTTTACAGCGCATCGCCTGTTGAATAATTATAGTTGAAAATAAATATATCAACCAATCAAATTTATTAATACCCTTAGTGATAAAAATAAGACCTACAGAAAATAGATTTCCGATATATTAAATTTAGGTAAATATTAAGGTCTTTAGTTTTTAAATCCTTATATCTATAAAAATGAAATGCGAAATCGATGTTTGTTATCGCATCACGCAAAATCTACTGACTCAATCATTATGGAATTTCGCATGTAGGTAGCTGAAGATTTCGTTTAACATATAGGCTATTCAAAAAACTACAAAGGTTAATGTACTTTTTTTTAAAAATTATTTAACTGAAATGGATTAGTTCCCGCCTTTTGCCGCTTGGCGCCGCACTGGTCGCAACGAACTTGATTGGTTAATAGCTTTACACTAATTTTGTTAGTTTACACGCTGCATTTTTCGAAAGGTAAGATTATATATATTTATATTATTTAAACTCTTTGAAAATATTATTGTTTAGAAATATTTTTCTAATTTAATTGCTACTACGTTTTTTTAGATAAGGTATACTGTTTGATTCTCATAAGGAATATTCATTTTATATTATATATTCATATAATCATTTACGATTTAGATTATTGTTTAGAAATATTTTTCTAATTTCTGATTATGTTATTTTTCTGTATAGCTTGCTACATATATTTTACTATATATCTTTGTTCCATGCAATAGTTTTATACTTATTAGCATTTATATTGTAAGCAGCTTCTATGCATTTTTAATAACTGCTTTTTTTTAGGGGTAGGCTCAATTTATTGGGCAGTTTTTTCAAACAAATTAGACAAAGGTATACTGTTTGATTCTCACAAGGAATATTCATATTATATTATATAATCATATAATCATTTACGATTTAGATTATTGTTTAGAAATATTTTTCTAATTTCTAATTATGTTTTTTTCTATATAGCTTGCTACGTATATTTTACTATATATGTTTGTTCCATGCAATAGTTTTATACTTATTAGCATTTATATTGTAAGCAGCTTCTATGCATTTTTAATAACTGCTTTTTTTAGGGGTAGGCTCAATTTATTGGGCAGTTTTTTCAACCAAATTAGACTTTTTTTTTTAGGCCTTCTTCTATTGTCTTTTTTTTTTTGCTGTCATTTGTTTAGGTAGTATTATATTTATCTGCTTCATAATATGTAGCTGCTTATATATATCTATATAGGCTCAATTTATTGGGCAGTTTTTTCAACCAAATTAGACTTTTTTTTTTAGGCCTTCTTCCATTGTCTTTTTTTTTTTGTTTTGCTGTCATTTGTTCAGGTAGTATTTATATTTATCTGCTTCATAATATGTAGCTGCTCATATATATCTATATATGTTCTACTCATATTTATTGTGCATATTTTTTCAGCAAATTATACTTTTTTTTTTACGTCTTCTTCCATTTGATTTTTTTTAATCAGTTGTTTTACGTTTTCACTGAGTTTTATGCATTTTTCCCCTCCTTTCAGATTATTTCTATGCATTTTTTTATTTTGGCCTTAGTCATGAGTCGAGCTTATTTTAATACACTATTTTTTAATTTTTTTCTTCATTCTCAGCCCTTGATGTTTTACATTTTTCAGTTATCCTTATTTTTATTTTTACTAATGCTTTGTGTTTGTAG
>CP092866.1:70247996-70344338 GCA_030710605.1 Cordylochernes scorpioides
GGTGAGAGCAATTAGCAGATAGTTCTTGCATTCCTTGGCATCTCTGTTTGGTTTCAATATTGGCACTATAATTGATATCCTTCAATTCTTTGGTAGTTTACCAGTTTTCTATAAAATGTTCAGTATACGTAAAAGTTGATTTTTAGCTTTGTCTCCAAAGTGTTTAATCATTTGACCAAAGATTAGATCATCTCCTGGTGACCTCTTAGATCAAAATTTTATATTAATGAGTTTAGCTCATTCAGTGTGAAGGCTCTCTATAAAATATCTTGTTGCTGGTAGTTTCATGCATGTTTTAACTAACCTGTTTATATTATCTTCTAGAGTCCTGTCTTCATTCGTATAGCTGAATCTGGAAGTGCTTAAAAGATATTCAGCAATTATGTCAGCCATCTGTTTGTTCGTTCGCGCTGTTCTACGAGTATTCATATCGGTTAGAGTATTGGAGGATTGGTAATGGTTTTGATTGTTTTCTAACACTCTAATTATATTCCAGTGTTGGCTGTCCTTTCTTGGATCCATTTTCTCGCAGAATTCTGCCCATTTTCTCTCTTGTTTTCATATCCAAATTTCTTGTTCTATTTGTGACTAATTTCAATGAGTTTCTTTCTGTTTTCTTCTGTTTTATTTGTTTTGAGAAATTAATTGATATTGTCTCTCTCTGCAATCATTGCCTCGATGTTGTGGTCCTTCCAGTAAGGAATCCACAGGTCTTTACGTCTACCTCTAGGTATCGATGCTTTTGCAGCTTTGGATATGTTTGAAGGGATTTTTTCAAGTTTTTGTCAAGCGTTCTGTAATACGCTTTGCCTAATGTTTTAATTTTTGTTCGCTCCTGACGAGGAAAAAAACATTTTTGTCGAAACGTCGAGACAATAAAAAGATTCACTGGCCGAAGTGTCTTTTATTTGAAGAAATAATTCTTCGTAGCACAGTTCTTCAAGCTTTACTGTGAATTTCAGGATTTTCTATTGTGTTGTGGGTGCGATGTTGTAATTTATCGCTGTGATGTCTATTGCGGATTCTGTGCCTATGGACTTGGATACATAGGTGTTCTCTCCGTTATTTAACGGTGTACGGTCGAGGTCGGTTAGCATGTCCGCAACCTGCTGACCTTTGTTATCCTGGACAGGTGATCAACAAATTGGACCTTTGTCGTTAAAATCGCCGTGTATGATTGTGATATCTGAAGACGCTTCACTTGATGTCTCTATCAGGCCTGTATTGATGCTAGAATTATCAGGGTGATAAACATATAGGATTGATATTGTTTTATCTGGGAGGTAAATTTCTATTGCCTGAGCTTTTATGTCGTGCTTTCTGTAGGCTTACTCTGATTATAGGCGATTTCCTTAAATTTGATTTCAGGAGTTTTAAACAAAACGGCAAGTCCTCCTCCAAATTTTCCCGGTCTGTCCTTTCGTAGTGTGGAATAACCTTTGATATTAACTCTCAGATTCTGATTCAATTTTGTCTCCTGAAGACAAGCAATATGCGCATTGTTGTCACGGAGAAGACAAGTCAGCTCTTCAGTTTTCCTCTGGGTGCCATTTGTATTGAGCTGTAGTAGATTGAATTGTGTCCTCGTAGTAGATTTCTCTTCAGGAGCCAGGGCTGCAGCTTCTGACGCTGCGGTTACCCCAGACGCGGTAGCATTACTTGAGATATCGGTTTTGCTCTTCATTGGAAAATGGGTGCCGCTGCCACGTTAGTCACCTTGGAAACGAACCAGAATTTGGTCAAATAAATATTCCAAGGGTCCAGGGGAGACCACAGGGAGGTGTGGTCGGACTCCCCCCCCCCCCCCCCCTGGAATGCCGTCACTACAAGATAAAGCACTCTTGGTGAATTTTTTTATTGCGATTCAGAATCTGCCACTGAAGATTTACGAGCGTTTCGTTCTTACAAAGGTATTCGAAGCGGTGAAGGACCCATGAGTTGCTACTCTCTAAAGCGAATGATTGAAAATTTTGAGAAAACTGGTTCTCTGGAAGCAAAACCTCGGAGTGGAAGACCATCAACCTGCAAGTCAGTGGCTGTTACGGTTTTGCAGTAGGTTGAAGTTATTGAAACGTTATCCACGTATGGAGAAGTAAGTGCTCGACAAGTTTCTCGACAAACGGGGATTTCGTATGAAACAGTTTCGAGAGAACACATATTAATAATTTTTTTTAAAAAATACCCATACAAAATTAAAAGATTCCAGGAGCTGAGGGTCGGCGATTTTGAGAAGCGTCAAGAATTCGCTGCATGGGTTTTCCGGAAAATTGATATTGATGAAAACTGGCTGTCGAATGTTCTGTGGACAGATGATGCTCACTTTTCTCTAACAGAGAAATCAGCATTCAAAACAGCCGCATTTGGGCAACAAAAAACCCTAGGTTTTTACAGAAATGCCACTTCATCAGCCCAAAGTTACAGTTTTGTGTGGGTTCACTTCTTTTTTTATTGGGCCTTTTTTCTTTGAAAAAATCGATGGAAGAACGTTATGTTCAACTTTTGAGAGAAAAGGGTATTCCCATATTGCAGGACAGACAAGCACTAAGCGAAATAACATTCATGCAAGATGGAGGACCTCATCATATCTCCCGCGGTGCCAAACAATTTCTGAAGGATACGTTCGGTGAAAGTCGTGTGATAAGTCGCCACTTTATATACCAGTGGCCTCCAAGATCACCAGACTTGACTTTGTTATGGGGGTACATTAAGTCGCGTGTTTATCGATGCCGGCTACCACATTGGCCATGTTGAAGGCTTCTATCAGATGGCACATTTTATCAATTTCAACAGATATGTTATTTAATGCTGTCCATTCTGTCATCTATCGTCTGCAGGAGGTGTTTGAGAATGAAGGGCGCCACATTGAGCAAGGATTGTGACCTAATACAAAAGAGAAGGCAGTTAACTCATGTGCTATATAAGCTACCATGTATTATATTATCTACCAATATTTTTCATCTCTTTGTGTTGGGTTATGGGGATAATAAATGCTGTCCTCACATCTTGACTCTTTTCTTTTTTTGTGAACAGTAATTTTTTTTGTTTGTCATTTGCTCAAATCTTATATTATATCGTGCAGACCAAAGTGTTATAACTTCTATAATAACACTGGTACACACAATTTTACCCCTTATGTTTAGTTTATCGCTTTTCTCTCATTAGAAGAAATAGCATAAGGAATATTCTCTGTATCCCCCCAACTTCAGAAATTTTGCGCAAAAAAATAATACAAAATGATTTTACTAGCACGTTTTTCAACGCTAAAGGTCGATCTAAAATGATTTCTATTTGAAGGGTCAAATTTTTAAAATTGTGTACAGTATAATAAGTAATGATAACATTTGACAAGCCCAATAGGATATTTGGAATGAAGTAGGACAAATATATTTTGTAACTCCCCCCTATATTTCATTTGTTGAATCATATCAAAAATCCAGTTAAATTATCAAGTTTTGCCAATTAGTCAAGAATCTACACATTCCTTATAGCAAGGAATCCTATTAGTAGTGCCATCCTAATTTTTGGTACTATATTAACATTTCCAAAAATCGTGTATTGATATTAGCAGTGTTTTTCAAACATTCAATCTATTTCACAAAACCCCATCTAAAATATAAATATTTTTGCTACATGTTTAATATGCATTTACCTATTTTACATATCTCGGATTGCATTTTGAAATTGTCAACCAATTCTTCTACTTTTGGCGAAATAGTGTTTTATTAATTTATCATTTGATACTATTAGGGTTCTTTCCTGGTATTCAAAAAAGGAAAACTACGTGTCGATCAGTTATATTTTTCATTTTATTATACATTTTGGCCGCTGAATCTCTGATTCTGGTAGCGAATAAAATAGTAACTAGAATCAATTTCGAATTTTTCATTATTTGCCATAAAAAAATCCTATTGCATCCTGAACACAATGGATTTTACCGCATTGTTCTAGCACAAATATTCCCGGAGTTATTAATTTTTAAAGTTGTGCAAGACTTTTGGATCACCCTGTTTAACTGTGTATTTATAAAATATTGTTATATGTTTTATAGCTTTGTTGTTTAAATATTCTCTAGCTGTACCGGGTAGTTGGTGATCTATTGATACGTACCAGGCGCCTGGGTTACCTTTATGTTACAACTACTCTGCTGTAAAAATAATTTGTTAGTTTTAATTATAGTCGCCTAGTCGTGCTGACGTCATAAATAAAATATCTTCTGCTTTATCATTGTGATCTGTTTAGTCATCCATTACTACGTTACAACTGGTGGAGAAGCTGGACCGATATCCATTTTGAAAAAAAAAAAAACGAAAATTTAATTCTGTAATACCAGAACAAACTACAATGAATGTGAAGACTGAAGCAGCGCGGGACCCCCAGATATGTAACAATTTTGTTTGTCACCTAGCTAGATACCCTCCGTTTTTTTCTGGAGAGGGTGGTGAGGAACCTCAGGTTTGGATGAAGGCTATAAACGCGTGGCAAGACACAATAATTGGGACGAAACACTTTGTCTTGCCAATGTATACTTCTACCTCAAAGGAACAGCTCAAGTGGTTCGAGAATAATAAAAAAAGAATCCACTATATATTGGAAAGGGTTCACGTCCTTATTAGAAAGCGTATTTGGAAAAAAGAAAGTTTAAAAGTTAAAGAAAAGAAAACACTCAAAACTCGGGCACAGCTAAAAGGTGAAAGTACCGAGGTTTACATACAATGCGCCTCTGCAAAGAGGTTGATCCGCATATAGTGAGGCGGACAAAATCTCCCACTTCATTTAAGGACATAAATAAAGTTCACATGGCCATCACATCTTCAGAAAGCAGGAATATACGTATAAGTACACTCATGGACAAAACTTAAGGAAGTTGTATTTTCAGCATGTATTTCGGGACTCTGAAAGATATTTGATGCAGTGACCTTTATAGAAGACACGCGAGATAACCAAGTGTGAACAAAGCCTCTGTCTTCTTAAAAAAAAAAAGACGACGGCGATATCAGAGACTTTATACTTTTTAAGTTTTGTTCATGAGTGTATTTTTTCTCAATGGTATTGAATGAGTTAAAGGAAGATCCTCTTCATTGTAGAAACATGATTCTTCGTCGTAAATAACTGTAGATACTGTAACTGTGAATAAGTGTAGGTATTTGCATGTAAATAAGGTACTTTCTTTAATATATGTAGAATCTTGAGATGACCCTATATAAAACAATAACTTCATTTTTTCTTCTTCTTTCTCACTGAATGTTTTTTTTTTCGGTCAAACGCCAATGGTTATTTTTACACGCTAAATCTAATGTAAAACAAACTACATTTGAAGGATAAAGTTCTGGGTTAAGAAAAATAATCTATATTATACATCACCTTGGAGGCGGTGGTTAGATAGAAAAATGTTTTTCACTGGAGTTCTCGTGCTAAAACTAAATATTTCCTGCACGTACTTGAGTATTTTCGTGTAAATATCGTTTGAAATATCTTCATAAAATATTTAGGAAATTTTTTTACTAATCTTGGTAGGTATCTGAGAATTATGCAAGCATCCCAATATCAAGAGCCAACACAGCTAAACGCATAGATGGCTTTTCTTATTATTCATTGAGAAAATACTTTTGTCTGATATTATGGAACAACAAATTTATTTACGATTGGGAGGTTTGAGAGAATTGGCAATCTCTCTCTAACCAAAGGTCTATCTAAATTCAGGGTGGCTTGTAACCCTTGATTTAAACTTGACGTCCCTTCGGATAAGGCTTCAAGTTTGATGTAAATATATATATGGAGACGCCGGTTATGTAAATTTCTTTTTTTTTTTTTGCTTATTCAGCCAGAAGATTTACATATTTGTAAATATAATTCTGTATATAAGGATGTGAAAGTTTAATAAAGGTGTGTCAGCAACAATCGGGTGTTGGTGAATTATTAGCTCATCAGGGTAGCCTTTCTGGTGTTGTGGGCACTTTTAAGGAAGCATATAGGCTTCAATTCGGTTGGAGACAAGAAGAAGTCTGGCAAGAAAATACAGAAGCTCTGCCACAACTATTTAGATAAGGCCAGACATCCAGGATGCGGCAAGATTTCCGAGCTTAGTATGTGAGGCAGTGATCGCATCCGAAACAATATATTTGTATAAATTCTATTGTTTATAGCTATAATTTTATTTGAACTTTTTTGTATCATTGTTGACTAGAGTTCAATGAAGTTTGTTTTTCAATCTCTCTCTCGGCCGTGCGGCCACGCGGCGCGCGAGCTCCGCGTTCTTCGGGCATGGAGGGTGAGAGGATGGAAGTCAGCAATATGTTTTCGGTATTGGCGGATAGCCAATATGACGGGGAACAGGATGGTGCTATTCCTTTCGGTTTTACACCAACGAATACCGAAATATAGGCGGAAAACACTTCAGCGAAGAATGTTTCAAATCCTGAAACTAATGAGAAGTATGCAAAATCGCCCGTGACAGGCAGCGGATATGCAAATTTGCCTCAAACAAGCCGAAATTGGGCCGATATCGTTGAAAACGAATCGGCTTCCTTCGAGCAAAGTGAAAAATAGGAAACGTTCGCCTGCTTCAGAACGGGTACGCCAGCCTCAACCTAGTCCATCTCGTCAGCCTAAGGCCACCCGGGACAACACTGCGCCGCGCCAGCCATCGCGCCCCAGGAACATCATAGAACAAATAAAGGTCTCCAGGAAAATGCTGGATCAGTGCCGGAGCAAAGCAGCTGCCGGAACCTTTGACCTGATTGTCTATCTGGAGACTCCCCGGAGTTCACTCCGGTGGACTACATCAAGGCCCTGGAGAATAAACTGGGAAAATCTGCGTAGTGCAGCTGGGAAAAGCATCCGGACAAGTCCTGGTTGGCTTCGAGAGGCCTGAAGTGGCAGAAATGATCATAGAGGATGGTCTGATTATCAGGGGAGCCCTCCTCGAAACCCTACCTTTCCAAAAGAAGGCAGAAAAAATAACCATCAGCGGGCTTCCATACGTCATTGAAGACGATGACATCATCAGGACCCTGAGGCCCTACTGCCAGGTGGTCTCCATTGCCCCTGCCGTGAATTCTTCCGGAGGCTACACCTGGCTTGACCTAAAAAAGACAGCGTTCATCCTCATGAACAACGGGAAAAAAATCACAGATCTCCCTAAGAAGATTGCTGTGACTGTCAAGGGCGGCTCTGCGCTGGCTTACTTGGAGTACAGTTTCTGTTTCTCCAAGTGTTATAGAATGGGCCACAAAAGAATGAATTGCCCCCGGATTATCAGGGAGGCAAACACCATCCAACCCTCGGACCAGAAGAGCAGTATAAACCGGCGCTTGCTCCTAACACCACTTCAGCTGCATCGTCACCTGCAGCATTAAACCACTCTGCGCCAGTGGCTGTTCCGGCACAGACATTCTCCACGCCACCTACTCAAGAGGCCAAAGTTCCCGAGACTGAGCCCACCACCAGGACTCCGGAAACCTCCACCCAGACAGACCTCAACATCAGTAGAGGTAGCAAAACCAGCCATCGCAAGAGCAAGGATAGAGCTAGATCCTTGTCTCCAAATCAGCGCAAAACAGAAGCTGGCCCTGTTCCTGCTATGCGAGCAACTCATAAAGGGACTTGGAGGCTCCAAGTCAACCCTTTACAAGCGACTCGCTGACATCAAATCATGGACAAGGAGCGCGCAAGAGCTTCCGCCTTGCGTGCCTTAATGTGCGCGGCATTGCCGCTCGACACAGGAGTATCTAATTGTGCTGTTTTCTGGGGTAGCATGCAGTTGACGTCCCTTCATTCAAGAGACTAATGTCACCACCCTGGAAAGCGTCGAATACCTCTGCTTGGGATACAGGGCAGATGTTGTTCCAGCATCTGGCGCCAGAGGATCCGGCCTCGCCTGCATCTTCTCATCCGGCGTCCAGGTCATCGGGCAACGGGTCCTGTTACCTGGCAAGATCGTCGCCTTCGACGTCACCATCCGGGGAATAAAGGCGACATTTATCAACTGCCACCTCTCTCATACTCCTGACGAGCAGCTACAGGCCATCGCAGTTGCTGCTGTCAATGAAGACGCGTGGGTCCTCGGGGACCTCAATATCTCCGAGGAGTCTGGGAGTGACATTGCGTCCGAATCCGTTGAAGATCTTGGGGAGCTCCTGGACCGGGCCAACCTCGTAGATTCTGCAGCTATCTTCGACGCCGCGCACCTTCCAACAAGGATCTCCAGTTGCGGGAGCCGGGTGGATGCGAGCAGATGGGATCTTGTTCTCTTACCATCAAGACTCTCTAACCGCGTCACCTGATACTGGAGCCTATATTACAAGAACTCTGACCACCTTGCGGTCCTCCTCCAAATCGGCGAAGCCCCAGAACCTCGTCCACCATGCATTACTAGCATGTTTCGATCTAGGTTAGTCGTTGGGAGAGTGGAAACGCTTCTTAACGAGGCCTTTGGACACATAGAGGACATGCAAAATGCGTATATCTGGAGAGGGTGGGGACAAATCAAGGCGCATCTGGCCTCCGCTATCAAGTCCTTCCACGACCTGCGCAACAACGACGACGACTACATCTCTAGGGCAAGAAAATATGTCTAAATCAAACTCGAGGATGTATACATCAACTCGGACTATCCCTCCCTGCCGGACCTGGGGCGCGCTCTTTGTCTTCGTTGCAGGGGAACGTCGTCGACAACATTCTATGACAGCGCAGGTCGAGTGATCACGGGACCAGCGGTGAGAGCCTTGGCTTTCGCCAACCTAAGGAAGCGCTTTTCCCTCCCTTCGTGCTCACCGGAGGATATCGATGGTTTCCTGCGTGGATTCACCCTAAGGGCCACCATTTGAGAAAGCGATTCACTCCACCGCTATGGGATCGGCGAAGAAGAGATCGATACTGCCATCAACCGTCTGCCAACTGGGAAAGCAGCCGGGTGGGATGACTTGCCCTGCGAGCTCTTCGGTGCTTTGAGGATTTCTTTGCAAGTGCGCTCCGTCGGGTCTTCGAGGCGTCCCAGCTCTGCGGGGCTCTGCCCTCTTCCATGCGGCGTAGCGAAATGTCCCTGATAGCAAAACCGCACGGTGGTCTAGGCCTAGCCGGACTTCGACCTCTCTCCTTGCCAACAATGGACTACAGAGTACTCAGCGGGGTCCTCTACTGGCGACTACGACCTCATCTCCGGGACATTGTACCTGAATACCAGAGCTACGCCCTCCCAGGTAGAACACTAGCCTGGAACATATCCCGCTTAGCTGACAAGGTTGCCACTGCCTGCAGAGAAGAAACCCCGCTGGCAGTCGTCGCCACCGACTTGGAGTCAACGTTTGACACGCTGGACAGAGGCTTACTGATGTCCGTTCTTTTCTCCGTCGGTCTGCAGCCAGTCTTCGTGGGGTGGGTTCTTCTACTTCACGGTCGGCTGCGCCCTCACCTGCCTACCATCGTGCCGAAGTGTCAGACTTACGCCGTTCCGGGAAGATGTTTTTCTTGGAACATCGGCTATGTGTCTGACGAGGTCGCCATCGCCACGAGGAAGGGGTCGGTGAAAGGCTGGTAAACCGTTTGGTTTTCGACCACTACGACCCGGGTTCGATTCCCGCATTGAACACTTTTTATGTTTAAAAGAAAATGCTCCAATGGCCCCCGATTCTTGCAAAATTCCAACCCCACCAGCGAGTGCAAGTAACCAAACGGGGCTCTGGCACATTTGTAAGTGCAAAGTCGAACTGCTTTTCACATTGGAAGACATGTGGTGCGCTTACAGTAAAAAAGCAGTCGCTAACTACCCACCATGATTATCATGGCCTGTACCACATGTACTAGGAATAAGCAAAAAAAAAAAAAAAACGAGGAATAAAACGCCGCTGGCTATCATCTCTACTGATCTTCAGTCCGCCTTTGATCAAGTGAACCGAGGATTCCTGATCTTGCAGCTGCGCTCTATCGGCCTGCCTCCCGCCTTCGTGAAGTGGTTCGAACTACTCTATGAAGGGGCTAATGCAACAGTTAGAATCGATGGCAACTACACCTGCCCGTTCAAACTGCACAGAGGGCTTCGGTAGATTGTGCCACCAGTGCTGCCCTCTTCTCTATTTTTACAGGTCCACTCTTGCGCCATCTTGAGAGAGTTCTGGGAAAGGGAAACTTCCTGGCATACGCCGATGATCTCCTCCTTCTGATTCAAGAGGATTGGCAGTTTAAGGAAGCTAAAGTCCATCTTTGACGATTTCCGGCGTGCGTCAGGGGTTGGCGTGAACTTCTCCAAGAGCAAAGGGCTGTGGTGCGGCGCCTGGAAGAACCGCGCCGACTCTCCTCTGGGCATCACGTGGTCATCATCCTCCATCATGGTCCTGGGATGTGAAATATCAACTGCTCATAGAACTGCGATCCAGGAAAGACATCTGCTGGGCGTCACCGTCTGCACGCCTATCTGCCCAGCGACGCTGCCATCACCAAAATGCAGGTCAGGCTGACTCGGTTTGTCTGGGGCTCCTGCTATCGGGCAGCCTGGCTTCCGGGTACTGTTCTGGCTCGTCCCGAGTCCGTCGGTGGAGTTGGATTACTGGACATCAAGACTCAGCTTCAACTTGCCTGCTTCAAAGGGGTCCAGACCGCGCGCAGGGCTGGAAGCCGAAACGCCTACTCATGGCTGGTGAAGAGTGGAGTCTGTATGGCTCCCATGTCTTTGGGGGATTGGCTGCCGCCACGTCGTCGCCGTCTACTGGAGCTGTGGGAGCAGGCCTCCTCCATCCTGGGACTGAATCACCGCGTGGTGCCCACTCCCACCCTTCTGAACCTACCTCTCGTCGGTGCCTGCAGGTTCCTGGCGACGCCTTCGCTTCGGGCTCCCTCAAGGTGGAGAGGAGTACGGGTCCGCGATCTGGTGGGTCCTACTCCGTCGCTCACCACCAGGCTGACGAGAAGCACCTGCGACGATTCTGCCGCCCTTGGTACCTTCTGCCGGCGTCTGATGGCAGAAAACGCGAGGGGCGCGTATCAGGAGAGGAGCTTGGAGGAAGCCGTGGTGCTGCGTGGGACGGCTACGCCGTTCCTGCGTATCAGCACACGCACTGCGCGTTGCATGTTGGAGCGCCCCCGCCTGG
Source organism: Cordylochernes scorpioides (assembly GCA_030710605.1). Taxonomy (NCBI): domain Eukaryota; kingdom Metazoa; phylum Arthropoda; class Arachnida; order Pseudoscorpiones; family Chernetidae; genus Cordylochernes; species Cordylochernes scorpioides. The sequence continues at coordinate 70,259,078 of CP092866.1, forward strand.
CCGCTGTTCCCATCTCGCGATATCTCCGGCGCTGGGGGCCTGTCGTCGACGTGCCCTCCACCAGCCTAGCATTCTCATCCCTCCGTCGCTGCTCCTTCGGGGGCCATGCAGCGGATATCGCTCTGCGGCTTGCCCTACACGCCCTGCCTCATCCAGGGCAGCCGGCGTCAAGCCAGCCCGTCTGCATCGCCTGCGGCTCCAGCGACCTGTCGCTGGTCCACCGCTACTGGTCTTGCAGTGCCGTCCGCCCTCTCATCCGAGAGGTTTTCTCCATCATCGGACACCGCCGGACCTACAGTCCTGGATCTTCGCGGTGGGCCTCGAGGACCATGCCATCACCATCTCCTCAGCGGCAAAGCATGCGATGTTTGTTTTCTTCGTAGATCACGAAATTCGTGGTATCGCTGGGGACCCGCTGGCGATCTTCCACCAAGCTCTGCAGCGGTGGCTGAGACGGCATGTACAATGTCATTTTACATAGCATATTATTCATATCTATTTTTAGTTTTTATCATCATTTTATTTATTGTTAATTTATCATAATTAGTGCGGACTGTGCACTCTCCTGTATTGACAAGATGAAAATAAAAATATGTTAATTGTCAATTGTCTCTCTCTCTCTCTCCGGCCAATCAGCCTGCCAACGACCGACTACAGGGTCCTCAGCGGCGTGCTCATGGCTCGTCTGCGACGTCATCTACCAGACCTGGTGCCCCAATGTCAGACCTACGCCGTTCCAGGACGGTCATCTTCCTGGAATATCGCGCGAGTGTCTGACGAAGCCGCCGGGGCATCCAGATATGACACGCCGCTGGCTGTCATCTCTTTGGACCTGAAGTCGGCCTTCGACACCCTGAGCAGGAGCTACCTGTTCGCCCTGCTGGAGAAGCTGGGCCTACCATCTACCTTCCTAGGGTGGATTGCTGTCCTCTACGGGGAAGCAGACGCCTCCATCCGGGTCGGAGATGTCTACACCAAGGCCTTCCCGCTTCTCAACGGGGTGAGGCAGGGCTGCCGTCTCAGCGCCGCGCTCTTCAGCATCGGAGTTGGACCTTTGCTACGCCGCCTCGAGAGGACCTTGGGCCGCGGCAACGTGGTCGCCTATGCGGACGACATCGTACTCTTCATCAGGGACGACGCTCAGTTTGAGCTCGTGCCCCTGATATTTGAAGAGTTCCGCATGTCCTCCGGGGTGGCTGTCAACTTCAAGAAGAGCTGCGGGCTCTGGTGCGGTTCCTGGAAGCACCGGACGGATTCTCCTCTGGGAATCTCCTGGACGTCCGAGTCGCTGACCGTCTTAGGCTGCACCATCACCACCAGGAACACCGTCGCCTCCCAGGCCTCACACCTGATAGGGCTGCTGGAGCGAGCCATCGCGAGGTGGTCGCCCTTCACCCGCGGACTGTCGCTGGTGGGTCGTGCTCGCGCGGCCAACAGCCTGGTCCTGGGTTCTATCCTGCACCACCTCCATGGCTACCTTCCACCTGAAACCACCATCGGCCGGCTGCAGGCGCGGTTGGCGCGCTTCGTGTGGGGTACGAGCCGAGTCTCGTGGCTCCCCGGACGCATTCTGGCTCGTCCAGTCTCCGATGGTGGCGTCGGCCTGCTTGACATCGCGGGCCAGCTTCGGCTCGCCTGCCTGAAGGGGGTCCAGGCCTCTCTTCGCGGCGCCGCCAACGGCTACTCTTGGCTGGTCCGCAGCCGGGCGTGGCTGACACCGCCGGCTCCTGACGTCTGGCACTCGCCTAGGAGGAGGAGACTACTGAGCCTGTGGGAGGCCGCGTCCAGCGTCCTCGAGCTTGACCACCGGGTTCTTCATCCCGCCTGCCTGAGGTCCCTGCGTCTTCGAGGTGACAACAGGTTCCTGCGGCCGCCAGACCTGCTGACTCCCGAGCGCTGGCTACAGGCGACTGTCGGGGACTTCTCCGATGGCGCCCCTGCACTTGCGCGCTCAACGCGGGCCGCGCTCCTAGATGCGCAGCACCTGGGGGCCTTCTGCCAACGTCTCCTGCGGGAAAACGCCAGCTCCAGCTATCATGCGGAGTACGAGGCGGAGACCATCGTCCTGCGGGGATCGGCGACCCCCATCACCCGCCTACCCAGCCAGAGGGCGCGCCGGGCATTGGACTCGGCACGGCTCCAGGCCCATCCTACTGCAGAGCTGGCTGCCCGGTGGACCCCCACCGTGGATGTGCCCCGCTCCATCCCCTGGGCCGACCTGCGTCGGAACTGCTTCTCGGGGCACGACGCAGATGTCGCCCTACGGCTGGCCCTCCATGCCCTACCACATCCTGACCATCCTGCCTCGAGGCGTGCCAACTGTGCCGCCTGTGGGTCCAGCGACGGGTCGCTGGCCCACAGATATTGGAGTTGCCGAGCCGTGCGAACCCTGCTCCGGGAAGTGTTCGCTTCCTGCGACTTGCCCCTGGATCTGCAGGCCTGGCTCTTCGGCGTCGGCCTCCATCCCGAGGCAGTGAAGCTAACAAGTGTGGCGAAGGCTACCATCTACAAGTACCATCTTGGTCTTGAGTTGGGTAATGCCAGCCAACACATCGACCTGCCCACCCTGTGGGAAAGAACTCTCGCAGTCCATCGGTGGCGGAGTCTTTCTCGCGGTGGGCGCCACCAATGAAGACCTTGTATATATTTTATATATATGTATATTTTTCAATTGCTTTATATATTTATATCTATTTATTCTTGTATTTTTCATTATATAATCTTATTTATTCATATTTTTATTTAATCTGTATTTAATCTTATATAATCTTATATGGACGTTAAAATAAATCAGTTTCAATCTCTCTCTCTCTTTCTCTCGGCCGTGCGGCCACGCGGCGCGCGAGCTCCGCGTTCTTATGGGATAGAGATTGAGGAAATGGAGATTTGTAACCCCTATGGGGTATTTTCTGAAAGCCAAAAGAATGGGCTGCAAGCTCATATAAATATTATCAAAAACGGCTAAGTCTTCGCCGAGATATCGACAAAATATTCTGATATGACTTCTGCCCAGACTTCACGCAAGAGGAGTATTTCCGGGCGTTGAAAATCAATCTGGGTAAGGGCAACCATCTACCAACTGACAAAGATGGAAGGACACATCCTGATCGTCCTTTCTAGCGTTCAACTCGCTGACAAGCTGATAGAGGAGGGACTCAACAGCAAAGACGTGCCTTCCCCCTCAGGAAGAGGGCCGAGAGAATTATATTCGGCAACGTGCTCTTCTTCGTAGAGGACGCTGACCTCGTCACTGCGCTGCGGCCATATGGACAGGTCAGGTCCATCATCCATAAGATGATGCAGCTAGAGGATTCCTGCTGGGCTGATGCTCGTCGGGAAGCTTTTATAATTCTGCGCGACGGAGTAAAGTTATCCCAGATCCCTACCCGGCTGGACGTCAAAGCCAAGGGAGTGGTCACGCAGGTCTAAGTGACCTACAGCATTAAGTGTTCCCCGTGCTACAAGCAGGGTCACAAGCGTGCCAAATGTCCTCGCAAGACTGGTCTCCAGGAGGACAAGCTGGTGCTCCCTGTGGATGCTCCTGCGGCACGCACACAGTGCTGGACCAGGCCGCCCTCCACCTCGAACACCGTGCCGGCAGCAGAATCAACTCCAGCTGCATCAGCAGCCCCACCTGCAGACCATACACCTGCTGCTGTGGACACAGCCCCACCTCCATCAAGGGCATCCAATTCTCAGCAGGAGGACCTAACCCCCAAGCCAATTCCCATAACGAGCGCTCTAAAAAATCTGGAGCCGAAAACATCAAGGAAAAGAAACCATGGCCCGGTGTCGAGGCCTCCCTCATCCAAGCCCATGCCCTCCAACAACTTCGCCCTCTCAACACCAGCTGCGGAATTGTTTACACCCATTAAGCAGATCCCCTCAACCGTCTCCAGCCCTACCGCGCCTACGCCCGGGGTAAACTTCCCTGTCCGTCTCGACCAGACTCCAACCCCTGAGCTTCATGTTCCTGCGCCGAGCACCAGCCAAATGTCATCACGATCAGAGCCTTCCTCGACCAATACTGAGCCATTAGCGGCTTCTGCAGAAGAGATCCAAGCCATGACTGAATCATCCATCGAGTCTGCTACCCCCGCGGACCAAGACAAATCTCTCTCAGGTCATTCTGGAGCGGGAGCCGCTGGAAAAAAAATTCGAACAACTAAAGGCTTACTCTACTCTAGCCCCTCTCTATGGGTTTGAGGTTGATTATGCGGACGTGGTGTCCGCGGTTCTATTCCGCTCTGACAGAGAACCACTCCTCAATGATCTCTCGCCTGGAAAAAGAAAAAATTTGTACGAATTCCTCGGCGGTGCAATTGAGCACGTTGGGGACAAAACCCCGTTATAAGCACGGGCCTTTCCGAACTCAGGGCGGCTTTGCGCATTTGAGATGATTCAGATGTCCCTTCAGAAAGGGATCGTGTCTGATGTATATAAATATTTATACATTTATATATATTATTTTCTCTTATAACTCTGTATTATAATTTTTTCTTTTATTTGGCACTATATCAACATATATAGTCACGACCGTCTTTCCACCGTCAACAATTCCTCAATTCCTCATGTCACGGATGCGCGCGCATCATCATTATCTAATGATAATAATAATAATAATAATTATTATTATTTTATTATTAATATATATAGTCACGACCGTCTTTCCTCAATTCCTCATGTCACGGATGCGCGCGCATCATCATTATGATCATTATCTTCTATAGAGGCTTCTATCTTTATAATTATGTATATTTACAAAAAGTCAATTCGCTCGCGCCTCTAGCGGTGAAAATGAGGGGTAATACCAGCTGACCTAATGTACATGTAAAGTTTGGAGCGGGACGTTTCACAATCAACATATATAGTCACGACCGTCTTTCCTCATCGCTGTCCTCAATTCCTCATGTCACGGATGCGCGCGCATCATCATTATGATCATTATCATTATCTAATGATAATAATAATAATTATTATTATTATATTATTATTATTATTATTAAGTAATTAATTAATCAACATATATAGTCACGACCGTCTTTCCTCAACAATTCCTCATCGCTGTCACGGATGGGCGCGCATCTTCATTATGATCATTATCATTATCTGATGATAATAATAATAATTATTATATTATTATTATTATTATTATTAATCAACAAATATAGTCACGACCGTCTTTTCTCAACAATTCCTCATCGCTGTCACGGATGCGCGCGCATCATCATTATGATCATTATCATTATCTAATGATAATAATATTAATAATTATTATTATATTATTATTATTATTTTATTATTAATATATATAGTCACGACCGTCTTTCCTCAATTCCTCAATTCCTCATCGGCCGCTGTCACGGATGCGCGCGCATCATCATTATGATCATTATCTTCGATAGAAGCTTCTATCTTTATAATTATGTATATTTACAAAAAGTCAATTCGCTCGCGCCTCTAGCGGTGAAAATGAGGGGTAATACCAGCTGACCTAATGTACATGTAAAGTTTGGAGCGGGACGTTTCACAAGAGTGACATCGACGGCTCCAATTTATAATTGTAACAAATAGTATTTGAATAAAAACATTCAATCGGGTAAAACACGGGCGTTGCCCGGGTCATTCGGCTAGTAATTTTATATGGGCGATTAATAAAGGTAGTTTCAATCTCAATCTCTCTCTCTCTCTCTCACACATGCATAAGGAGAAAGAATAGGTGACACATAAACCATTTATATTAATCATAAAATAATTACAGTAACCTTCGTGCATGAATACTCTTTTTTTAGCTAATATATTTTTAATAAGGAAAACGTAACTTTTGGGCAAAGAGTTTCCTATATATTTTGAAGTTTTGCTATATTTCGAGCTTATTTTGCTCTTCTATGGCAAATATAAATAAATATAACATCTAAAATATATATATATCCTTTTATAAAAACAAATTAAAAGGTATATATTGTCGTGTGCGCGTGTTGGGCTGCATCAGACTATATAATAGCTGAATATAAAATAGATAACAATATAGGGTGTGTGTGTAATATATATACACACAATTACATAGAAGAAGATCATGCTCGAAATCCACTTTGAAATTTTCTCATGATAAAAGGTTACAGCGTCTCCTACTCTAAATATATATATCCTTAATTGATATGTATTCCGATAAATGGCAGTAGCCATCTTGCAAAGTCTATTTACATAATCAGGATTTATCATCCAACCACCTCCTCTATTTGCACGTCAGTAATAGAGCACGCCATCTCATATCTGTAGTATCGAGTAAAAAAGAGTTGTCCCCGGTAGCTAATACGGAATCTGTCTATATTCATGGAGGTATTAATGCCGCGATGAAATATTTACCACCTCTTCCATATTGGCTCCACATTTACATAATCTGGTTGAGGCCGATCCTTTGTCGGGATGCTAATGGCTTCCTTCTCTATATTACCTACCACATAGAATATATACATCAAATATAAATTTTCTCACTAGGTTTATCAATATATGGAAAAATCATATAAATGTAGATTTATTAGAATATTTATTTTAAAAAGCGATACTTGAAGATTAAAATCGCCTATATTTTCAATTGATACTATACTTTAATGAATACCAAATCATGTGCTGCTTGTCTGAGCCACACTCCCTGTACAATATCTAAACAAGTTTAAATCAAAATCAAGGGTATTTGCCTTTTTAAAAAGCTCGGTAAAAATAATGAACATATATTAGTAATTTCTCATTTATTTAATGTATATTCGTCATCAAAATCGCTACAAAGAAGGAACTGTAAAAACAAAACTATAATTTTTATTGAACAAATAATATACGCTGAGAATAACATCTTCAAACAAAATTTTGAGGTATTAATCATGATAAATCAGTATGCAGTAGAATCACCTTTGGCAGCAATAAAAGCATTTATACGCCTGTGTAAACAGAGGTTGGATTACATTTACAGGTACAACTTCCCTAGCAACGTCAACACGATACCACAGTTCATCGACAGTAGTGACTGGAGTGTGGTGACGAGCCATGTGCTCGGAAATCATTGACCAGACGTTTTCTATTGTTGACAGATCAGGAGAACGTGATGTACAGGGCAACAACCGAACATTTTCTGTATGTAGAAAGATCCGTACAATACCGGCAACATGCGGTCGTGCATTATCCTACTGAAACGTTGCGTTTCCCAGACCTCGAATAAAAATACTGCTACGGTCCTTAACACATCAGAAATGTAACGGGGACTGTTCAAAGTGCCAGGAATGCGAACAAGAGGTGACCGAGTCATGTTTCCAATGACACCCCATACCACCACTCCAGGTGATGGGTCAGTATGACGATGCGGAATGCACAGTGGCAATGGCACCAAACACAGCTGCGGCCATCATAGTGTTGCAAACAACCTGGATTCGTCTGAAAAAAACGATGTCACGCCATTGATGCTCCCAGGTTCGTCGTTGATCACACCGTTGAAGGTGCTCCTCCCTATGATGTGGCGTCAAAGGTAGCCGAATCCATAGTCGCCGAGCTGACAGTTCGTGCTGCTACAAGCGTTATCGAACTATTCGTGCAGACACTTTTTGATTTGTATATGAGCCCGTTTTTAGACTGAGGACTCTTGACGTGGCTGTATGATTCATTAAGGTCATGCGGATAAGATGTTAGTCTTCTCTGCTGTTAGTAATAGCCGGCAGATAGGATAGAGTACGTTATTCCATATCACCGTCCTGAACCCATCGATTCCATATTCTGCTAACAGTCTTATAATTCAGAAATCTGATTTTAATATCATCATGCATATCATCATGCATTATATTGATTATATATATCGTGATCTCGAACTAATAAGGGAGAAATGTATCTGTCCTAACTAAATAGTCAATCGGGATCAACCACTCGGTTTTGCAATCGATGGCCAAACGGCTTCTCCTTTGTTAAAGAAGACACGGACACATGATGGATTTTGGAAACAAGAAGCTCCGAAACAAAAACGATGGAAATAATTTGGTTCTTAAACCATGAGTGACTTGAGTTGTGCACAAGGTTTGAAGGGAAGTTAGTGGAAAAGTCTTGAGGTTAAAAAGAAATTCCCTAGCGTGAAGTCGGGACTGGACTGTGAGTGCTGCTTATCTTCTGATGATCTGGCAACGGTTGTCAAACTCCGACTGCTCCTGTCTGCTATGAGGGTCACCTGATTTGGGGAACCAATCAGATGGTGATAAGCCATAGTAAAATGGTGGACACGTTTGAATGGGGAAGGGACATAATTTTGGCTTGCACCCTTTATGATTATCATCCAGGTTATTTAACCGACCTACTTCCAGTCTTTGTCAGAGCGCTTAATTTTATTTTACTTCTTGGTTATTTATTTTTTACAGATTGGATTATTTTTACAATAAGGAAAAGTGGTTGTTGGAATGTTTTAAAGGTTAAGGCTAGGTGGCATATATACATATTGTTGCGTGTAAGGCCTCCAAATGATTACAACCTCCGCCAATAGATGGCGCTTTCGCCTGTTTCCCTTATCTAACTGATGTGGGAGTCGCCGACTGCTGTGGTGTTGTTTCCTGGGGAGGGTGGTTGTAAATACACTTTTATGTTGGCTCCAGGATGTAATATAATGTGAATACCCATTGTTATTTATCTCATTCAATTGTAATGTTTAGTAGTGATTGACAATAAAGGTCAGTGCTTAAAGTCTCCGTGCCGCCTTCTGTCGTTACTCTCGCCATTGACATCATCGCCAGGCTGCTACTCTTCTGGTAAATCTCTCGTGTCCCCCCACCAGTGGTAAGGCCGAGAGATACTGCCAGAGGAAGGGAGTTCCATTGGAGAGGTGGATCTCGGGACGTCTTTGAGTGGCCTGCAGGGAAGAGCAACGGGAGCCTGAGTAGGTGATCCACGAAGGAGGAAGCGGCGTTGTCGCAAAGAACCGGTAGGGTCCAGCCGCGACAATATGTTAACGCTATAAATTGTGACAGATTTCTTCCTTGGGAGATGGGGAAAAATATTTTGGAAAGAGTGAACAAAAGTTTTTTTTAATATACACAAAATGAAATAATTAGGAAAAATTATTTGAAACAGTAATATAATTAATAAATTTATACATGATTGTTGCAAAGTGTTGAGATTTAAATGTATAGACTGGGTGAGGTCTAAGGGTAGAACAGTTAATGCAAGAATTTGTATTTTATAGAAAGAAGGATATGAAGATGACGATAAGTAAGTTCTTCAAGACAGAGTTCAGGTGGGAATACTCTGCATGGAGGCAAAAAACAAAAAAAAATCAATGCCATATTTTATCGACACTTCCATTGAACTTATCCATAGAACTTGTATTTAGAAATGGAAAAAAAAAAATTGAAGGCTTGCTTATGGTGGAGTTGAAGTTTGATCACTTCGCTGTTGAGAGAAAAACAAAGAAAGACCTGGTTTTCTCTAATCTACGAATGTGTCGGGAAATGATACACTGCGGGATTAATTTAGTTTCAAGGTTTGAAAAAAATATTAGTAGTTCTATGCGCAGGAGTGATTTTCTAAAGATTAGGGTGAATTTTGATCACTGCGCTGTTGAAATCAAATTTTGTCATACCTGGTGGGTTGAGGGGGAAAAAAAGTTCGCTTTGGGCGAATGGGATTGGTGGCACTCCATAGGTAGGGTGTTGAGTGAAAAAATAAGGGGGGGGGGGGAACTGGAAAACTCCAATCTACGCAAATGTCGGGAACTGATACATTGCGGGATTCGGTTAGTTTTAATGTAAAAAAAAAGCAATCGTATGCGCAGGAGTGATTGCTAATGCAAGATGCTTGAAAAATAAGAGAGAGAGAGCAAGGGATTGATGTGATTCTTGTAAAAAGAAATTGAATAAGTGAGGAGGGATGAAGTAGAAGAAGAAAACCCAGTGTTTTAATAATTATCAAATATAAGAATATTTACAGCGTCATTATGGTTTTATACTGTTTTTTTTTTTTTTTTTCGTGGTTGACGCATAGAGTTTTTCCTTTTTAGTCATATATAAACAATGATAAAAATTGAGTAAGTTGAAATAAATTGAAAATTATTGGAGATAAAAGAATAAAGATTAACATTTTAAAAAAGTGGATTTTGATGATATGAAAATTGAAAATTAAAATGGTTGAGTTTATGTAAGAATTGAATTTAAAATATATATATATATATGCAGGATTGAGATCATTTTTGAGCGCTTATTCTTTGCTATGTTGTCGGCGTGACAACAAATGGTTACTTGTGTAAAAGTGTGCTAGTAAGTGTTATGTAGGTTGTGGAGTTTGGGGTGTTAAAATATTCGAGTTGCGATGTCATGTTTTTGTGTCGTGTCCTTGTGATAATGCTCCATTGCCTGTGCTGTATGTTATTGTGGGTCGTATGTATAGTTTAAGTTGTTTATATTCGAATTGGTGTGGAATCTTGACTTTTTGGTGACCCTGGTTTCTTACGTAGAATTTTGATGTCGTAGTTGCGTTTTTTTATGCGCTTTTTTTCAGTCGGGCCTTAATAGAAAAATGGTTTGAAAGATTTCTCCTAAAATTTCAGGGATGAAAGAGAGAGAAACTCGTATGTGTTGGTGAGGAATGTACGCATTGTATCTAAGAGTGAAGTGACACTACCAAGAAGATTGCTTCTTGGAGTTGGTATAGGTGGGATTGTGGTAGAAAGAAGGAACCGAAGTACAATAAAATGACAATGTGTAGGGCGTAGCTAGGTAGTGTTAAAAGACTAATGAGGAAGTACCAATGAAATAGTCTGAAAGTTTTTAAATTATACAGGGCTGTTTTTAATCGGGGGTTTGTACTGGTGTTTGGAATTGGATTTAAAGATGAGTTCTGGTGTTAAGGAATATATAGTCTGGAGGGTAGTGTTGTGGGGGAGGGATGCGATGAAGCGGATTTATTGTTGTTGTTTTTTTTTTCTGTGGTAGAATTGGACGTGTTAGTTAGTGTATTTCTGCAAAGCGCGTGGCTGTAAATATATTCGGTGAGAGATGTCTGAAAGGATTGCTGTTTGAAATCGTGAGAAGTTTTACACCAGTTCGAAATAGGTCTGGAGTGAGATGTCTGAATGGATTTAAATCGGGAGTGTTATGTGGACGGTGAGAGGTGTGGTTGTTGGTGGGGCTATAAAGTGTACATTTTTGTTGTAATATTTTAATTTGTTAACGTGGATGGTTTTGACCTCTCGGTTGAGTGGTCTGTTGAGTTTATTTATTTTTACGACATTGTGGGAGAACGATCTCCAGTATTTCATATGAACCAGTGAAATGCGGAGCTAATTTACGCATTGAGTAGCTTGGAGGGAACCTGGTAACTTTGTGCGGCGTAATCAGGCGTAAGCGACCTTAGGATTTGCCAAATAGAGTAGCCTAAGCTTGCCTGTTAGAGTGGCGTTTAGGCGCTCACATAAACCGTAAGCCTTTGGGTTGCTACTGGTTGTTGTGATCGGGTGAATGTTTTTTTTTTTTATTTTTTTTTATTCGGGAATCTTCTGAATTAGGGAAAGGTAAATACCCATTTAATGATCTTTTGATAGGATCGAATGCTGGTTGACCAAGACGCTACTGTCCAACTGTCCACGCATATCTCGTGAGAAGGTCTACGACTACGTTTAAAGAGACTAAGTCAAATGGTTGCGTTGCCACAGGCATTTGCCCTACCTCCCCGAAAGTGGGACCTCAGGGTGGTTTGGTCCGCTGGCAAACCGAACAGGATTTTACTGTATGTGCGATATCTTTTAACATCCCTTTCCAGTAATACTGGGCGGATATGATTCGGTTCATTTGGGAGATGACTGAATGATTGTATTGAGTGTGTACGGTGGGGAGGAGTTTGTTTGTAAGTGTGTTGGAATGAGTATTTTGTTCACTTCCCTACGAGTGATGGTGTGGAGTCCGTTGCGATCAATGGTTAGTTCAGATATTCCAGGTGGGTCGATCTGATGGCTCTTAATGAGGGAGGCATCTAAGAAGCCACAGAATTAGTTTCGAGATATGAGGTCCGCTTAATGCTGTTGTGCTCCCTTTATGTAACGGACTTCTTAGTCGTAACTCGACAGACGCAATCTTCATCTGAATAATCTGATCGTTTTCAGCTATTGTAGTGCGTGATGGTCAGAAAATATTGTAAATCTTTTGCCCATCAAGTACACACAGAATTTGTCAACGCTCTCGACGATTGCACGACATTCTAATTCAGATATGGAGTAGTTCCGTTCGTGTGAACGCAAGGCGCGGCTGAATTATTGGACGGGATCGGTCTTCCCATCAGGGTGGACCTGTTTGAGAATGCCTGCTATACCTAGAGTCGATGAATCGCAGTAAACTCGGCATGTCAGACCTTCCTGGTAGAGGTGTAATATAGGGTGTGTGGTGAAACAGTCCTTCAGGGCGTCGAGCGTCATTCCTGACCCACGTCACATATTTTTTAAAAGGTTGTTAAGTGGAGTCAGAAAGCGGGCATAATCCGGGATGAACTTGTTATAAACGTTCACCGCACCTAGGAAGGACTGTAATGTTTTGCGGTTGTGAGGCGCTTGTATGGCGTGTATTTTGTCTGTGTTTGCGTGTGAGCGGTGTGATCGTACCGGCATTAATCGTATATCCCAAGAATTCTATGGCTTGTTTGAAAAATTCGCATTTCGCGAAGTTGAGCTGCAACCTCTCGGTCTCGCAAAACGCGAAAAATTGGCGAAAATGTGCGCATTTATGTTTTGGGGAAGAGGATATAGTCATCGAAATAATGGACCACACAATTAAGTCCATGACGTTGCAGGATCTAATTGAAATACCTTTAGTAGACTTGCGGAGCCGTACGAAGCCCGAAAGGAAGGCGTTTATACTGGTACAACTCTTCGAGGGTGACGAAGGCTAGTAGGGGTCTAGAATCGGGCTGTATAGGTATCTGCAGAACGCGGATGACACGTCGAGTGTTGTGAAGTATTTGGCGTCGGCAAGCCTATCTAAAATGTTTTCTATTAGTGGGAGAGGATGAATAATCGGGGCTGATTATTCCGTTCACCTTTATAAAGTCAATACAAAACCTTTTATTTTTGTCCTGTTTGGTGACAAGGGTGACTGGACTAGAGTAGGGTGAGAATGAAAGCTCGATGATGTCGTTATCCAGCATTTCCTGGACATGGGAGCGGATTTCTTGCTGATCACAAATAGGAACTCGATATGTACGCAGAGCTAATTATTTTATAGTATAAATTAGGGATTTTTACAGGGGGATATTGAGGCTTGGGACTGCGAACTTGTTTTGTGTGAATATGTGTTTGTACCTGTATTTGTATCTTTGGAGGAGATAGCTTCAAACTTCAAAACTGAAAACTCTGTTAGCCTATTATCTATTTATACGTACATATATTTCTTCAAATTAAAGATACTTCGGCCATTAATTTTTTTTATCATCTCGACGTTTCGATGAATGCCGGCCAGGCAACCTCTATCTTCACGATGTACATGTAATATGAAAATAAAAAACCGGAGTAAAGGTACGTAACATAATAAATATTATATTTTTTAAATACATAAACATTTTTTCAAATAAGATACTATACATGAATAAATAGATATTTTTATTATGAATAAATTGATTAGTTTTTTTTAATCAAAATCAAAGAGCTGTGGCTCTTTAAAAACTTTGAAATTTTGTAAATTGTACTTTTTGGCTCCTCTTACCCAAAAGGTTACCGACTCCTGGTTTAGACCACTCGTCCACACCGACCCCTTTTGTGGATAGTAAACGTATTCATAAAAAGCGCGAAATCATAAGGCGAAAGGTTTTTAAAAAGTTTTTATTATTTTGCCGAGATTTTTTTTACGAGCAATGCTGCTCTTCCACAGGAGAAAAATTGAAAACGTATAAGAAGATGAATTTTTCATATTCATTCTATATATATTAGGAGATTTGCATTTAAAGGAAAAGGAACGACAGAAATGTATAGTTATAAGAGCATATACGCAAAATTATATTCAGTAGAAAATTAACTATGGAGAAAATTATACAAAATTGACTATGATGAAGGGCAGTGATGCTCGAAAGCTCGGCGAAATATTAAAATATTTAAAAGAAACACTTCGCCCTATGATTTCGCAAATTATATGAATTTGCTACACAGGCGATTATCTAACCCTAAATAAAATTGTTGTTAAATTTACAACTTGAATTCAACGACACTGACCCCCTCTTCCCATTTAGGGTGAGATTTTCAAACTTCCAAGAATTATCACCAAATTTACTAATTGAAACATCTCTAGATATAGAGAGAGAATTATAGACTTCAAAAACTTTTATAAGAGATTATAAGTATGATAAAATTATTTTTATTTAGTTCTTAATGTTGGTAATTAACAATCGATAAATAGATTTTATTTTATTTTTTAATTGCGAAAAGAAGGCGCCATTTTTGTGTAAATATTGATGAAGTCATTAATCATTGGTTTCCTGCAGCCGATCAATAGCTAATTAGATGGAGGGAAATACAATCTTTCACTTTGTCTTGAATGATATATGTACGAGGAGAAACAAAAAAGGTCGTTGAAAAAGGTTATAAATGGTTGTTGAATTGAATAAAGGACATGCCGACATTTTAAAAAGTTATTCTATTATTGGATATTTCGGTATTCCAGGGTTGCGGAGCGTGGAAATACACTTTCATATTGAAAAGATAAAATAACAAACATAATTTATTATTTGAAGATTTGATGCAAATAATATTATGATTGAGTTAAATAAATTTGAAATTTTTCAAATTTATTTAACTCAATCATAATTTATTTTTTTTTTCTTTATTGTTACAAAAGCACGAATTCCAAAGGACAATTGTGCTGTGCTAGTATTATTTACATATATATGATTAAATATTTACACGATGGATTAGTATTGTTTTGTAAATTATTGTACAAATAGTTCTAAACTTAACAAAGTTCTCATATGATAGAGTATATACACAAAGAGAATTTGGTAATGTTTCAAAGTATCTACATACAATTTGATTAGTCAGAGGGCAAGTTAAAAGAAGATGCTCTGGTGATTCAACACCTAAGCGGCATTCACATGTTGGATCATTGATAACATTCAGTTTGAATAGGAAATTTAAGAAGGGGTCCTTTGCCTGTTAAGAATAAAGTAGTGAATTTATCAGAAGAAATAAAATTTAGGACAGCAATTGGAAATAATTTCTTGAACAGTTCATTCGATTGAGAAAGATAAAACTTAAATTTTAAATCCAGATATAGTTTATTTAATTATTTTTGAAGGTTTTTTTTTTAGTGTTTAATCTGTGAGAGAATTTGTCATATTATACTTTGTTTGTGATAATTCAAGATAATCGGACAGTAAAGGAGTTTTCGCTAGTATATGTGTGATTGTAAGAAGATGAAGTCCTATAAGCATGAATGCATCTAATAAGAATTTGATATTGTATAGAATTCAACTTAGATCTTTTTGCTGCAGTGGTAAAAGGAAACAAAATAATTGATGCATAGCTTATTGTAGAGCGTATCATAGTTTTATATAAGATCAATATACGCCGAGAATCAATGCCTCAAGTACGTGCACATATTGAGAATAATATATTCTTAAGTTTCGTATCTTTCATAATTATATTGTCAACATGTGTTCCAAAATTAATCTTATTCCTTTGTATATGATTTTTAAAAATAACTCCAAAAAATTTAAGTTTCTGATGGTTGAATTATTTTCCCATCAAAATAATGGGCAATTTTTCATAGTTATGTAGATAGAGTATACCTGTTTTGTTTGGACTTAGTGAAAGTTTTACCTTTTCACACCAGGCTTTGATTTTTATTAGACAATTGGTAATATTGTACTGAAGATATTAGATGTTTGAACTCCATACCACAAATGTCACATCATCCGCGAAAGCAATTACTCTAGCAAAACTTTCGTTAAAAGATAAGTTGAAATCATTAAGTAATATATTCCAAAGAATAGGAGAAATAATACCACCCCCTGGGGACATCCCTTATTTATCTTTCTTATACACTTTACATTAGTATATTTAAACTTTACACTCCGGTCTTCAAAGTAAGAATTATTTATTTTTATAAGTACCGCTGGAAAATTTGCCTTGTTCAATTGTTGGAGAATTGCCGGATGCCATGCGTTGTCGAAAGCTCCGCTGATGTCCACTGTTATTATTGCCATATTTTCTGTTTCTCTTTTCTGAAGACCTAATTTAGTTATTTCTTGTAAAGGCAGAGATTGTTGATTTTTCTTGTGTAAATCCATGTTGAGCAGGATGCATAACATTATTACTATTAATATGATTTAAAAGTTCAATATGAATTAGACTTTCAAAATCTATATTAATAAAATGCAAATTTCATAAGAGGACATCACTAAAAACTTTCGTTACAATGCATCAATTTCAACCAAATTTTCAACATTTATGTAAAACGAGATGGAGCAGGTTTTGCTTAACATCAAAATATTTTTCCCTAACATTAACATGCGTAACTTAGCTGTTATCGATTAAATACAAAAAATCAACAGAGTTAATTTTATTTATATATAAATACAAAAAAAAAAAAAAAATTCAGCAATTCATTCAACTCAATCTAAAAAAATATTCAAAACAAGCAATTTTAAGATAACACCATATGCAAAACAGTCGGCCAAGAAAACAACAACGATATTACATCTTTCTCACATATTCACACACAATCTTGATTAATAATTAAAACTAATCTTCAACATTGTTAATTATACTTCATAATATATAATATTCGTTAGGCAAACTTTCACTCGGATAAATGTAATATAAAAAGCCAACAATGAAGAATGAATGTAAGATAAAAAGCCAACAATAAGAGTAAATATAATATAAAAAGCCAACAATGAAGAATGAATGTAAGTTAAAAAGCCAACAATGAAGAGTAAATATAATATAAAAAGCCAACAATGAAGAGTGAATGTAAGATAAAAAGCCAACAATGAAGAGTAAATGTAATATAAAAAGCCAACAGAGTGAATGTAAGATAAAAAGCCAACAATGAAGAGTGAATGTAATATAAAAAGCCAACAGAGTGAATGTAAGATAAAAAGCCAACAATGAAGAGTGAATGTAATATAAAAAGCCAACAATGAAGAATGAATGTAAGATAAAAAGCCAACAATGAAGAGTGAATGTAATATAAAAAGCCAACAATGAAGAAAGAATGTAAGATAAAAAGCCAACAATGAAGAGTGAATGTAAGATAAAAAGCCAACAATGAATAGTAAATGTAATATAAAAAGCCAACAATGAAGAATGAATGTAAGATAAAAAGCCAACAATGAAGAGTAAATATAATATAAAAAGCCAACAATGAAGAGTGAATGTAAGATAAAAAGCCAACAATGAAGAGTAAATGTAATATAAAAAGTCAACAGAGTGAATGTAAGATAAAAAGCCAACAATGAAGAGTGAATGTAATATAAAAAGCCAACAATGAAGAGTGAATCTATCTATATATATAAAATTGAATGTCTGTCTGTCTGTTTGTCTGTACTCTATAGATTCAAAAACCATACATCCAATCGCCGTGAAATTTTGGGATATTATAAGTATATCACCGGGAAGGTTTTTGAAAAATAATTTCCTGAATATCTTGAATATCCTTAGAGTTATTTGCAGATTTGTAGATTTAACTCGCAAGCAGCGCCCCAATTGTGACGATGATAACAATATATCGAGAGATTCAAATTTACGAGTTTCAAATTATCAAAATATATCTTTTTTTTAATGAGTTTTTAGAGAATTGTTTTAACAAGTGTTCGCTAGACAAACCTTTACTCGGGTAAAACCCCGGGCGAAGCCGAGTACGTTTTATACGTTTATAGAGAATTGTTTTAACAAATGTTCGTTAGACAAACATTCACTCGGGTAAAACCCGGGCGAAGCCGGGCACATCCGCTAGTTTTTACCTAAATTAGAAGACAAGCTTATAGGGCGGTAGGCTTTCGGATCTTTATAATTTTCTTTATTAGTTTTTTTTATAATCATTACTGCTGACTTTCTCCAGGCCTCCGGATAATAATTAAGTCCAATACAAGCATTGAACAATTTTGTTAACACAGGAGATATATGATGAACTGCCGTTTTGATCATCTGATTGCTTATATGATCTATACCTGGAGCCTTGCCATTTTTGAGTTTTTCAATTATTGAACAGATTTGAATATTATCAAAATAAATGATTTCATCATTAGAAAAAGTATAACTCTTGCAATGGATTAGTGCAATAATGGAATGCATAATGACTGTTACATTTATTTTTTACTAGCCGAATGACCCTGGCAACGCCCGGGTTTTACCCGATTAAATGTTCTTATTCAAATACTATTTGATACAATTATAAATTGATGCCGTGGATGTCACTCTTGTGAAACCCCCCGCTCAAAACTTTGTGTGTTTTTTAGAATATAAAAATAAAATTGTTAATTTTCACAACTTTCAGTTGCACGATAAGTAGATGCCTTTTTCTTAATATATATATATATATCTATATATATATATATATATAATGAATGTATGTGTGTCTGTCTGTCCTTTATGCCTGACCAAACCACTCATTGGAACGCCATGGAACTTTGGGTAGTTATTTAGTATAGTACTGGGAAGGTTTCTAACAAATATTATTTTGAAATAACTTTCCGCCTAAAAATAATCAAGATAAATATTCTAATTTATCAGTTATAATTCAACAATCTGCTCTAAATGTTATCATGATGATACGATGATTTTGTAATGTAGAAAATTAGGAAAGACAAAATTCAGGATGACACGGAAATTTATTTGAGACAAGAATAATGATACAATTCCAAGGCGAAATACTATTCCTTTAACTTCCAATTACCGAGGGAACCAATTAATATTGATTTTATTCAACTTATCGAGTATTTTTAAAGGGACCGAAAAAAAATGTTCACTTTATCGAGAGATTCGTTAGACAAACCTTTACTCGGGTAAAACCCGGGCGAAGTCGGGTACGTCCGCTAGTAGATAATATAAATGAGTTTTAAAAATTGTAAAAAAAAAAAATGCATCGGCCGGGAATCGAACCCGGGCCGCCCGCGTGGCAGGCGAGCATTCTACCACTGAACCACCGATGCTTTTAAGAAATGGCCATATTTGGGTATTTATTCCATTCACAAGAGCAAACGATGACAGAATTGATTGTTGGTGACTCTGATACTTGTATATATTATTAATCCATTATTAATATATATATATATATATTGAATCAATTGATTTAAATCTCCCAGACATATATTAAACAATCAAACAGGCTTCTGGAGATAAGTTTCTTTTCATTTTATTAAAGCAGTCTCAAGCTTTCGGGTATCTCTTTTATTTATAAATTAAAAATCAAATATAGATAGATTATAATATACGAAAAATATTGAAAAATTTATCAACAAAATATTAGGCACACACATCTCTATAATATATTTAATAAATATGTAAATTTAAAGGCAGACAATATTTTCGACATTTCTCAGGAGAATCACTCAAAAATTGCGGCAAACGGTACCCATGCAGACGATGAGTTTCCAAGCCGAAGGCTTTTATTTTTCTCTCTCAAGGAATAATTATTTTTATGGCATTTTTAAGGCTATAGATTAAACAATAAAATAGGCTGGGAGGCGCCATTTAATTAAGGTTTTATTAGCTGGGTTTATGCGCAATTTTAAAACGGGAATTTAAAATGTTGACTAGAAGGATTGCTATATGTAGAGGAAACTAAATTTATTAAGGGAAAGTCTTTGACTCAGTATGGGAGAAAGGAATAATATTTGGGCTATTAAATTTCTTTGTTTTTAAAGCTCTAAAAGTTTTTTTTACGTATTTTTTTATGGTTAGGGGTGGAGGGCATTTTATGGTATTGGTTTGCTACTGAGCTTTATGCAAATCAGCCTAGAAAATCTATCCAGCATTTGAATTTTAGAAACCTTTATATATTATAGATATATATAGTCACGACCGTCTGTCGTGGCCTCTGTCACGGATAATATACAGTTATCATCGTCATGCGTTCTTAATTCTGTCACCGTTTGCTTTTGGTTCAGTGGTAGAATGCTCGCCTGCCACGCCGGCGCCCCGGGTTCGATTCCCGGCCGATGCATTTTTTTTTTTTACAATTTTTAAAACTCATTTATATATTATACAAGAATGACATCCACGGCGCCAATTTATAATTGTAACAAATAGTATTTGAATAAAAGCATTTAATCGGGTAAATCCCGGGCGTTGTAGATTATAAACACAAGGTAATAAGACCACATCCATGATAAGAAACAGTTTGGATTATAGATTATAAACACAAGGTAATAAGACCACATCCATGATAAGGTACAATTTGGATTATAGATTATAAACACAAGGTGATAAGACAACATCCATGATAAGGTACAGTTTGTATTATAGATTATAAACACAAGGTAATAAGACCACATCCATGATAAGGCACAATTTGAATTATAGATTATAAACACAAGGTAACAAGACCACATCCATGATAAGGTACAATTTGGATTATAGATTATAAACACAAGGTAACAAGACCACATCCATGATAAGGTACAGTTTGGATTATTACTATATATAGTCACGACCGTCTTTCCTCATCGGCCGCCTCTGTCACGGATAATATACAGTTATCATCGTCATGCGTTCTTAATTCTGTCACCGTTTGCTTTTGGTTCAGTGGTAGAATGCTCGCCTGCCACGCGGGCGCCCCGGGTTCGATTCCCGGCCGATGCATTTTTTTTTTTACAATTTTTAAAACTCATTTATATATTATACAAGAATGACATCCACGGCACCAATTTATAATTGTAACGAATAGTATTTGAATAAAAGCATTTAATCGGGGTAAACCCTGGGCGTTGCCCGGGTCATTCGGCTAGTATTATTAAAAACAAAATCCCTATCTCTTTACCCGGGATCTACCCAAGTGAATGTTTGTCCAATATTGTATCAAGCAAAACTAATATTATTGTTAAAAAATAGTACAAATGTGATATTGTACTGGGATAAGGTGCATAATTATGAAAAAAAGGCATACCTTATCGTGCAACTGAAAGTTGCTGATGGCTTGCGCCATCCATCGGAATAAATATCAACTATTCTCTTTGATTTTTAATTATTCCAGAATTGGCCAAATACCCATTCTTGATTAATCAAAAAAAGCTAACCATGGACGCGTTTCGGGCTGTTGGCCTTCATCAGCGTGGTGCAAGCTGTACCTCAACGACCAAAAAAAATTGGTCATTTAAGGTATCCTGAAAAATCATGAAACGGGTAGTTAAGGCCAGAATTGCGTGAGACCGCGACACAATGTGAAAAAATAGTACAAATGTGATATTGTACTGGGATAAGGAGCATAATTATGAAAAAAAAAATCATCTCCTTATTGTGCAACTGAAAGTTGCTGATGGCTTGCGCCATCTATCGGAATAAATATCAACTATTCTCGTTGATTTTTAATTATTCCAGAATTGGCCAAATACCCATTCTTGATTAATCAAGAAAAGCTAACCACGGACGCGTTTCGGGCTGTTGGCCCTCATTTTGTTGTTGAGGTACAGCTTGCACCACGCTGATGAGGGGCAACAGCCCGAAACGCGTCCGTGGTTAGCTTTTCTTGATTAATCAAGAATGGGTATTTGGCCAATTCTGGAATAATTAAAAATCAACGAGAATAGTTGATATTTATTCCGATAGATGGTGCAAGCCATCAGCAACTTTCAGTTGCACAATAAGGAGATGCCTTTTTTTTTTCATAATTATGCTCCTTATCCCAGTACAATATCACATTTGTACTATTTTTTCACATTGTGTCGCGGTCTCGCGCAATTCTGGCCTTAACTACCCGTTTCATGATTTTTCAGGATACCTTAAATGACCAATTTTTTTGGTTGTTGAGGTACAGCTTGCACCACGCTGATGAAGGCCAACAGCCCGAAACGCGTCCATGGTTAGCTTTTCTTGATTAATCAAAAATGTGTATTTGGCCAATTCTGGAATAATTAAAAATCAACGAGAATAGTTGATATTTATTCCGATAGATGGCGCAAGCCATCAGCAACTTTCAGTTGCACAATAAGGAGATGATTTTTTTTTCATAATTATGCTCCTTATCCCAGTACAATATCACATTTGTACTATTTTTTCACATTGTGTCGCGGTCTCACGCAATTCTGGCCTTAACTACCCGTTTCATGATTTTTCAGGATACCTTAAATGACCAATTTATTTTGGTCGTTGAGGTACATTTCTTTAGCCAGTTTTCGTTCGTTCGTTCAGATCCAGTTCGCCGCTAGCTCTCTACCTGTGAACAGCTTTGCTCTCCTGTTCCTGCCATGGTTTCCTCTAGGAAGAAGAAGAAGGAGGCCGAGAATGCCGCGAAGCCCCTCGTTACCCTCGCCCAACTGGAAAAGGAGAACGAGGAGGCGATATTACCCTTCCAAAATCCCTCAAGTTCCTCTGATCCTGCTTACGCGTTTGGACTGTACGCCCAAATGCACAAGTTCATCCATTTGCGGACCGGGCAGATCAATGCCCTCCTTGCTGAGGTGGAGAGCCTCTCTGGCATCCTCGCGTCCTTTAAGGAGCTGGACGAAGACGCCAACAAGCCCCAGACTGCCTGCCACAGCACCCAAACAAGCCCTCCTCCCTGCTTAAAGGAAACCAGCTCCCAGACTGACCCCACCAAGCCCGCCACTCATGCTGCAACCAAGAGGAAGCAGCCTGAAGCTCCCAACCCCCCTGCCAAAAGATCCAACCTGAAAGGTCCAGCAAAACCTGCGCCTTCCCGCCCCACCAAGCCTGAGGCCGCCCAAGTGGTCCTCCATGGGGAAAAATCGGCGGCCCACACAGTGGTCATCTCTGATGACCCACAGGCCGACCCAAAAGCCATGCTCAAAGCTGTCCGCGCTGCCCACACTCTACCCCAAGGCGTTTGGGCCTCCCTGAGAACCAAAGGGAAGCTTGTCCTCCACTCCAGCAACCCCGATACCATCCCAGCTGTCACCACCTCCCTGGCCAACAAGCTGGATGGCATGAAGGTCCGCCAACAGAAGGTGATCCTGCCTCGTATCTGCCTCTTCAAAGTGGATGAGGAGACTTCCAACTCCACCATTGAAGAGACGCTGCTGGAAACCCCTGCTGTCAGCCAACTCCCTGGGGACAAGGTGGTGCGCGTGGCGCACCGCTCCGCACCCAGAAACGGGACCTGCACCGCCTTCATCGAGGTGGACCTCACGACCTTCAGAGCTCTGGGCAACCGCGGAAGGATCGTGGTGGATGGAGTGATCCTCAACTTCGAGGAGTCCATCCGCGCACGAATCTGCTTCCGCTGTTGTGGCTTCGGCCACAACTCTGCCCAATGCACCAGAGACCTCAAGTGCTTCCACTGCGGTGAAGGCGGCCATGAAGGCCGTTCCTGCCCCACTGTTGCTGACCGGCACACTTCCAAGTGCGCCAACTGCTGTGCCAAGGGCCTTGCAGACAAGCACGAGGCGAGAGCCTCAAGCTGCCCCACCTTGAAGCTTAGAGCCCTCAAATTCTAGGCTTCCAGGACCTCCTGCCTCCTTAACCGGCCTCCATCCTGGCTTCTCACCCATCAAGGCGCTGTTTCCCTGACCTCTCCAGTTTCTCCCCCCTGCGATGACACCTCCACTGCCAGATCCTTGGATCCCTTCCCACCAGTTCGCGATCTGCAGCCATAGTAGGGCTAGAAGACCCATTTTTGTAGGCCAATTAGCCCGGATTCTCAACTAACCTGGTCGTTGAGGTACAGCTTGCACCACGCTGATGAGGGCCAACAGCCCGAAACGCGTCCATGGTTAGCTTTTCTTGATTAATCAAGAATGGGTATTCGGCCAATTCTGGAATAATTAAAAATCAACGAGAAAAGTTGATATTTATTCCGATAGATGGCGCAAGCCATCAACAACTTTCAGTTGCACGATAAGGAGATGCCTTTTTTTTCTAATATTATTGTTAGTATTAACTTTTGTATTATACTTTAGTTTCGAATTAATTAGTATTGTGAAATATTAATTCATCAATAATTCATTAACTTGAATTTAAATATTTTTGTTTATTAACAATGATTTAAAAAAAAAAACATATTCAAGATTTATTCATATTTAAAATCTAGAATTAATGGTAGTCTTGTTTCGCGTTGGCCTGTTGGCCCTCATCAGCGTGGTGCAAGCTGAACCTCAACGACCAAAAAAATTGGTCATTTAAGGTATCCTGAAAAATCATGAAACGAGTAGTTAAGGCCAGAATTGAGTGAGACCGCGACACAATGTGAAAAATATTTCATATTTAAAATCTAGAATTAATGGTATTCTTGTATGTAGTCTTAAGCCCAGAATTGACTGTACCTAATGTAGAGGTTTCTTCTCTCTCTCTTACTGTATATGTGTATTTCAAATAATACTTTATGAATGCATTAATATCTGCTTTGTTCTCTTTTTTACTATATTTTTACCTAGTTTTCCCCACAACTTATATTTACCTTATAAGAATTTTAATTGTTAGCACTTTATTTTTCCTTTTTCAAAAAGACAACTTTCTACTGCCGTTACTGCGATATAAATGAAATCACTTGAGAACACAATATTAATATGAACCACTTGGAATAAACTTTTGATATATGGGGTGATTTTTATGCAGCTAAAAACATAATGTCAATTTTTTACTTATTAATTTTTTATTCGGTAATCCCGGCCCGCAATTATACGCCACAGAAACGGCTGTGCAATTCATTGCAAATTTTAAAGGAATATATATAATAATATTAATGTGTGTAAATATACATTGTATAAATTTATATATTGTCATGTACCATAATTATAATAAATGTTACAGTCCCAAATATATATAAGAATCAAAGCTCCAGTTTTAAAAGAATTTTAAAAATAATCCTACGCGTCTATAATAGTTTCGAATTTCAGGACAGGCATATACGCAAATATTTTAGCTTTATTAATAAAAAAAAAAAATTAAATATTTCTATATTGTTGAACCTTCATGTAGTGTTACTTTGTGGCGAGTGTAGATTGATCCAACGCAGGCAAGGCCAGAGCAGGTAGTAATAATTTAAATTTATATTTTACAAGGTAGCTATATTTTCAACCTTCCACGTCCTAGTCTTAATATATATTTACAGTGAAGGGTTAAAGTCACGTCATGGGATTATAATCATCTACAGAGTAAGGCACAATAGATTACTATATTTGAAATAAATTTTAAATATATACTCTTAGGCAAAACTTAAGGAAGTTGTAACTTTTAGCATGTATTTCGGGATTCAGACAATACCTCTGAAAGATATTTGATACACAGTGACTTTTATTGAGACACACGAGATAAGCAAGTGTGAGCATAATTGCCTCTGTCTCCTAAAAAAAAAAACAGACGACCGGCGACATCAAAGACTTTCCACTTCCTCAAATTTTGTCAATGAGTGTATAGTGTTAAATTATGATAATTTATTTACATATTAAAAATAATAACAAAAAGCCTTTTTATTTTTCGAACCACTCTAAGCTCAATTCTTTATAAATAAATTTTAAAAAAAAAGTTAATTTTAGGTAATACTATCCCGTATAAGTCTCCACAATGTATCCCAAAGAAGCTTTAACTCAAAGAGACTTCGATTTAGATCTAGGAAGAGTCATCTCCGTATTATTCGAAGTTGTTCGAGATCGCGATGATTTGCATATTGAGTTTGTTACCGCTTGCGTCTCTACAATATTTGACTAATCCAAGTGAAATTTTGACGCGATAATAGAGTTAGGTTCGGATGATGTTGCTGGCATAGTTTAACCTCCAGAATATGCTAATTATTCTATAACTCAATTAGAATATTCTGAGTCGGTAAAGGATTGTGCTAATTATATATCAATTAACAACTCATCCCTTATACTAGTGGTATGACTACTGTGTGTCCTCTGATAATAAAAATATATATATTTATTTTAAAATAGGTTTGTTTAGTACAAACAACATTCATTCAGATACAAACAGGGCGGATCCGAGTCATATTCATGAATATATTAGAAAACTTAGATTCTCTAGGAAACCACTGAGCTAGGAAAAATACACGCTAATTGGCTGTAAAATCAATGGTATTGGGCGGATTAAAGTCATGCGACAGAACCAATCAGAGGGCGAATAAATTGAACACCATAGATACATATAAACGGCGTAAGGCGTACACTATATGATTTAAAATATTTAAAAGTGAATATGTGGTCCTCAAGGTGTGGAAGAAAATTGCACCTCCTGATAGTACAATTGATGTTGTTGATCGCTCTCTAAAATTAATCTACCCAACAAAGCCTCAAGCAACACACCTTCTCTCTCTAATATAAATACATATATAAGCTGATTACGTATAATTTAAATTCTGAAGGAGAAGTTTTTAAAAGTAGTATATGTAAAGTTGGAGATAATGAAATCGAATTTTGGCGGAAAAAGTTTTCTTCCTAAGAATTTTTGTGAGCGACTTGAGCGCTTTAGTGTATATGGATATAACCCCCTCACAGTTAATTTACAACCTAAAGTAGTCCTCTATTTAGAATTCCTTAACATCACTTTCAACTCCTAGAAGAATATTTTTTTAAAGAAAGGTTCATTAAGCTAGGGATTATTTTTAATGGCACTTGTCGCGCATACTAATATCGCTGTTGACATTTTTGTTTTCCTGCCCATTTAATCCCAGTCAAACGATCTTTTCAAAACGTTACTCTGTGGTAATTAACTGGAATGGCGGTAAAATAAATTTTATATATTTTGAGGAGTTTAGGTGTGTGTGTGGTTTAATAGTAATTCTTTTTATTCTTCATTTTTTGAATAAATAACACATTGCTACAAAAATTATTTAAGCTAAATTTAAAAAATGTATACCTATATAATTTATAGAAGGCATATTTTCACAATTATTGAATGGAGGCGAAAAAATATATGGATAGCTCATTAGTAGTAAGCCCGTCATTAGGTAAGAATATTTTATTATGAATTTATTCAGCTATATACATGAATAAATTTCTAATAATTTCGGTAGAAATAAATAAGAAAACATCAATTTATCTTTAGAATAACAGAATAAATAATTTTATATATTGTTGTGTAACCATGGCGCGACCCTGAATGCCGGACACGTGGGCGCGACTAACACACGCTCGCTATCTTAACTAGCAAAGCTCACGATTTTGATTTTTTTTTTTTTTATTATTTTAATTAATTTTAAACTCTCTCTGTGAGTAATCGAAAAACCGAGTTCGGCGAGAAATTGCACTTTGACCACGGAACAACTTTCTTGCTTGCTCTCTTTATTTATTTTGTAGAGAATTGGGGACTTAAGTTCCATTTTTGGATCAACGCAAAATGAAGACGGCCCGACCCGCACCGACCGACCCTACAGAGGACCGACCCGAGTGCCAAGAAGCTACAGACAAGATGCATCCCCGGACCAGCCCCAACCCTGGCACCAATAAAAAGTTACATCCTTTAGTACGGCCTTGTGACTTACAGGCTCCCACACAACGCGTGGTGGAGATGAGCGGCGACCCAACCTCTACGAGCGAAAACGTCTACAACCACATAATGGAGCTACAGAAATTCAATCCCGAGGAGGAAGACCTGGAAGATTTCGTGGAAGACATAAAAATATGGCTAAGGACATCGAACGTACCAAAAAAATAATTGTCGAAAACACTGATGAGATACCTATCACAACGAGCCAAGGAATTCATGTGATAACGGAAGCTCTGGAGACCCTCTACCCAAAAAACGACAGCCAGGCGAGAAAAAGAGGCGAATAACTAAGAAGAAAAGGAAGGCCTCTACTCACGAGAGGAATCTGGAGATACTTGACGGACCTGGTTACAGCCCACGCAACAGCGGGTAAATTCTCCCCGTTTGTCTCAAAGACCGACCTCCTAATGGCACTAGCCCCACGAGACTGCCTTATTTTAGCGGCGCCATTAAACAAGAAAGACGCGGAGGCGCTGGACCCGTCGGTGGACGACTACTTCAAGGCAGCAAGCTTCCTCGACGCAGCTGCAGAGAAGGAACTAAACGACGTTGAAGACAAGTAGGAAACCGTGGCGAAACCGAGGCAGGACCGGAGGGAATACAGACCACGAGCAAGGATACGACCCAAGACCTCAACTACGGACGGAGACCCCGGCAGAGAAGGCACGCCGGTACACGACGCTCGACGGGACCCCAACATGTTTCACGTGCAACCAGCCGGGGCACATACACAACAACCGCCCCAGGACAAAATACGGTAAGAACAATTTTCGTATTGGCTCTGGGTACGATGACAACGCCTTCTACAACAACAAATGTAATGCACGTACGGTTGAGGGGGTAGCGGACAGCGGAGACACTAACGAAATCGAATTTATAGTAAGAGGGGAATCGCAAGGCAAACAAAAGACAACACACAAAATCCCACACGATAAAACCGTTAACAGCGAAAACGGAAGAGTCACAGAAAGAATTCGTTGGACAAAAATGAAAAACTTTACCATGACGACACGGTTCAACGAACTAGAAAAGGCGAGAATAATACGAGGTGTGTTCAAAAAGTATCGCGACTTTTGAATTTTCGCGGGTTACGTATATTCGAATTTCGATGTTTTTGTGGCTTTATGTTGGTACTCATGTCTCTCTCTTATGCTGACAAGCTCGGCCATTTTGAATGTTCTTTTAATTGTTGACAGCTTCTTTGCTTGCAGGTGTTTTGGATCGTCTTCGATTTTTACCTATTAAAAAAAAATGGATCAAAGAACCTGTATCAAATTTTGTGTGAAAAACGAAATTAAGTGCGCGGATGCATTCCGAATGTTGACTGTGGCATACGGAGAAGCTACCCTGGGCCGAAGCAACGTTTATCGGTGGTACAAAATGTTCTCAGAAGGCCGAGAAGATGTGAACGACGAAGAGCGTGCCGGACGCCCGAGCACTTCAACAACAGACGAAAAAATTAATGAAGTGGAGAAAATGATATTGGCCAATCGTCGAATCACCGATAGAGAAGTTGCTGAGGACCTAAACATATCGATTGGCTCGTGCCATTCGATTTTTATCAATGATTTGGGCATGAGACGGGTCGCCGCGAAATTCGTACCAAAATTGCTCAATTGCGACCAAAAACAGCATCGCATGAACATTGCTAATGAGATGTTGGACTCTGTCCGTGACGACCCAAATTTGCTCCAGAGGGTTATAACTGGTGACGAAGGTCTAGGCGGCCGCAGGAATTTGTTGTTGCCTCGAAGGCGCAGGGACCTCAGGATGGCGGGCTGCAGAACTCCGTAGTCTAGCTCAAGGACACTTGAGGCGGCCTCCCACAGGCTCAGCAGTCTCCTCCTTCTGGGCGGGAGCCAGACGTCAGGAGCCGGCGGTGTCAGCCCCGCCCGGCAGCGAACCAGCCAAGAGTAGCCGTTGGCGGCGCCGCGAAGAGAGGCCTGGACCCCCTTCTGGCAGGCGAGCTGAAGCTGGCCCACGATGTCAAGCAGGCCGAAGCCATCATCGGAGACTGGACGAGCCAGGATGCGCCCGGGTAGCCACAAGAATCGGCTCGTACCCCACACGAAGCGCGCCAACCGCGCCTGCAGCCGGCCGATGGAGGTGTCAGGTGGAAAGTAGCCGTGGAGATGGTGCAGCCCAGGACGGTCAGCGACTCGGACGTCCAGGAGATTCCCAGAGGAGAATCCGTCCGGTGCTTCCAGGAACCGCACCAGAGCCCGCAACTCTTCTTTAAGTTGACAGCCACCAGTTACAGAGTTAAAGAGAAATGATAAAGGCAAATTCATTTTCCTCCATACATTCATAAACTAATGTATAAGAGTCGCGTCAATTTTATTTAAATAAGTGCACTGTAAAAAAATATTTTTCGAAAATAAAAAGACAAATCAACTCAAAACTAACAATTTAAATCATTTCAAATTTGCATAAGATTACAGATATCACTAGAATATTGGATAAATCTGATATTAAACTAAGAATAAGAAAATAAAATGCAAATTTAAAAGTTTTTATGTGGGGAGAATTTATTTCCGCACGTATAAATATCTCTATATGACAGAAGAAAAATTTTATACACTAAGACATAGTCAGAATATAATTATGATGACCATTTTTGAATAAATAATTTTCATTCAATAACTATATACAAGCATTATCATATTTTAAATATTTCATTTTGTTTATATATATGCTACGTGTTGTTTGCATTAGACCGCTCTCTCTTGAGCATTTTAGATAGCAAAGCGCCATCTAGTGGAATAAAAATCAGCTAAGCCTTATTACATAACATTTGGCCAACCCATTATCTTGCTAAATCAAGAAAAGCCAACTACCTACGCTTTTAGGGTGTTGGCCTTTGTCAACGTGGTGTAGGCTGTACCTCAACCACCAAAAATATTCCCCTAGAGACCATCAAAAATCAAGAAATGGATAGTTATGGCCAAATTCCCGTGAACACAAAGAACATGTGGAAAAAATAAAAAATATATATAACAAATAGTCAGGTGGTAATATTAAAAATAAATTAGGCACATCCCGACCGCTCACATCTAGTGCCCTCTAGTGGAATAAAAATAAGCTAAACGATTGATTTATATTTAACTCAGAAACCTTCTTCATAGTGTTACATGGATGACAAGGCCAAGATACTAGAGTAAAGTTGGGGAAAGAGGAGTGGACTCTAGCGGCCCCCGCTGCCATGTGGCAGGTGCTAAAAACAGCATTCCTGTGTAGGGGAGGACAGAGTCGGGTGACATCAGCGGCAAGGAGAAGACGTGGCTACTTGCCTCCGGGCATGTGGATGATCATGCAAGGTGGTGCCAGGAGAGTCTGACATCGGAGCGGCCTACAAGCCGGTGTAAGTCCAGGCTGAACTTGAATAGTGTGGAACGGGAGGTTCCACAAGAGGACATCCACGGCGCCAAGGATACTTCTGACGGGGAGTTGAAGGCAAGTCCCACTCATTGTATTCCTTCTGTTAGTGAGACATAATAAAGCGCTAACTTTAGCTGCAATCCCTTCGAATTCACGTGTGTATCTTTGTGGCATCCATAGTGTCTGGGTACGACGTAACAATATTATTTTCATTCCATTCCTCTGTACATATATTTTCTATTTCTAGTTAACTACTCTTATTGCATAATTCAATCTACTATACTAGTAATTTTGTTGTTGTATATGTTTATTTTTATATACTTATCACTTTGAATATAATAATACAAAAGTGTAATTATACTGTAATCAGTTTCATAAATTATAATACAAGGGTCACTCCAATAGTAATCAATATTGAATAAAAAATATATTAAAAAACAATTATACCATAAAAATATACATGCATTTTTACCTAACATAAACATTTCATAAAATAGTAACAACAATGACTCAGAGGGCGCGAATTTGTTTACAGCGCCAGCAGTAATTTCTAAACATTGCATCAGATACAATGCTAGAGAAAGTTTACCCGCCATGATTTTTTATGAATATAAAAGTAATTCAACTTCTGAAGAATCCCATGAAAGATAGATTAAAGCTTCAGGAGATAATTCTCCATCTTTTAGAACAGTTTATAATTAGTTTAATGAATTTAAATTTGGAAAAACAAACCTTGAAGGTGAACCTCGTTCAGTTCGACCAAAAACAGCAGTGACCCAAGAAAAAATTGAGCTGGTAAGATTTTTACTCAGAGAAGATCTGAAAATTACGTATTAATAGTTATAAGTAAGTGTGAGCATTGAAACGACAGCAATCAACACCATCATTAATGATCATTTAAAATACAGAAAACTTGTTAGTGGGTTGGTACTTCACAGCTTGACTGAAGACCAAAAACTTGGTAGCGTTAAATGGTGTAATTATATTTTGAGAAAATTTGATGAAGGCATCAAAGGCTATAGGCTACAGGCGACGAAAACTTGCATTTACAATTTTGATCCAGAAACAAAACGGCAATCTACTCTTTGGTGCTCTTCAAAATCACCTCCTCATAAAAAAGTTCGCAGAGTTCGAAATGTTGGAAAACAAATGGTCGCCAAAATAAATAGACTCTTTTTACATTTCAAATAAAATTGTACTTATTAAATGAACATAATCGAAATCTGTGTTGTGCAAAGAATTTCTTTACGCGAAAAATCAAAATTTATTTCAAGGAGAATTAACGATCAAATATAACCTTAGGGATGAGGTATGAAAGGATGAATTGTGAGAAGAGTAATGATAAACGGAAAAATAAAAGTTGCCAGGGATGGGAATCGAACCTACAGTGTTCCGCTTACCGGGCAGATGCCATGTCCACTAGGCTACCATGGACATATTTTTCCTTTCGTAAATATTGTACATAAAGTAATGTATAATACAATATAATATATTGCGGCTTGTGATTGAAAAATGACATTTGAAAATTATCCCGCATCTGTTTCTTTTTAAACGAAAAATCTAAATTTATTTCAAGGAGAAATAACGATCATTTCTAATCTTAGGGATGAGGTATGAAAGGATGAATTGTGAAGAGTAAAGAAACACATGTGGGATAATTTTCAAATGTCTTTTTACAAAGAATTTCTTTATTAAGTAAAATATTTATTTTTAATCAATATTTTTTAAATTCTTCCAATATTTCTTGTGGCTACACGCCAAAATTCCTAAGGGAACAAAATTGTTTTTGAGAGGCCGCCAATTATTTAACGTTTCTATACAACTGCTATAAAATTTGAAAATGTAAAATATACAAAATTAACTTTATAAAAGACAATATTCCGAAGTACAATAACATATGGTCAAACAATATGGATTTCTATATATAAGCAAGAAAGCCAAAGACAAACTATTAAATAACAATATACAATAAATTCCCTGTGCAGTATAATATTCTAAAACACTGCATACAGGCCTATACTACAGCATCGTCAAACTGTATACATATACTAACACAAATACCAAAACTCACAGATTACATAGAATCCAACATATGGAAAAATTAAATAGGCTACAATAGATTTTATTTATCAAACAGAAAATAAATTGCCAACTATAACGAAAGAAAAATACAGGAATACTATGAAGAATCCAACAATAATTTCAAAGTTTTTTCATATTCTCTCAAATACCAAATTTTGTCAAACCAAATTTCTACAATGTTCAATTCTTTATGGGTCATGGTAATTTCAAATCATATCTCTTTAGAATTGGAAAAATAGATTCCCCCAGATGCCCATGTGGAGCGGAAGAAGAAACCCTCGAACATATTGTTACGTCGTACCCAGACGCTATTCGTGTACTTTGTCTACTCGGGATGCCACAAAGATACACACGTTAGTTCGAAGGGATTGCAGCTAAAGTAGGCGCTTTATTGTATCTCACTTAATAGGAGGAATACAACAGTGGGACTTCCCCGTCAGAAGAATCCTTGGCGCCGTGGATGTCCTCTTTTAAAGCGTTTCGCTCCACACTATACCGTCTTGTAGATCGCTCCGATGTCAGGCTCTTCTTGCCGGATCATCCACACGCCCGGAGGCAAGTCGCAACGACTTCTCCTTGCCGAAGATGTAACCAGACTCTGTTCTCCCCCACACAGGAATGCTGTTTTTGGCGCCTGCCACATGGCAGCGGGGGCAGCTGGAGTCCACCCCTCTTTCCCCAACTTTACTCTAGTACCTTGGCCTTGTCATCCATGTAACACTGCCCCTTTCCTAATACTTTTCGTCCCGAAAAGGACTGATTTCATCAGCGGCGCTGATCGGCGGCCCTTTGATCTCCCTGATTTTCTGGCCACATGAGGCTCGTCAGCCTCCCGGAAACGTAGCGGCAGGATTAGCGCCAACCCTTGTTTGCAGAGCCACACCCAAACTCGGGCTTTCTTCCACCTCTCAATCAGTTCCAACGCCTTTAATTTGTCTTTCTGTCTAGCACAGGACGATGGTTCTACACATGATGGAGGCTATATTTCACTACCTTCGATGCTTTCATCTGATATTTGGATTTTTCCTTGAGAACACTGTAGCTGCGATGTACATTTCCAAAGAGTTTTTGTATTGTGCTTTGGCCGCTTCTTCCCAAGACGAGGCGGTAGATCGTGGATATCTGCAGTGGATGCGCTTTCTTAATCCACGCTGTCCATATCGTGGCCTTCCAGCATGTATTTGTCCTTGTTATACTTCCAGAAGTGGTCGAAAAAGTTCCTTTCTTCTGTCGGTTTCCCATTGTCTTGCTTTAAAAGCTCTATTTTTCTAAATCCTTTAGACCTGGGCCTCTTCGTGCCGACCCCGCACTAGGCTGTGAACTTCTTAAAGCTGCTGGAAGTGTCGGATCCCGTGGTAGTGTCAACGTCGGAACTCTTTTTAGGCAGCGGCTGTTGGATCTGCACCTTTTCGGGCGAAGGAACGAGGATGATGAGTACACATTCTTGGCACATATTTTCAGCTTGCATTTCAGACGACGGCGCTGACA
Source organism: Cordylochernes scorpioides (assembly GCA_030710605.1). NCBI lineage: Eukaryota > Metazoa > Arthropoda > Arachnida > Pseudoscorpiones > Chernetidae > Cordylochernes > Cordylochernes scorpioides. The sequence goes on from CP092866.1 coordinate 70,293,618, forward strand.
CATTACGCGCGACTTCCGCGTCACAGACATTGTCGTCGGACTTCCACAGAGCGTCAAATGCTCTATCCCGTTGAGTCGGGTCGTCGGCTCCAACTTCGGGGTGCTTCGACCATCTAGCCTTGTCGCACTTCCACGGAGCACCCAGCTCCGTACCGTCCAGTTGTATCGCCGCTGTAGCCCCTGACAGTCTGGCACCGTCGCAGAATTCAGCCACGCTGTCGCACTGTAGCTCACTAAGATCGTTGTTGTTCTCATGGGGTATATCGGAATGGATTCCAAGGATTGAATTTCCGCACTGTGTATCACCTGGAGGGCACTCTCCTCCCATCCGCTTTATTTGGTACAAAACACTCGTGCCGATGCCGTTGTCGGAGGCGATCAGCTCGTCCTCCTCCGCTACACAACTAGTCTGAATCATTTCCTGCTGTCGATTTTTATCTGACTTCTGGATTACGGGATAATCTTGTAGCGTAGATTCTGACAGTCCACTTACGATGTCTCTCGACGTGATGGTCTTTGTTGTGATGGTCTTGCCGGGATCTTCATCACCTGGAATCGTCTTTTGTCTCCTCAGACTTTGAATACGTGGGCTATTTGTTGTTTTGATTGTTTTTGAAAAGCCATTAGGATTTTCTGGCTGGTCTACATTGATCTCAACTTCGAAAGACATGGGTGTGGCAGAACGTTTGACATTCCGATTAAGCTCGAGTCGGCTCCTTCGAGATTCCAAGGGAGTAATCCCTCCTTTAATCGATCTAACGTCTTCTCTGAACTCATCTAATTTCTGGTTCATCGTATTAAGCAATTTCTTGAATTTTTCAATTTCGGGATCGGTTAGTTTTTCCATTTTTCTTTTCAAATTAGCACAAAATAAAAGCCTTAATTAAAATTAACTAAGCTGCAATCCCACTTCTGACACCAAATGGTACGTCGTACTTAGACACTATTCGTGTACTTTGTCTACCCAGGATGCTACAAAGATACACACGTGAGTTCGAAGGGATTTCAGCTAAAGTTAGCGCTTTATTATGTCTCACTAAAAGAAGGAATATAATGAGTGGGACTTGCCTTCAACTCCCCGCAAGAAGTATACTTGGCGCCGTGTATGTCCTCTTGTGAAGCGTTCCGCTCTACACTATTCACATGCAGCCTGGACTACACCGTCTTATATACCGCTCCGATGTCAGGCTCTCCTCAACGGATCATACACACGCCTGAGGCAAGTCGCCACGTCTTCTCCCTCCCTCAGATGTAACCCGATACTGTCCTCCACCACACAGGAATGCTGTTTTTGGCGCCTGCCACATGGCACCGGGGGCAGCTGGGGTCACCCCTCTTTCCCCAACTTTACTCTAGTATCTTGGCCTTGTCATCCATACAACAATATTCTGATTTCATGCCCACTGGTGTCTAACCTAAGACAGCAGAGCAAGATGGAAATAACCTATCGGGGTCGAATTAATATATACAGTTATCAGCGTCATAATCAAGCAACAATTCTTAATCAATTATGTCATCGTTTGCTTTTGTGAATAGAATAAATACCCAAATATGGCCATTTCTCATAACCATCGGTGGTTCAGTGGTAGAATGCTCGCCTGCCACGCGGGCGGCCCGGGTTAGATTCCGGCCGATGCATTTTTTTTTTTTACAATTTTTAAAACTCATTTATATATTATACAAGAATGACATCCACGGCGCCAATTTATAATTGTAACGAATAGTATTTGAATAAAAGCATTTAATCGGGTAAACCCGGGCGTTGCCCGGGTCATTCGGCTTGTAGTTTATAATAGGAAATGATATACGAAATTTATTAGATTCTGCAGATTTTTTATTTATTATAGATATTTAGTTTCATGCAGCTTGAGGAACTACACTACTATGCGGCTTGATTTACATCAATGTAAATAATTAATAGGTGACTTTAGAATAAAACTCATTGTAAATAACTCAAATTTATCAACTTTCTCTCTCCACGATACTAATTATTACAGATAACTTCATTAAATCAACTTTCATCATTGCGCAACATATTGTAAATAACTACCTTGTGGTTTCATCTATCTGCTTATGTTGTTGCTTATTTGTTTATTTTATATGTTAATTTAATTCTCTTTTTATTAATTGTGGATTTTTATTTGATAATTCTGTTATCTACTCTGCAACAATATAAACTATTGTAAATAGTTTCACGCGCAATTATCCATATCGGATATAGCGTGTCTTATTTGGAACTGTTAACAAATGTTACTTTATAATTATAAAGCTATACAACCAGTTTAACCGCATAAGTTTCTTTTATTTATGAAAAATGATTTTTCATAAATAAAAAAAACTTATGCGGTTAAACTGGTTGTATAGCTTTATAATTATACGCCGCAGTCATTTATAAGTATTATTAGTCAGTTTAAATGTTACTTTGTACGGGTTACCACAAAATGCAATAAACTCGGGCCTACAGTAACGTAAACACAGAAAAAGGTACACTCAAGAGTATAACACCAACAACAAAAAGGGGGTAAATAAAAAAAACACGATTTGTTAAATAAAATAAAAACAGTACTTATCTTTTATTCGCAGCGTTGATAAGGAGCGGACCGGGGTTACACAGGTATGCGAGGAGATCACGAGACAAGCACACAGAGAACGCTTTAAGCGTCTCCACTCGAACACACTCCGCGACTCCTCGCATTCCAGTTCAACCCTCTTTTATGTACAAACATGGCCACATTCGTCCAATGAGAAGGCGTGGGAGATCAGTTCACTCAACAAATAAACAACAAAATTCGTTCCACTAAAACCTGAGATATGATAAGAGTGCAAATATTTGTCAATATAATTTGACAAGAGGTATCCTTCCAAAGAAAATAAAAAGAAACTAACCAATCTCGCAAACATTCCCATTGTCCCGTAAGGAAAACCTCCCGCTATTCGGGAGGGGAAAATCTCACGGGAGCCATGGTATAAAGATACAAAAAAAACTAAAGAGAGGAAAAGAAGACATCCAGTTCGTTCCATAAAGGTGCTTTCCATCTTGTTCCTCCCAACAGAAACTTCAAAACAAAATCTGCGCAAACTACGTGAGTTACCAAACACACACATATATAATATGCTTTAGTATACAGAGTTTAATGGGGGGACCAAATAAGCTCTCATCTGGGACCGGCTGGGTATGTTAGGTAGAGACTTAGAGTACTGACAGACGCTCACTTGATGAGAAACCAAACGATCCAATTCCATTTCAGTTCTCTCAAGTCCAAGAGCTAAAAGCTCTTCTTAACGTCTGTTTCTAAACGCTTTCATCCTATCGACATGTACAACTTTCACATCGTTCATTGTGACCCCTCTTACTCTGAAGTTAACATCGGAGACCCTAGCTTCCACACGGAAAGGCCCATAGAGGTTGGTGTAACCTTCATTCTTAGAAACAGCTAGCATTACCCGGTCTCCTTTGTCGACACTTCTGGAATAAGATGGCCTAGGATTTATAAGCTTTTTAACAGAATTACCTGACATAAACTGTCTGACAGTTTCCTTTGCTTTCCGCATCACCCTTAACCTCTCAGCCCAAGTAGGCTTTCTAAAACTATTAACAGACCCAGCGCTACAATCACAGTTTCTGTTAAACTCAGTAGTTGGCAACTTTACAGCCTCGTTTTCAATGCGCTTCATTGATCTCTCTTCTAAGGAGCTTGAAACCATTGGCCTATGTGCACCGGCAACGTAGCTAAGGTCTACATAATCACGGTCTTCTGGTTTCAAGGAAATCATGTTGCCGCGTTCCCGTATTGGAGGCAACGGGATATTGAATCTCCTTATATCATTGATTCCCAGAATTCCATCGTAGCCCTTATCTCCGAGTGACATTAGCCAAAACCTTATTTCTCCCAGCTCGCTGCCGTTTTCGTTAACAACTTTACAGGTTTTAACACACGTGTAAGCGTCTGCTCGTGGCCTGTAACTGACAAAATACGTAAAGTTTTAAGTGCATCGTCCCAATTCTCCTTCAAGACCTTGCACTTTTCAGAATCAATAATACTGACTTGGCTTCCTGTATCATATAACAGGTGCCGCATATTGCCGTTAATATTCACCTTAACTATTGGCAGATTACCAAACTGATCTCTGCCATAAGAACGTATGTTCACTATCTCGGCATTGTAAAGAGTATTGCGGTTGGCAAACATAGAAGACTCTCTTGAGCAATCACTAGCTATATGTCCTAATCTACACTCAGGTGGACTCAGCTTGATTTCGCCCAACAATTTAGTCAGTTTTTATATCTTACCTCTAATGTCTTTAATACACTGCTCATTTTCGTACTTCATCCTGTTTACACTGGCGCTAAGCATCTTCATCTCTCACTCTTAATGCTATTTATTTCTTCAACCCCTTCTACTGAACATACCCCTTTCATAAAGCTGCAACGTTGTTCTACACTATCCTCCGTGGCCATGACACTGACTGCTTTGTCTATTGATTTAGCCTCACTACGAACAATAGCCTCTCTATACTTATCGGGCACATTTTCGAGGAAAATTTCGAACACTAGGCTATCGTCAAATCTGTACTCTACTTTATATCTAATGGCCAGGAATCTTTCTTTAAAAACCATAGGACTCTCCCCAACTCTCTGCTTAAGACCTTCTATTAATTTAAGGCATTCCCTGATACCACGTGCTTTTTTAGAGTACAGTATGTTCAGTTTACTAACAATACTTTCGAAACTGCTATCGTTACGGATACCCATCTCATCTAAGCTCAACCTAACTTCAGGGGATAGAGCCTTGAACATGAGCAGTGCTTTGACCTCAGAATCCCATTTGCCTACTCGAGCTTTAAGCTCGACTTCCCGAATGAAAGAATCGAGATCAACCCCATTTAACACTGACAAGTTAAGCATAGAGTTCACAAACATGATGGAGTACAAAAATAATAATAAACCACTCAATCAGAGAAAAAACGGCACGTAAAAATTACAGGAATTTACACGTGCAAGGGCTCGCCCTGGCAGGGCTCGCCAATAACAAATGTTACTTTGTACGGGTTACCACAAAATGCAATAAACTCGGGCCTACAGTAAGAGTAACTTAAACACAGAAAAAGGTACACTCAAGAGTACAACACCAACAACAAAAAGGGGGTAAATAATAATTAAAAAAAAACACGATTTGTTAAATAAAATAAAAACAGTACTTATCTTTTATTCGCAGCGTTGATAAGGAGCGGACCGGGGTTACACAGGTATGCGAGGAGATCACGAGACAAGCACACAGAGAACGCTTTAAGCGTCTCCACTCGAACACACTCCGCGACTCCTCGCATTCCAGTTCAACCCTCTTTTATGTACAAACATGGCCACATTCGTCCAATGAGAAGGCGTGGGAGATCAGTTCACTCAACAAATAAACAACAAAATTCTTTCCCCTAAAACCTGAGATATGATAAGAGTGCAAATATTTGTCAATATAATTTGACATTGGTAATAAATTAATACATTTAAAATATAAATAAACACACAAAATAATTATAATAATAATACACTTAAAAAAAAAAAGAAATAAAAAAATTGAAATAAATATAAAAAAATGACATATATAGGAATAAAAGTTCAGATGTGGTACTATGGATGCATTATCTGAGATATTGCGGATTTAAATTTGAGGTGTACTTGAGGGATGCCTTTGTTTTGGTAAAAGGAGAAAGCCTTCGAAGTGTATCTCTTCTACAAGTCCTTTTTTCAAATATAATTCAAAATTGTCGGCCTTCAAAGAATGATAGCTTGAAAGATTGCTTCGCGTCAAAATAAATATTTGATTTCAGACCTCTTTTTTGCAGCTGTATGTGTTGAAAATTAATTTATATTTCATCTACATATCTTTGTAAAATAATGGAGGTGACAAAAGTTTATAACTTTTGCGGGTTAACACACGAAAATGGAATAAGCTAGGACCTAAATTAAAATACCTTAATACACAGAAAAGCGTACACTCAAGAGTACAACACTAAAAACAAAAGGGATATAAAAAATAACTCACGATTTGTTAAATAAAATAAAAAAAGTACTTAGCTTTATTGTAGCGTTGGTGGGGATCGCACTGGGGTCACAGGGATGCCAAGAGAACAGCCAGACAGGGAAAACTCCGTAGAAAAACCACTTTAAGTGGCTCCACACAAATTATCCACGCTCTTTCTGTTCCTCCCGCATTCCCCTCGTCCCCTTTATATACAAACATGGCCACATTCGTCCAATGAGAAGGCGTGAGAGATTGGTTCACTAACAACCGAAAACAACATTCTTACCGCTAGAAAACTGATCAGAAAAAATGCAAATATTTGTCAAGATAATTTGACAGAGGGGCACTTCTGTAATGATAAATGGTATCCTTCCAAAAGAAAAAAAAACTTAACCAATCTCCCAAACATTCTCATTGTCCCGTAAAGAAAACCTCCCGCTGATCGGGAGGGAAAAAGCTCACGGGAGCCATGTTATAAGATAAAAAAAAGATTAATTAAAGAGAGGAGAAGAAATAGGCCTCCGGTGTCGTTCCGAAAATTTGCCTCCCATCTTGGACCATGGAACAACAGCAGGAGGAAAACCAACTCCTGCACAAACTACAGTGAATTATCTTGAGTAATACCTATAACCGCATATCTCTGTATAAACATGGAGGGTCAATACGCCTTCATCTGGGATTTGCAGGGCGAGGATTTGGTCTCTGAAAATATGGGCTGAAATGTGCCCTGTCGAACCCCCCCTCGACCACAGTAGGTTCGTCATGAGAATCTCCATTCTCCTGGTCGGGAACAGTCGTGTTCTCTAGCGGGGGTGGGGACATCTCTCGGCGGGGAGAGATACGACAGGCACTCCCACCTTCCAGAGCCAAAGGAATCATCCTTCTCCGAGGATAGCACTCGCGTTTAGCAGCTGCGGGCTTTCTATTACGCATGCTCCTGAATGCCTTCTTTCTGTCAATATGCACAACTTGTTCATCGTGCATATTGACTCCCCGCACTCTTAAATTTACTTCAGACACTTTAGCCACCACACGGAAAGGTCCATAGAATTTTGCGGAGAATTTAGAGGATCCCTTGCCCTTAGGGACAGCCAACAATACCAAATCCCCCGTCTCAAAGGTTCTCACAGTCTGAGCTTTATACTTCTTGACTAGCTCATCATAGTTTTCAGACAAGAATTTCCTAACAGTTTCCTTCACATCTTTATCGCTAACCTCATGATTGACTGCGTCGTAACCAAAGAGCATGTAGTGGGGGCCCTCACCTAACGCTGAGTGCACGGCATTATTGTATGCAGAAACCGCCGCACCGAGGTTGTCTTCAAAAATTCCTGCTATTGGCATAGTGACGCAGAATGGAACAAATGGTGCCATTAATTCTTTTCAATAATCGAGTTGCAGGTAGGACGATAAGAAGTTGTGGATAACTTTTTAATACTATATAACATACATAACTCTCTGGACAGGTCTGACTCGAATGCAGCTCCGCGTTCAGATAAAATTTCTTTGCACGTTCCATATCTGTTCACTATTTTATTGACAAACTCGAACGCAGCAGTCTCTGCAGTACAATCCCTGACGGGGTTAACCTCAGCGTACCTGGTGAAAGCATCAATGAACACGAGCAGGTATCTATTCCTGTTGCTAGACAAGGTAAGAGGACCCACGAAGTCTACGCATAACCTTTCGAAAGGGTAGTTAGCGGGTTAAATGGGCATATTAGGAGCCTTCTTAAGCCTACCATTGTTCTCGGCACACACTGGGCATGTCTTCACGTACCTACGTACATCAGACACATGGCCCCCTTCCAATAGTAATGGCTTAAGACTGCGTAAAGTGTTTTCTCTACTGAGATGTGTCCTCCTATGGGACTGTCATGGCCCCTTTCCAGAATGGTATCGCGGAGAACTGGAGGTATTAGGATTTGCTTCACCATCCTTCCCTTACGAGTGAGTCTACTGTCTGGATTGACCTTGACAAGATATCGGGTGGACTTGCTTATAAAATACGTGCCATCACTCTCTTCTACCTCACTGCCAGTGCTCAGAACCTTCTTGTAGATGGTTTCCCATACAGGGCAGTTCATCATGGACTTCTCATAGTTGGGAATGGCAGTTACCCCTTCATAGACATCGACTACAACAACCTCAGTATTATAGGTGTCGCGGGACAGCTAGTCAGCCATCGCATTCTTCTTCCCATTTACATGGAAAAATGTTAATTCCCTGTCCTGTAGCATCAGGGCCCATTTCATGAGCCTACGATTTTTATTCTCTAGTGACTTAAGAAATTGCAATGGTTTGTGATCACAGTATATCTCCACCTACTGACCATAGATGTAGTAGTCAAACTGTTCAATTGCCATAATAATAGCCAAACACGCCTTTTCTATGGTGCTGTAGGTTAACTCGGCACCTCTCAACTTATGGCTGTAGAAAGTAATAGGCTAAGGAGTTCCGTTCTTCAACTGTGATAACATACCGCCACATCCTATGTCGCTAGCATCAGTGAATATCATGCATTTTCCCCTGTAGTCAGGATGAATTAGGACATTAGCTAAGACAATACTTTAGCTTGTCATACGCACGCTGCGCTGCCTCGTTCCATTCATACCTGGTGCCCTTCTTAGTCAACTCATATAAAGGGGCCGCTATTTCAGAGAAACCAGCAATGAATTTCCTATAGAAACCAACAGCTCCAAGAAAGCGTCTGACACCTGATACAGATTTAGGAGGACTCATGTTTTTAATCTTTTCGATGTTGTTCTCCTTAGGATGAATGCCATCCTTGTCCACTCTGTGTCCCAAGAAGGTCACTTCTTCCTGAAAGAGCTGGCATTTGCTAGGCCTCACTTGAAGCCCATATTTTCTAAGCCTGTCCAACACCTCATTTAAGTCAGCCAGATGCTGCTACAACGACTCCGAGTATATCAGAACGTCGTCAATAAACATTGGCAATTCTTCCCCAATAGGCCGCTTAGGATACGATTTATTTCTCTCTGAAATACATTTGAAGCTATCTCACAGCCCTGAGGAAGTCTCGACATCTCAAATTTTCCGAAAGGGGTTTGGAAAGCGAAGCATTTCGTTACGTTACTATCCAGCTTCAGCTGATAATACCCACTGGCTAGATCTAAGGTACTGAAATATTTAGCACCTCCCACAGCTGCCATGGCGGTATCTATCCGGATCATGGGATAATCCTTGATTCCTTAATTTATCGTTGACCTGTCTAAGATCCAGCACGAATCTCAAGGAACCGTCAGGCTTCTTGACAAGATGTACTGGACTGTTCCAATCAGATCTGGATCTTTTTATGATACCTCTCTAAGAAATTGTCTAAAAGTACCTTGTACGGCTCTAACAAACTATATGGAATAGGATACTGCCGCCTAAAAGTAACGTCATTTATGTCAACGTCGATTTTTATTGGCGGTACCTTAGCTGCTTTTAACGCTGCGACATTTTCCACGCAATATCTGATCTTTGTTTCGGTATGTCGCGGACCAGCTGCTGATGTTTTCCATTAACTTGGCCAATATCTACCAGTTGCCAGTCTTCAGTCGCCGCAGACATTACATTGCATTCCTCCCACACAGGGGGCAAAGGAATGTTTAATCTCCTTATCTCCTTTATCCCAAGAATACCGTCGTAGCCCTTATCTTCAAGTGACATTAACCAGAAACTTAAGTCTCCTAGTTCAACACCCTTATCTGTATTTACCCTACAGGTTTTTACCTTCGTCAACGTCTGGACGTTGCCTGTAACTGACACAATATTAAGATTGTTAATAGCTTCGTCCCAGTCCTCATTCAGAACTTTACACCTTTCTGAATCTATTATGCTAACTTGGCTTCCTGTATCGTATAATAGGTTCCAAGTATTGCCGTTTATTGATACTCTAACAATAGGCAGAGTCCCAACGGGATCCCGGTTAGAACGAACATTAACGATCTTAGCAATTGGTCGAATACCAGTGGCTGACTTCTGCCAACTCGAGCAAGCACTGGCCGTTTTGCCCGAGTTTAGTAGTTTAAAGCTCTTTTATCAATGCAAAACCTGGCAATATGCCCCATCTTCCCACAGCGGACACATTTTAATTTATGCCTACCGCTATTTTTAGAAGAACCCAGCTTTCTCTCGTTAAGCAGTTTAGTCAGCCTCCTTATTTCTTCCTTAAGGTCGTTAATGCACTTCTCTGATTCGTACTTTGTCTTGCCTACTACAGCATTGAGCGTATCTAACCTTCCCTTCAGACTGCTAACCTCCTCTATGTAGGCCGCACATGCCCGTTGCTTAAAGTGGCAGCGGTTCTCTACACCATCCTCCATGGCCATAATTCTAACTGCCACGTCAATACAGCTGACCCCACTACGGGCTACAGGTTCCTTATACTTATCAAGAATATTGTCTACGAAAATATCGAACACTAAACTGCTGTACAGATCGAAATCAATATCTCTCCTAGTGGCCATGAATCTTTCTTTAAACACATTAGGAGTTTCTCCTACACGTTGCTCAAAACCCTCTAATTCTTTTAAAGATTCCCTAAAACCGCGAGTTTTTTCAGGAAATAAAATGCCTAATTTCTCTATATAATGCTCTCTACACTACTGCCATTTTTTATGCCCATCTCTTCTATGCTAGCCCGAACTCTAGGCGACAAAGCCTCGAACATAAGCAGTGCCTTAACTTCCTTATTCCATTTACCTATGCTAGCCTTCAGCTCTACTTCCCTGATGAAAGTTTTAAGCCCCACTCCATTGAACGTAGAAAGTTTGATAGAATAGTTACTATCCATAATAACAGTAAATAGGACTAAAAGTACAAACAATAATTAATTATATAAAAAAAAATAAAAAAACTAAAGGCCAAAATTACGGGAATATAAGCCAAGAAACTATCCTGGCAAGGGTCGCCAATGACAAGAGTTAATAACTTTTGCGGGTTAACACACGAAAATGGAATAAGCTAGGGCCTAAATTAAAATACCTTAATACACAGAAAAGCGTACACTCAAGAGTACAACACTAACAACAAAAGGGATATAAAAAAACAATTCACGATTTGTTAAATAAAATAAAAATGTACTTAGCTTTATTGTAGCGTTGGTGGGGATCGGACTGGGGTCACAGGGATGCCAAGAGAACAGCCAGACAGGGAAAACTCCGTAGAAAAACCACTTTAAGTGGCTCCACACAAATTATCCACGCTCTTTCTGTTCCTCCCGCATTCCCCCTCGTCCCCTTTATATATAACATGGCCACATTCGTCCAATGAGAAGGCGTGGGAGATTGGTTCACTAACAACCGAAAACAACATTCTTACCGCTAGAAAACTGATCAGAAAAAATGCAAATGTTTGTCAAGATAATTTGACAGAGGGGCACTTCTGTAATGATAAATTCCTTCACAAATCACGTTAATATACCTAACCACCGCCATACTTGTTTTATAAGTCGTTTGGTATATATGAGCTATGTGTCGATGTTGGGTTATTGACTATCTCCTGTTTCCCAGCGTCATCCTCGACAGCGCATGCGCGAAACCACTTCATTTTTTGTACATCCTTATATGTACAAATGGAAGTTATCCTTCTCTTCACGGAAACCGACGTATTATCATAGCCAGGCGAAATGCTTGTGTAAGAGAGTTAAGATCAAAACACCACTGCTTCGTGCTCTTCTGTTTATCATCGCTGGAAACGATGACTTCAGCATGGCTGAGTGGTTACGTCACTCTAGGTGCCAGAGCCCTATTTGGCTACGCGCGTTTGCATTTATGTAGAATATATCTAACGGGTTGATTTATTTGATTCATTTTTGAAGCCTTGAAGAGAATTGGAAAAATATTTCTTTTTTTTTTTTTTACTTTTGGTCACTGACTTTATCTCTCACACCTCCTTATAGTAGGAATGTAGGCATTTTTTGTACGTAAAATAGATTCAAAGAGGCTTTATCCTGAGAGTTTTGTGTAGAGGCTTCAAAAACGTACTTTGTGTATTGATTCTTGTCTGGTAACATACTCCTCGTATATGTCCGCTCCCACAACGATGGAATAAAAGATAGGTTTTATATCATTTACTATGTGACTTTTTCATCATTTTTGCTGGATTTTTGTATCTTTTTTTTTGTTTGTGTGCGTGCGTGCTCGCGTTTCGGTGTATTTAGGATTTTTGTACGCTAATCCCACACATAGTAATCTTTTCCCAGAGTAAAAATTTAAAAGCAACGTTGTAAGCGGATTTAAACCCGGGTTCTGGTTGCACTCAATGACCCCTTGAACAACCCAAAGTTTAAATGGCTCAGAAAGTATACCAAGATATAACAGCTGAAGATATTAACGAACGCATCTCTCAAACTCGGAAAAAAATGTAAATAGGAGCGAGTTCAGGAAGAGAGGGACTTAGTTAGAAGTAAAAAAAAAAAAACTTTCAAACTTTATATTTTTATTCCGTAGTTAATTATAGATATAAAAGTTTTGGGGTGGAAAAAAATGTTAGAAGAAACTTTTCTTTGGGCTAACCAAAAATCATTGATTATTACTGCTTTCCTATTAAAGCTATACTTAACCGTTCTCTAACCATCCGAACTATTTCGTCGGCCTTCTCAAAAATGAAATATTATATCATTATCGTTCAGCATCTCTCTCGTAATACAGAGGGTGTTTCCTTTCAAATGAAACGATTTCAAACGTCCGTTAGAACTTTATTTTTCGAACGTGAATTTTTTTCATGTGTTCTATATGCTTCCCCTTCTTCTTGGCTATCTCCCTGCATCGGACTTTCCAAGCTGCGAACACTTCCTTGACTTTGGAGAGCGAAACATTCGACCACTCCTCTTGTGCGGCTTTCCAAAGTCCGGCCTCAGTTTTGGGACGTCGGTTGAAGAGCCGTTGTTTCAACATACCGAACCCGTAAAAATCCAGTGGGCTGGCGTCGGGAGACTTCACTGGAATGTCCGAGTTCCTGCTAAAATTTAGGCCTAGGGTGTCCTTCATTTCTTGTAGGAACTGTTGGGTTTTGTTGGAGGTATGGGAAGAGGCTTTGTCGTGATGAAGGAACACTTTGTCCATTTCCCCTGGGTAAAGGTCCTTCAGTTGTTCGATGACAGGTTTCAGAACGCATTCTATATAGAATTCTGAGTTCACCTTCACCTTCGATGGAACCTTTATGAGCGGAAGGACTCCACGGCCAGTCATTACCCCGACAACCATGAAACCTTTAGGGAAAGTTTCGGAGCATTGGTGAACCCAATTATCCGGGACCTGATTGCCTCTTTTGATGTAACAGATCTTCCGGATTCCATTGCAATACGTCACATACATCCATGCTTCGTCCAAAGTTGCAGTATATTCCGATCTGGAACCGGCCAGGTGTTCCTCGTAGAGCTTCCGGGCATTCGTTGCACGGTTTTTCATGTGGAAAGGGGTGAGCTTGTGAACCTTGCCTTTTCGTCGGGTATCCAGTTCCAAATCTTTGTGAATGATGTTATTTATCGTTTTTAGCGATGTTCCACACATTCTGGAAAGTTGGCGCTGAGATGGTGGATTTTCAGTAGTTGCTAGCCGCTTTACCTTGGAAACCGTGGCGGGGGATTGCACCGGACGTGGTCGATCGACTTGAAATTTTTGCCCATTGGATTCAGCTTCCCTTTTCTTTCCGATGCCATTTACTACCCAACATATTGTAGCTTTGCCAACATCTAGTCCTTCTGCTTTTAGCTTTTTCACTATGACGCTATAACTGTTTCCTTCTTTGGAAAGCCGCACAAGAGGAGTGGTCGAATGTTTCGCTCTCCAAAGTCAAGGAAGTGTTCGCAGCTTGGAAAGTCCGATGCAGGGAGATAGCCAAGAAGAAGGGGAAGCACATAGAACACATGAAAAAAATTCACGTTCGAAAAATAAAGTTCTAACGGACGTTTGAAATCGTTTCATTTGAAAGGAAACACCCTCCGTAATATGATATTTCAAACAATATTCAGAGACTTGGGTCGGTGACAAAGCCCCAACACCAGCTTTGGAAAACTGAGAAAGGCTGTCCTGGACACCATGGTTTCGGGCTAATGACCCTCGTCAGTCCCTGTGATAGAAATTTTAACAATTGAAACCAATTTAATTGACTTCTTGTCAATAATTTACATTAAAAATGCAAATAAAAATAAAATATAGATGATCATGCGGGGGATGTGCCCCGGGGAGTGAGCCTTCTTTCCCAGGCGATGAGCGGGTCTTCTGCTCCTCCGATCAGCCCAACCTGTATCGAAGTACCGGTAGATGATGGATTTGGCCGACGCCAGGATGGCCAAGTCGTCATTTTCGAGGCCAGACCCGAAAATCCAGGCCTGCAAGTCAGGGGGTCGCCCGAGGACACTGAAGGTTTCGATGATGAGGGGCCTGATACGACTGCAGCTTCAGTAGCGATGGTCAAGGGAGCGATCTACGGAACCGCAGGCTTGGCATGGTTCGGGTGGGGAAGGGCATGGAGGGCCAACCTAAGCGCAAGGTCGGCATCGTGGCCTGAGAAGGCGCAGTGCCGCAGTGAAGTCCAGTCAAGCCTGGCCGGCGCGTCAACCACAGATGTTCATCTGGAGAGAAGCCTGGTGATCGGCTGTGCCGCGAGGCGCGGACGCTCCAAGGCGCGACGGGCCGAGCGGGTGGTGAGCCTCGAGAAGGGCGTGTTTGTCCCTCGCGGGACCACAGCCTCAGCTAGGCAGGCAGCCCTGGTGCTCTCCCTGTGATAGAGATGATTGACTCTTTAACAGTTTTTATAACAATTAATTAATGTTTAAATAATAAATTGATAATGGAATACAAATATAATGTCGTATCGCTAGCTATAACTGAACAATAATTTAGAGAGAAAAATAGGATTGAAAGTGAATAAGGTTGAGTGAAAAAATATAATAGGACTATATTTAACGTTTCAAAAAAGTTTTTTCATTTATTTAGTAACAAATTAGGGCTATGTCAAGATCACGCTGAAGTTTCGGCATTTACGCTTCATATAAAAGAAACATAAGAAAAATGAGAAGAAGTTAGAAAGAGTAGAAAAGAATAAAAGAGAAAAATATGACAACATTTGATCAAACTAATGAAAAAAAGATCGAAACAAAGTTAATTTATATATATATAAATAGTTGTATAGTTTTATAGTTAAGTATTCTATTAAAATTATCTTGATTAATTTGATTATTTAAATTCAAATTATAAAATTAGTAAATTGTTATTATTTAGTATAGATAGAGATAGAAAAAAAAATCTTTTACTTCTAAAACATCATCTAGTTAATTATATATTTATAATTAATAACAATAAAATTTAACAACGTAACGTCTTTTGCATCGGTTTTTACACGTCATTTAGACATACTCTAATCCTATATATAGAATAATCGAAGTGAGAATATATATAATAGTTAGAAAAAAGAGAGAAAGATAGAACCATGTACTTTTGATCAAACTAATAATAAGAAGACAAAAAGTTTTGTAAAGAAGGTAGTTAAGATTGTTAGTATATATATATATATTTTTATAATTTTATATTTTATCGTTTTTTTATTTTTTAAATGATTTTTTAAATTTTTTTATTTTAAAATATGAATATAAATAGTTGTATTTAGTAATATATCTATACTCTGAATTAACTTTTGTTATAAGTTTGGTTATTATGTTTTGAAACCCTAATGGTAGACCAGACATATACAAAAAAAATTAAATTGGAGTAATTATTGAAAAAAGAGGTCTGCTGAACCGGGAATTCTCAAATAGAAGTTCAGCGGCGTTTCATCCCTTCTCTATTACGTCATAGACCTCTTTTCAACCGGATTTTATGTGTTAATATAAAGTTATTTCAGTGAAACATTTATATGAACAGATATAACAGATATAAGTGTTACCAAATTCTTATTGTGAACCTACCTTGACCGCGCCGCCTTCAACTGTAAACATCTATTTCTGGATGACACATGTTGTGGGGGGTGGGGGACAAAATTAGACCGTCCATTCTGAAGTTTTAGAACAAAAAGATATTCAAAGAAGAAAGAAAAGATATATAACTATTTTAGTGGCGTATTATTCTTTTTAAAATAAAACAATTTCTACTGTCCTTACTGCGATGAAAAAATTAAAGGGAGGGCCTGGCTCATCAGTGGTGAACCCTTCCAGCGGTTTCGCCAGTTTAATCTACATTATAATTTGATAACAGATGGCGCTCTAGTACATCATAAAGAAAAGATAGTTAAGGGAAGAAATTCAAACTTTATAATCGTTACAGTCAGTTATATTGAAATAACTGATTCAACACTTATTCATCTTTCAATATTCCTTTAAAAAGGCAAACTATTAGAGTTTAATAAAGCTATTAATTGTGAAAATTCACTTTTATTTAATTTCCATTTTCCTCCCCAGAAATTGGAGATTAAACAAAATGAATTCTATACAATATTACTTTAAAAATCTTGTGAAAAAATCTTCAAATCAGCTATTTAATTTAAGTTTAACTAATTGTTAAAGATATAAAATTTGTAGTATTTATTATTGAGAGAAATTATAGAAAGTTGATTTAATAAATGGATACTTCCATTTATTTTTTTTAAAGTATTTTATAATTGATATACTGTTGAAATATTTTACTTGTCTGATACTAAATTTGTTTTTAATAAATTCCATGTTTAAATTTTTAACATCTTCTATGAAATTTTCTAATATATTATTTATTCTATAAAATCTTAGAAACTGACCAAAATATATACCTTTACAACAATTTAATGAAATATTAGAATTCATATTACAGTATTTTATAATATTGAAATTATAATTACTTTTTTTATTATAAATTTTAATAGCATTATTTGTAAGGTCTATATTTAGGTCTAAAAAGTTAACTTTTTGTTTCTATAAATTTTTTTATTGTTCTTAAGTTTCAAGTATTTAGGATAAATTTTAGGTATTAAGTTTTTGAACTGTGGATTATTAAATATTATGATGTCATCTACATAACGGAACATTTGCCAGTTAACATTATTTTGTAGAAAGTATTCTCTTTCGTACCAGAATAATATTAAGTTTGCTAATAAAGGACTGGAAGAAGTTCCCATGGGAACGCCTTCTGATTGAATATATATTTTATTTTTAAATTCTATATAGTTAAAATTTGAAAATGTTTCCAGTAGAGGTTTTGCTGTTTTAAGATCTAATTTAATTATTTTATATCTGTTATGAATAATTTTAATGTGGAAAGTTTTGTCATTAATGATTTCGTTAAATAAATTGGTTATTTTATTATTTAGGTCTCTTAAATTTATCTTAGAATATAGGACCTCAAAGTCAAATGTGTGTACTGTTTCCATGTTTGTCCAATTGTTCATTAAATAGTTAATGATTTTTTTTATTTGAGTCGATAAATTTATAATTATATTTATTAGTTAATTTATTTATAATAAATTGTAGTGTTGAAGCTAATTGTATATCAATGTTTTTTATAACTGAATTTATACCAGATGTGATTGTTCTGAAAGAAATAGGTTTTTTGTGTAGTTTAGGAATTATATAGAACTTTGGTATGTTTGGATTTTTGTTGTGATTATAAATTTTTAGTGAATTTTCAACGTTTTTGATGTCTTTTTTGATTTTTGTGGCTGTAGTTCTAGCAAAAGTGTATTTATGATTATTATCAATTTCCTTTTTTAGTATATCGTGGTATAGATTTTTACAAATTATAGATAAGTTATTGGAACATTTATCTATAGGAGTGATAATAAAGTCCTTCTGTAATTTAATTATATTTTCTTTAAAAGAAGGAATATCTGAATTAGGTTTTGTGTATTTAAGTGTATTATTATAATAATTTATAATTTCCTTTTTAATATTATGTTTCCATTCCAGAAAAGTAAATTCTGGTATACTGTATTTTATACTAGTTTTATTTATGAAAATATCTATATCTTTTAATATAGATTTAATTGTATTATTATAATTGTGTTTAATTTGAGGTATATATTTATACCCTTTATTTAAAATATCCTGATATTCTGGATTTAAAAAAGAAAAATTGCTAGTTAATATATGACCAGAAAACTTATATCTATCGATATAGTTGTTGCAATTACATTTAATTTTTTTAAAATTTGCCAAATTATTAATAAATTGGTTATAATTGCAAACTAAATTACTTATATTTTTGTTGTATCTCCAGATTGTTTTGAAATTTAAATTTTTTATAGGGAAAAGATTATTAATGTTTTGGTTATTAAAAATATCATTAAACTTAATATGATTAAATAAATTGTTATTAAATTTAATGATAATATTAATGTTATTAGTAGATTGTTTAATTTTTCTGTATTTAAAGATGTCGTGTGTGATATCTATTAATCTGTTAGTCAGATTATGAATTTTAATATATTCTATAAGTTTGATAAATTATTATTATTTAGTTTAAATAATGTTTTAATAAATTTATCGACGAAGTTGTTAGTGTACATTTGTTTTGGGTCCAGTAATTATTCAAATTCAATGTAACCTAATTTATTGGTAGTTTTACCTCTAGTTTTATTAGGTTTAGTTTTAAATTCATTTTTTTTGTATTTGCAGCTGATTTCATAAGTTGAAATTTCTTCTGTTTGTGGTTTGTATGTGTAGTTTAATTCGTCATTAAGTCCATAAGGGAATAATGTGTTGTGTTTATAAATGTAGTTGTTTTCTAATAATAGTCGTTGTTTTTTGTTTTGACATATGTCTAGTATTTCTATCTTAAAGTTGTTAAAAGTATGTAATTGATTGTGTTCTTTCATATATATATTACCAATTGATTTTTTAGCGTGGTTTCTATGTAGGTTTATTCGTATATTTAATGGATTACACGTTTGTCCTATATATGATAATTGACAAATTTGGCATGTTAATTTATAAATAGTATTTACTAATTTACAACTAGTCGTTTGAAAAGTGTCATGGTTCTTAAGGGAGGGACAAGTTTGACAATTCTTTCTTAGGCAATTCTTAGCGAGTTTAAATTAACATAAAAGAGGTGCTAACCCTAATATGCTTATAGTTTTTTTTAGTTTTTTAGTTTGTTATTCTATTGAAATTTTTTTTTTTTAAATATATTTATCTTAATTGTTTTTGTGGTGATTAAATTTGTAATAAAATGAATAATTAATCTATAAAAATATAGATATTACTGTTTGTTATCTGTTATATTTTAAAGAATAACTAATAAAAAACATCTTTAAACTATCTAAACACTGAAAAAAACAAAAGTTCTGAAGTTATTTTTTCTAAAATTACTTTTATAATTTACTTTTTCATAATCAAACAATAAAAGATAATTATAATATGTATGAAGTTTTATTTATATTAGAATATCTAATATATAATTAAATTTGTATATTATATTGTATATAAAAATATATCATAGAGCAAGCTCATATGAATTAATATAGTGTAAAAACTATATAATAAAAATATAACAGTGATTCTACATTTAAAACTTAAGGAGCAAACTGATAAGAATGATAAATCATATCAAGTAGATTTGGTTAGAGTAGCAAGCAAAATCTAAATTAATTATAAAAATAAATAGTTGTATAGTTTTATAGTTAAGTATTCTATTAAAATTATCTTAATTAATTTGATTATTTAAATTCAAATTATAAAATTAGTAAATTGTTATTATTTAGTATAGATAGAGAGAGAAAAAAAAATCTTTTACTTCTAAAACATCATCTAGTTGATTATATATTTATAAATAATAACAATAAAATTTAACAACGTAACGTCTTTTGCATCGGTTTTTACACGTCATTTAGACATACTCTAATCCTATATATAGAATAATCGAAGTGAGAATATATATAATAGTTAGAAAAAAGAGAGAAAGACAGAACCATGTACTTTTGATCAAACTAATAATAAGAAGACAAAAAGTTTTGTAAAGAAGGTAGTTAAGATTGTTAGTATATATATATATTTTTTTATAATTTTATATTTTATCGTTTTTTTTTTTTTTAAATGAATTTTTAAATTTTTTCATTTTAAAATATGAATATAAATAGTTGTATTTAGTAATATATCTATACTATGAATTAACTTTTGTTATAAGTTTGGTTATTATGTTTTGAAACCCTAATGGTAGACCAGACATATACAAAAAAATTTATATTGGAGTAATTATTGAAAAAAGAGGTCTGCTGAACCGGGAATTCTCAAATAGAAGTTCAGCGGCGTTTCATCCCTTCTCTATTACGTCATAGACCTCTTTTCAACCGGATTTTATGTGTTGATATAAAGTTATTTCAGTGAAACATTTATATGAACAGATATAACAGATATAAGTGTTACCATATTCTTATTGTGAACCTACCTTGACCGCGCCGCCTTCAACTGTAAACATCTATTTCTGGATGACACATGTTGTGGGGGGTGGGGGACAAAATTAGACCGTCCATTCTGAAGTTTTAGAACAACAAGATATTCAAAGAAGAAAGAAAAGATAGTTAAGGGAAGAAATTCAAACTTTATAATCTTTACAGCTAGTTATATTAAAATAACTGATTCAACACTTATTCATCTTTCAATATTCCTTTAAAAAGGCAAACTATTAGAGTTTAATAAAGCTATTAATTGTGAAAATGCACTTTTGTTTAATTTCCATTTTCCTCCCCAGAAATTGGAGATTAAACAAAATGAATTCTATACAATATTACTTTAAAAATCTTGAGAAAAAATCTTCAAATCAGCTATTTAATTTAAGTTTAACTAATTGTTAAAGATTATAAATTTGTAGTATTTATTATTGAGAGAAATTATAGAAAGTTGATTTAATAAATGGATACTTCCATTTATTTTTTTTAAAGTATTTTATAATTGATATACTGTTGAAATATTTTACTTGTCTGATACTAAATTTGTTTTTAATAAATTCCATGTTTAAATTTTTAACATCTTCTATGAAATTTTCTAATATATTATTTATTCTATAAAATCTTAGAAACTGACCAAAATATATACCTTTACAACAATTTAATGAAATATTAGAATTCATATTACAGTATTTTATAATATTGGAATTATAATTACTTTTTTTATTATAAATTTTAATAGCATTTTTTGTAAGGTCTATATTTAGGTCTAAAAAGTTAACCTTTTTTTTTCTATAAATTTTTTCATTGTTCTTAAGTTTCAAGTATTTAGGATAAATTTTAGGTATTAAGTTTTTGAACTGTGGATTATTAAATATTATGATGTCATCTACATAACGGAACATTTGCCAGTTAACATTATTTTGTAGAAAGTATTCTCTTTCGTACCAGAATAATATTAAGTTTGCTAATAAAGGACTGGAGGAAGTTCCCATGGGAACGCCTTCTGATTGAATATATATTTTATTTTTAAATTCTATATAGTTAAAATTTAAAAATGTTTCCAGTAGAGTTTTTGCTGTTTTAAGATCTAATTTAATTGTTTTATATCTGTTATGAATAATTTTAATGTGGAAAGTTTTGTCATTAATGATTTCGTTAAATAAATTGGTTATTTTATTATTTAGGTCTCTTAAATTTATCTTAGAATATAGGTCCTCAAAGTCAAATGTGTGTACTGTTTCCATGTTTGTCCAATTGTTCATTAAATAGTTAATGATTTTTTTATTTGAGTCGATAAATTTATAATTATATTTATTAGTTAATTTATTTATAATAAATTGTAGTGTTGAAGCTAATTGTATATCAATGTTTTTTATAACTGAATTTATACCAGATGTGATATTTCTGAAAGAAATAGGTTTTTTGTGTAGTTTAGGAATTATATAGAACTTTGGTATGTTTGGATTTTTGTTGTGATTATAAATTTTTAGTGAATTTTCAACGTTTTTGATGTCTTTTTTGATTTTTGTGGCTGTGGTTCTAGCAAAAGTGTATTTATGATTATTATCAATTTCCTTTTTTAGTATATCGTGGTATAGATTTTTACAAATTATAGATAAGTTATTGGAACATTTATCTATAGGAGTGATAATAAAGTCCTTCTGTAATTTAATTATATTTTCTTTAAAAGAAGGAATATCTGAATTAGGTTTTGTGTATTTAAGTGTATTATTATAATAATTTATAATTTCCTTTTTAATATTATGTTTCCATTCCAGAAAGGTAAATTCTGGTATATTGTATTTTATACTAGTTTTATTTATGAAAATATCTATATCTTTTAATATAGATTTAATTGTATTATTATAATTGTGTTTAATTTGAGGTATATATTTATACCCTTTATTTAAAATATCCTGATATTCTGGATTTAAAAAAGAAAAATTGCTAGTTAATATATGACCAGAAAACTTATATCTATCGATATAGTTGTTGCAATTACATTTAATTTTTTTAAAATTTGCCAAATTATTAATAAATTGGTTATAATTGCAAACTAAATTACTTATATTTTTGTTGTATCTCCAGATTGTTTTGAAATTTAAATTTTTTATAGGGAAAAGATTATTAATGTTTTGGTTATTAAAAATATCATTAAACTTAATATGATTAAATAAATTGTTATTAAATTTAATGATAATATTAATGTTATTAGTAGATTGTTTAATTTTTCTGTATTTAAAGTGTGATATCTATTAATCTGTTAGTCAGATTATGAATTTTAATATATTCTATAAGTTTGATAAATTTATTATTATTTAGTTTAAATAATGTTTTAATAAATTTATCGACGAAGTTGTTAGTGTACATTTGTTTTGGGTCCAGTAATTATTCAAATTCAATGTAACCTAATTTATTGGTAGTTTTACCTCTAGTTTTATTAGGTTTAGTTTTAAATTCATTTTTTTTTGTATTTGCAGCTGATTTCATAAGTTGAAATTTCTTCTGTTTGTGGTTTGTATGTGTAGTTTAATTCGTCATTAAGTCCATAAGGGAATAATGTGTTGTGTTTATAAATGTAGTTGTTTTCTAATAATAGTCGTTGTTTTTTGTTTTGACATATGTCTAGTATTTCTATCTTAAAGTTGTTAAAAGTATGTAATTGATTGTGTTCTTTCATATATATATTACCAATTGATTTTTTAGCGTGGTTTCTATGTAGGTTTATTCGTATATTTAATGGATTACACGTTTGTCCTATATATGATAATTGACAAATTTGGCATGTTAATTTATAAATAGTATTTACTAATTTACAACTAGTCGTTTGAAAAGTGTCATGGTTCTTAAGGGAGGGACAAGTTTGACAATTCTTTCTTAGGCAATTCTTAGCGAGTTTAAATTAACATAAAAGAGGTGCTAACCCTAATATGCTGGTAGTTTTTTTTAGTTTTTTAGTTTGTTATTCTATTGAATTTTTTTTTTTTCAATATATTTATCTTAATTGTTTTTGTGGTGATTAAATTTGTAATAAAATGAATAATTAATCTATAAAAATATAGATATTACTGTTTGTTATCTGTTATATTTTAAAGAATAACTAATAAAAAACATCTTTAAACTATCTAAACACTGAAAAAAACAAAAGTTCTGAAGTTATTTTTTCTAAAATTACTTTTATAATTTACTTTTTCATAATCAAACAATAAAAGATAATTATAATATGTATGAAGTTTTATTTATATTAGAATATCTAATATATAATTAAATTTGTATATTATATTATATATAAAAATTTATCATAGAGCAAGCTCATATGAATTAATATAGTGTAAAAACTATATAATAAAAATATAACAGTGATTCTACATTTAAAACTTAAGGAGCAAACTGATAAGAATGATAAATCATATCAAGTAGATTTGGTTAGATTAGCAAGCTAAATCTAAATTAATTATAAAAATAAATAGTTGTATAGTTTTATAGTTAAGTATTCTATTAAAATTATCTTAATTAATTTGATTATTTAAATTCAAATTATAAAATTAGTAAATTGTTATTATTTAGTATAGATAGAAAGAGAAAAAAAAATCTTTTACTTCTAAAACATCATCTAGTTAATTATATATTTATAATTAATAAAAATAAAATTTAACAACGTAACGTCTTTTGCATCGGCTTTTACACGTCATTTAGACATACTCTAATCCTATATATAGAATAATCGAAGTGAGAATATATATAATAGTTAGAAAAAAGAGAGAAAGACAGAACCATGTACTTTTGATCAAACTAATAATAAGAAGACAAAAAGTTTTGTAAAGAAGGTAGTTAAGATTGTTAGTATATATATATATATTTTTATAATTTTATATTTTATCGTTTTTTTTTTTAAATGATTTTTCAAAATTTTTTTATTTTAAAATATGAATATAAATAGTTGTATTTAGTAATATATCTATACTATGAATTAACTTTTGTTATAAGTTTGGTTATTATGTTTTGAAACCCTAATGGTAGACCAGACATATACAAAAAAAATTAAATTGGAGTAATTATTGAAAAAAGAGGTCTGCTGAACCGGGAATTCTCAAATAGAAATTCAGCGACAACATTTCATCCCTTATATATATATATATATATATATATATATATAAATTCCAAGATATATAAACACATAAGTGTGTTCTTAATATCATATGAAATTCCTAGACAGTAATTTGGAAAAACCATTTTTATTGTTTTGATGTTTTTAGGGAAAAGAAACAGGATAATAGTTCGAAAGGGTGGGAAGAGATTGCTACCAGACCGGATCTTGTCAAATGTAATAAAAATAGATCGCAATTCTAGTTAATCAAGTTGACGAAGATTCCTATTTAAACCGACATGTGTTTCTTTCAATCTCTGCCCACTTGAAACACTAGAGTTGTGATTGATTTTGAGAAGAGTATAGATCCAAACTAATCTGATGTATAAATCTACAAAATACTATTATAACAGACAAACTTTCACACTTAGAAACCTTGAATCGTCGTTCTTTCAACCTTCGCCTAATTAATAATTATCTTTCTTCATGGACAGCATCAAGGTGAGAACAGCTCTGTATATACCACAATTGTGTCCTAATTTGGGAAATAGCAATGGAATACGTATTTATATACTTCACGGTATCTATTTCAAAATTTGATAAAGATATACAAACCCTAAATTACACCAGGTGATAACAGCGACGGAAAATGCAAAACCAAGATGACACCATGCAATAACAGTGTCGAAAAAATACAAAAACAAGATGACACCATGCAATAACAGCGACGACAAAATATAAGAGAAAGATGACACCATTTAATAACAACCACGACAAAATACAAAACCAAGATGACGCCATTCAATAACAACCACGACAAAATACAAAATCAAGATGACGCCATGCAATAACAGCGACGACAAAATACAAAACCAAGATGACGCCTTGCAATAACAGCGACGATAAAATACAAAACCAAGATGACACCATGCAATGACAGCGAAGACAAAATATGAAACCAAGATGACGCCATGCAATAACAGCGAAGTCAAAATATGACAACCCTGGGATGCCTTTGCCTATGGAGCCAATAATAAATAAACACACAAAATTGGTCTAGAGAACATATATATGTGATAATTTGTATATAGCAATATGTAATCCCACCACAATCTATGCAATGTATCGTCAAAAGATTTAATAAAAGTTAGGCCTTGCGAAAAAGGGAACAACCATTAACAGGATTGCATCATCCAGGAAGTAAAGGTCACTGCCCAGGACCCATTAACTAAAGTTCAAAGACCTTCTTCTTCCTGGAAGATTGCAATCATGGCGACAATGGAGGTGCTAAGCCAATCACAGTTAAGCATGAACAACTAATAGCGAACCAGAAGTAGCCACGTAGAATGATCTCGACCAATGAGAAGCCGAGATAGTTAATGACGATTATCTCGGAAAAGAAGTTAGGGAGAAGGTAGGTGACCGGGCTAGAAGCAAGGCGTGCTCAACTTAGGCTCCAACCAGGGTAAAGTCCTCTTCGATAATGTGAAAGGCAAGGTACCTCCTCCAGTCTCAATCAATCTCTCCCTTTCGCGAAGTCCTGGTTCTATCCCATCCAGGTGCTCGTTATTTCCCCTGTGGAAACCCACCATTCGACCAAGACTGCGCCATCAATCATCAATTCAACATAATCCGACATAGGATTCACCACAAGTCACCAATCCCACAGTAAGTTGACAGGAGTCAACAGGATCTTACACAGGTAACAACAGGATCCGACAGAGAGTCGACAGGATTTAATCGAAATATTATAGTGTGTCGACAGGATCCAATCGAAATATTATATATATATATGGCAATTTAAACCAGCAAGCTCATATTGTATAATACTTATAACAAGATTTACATGTTGTATAATAGAAACACATCTGTAAATGATTATACGCATTATTGACATGTGTTATTACATCATCATATGTAATGTACTTTGTGACGAGCGCCAACACCGCGAAACGCGTTCGTGGAAGGCTTTTCTTGATTTATCAAGAAATTGGGTTGGCAAAATATCACGGAGCAAGTTTAATAAACGTTTAGTTTATTTTTGCTCCCCTAGATGGCGCTCTGCCACCTAAAAAGCCTTTCAACGCAAAAGGTCGATCTAAAAATGAGTTTTATTTGAGGGGAACACATTTTTAAAATTTTGTACAGTATAATAAGCAATAATAACATTTGAGAAGCCCATAGGATATTTGGAATAGAGTACGACAAATAAATTTTGTCACACCCTCTTTATTTCTTTTGTTGGATCATGACAAATTTCCAATTAAAAAATCAAGTGTCGCCAATTTGTCAAGAAAGTATACATTTCTTATAGCAAGAAATGCAATTAGTAGTGCCATCATAATATTTGGTTCCATATTAACATTTCAAAAAATCGTGTATTGATATCAGCAGTGTTTTTCAAATATTCAATCTATTTCACAAAACCGCATATAAAATATAATATTTTTTTTGCTACATGTTTTAATTTGTATTTACCTATTTTACATATCTTGGATTGCATTTAAAAATCGTCATTCAATTCTTCTACTTTTGGCGAAATGGTGTTTTATTAATTTATCATTTGATATTATTAGGGTTCTTTTCTGGTATTCCCAAAGAAAAAATGCTTGTCGATCAGTTATATTTTTTAATTTATCAAACAATTTGACCGCTCAATCTCAGATTCTGGTAGAGCGCCATCTAGCGTATAAAATTGTAACTAAATTCAATTTCGAATTTTTCACTATTTGGCTAAAAAAACCCATTGTATCCTGAACACAATGGTGTTTACCGCATTGCTCTAGCGCAAATATTCTCGGAGTTATTAATTTTTAAAATTGTGCAAGACTTTTGGATCACCCTGTATATATATATATATGATATCGATGGAATAAAGACAAAATGGCCCATTGAATAATCCCCGAATAAAACAGATGATGATAAGAAGTAACACAAAACATACGAAGTCCATTTATCCGGGCTACAAACTGGATAAAAAAAATTCTTTTGAAAAATCCGTAAAGTCTTAAGTTTAAAAAAAAACTAGATATTTCACTTGACATATCTGATGAAAAAATCTTTGGGAAACTTGTTTTCCTTAGCAGTTTGGAGGATTTAGACTTGGACAAAGATGGCGTCAGTTTTTTTTTTTAACAAACGAATAAAATTTTATTTCAGATATACCGGATAGTGAAAAACCTACTTAAAGAATTTTTTTCTTATATATATAACAAATATGTCGAATATCTCATGATAATACAATAATTATTAACTACATAATTATAGACCTATATTAAAGGCCAAAATTGCTAATATGGAATCGTCTGTTATACAATTCTAACATTTGAAATAATAGAGACAATATAATAGGACATCAAAATCTCTCATCAATATTTAAACCTCTCTTTTTCTAATTAAATTTTAAAAATATTTTTGGTAATTAAAAATTTGAAATATGATTAACATAAAAATAAAGGAGCCTCTACAGAAAATGCAACTAAACGTTGCTGATGGAAAGCGTCATCTACCGGCATAAATATTAACTGAACGCTGATTTTATTAAATTTCCAGTATTATATTAGTCGTATATTTTCTGGACTTAGCAGTATATTAAAACCATGTACTCGTTTTGGACTGTTGTCCTTGTCAGCGTGACAAAGAATCCATTTCAACGACTTTCCAAATTCTGCTAAATACAATTTCTCCATCACACTCGTGACGAGCTAATGTTCTAGTTAATTTAATATATTTTAAAACTGAATTTTTATTTATCAGTTTTTGAATGGTATGATTAATTTCTATATATTTGTTTGTAAAGAAGGTTCATTCGGTTTTATAAGACAATTTTATTTAGACAAAAAACATTAATTATAACAATTAATTAATCAATTATTATATACGACCTCCTCCCAACGTACGACTAGTTTGTTGATGCCGTTCCACAAAAAATCGCCCGGTCTGGTGTCGAAGAAGTTTTTGAGCCAGGTTTTGAGGTCCTCTTAATTATCGAAGGTAGTGCCTCTCATATGGTTTGACATGGAGCGGAAAAGGTGGTAATCGATTAGTGCAAGGTCCGGAGAGTACGGCGGGTGCTGTAGAACTTTCCATTCGAGCTCTTGAAGGGCGACTTTGACGACTTGTGCGTTGTCGTGAAGGAGAATGATTTGACCTTGTCGATAAGATTTTTTCTGTTGAATAGCCGCATTCACGCGATGCAATTGGGCAATGTAGAGGGCCTTGTTGACCGTGGCATTCCTTTCAAGCATTTCCTAGTACAGCACACCTTCGCAGTTCCCCCCCCCCCCCCCCCCCCCAAAAAAAAAAAAACGCAGATCATAGCCTTTTTAAGTTCGTGAGGCCCTCAAGCTCCGAGGTTTTAAGAAAAACCTATTTATTGAAGATGGTTGGAGATGGTCACAGCACTACATTTCATTTTTTCGGCCGAAACCCCTGGTTGTTTGGCGACCATCTTCCTTCAACAGGACATTTAGATGTTCCTCATCGAATTCTGATGGTCGTCCGCTTCGAGGCGTGTCTTCAAGGTACAAGTCGCCGTTTTTAAACTTTGCAAACCATTTTTGTGCTGCTCGCTCCCCTATGACACCTTTTCCATACATGTTGCATATGTCCTGAGCTGCTTCGGCTGCTTTTTGACCCGGATGAAAAGCGAAGAAAAGCAGATGTCGAAAAAGTTGATTTTTGCCTCTTGGATATTCCATTTTTAAGCCTGGAAAAAGAACAAAGGTTTTTAAAGAATATAATCTTCACCGTATATATAACAACAAAAACCGTTATGAAACAAAGGGATACAAAAACCGAACGAACTTTCTTTACAACCCAATATCTAAACGAATATCGGATACAAGGAAAAAAGGCTGTCTGCATAATGTCCACATTGAATATTTTAAAATATATATTTGAAGACATCGTTATGAACATTTCGCTAAAGGTTAAGCTGGTAAACAAATTGTTGTTAAAAATATAACGCCATATATTAAACAGTGATTAACTTCATTTAAGAAAATATTAAATGACTTATTTCTAAAGCTTGACTAAAATGGATATAAAAATGTCTAAGACAGACAAATTTCGAATAAATTAAAAAATATTTTGATAAAGAATATATATCTACAATACAATTGCTTGAATATTTTTTTAAAAATCGACACATATCGATTTAAAATTTAAATATCGTTAACAAAGTGTTAAATATTGTTATTAATTCTAAAACGTAAAAAAATCCCAGCAGTTTATTGTTATATTGGTATATTGTTATATTGTCATGCTACAGGATTATAAAGCTTTCAATAGAAATACAAATGAAGCAAACGAAGATGAAGGGTATTTCGAAATAATTCAAAAAACTAAAGAGTTACTGCATCCAAGCCTAAACTTATTATTAAGTGTAAGATCTTGATAAAAGATTCCCCTCTATCCTGACAACAAAATTGGCAGCCGATATATTTACCAACCGAATTTTAAACGGGTCAACAATAATTAAACGTTTTTTAAAACTCTCCCTTCCTGGTCTGCGAGTCTAAAGTCAAAATTAATTACGCCGCTCACAGATTACACATAATTTGAGCGTCCGCTTTAAAAGGGAATAAATTGCTTGGCTACAAAGCAATTAAAAGCCAAAAGATAAATGGACTATTAGTAGGATTATCTTCTGCTGCCTTTCCTGCCAAAATTGTAGTCCAATTAACATTTTAACCTTTTGTCTTTTTCTAGAAATACCCATTTGTGTAGCGCAACGGTTACACCGATACAAATGGTACGAATTTTAATATTTGAATGGCATTGAGTAGTAAGTTCCTTTTGATTATTTAAGAACATATGTATTTAATATCAAATACTTACTTAATAAATTCTCAATAATACTAACACACACATTTGCATTATTATTGATTTCTACTGATAAAAGAAATGACACCTGTATTTTTCGCGTAAAATAAAAGAGTTAAATTTTTTTTTTCAAATGTGCGCTCAACGCATCTTATATTTAAGAATGTTTCGAAGACTATATCAAAGGAAACCAAATTAATATGAAAAATATATTTTAGTAAATTTTACGCAGGTTTTGCCCATTACATAGTGTTATGACAATGCACGAAAGAAAGCTTCGATAACGCCTTGGTGGTAAGCAGGGTCAGTTCGGCCACATGTGTTTTTCATCCCAAGAATAGCTGAGAGAGAGGGGGGCAGGACTGAGCAGTCTAGAAAGAGAAGCCCAGCTGGCGGTCCTGTTGTTGACGGCGGCTGTTGGATGATGTTATCTGCATGTTACTTGCTTTGTTTTCCATAATAAACGAAGGTAAATAAAGAGAAGTCGAAAAGAAATCTTAACCGATCCCGCGTGCTCATTTGGCCATCATTGACACGGCAGTACAACAATATTTAATTTAATTCTTTCTCTATTATAATAACAAACAATAATGTAGTTTAATTATTAATTAGGATTTTAAGAAGTTAACAAATGTTTCATTTAAAAATTAAACAATTTTTTACTGCCCTTACTGCAATGAAAAATGATGAGCCAGGCCCTCTCATTAATTATTCGTTGCAGTCAGGGCAGTAGAAATTGTTCAATTTTTAAAGGAACCATACGCGTCTATAATAGTTTCGAATTCTCATAACAGATGGCGGGCTGATGTATCTTATTTTCAAGTGTTATAGTACAAATTATTGTAACAGGTGAATAAGGCCAATTTCAGTATATTAATTATTAATAAACATAGACCTCTATTCAGAGATGTATTCTTTCATTTTATTTTGTACACCAAATGTATATCCAAGAACGGAAAAAATCAAATAAATTATAAAACTATTCGCTTTTATTCTTTGTAATCACATCCAATAAAGTATAGGGAAATAGATGGGAAAGCCTAAAATTCAGCGCAAACGAAATTGAGTAAAATTATCGTCTGGTCATTATTTTAGAGTGCAGCCAATCGATAGCAGAAGACAATTTAAATTTGCTGACGACCCCTGGAGCAATTAGGGCTCTCGCGACGTCATCAATTTCCATCCACTACTCTCTAAGATACATTTTAATAATCTGGCCTTAATTATTGGGCATGTACATGAGTTTGTGATGATATTAAATTAAAATTGTCGCTGAAATATTTTTATATTAAAATCATTTCTAGATATATTGCTGCTTAAATGTTTGATCTAAGTCAAATTCAACTCATCACACAGAGAGAGATTATTTCAATTATTAAAATATATCTGGCAATACTAGAATACTTAAAAACTATGAGTTTATTTCTAATTAAGTTATGGTGTTATTTTTATTAAAACTTCTCTTTTTTTACTTAATTTATTTACACATAAATATTTCTTTAATACTAATGTTATTTTAAAATGCTTATTTAAAATTAATAATTTAGGCGATACGCCTACTCTATGAATTGTTGTTTTGAAATTGCAGTAATTATGTGTGTGTGCTGCAGATGAGATGCGTTTTCAGGGATTGAAATTATATTTTGATAGTTTTTATCTTTGAAATAAAAAAAAATCCTATTGTTCCTTACTGAAATGGGAAATTATTGAGAAGGCCCATCTCTTTAGTCATGAATCCTTTCAGCAATTTACCAGTATCATATATCTCTACTATTGTATTAGGTTGTTAAGCTCATAAAGACGGAAATTTGGATGATTATTTATAAAGAATTTGAGAAAATTATGGATATATTATATTTTTTGTCTATCGCTTTTCCCCACCTTTAACATCAAAATGACAAGGCAATTTATTTTAATCAAAACAATTTAAACTTATATGCATAAAAAAATAGAGACAAGGAGAAAAAATTGTCGAATAACAAAATATTAATTTTTTTCTATAGATAAAATAATATAATCTGTTACTATATACGAATGTCTAAAATATCACTTCAAATGTATAAGATGTTGAAAGGCTTTTACACATCTCTTTTAGTACTCGAATTGGGAAGCTATATTAGTCACAGAAAATCAAATGGTATATTTCTAAATAATATTTTATTATACTTAGCTAAATTTGGAAATAAAAAAATCAAGACAAGATAAAAAAAATTAAATTAAGAAACGAGATGGAAATACAATATAAAACGAAAACGGCAGTCGATAAAACTAAAATTCGAATTGAATTCAAAATTATTTCGGAAATATAATAAAAAAATAATCGCATTTGACTTGAGAGTATATATATATATAGGTTTTATAATATTTTAAAGTTATAGAAAATTTCGATGTTGAATTGAGAATATAATGTCAGTATAGCCAGCTATTACTGAACGAATAAGTAGAATTAAATATAATTTATATGAAAGATAGTTGTAAATTAATGATGATTAAAAATATTTTATAAAATATTATTATTTGGGTATCAAAAAGGTTTTAATTTTTTATGTAACAATATAGGGTTATAACAAGTTCACGCTTTTATCTCGGACGTTACGCGTCATTTAAGTAGAACATAGAAAAAAAAGGAAGAATTGAAAATATTAGGGTAGGAAAAAGGCAAAGACAGACCCATGTAATCTTTCAATTAAACAATTTAAATTTATTAAGAAATAAAATTTAAAATATATTTTTTAAAATAATATTATATTCATTATATATATATATATATTTTGTGTGTTGAAAACACTTTTAATAATAAGAATATTTAGTGTAAGATGGAGTCAAATATTTTGCCTTGTTTTAATGGAAACCATACTGGTTCGACCAGGATGGAAAGAGATTGGTACCGGGCCGAGTATTATCAAAGATAAACCCGGCGGGAGTTTCATCCCTGCTATCTTACTCACCTATCGATCTCTTTGACCAATGAATAAATGGTTTAAAATAAAAGAAAGAGTGGAAAAAAAAGATTTTAAAATTTCTAATTTTTTTTTTTTGCTTTTGTTGTGGGTGGTTGGAATAATGACACTGTGTGTGACAATTGACAATTGAAAAATATTTATTGTCATCTAGACAATATTACACATTTTCAAACAAAGAAGTAGAGAGAGAAAAATATATAACATAAAGAAAGAGAGAAAGAAAATATATACATATATGAAAACATATATATTGCAAGATGATGATGGGAGATGATGGAAGGAAACCTCGACATTGGAGGGTCCTGGACCAGGCGATGAGCGGGTCCTCCACTGCTCCTCCGAGCTCAACCTGGACAAAGTAGCGATAAATTCGCAACTTTGCCGACGCCAGGATGGAAAGGGCGTCGTCCTTAAGGCCGGACCCGCCGAAGATCCAAGCCTGTAGGTCAGGGGGCCGCCCTATGATGTTGGAGGCCTCTCTAATGAGAGGCCTGATGGAGGGACAGCACCAGTAACGGTGGCTGAGGGAGCGGTCGATGGACCCGCAGGCAGGACAGGAGGGGCCGACCGAGGCAGGATGGGCCGGATGGGGCAAGGCGTGGAGGGCCAACTTGAGGGCCGCGTCGGCTTCGTGGCCCGAGTAGGCGCAGCGCCGCAGTGAGGCCCAGTCGATCTTGGATGGTGGATTGATGGTGGGCGTCCATCTCGCCAGAAATCTGGAGATGGTCGTGGCGGCGAGGCGCGGGCGATCCAAGGCCCATCGGGCCGAGCGGGTCGTGAGGCCGTTGAGGAACGGCGTAGCCGTCCCTCGCAGCACCACGGCCGCAGCTAGGGAACTGGAAGAAGGCGTGGACTCCGCCCCGAAGCCCACGGCGTTCTCGGAGGTCAGCCTCCGACAGAATGCGCCCAGGGTCGCGGCGTCAGCCAGGGCCGAGCGCGTTGGGCGGGCGATGAGATGTTCCTCCACGATGAGGTCCCGGACTCGGGCTCCGCGCCAGCGGGCGGGGGCCAGGAGGTCGGGAGGGCGGAGGAACCGGCATTCCAAATGCGGGAAACAGGGCCACCGCAGAGCCAACTGCCCAGCGCTCGCCAGGCAGAACAGCAGCCCCAGGCAAGCAGCGTCTCCCAACGACGCAAGGCCCCTCCCCCCTCCTCCTCCTCCTCAGCAGCCAAGGATGCCGGCTCCTGCGCCCGCAACACCGGCGTCCCCTGTCCAACCGGCGAAGACATCAATAGAGGCTCCAGCGATCCCCTCGGCGCACCATCCTGCCGAACCGAGGGATCTTGCCCAGCCCGCCCCTGTCGCTCTCCCTGCTCCTCTAGCTACCCCGCGGCCCCTCGAGCTCGAGACCTTTCCGCTCGACATTGAGATGTCGGAGGAGGAGCTGACTTCAACTCCCTCCGCGTCTCCCCGGGGAAAACCCGCACTCGTCCAGCTGCAGGAGCACCTCAAGCAGTTTCCCAACCTCTCCAGCGACTGGCACAAGCTGCCCGGTATAGACCGGGAGGACGCACAGCAGCTACTCACCTCTAAAAGTACAATGGAGAAGCGAATGCCCTCGCTGACAAAAGCACAGGTCGCCGCCCTCAGGTGGCCGAAACCATCAAGGCCTCGATTTCCGACTCCAACCACGCCATCCGCAAGACCCTCCAGAAGACCAAGGGGGTACTGCTTAACCGGCGGCCCCAATGAACCACCGCGTCGCCACCATCAACGCGCGAGGGCTCGCCACTCGGGGGAGGAGCCTTGCCCTTTGTCAGCTCCTCAGGCAACATCGCGTTTGTCCAGGAGACAAACGCATTTCATCTGGGCAGCGGCCAAGATCTCTGCCTCGGCTACAACGCTGTTGTACTGGCCCATCCCGTAGCCATCTCGGGATCCGGACTCGCCTGCGTCTTCGGACCAGGCGTAGCCGTGCTACAACAGCACATCCTGTGGCCGGGCCACATCGCCTTGGCAACCATAGATGTCCACGGCGAGGAGATGACGGCCATCGCCGTTCATCTGGCTCATGAACCCCGGGAGAGAAACCGGCAACTGGAGCTCCTGGCGGCGACAGCGGCACAGGAGGAGGAGGGGGCCTGCTGGATAATCGGAGATTTCAATATCAGGGATCGGGGCCCCTCGTCATCATCATCGTCAGATGCCCTCGCCGCTCTACTGGACCTGGCCGCGCTGGTCGACGTGGCCACCCAGTTCGACGCCGCCCACCTGCCCACCAGAGTCGCCAGGCACGGCGACCAAGTCGAATCCAGCCGCCTGGACCGGATCCTCGTCCCTGCTGGAGTCCTGGATCGCGTTTCCATCTACGCGACCAGCCACTACCACCTCTCGGACCACCGCCTCGTGCTGCTCCAGGTGGGCCCGCCCACCACCGCCGTCTCCTCCCCCACCCAGCCTCGCTTGGCCGCGATGCTCCGCTCGGGCCTTGCTCTCGAACATCTGGCTGGCTACATCCGGGAGTTGGAGGAAGACACAGCGCACGATGACGACGACGGGACCTTCTGGGATAGGTGGACCTCCATCAAGGCGGGGCTGCTGGCGGAGGCCAGATCCCTGCACGACCCGCGCCACGCTGCCAGCGACAGCTACGTTTACAGGGCGAGACGTTATATCGCGGCGCAGCTCGAGGTCTCCTCCATCCGGGCAGACTACCCATCGCTGCCGGACCTGTCACGCGCCATCCGCTTCCGACGCCCGGTCAGCGTCATCAGGGACGAGGAGGACAACGTCATCGAGGGCCCAGAGCTTCGGCGGAGGGCGTTCGCGACCTTCCAGCCCCGCTTCGCCCGTCCCACCAGCGATCCAGCTGCGGGAGCTGCCTTCATCGCCAGCAGCGCGCCTTCCACCACCACCACCCGCGAGCTGAGTGAGGAGGACCCGCTCCACCGGCCAGACATCAGTCCCAGCGAGATCGCCCACGCCATCGGGCACCTCCCTCGCGAAAAGGCCCCCGGCTGGGACGGCTTGCCGTGCGAGCTCCTCGTCGCCTTCAACGAGGACTTCTTCGCGGAAGCTCTGGCCCGGGTGTTCGCGGCTTCACGGCTCCGCGGCGCCCTGCCTCCGTCGACGCGGCGCAGCTCCATCTGCCTCGTGCCCAAGGCCCGCGGAGGTCGCGGCCTTGATGACTACAGGCCTGTCGCGCTGCCCTCGGCCGACTACAGGGTCCTGGCCTCCATCCTTCACCGGCGCCTCAAGCCCCACCTGCGGACCTTCGTGCCGGAATGCCAGACCTACACCGTCCCCGGGAGGTCCCCGTCATGGAACATCGCTATGGTGACGGACGCCGTCGAGTAGGCCACCGCCCAGGGCGCCTTCTGTCGGAGGCTGACCTCCGAGAACGCCGTGGGCTTCGGGCGGAGTCTGCGCCTTCATCTAGCTCCTTAGCTGCGGCCGTGGTGCTGCGAGGGACGGCTACGCCGTTCCTCAACGGCCTCACGACCCGCTCGGCCCTACGGGCCCTGGATCGCCCGCGCCTCGCCGCCACGCCCATCTCAAGGTTCACCTCGAGATGGTCGCCCACCATCGGTCCACCACTATCCAGGATCGACTGGGCCTCGCTGCGGCGCTGCGCCTACTCGGGCCACGAGGCCGACGCGGCCCTCAAGTTGGCCCTCCACGCCCTGCCCCATCTGGCCCATCCTGCCTCGGTCGGCCCCTCCTGTCCTGCCTGCGGGTCCATCGACCGCTCCCTCAGCCACCGTTACTGGTGCTGTCCCTCCATCAGGCCTCTCATTAGAGAGGCCTCCAACATCATAGGGCGGCCCCCTGACCTACAGGCTTGGATCTTCGGCGGGTCCGGCCTTAAGGACGACGCCCTTTCCATCCTGGCGTCGGCAAAGTTGCGAATTTATCGCTACTTTGTCCAGGTTGGGCTCGAAGAAGCGGTGGAGGACCCGCTCATCGCCTGGTCCGGGACCCTCCAGCGTCGAGGTCTCCTTCCATCATCCCCCTTGTAAAATATATGTAACATATATGTAAATATTCATTTTTATGTAATATATTTCTTCTCTTTCTTAAGGCAAAATAGCCTAGCTGTGAAAGCTTTAGACTTTAGAACCTGATGTCCCTTGTTCGAACACGCTTTTCGCTATCTTTTTTTTTTCTTCTTGATAAATTGATGTAACATTGTCTAAGATGACAATAAATATTTTTAATTGTCAAAATTGTCACACACACAAACAAATACACATACAACACACACATATAAAGACTAACATACACACACAGTGTCATTATTCCAACCACCCACAACAAAAGCAAAAAAAAAATTATAAATTTTAAAATCTTTTTTTTTTCCCCCACTCTTTCTTCTATTTTAAACCATTTATTCATTGGTCGGAGAGATCGGTAGGTGAGTAAGATAGCAGGGATGAAACTCCCGCCGGGTTTATCTTTGATAATACCCTGCCCGGTTCCAATCTCTTTCCATCCTGGTCGAACCAGTATGGTTTCCATTAAAACAAGACAAAAATTTGACTCCATCTTACACTAAAATATTGATATCATTAAACGTGTTTTCAACACAAAAAAAAAAATAAAAAAATTAATAAAATATTACTTCAAAAAATATTTCGAATTTTCTTTCTTAAA
This sequence comes from Cordylochernes scorpioides, assembly GCA_030710605.1. NCBI lineage: Eukaryota > Metazoa > Arthropoda > Arachnida > Pseudoscorpiones > Chernetidae > Cordylochernes > Cordylochernes scorpioides. Next base: position 70,331,468 of record CP092866.1, read on the forward strand.
AATTTAATTTGTTTAATAAAAAGATTACTTGGTTCTGTCTTTGCTCTTTTTCCTACCCTAATATCTCAAATTCTTCCTTTATTTTCTATGTTCTGCTTAAATGACGTGTAACGGCCGAGGTAAAAGCGTGAACTTGTTATAAACCTATATTGTTACACAAAAAATTAAAACCTTTTTGATACCCAAATAAAAATATTTTATAATTTATTTTTAATCATCATTAATTTACAACTATCTTTCATATAAATTATATTTAATTTAACTATAAATATATTATATAATCCAAATATAAAATTATTCTATAACTTAAAAAAATATATTTTATTTTCATTCATTGAGAGTTCTACTTGTTTTTTGACCATAGTTTTAGAATACGCCGACTTTTAATACTTGTTGTAAATATGTAGTTATCTAACCTATTTTTGAAATTCACTAATATTGAATTAATTTCATAAATTCTATATAACTGTGAAAAATGTCTTATTGTAATTTTCTTCAAGTAATTTAAAATAAAAACTACTTGATTGTAAATAGTTATTCTTCTGCTTTTCTTTCAAGATGTGCAACTGCAAACGATACCATTAAGTACTCATGTACTCAAAAGAACCAGCAATTAATCACTATCCCAAAATAATATTTATTACAACATAAGCCGACACGATATTTACCTGTTTATTCATTCAAAATGCCAAAAGAGAAAATATCTTATTTTTAAAAATGAAAATCTTCAACCAACCATATTTATCTCCAAACATAGCAATTCCCAAACAAACATAGCCTTCTACAACCAACATAGCCTACCTCAACCAAACATAGCCTACCTCAACCAAACATAGCTTACCTCAATCAAACATAGCCTACCTCAACCAACATAGCCTACCTCAACCAAACATAGCCTACCTCAATCAAACATAGCCTACTTCAACCAATATAGCCTACCTCAATCAAACATAGCCTACCTAACCAAAAATAGCCTACCTCAACCAAACATAACCCTATTCAATCAAATATAGTCTTCTACAAGCAACAATTCTCATCTACAATCAACAATAGTTTTCTTCAATCAAAAATGGTTTTCAACAAGCAACCATATTTTTCTTCAACTACAACCATTTTGCAAGATCAACTCCAGCCAGCTTTATCCTTTTCAAAGTACTTTGTATCTGCCATTTTGCACAAATTACTATTTTCAACTTTTCTGATTCTCATCCATGCTTCTCAATAGTTTCAATAGCTCATTAATTTATAGTTATATTTCTTTTACAAATCATTTTTAAATATGAGCATCAAATCTTATGTCTACAAAAATACGTAATGTCATTCCATATATCTCTATTATCATTTTATTGTTCAAATATTATTAACAAAACACAATTATATATTATTTTCATATACTTTTAAATGTTAATATTTTAGAAACAACTTATTTTGAGTTATTATTTGCGTAAAAATAAACATTTTCTGCTGCCTTTTGATATTTTGAAATATAACTAGTATAATGACATAATTTCTCATATTTTTATTGCCTTTTTATTCGTCTAATATTTTATATATAAATCTATCATTATTATTAAATATATACACATTTATCATAATATTTTCTAAATATATAAATTATTTATAAACAAACTTTCTTTTGTTTATTTTTAAAATAGCTTTACTTTGATTTTTATTGTTTAATTTGTAATTATTTCTATAGACATTTTGATTTCGTTTAAATATTTTTTAGTTACCAATTTTATTCTAAACTTTATTTTTTTGTTTATATTTTTCCATCTTTATTCTTTTGTTTAAATGTGATCATTCTTTATGCTTTACCATTACTTTTTATCTTTACCTCATCTTTACATGTTCATTCCTTGTTTCACATTTGCCTTTTGTAAATAATTAACCTTTGCTTAATCTTTATTGTGTTGGGAATCTCTTATGGTTCAGACATTGAAACAACAAATAACAAGTTTACTTACAGCTGAAGTGGTTTTAAAGAATTAGGCAATTTTACCTTTTAAAAAAGTATTTTAAATTTATTATTTTCAAAGAGAGAGAGAGAAAAGAACATTTAACAATTTACATTACAATTACTAATTTTGTAAACAAAACCAACACTCCTTTGTTCTCGTTTTTATATTACAGTGTTGTCAGTCTAAAAGTATTTCAAGATCATTGATTTACTATTCTTCTTTTTTTCCCAAAATTCCCTCTTAAATCAGTGATCTTATCACATTCAACAGTTTCTTCACCTATGTTTTAAATGGTTGTCATAAGAAGGGGTTTGAATTTGTCAAACTTTGGTCTGGCTAGAGGTTTTGTTAGGATGTCTGCAATTTAGTGTTCTGTTGGACAATATATAAGGTTAAACTTTTGAGCTTGATCTTTCACAAAATGATATTTGACATCAATATGTTTAGGTTTAGTGGTAAATTGGCCTGATTTTATAATTTTTATAGTGCTTTGATTATCAACATAGAGATTTATATCAAAATTATCTGGAATTAATTCTTCTAATAGGGATCTTATGTATGACACTTCTTTGCATGCATCTGCTGCAGCAATGAACTTTGCTTCAGTGCTTGAAAGGGCAATTACAGGTTGCTTTCTGGAGCACCAACTTATGGGACCTCCACATAAGTAAACTACATATCCTGTGATACTTTTTCTAGTTTTAATATCTCCAGCAAAGTCAGAATCACAATACACATTTAATTCAAATGGCATCTCTCCATCATATGATATGCCTAAATTGGTGGTGTGATTTAAATATCTTAGGGTTCGTTTGATGTTTATAATATCTTGAGTTGTAGGATCATGCATTGACCTGCTTTCAAAATTTGTGGCAAAGGTCATGTCTGGTCTAGTTTTGTTTGTCAAATATAAAAGGCTTCCAATTGCTTGTCTGTAGGGAAATTTGATATCATTTGATATTTCTAAGTTTTTGTCTAATTCTTTTACTACATCTTTAATGGGAGTGGGTACAGGTTTTGAGTTTTGCATATTATATCTTTCAAGAACTGAATTTGCATAATTTTCTTGTGAAAGTAAAATTTTATTTATTCATTTTTTTTTCCTCAAAAAACAAATTTATTCCCAAAAAAGTTCTTGGATCATTGTTTATTTTAACTTCAAACTCTTGGGATAGTTTTTCTAAAATATTATTTAATTCTTCTTCGTTATCTCCCATTAAGATACCATCATCTACATATATTGCAAGGTACATATTTCCTTTGTTGGTTTTAAAAAGACATGGCTCTGATTTTAGTTGTATGAAATCTTGGGATTTGAGAAAGGTTTTTAATCTTTCATTCCATTTTAATGGGGCTTGCTTTAAACCATACAATGCCTTTCTTAACCTGCATATGTTCCCTTTATAACCTTCTGGCAATTGAACATATATTTCTTCATCCAAAACCCATATAGAAAAGCTGTTTTTATGTCAAATGTTTTAAAAAACAAACCTTTTCTTAGCCATTAGAGCAAGGTATATCCTTAAGGAGACAGTGCTTATAACTGGACTGAATGTCTCATCATAATTAATGCCTGCTTCTTGTTCAAAGCATCTTACAACTAGTCTTGCTTTGTAGCGGCCATCTTCTTTCACTTTAAAGAGCCATTTAGAGGTCAGAATCTTCTTGTTTGACGCTTTATTTTCTTTTACTATTTCCCAAACTTCATTTTTGGCAAGAGACTCTTTTTCTTCTTTTATTGCCTTTTTCCATTTTCTTGATTTGGACCAGATATAGCTTCCGAGTAAGTTAGAAGAGCTGATTCTGTTGTTCCGTCCCGTTCTAAATAGAAGTCTTCATATCTTGATGGTGTTTGTAAACTACTTCTTGGTCTAAGATTATATTTTGAAGTACTTGGTTTTGTAGGGATATCTTCTTTGTCTTCAGAGACTTCTGGTAGACTTGGTTCTTCATTTAATTCTAGTTTATCTTCAGATTCTTCTTCTGGTTCCACAATAGGTATTTTTTCTTCTTTATTAATACATTCTTTATCTAAAAAAATTACATCTCAGCTGTAAAGATTTGTTTGCTTTGTTCATCCCAAAGGCGATAACCATTTGGTGCATAACCTATAAAGGTATTTTTTTACTTCTGTCTTCCAATTTTTTTTATGTGTTTTAGGGTTTTGACATAAGCTTCACAACCGAAAAGTTGTAAGTTTGACAAATTTGGTCCTTTGTTGAACCAAAGTTCTGCAGGGGTTTTCTCTAATTCTTGAGTAGGGCTTCGGTTCAGCAAATAGGCTGAAACCCTTACAGCTTCTCCCCACATGTATTTTTCTACACCAGAGTCAATCAAAAGAGCTCTAGTTTTCTCCATCAGGGTTCTATTTAATCTTTCGGCTTTGCCGTTTAGCTGAGGTGAGTGAGGTATGGTGAGATCCATAATGATTCCTTTAGCTTTGCACCAGGATTTTATATATTCATTTACATATTCTCCACCATTGTCACATCTTATTTTTGAAACTTTTAGATTCATTTGGTTTTCTGCTTCTGTAATAAATTATTTAAGATATCCTTTTACTTCATTTTTATTTTGTAACAAATACACATGACAAAAATGTGTGTAGTCATCAAGAAATGTTAGAAAATAGTTTTTGTTGTCATGGGTAGTGTGATCTAAAGGTCCCATACATCTGTATGGATTATTTCTAAAGGCCGTTTTGATTTTGTTCTAGTGGAATTGAATGGCTTTCTTACCTGTTTAGCTTTTATGCATGTTTCACAAATTTCATCTTGACTTATTTTTTCTATGTTTATTCTATTTACCATAGATTTTTATTGTTTTAAGCTTGAAAAACTTATGTGACCCATTTTTCTGTGCCATTTTAGCATTTCTTCACTTTAGTTAGCTGTTAGGTGAGATTCTTCAATTTCGGGATTTTCTGTTTCTATATTTATTGTATAGTTCATTTTCCTGTTTTTCTCCTTCTAAAACTTTTTTTCCATTTTTTACGACAAATACCTTTTCATCTTCAAAGACGACTTTGCCTTTATTTCTGGTAATGGCACTTACCGATAGTAAATTATTTGTCAAGTTTGGTACAAACATCACCTCCTTGAGATCACATTTCTTCCCTTGAATTTTTCCGACTGATTTTGATATTAGAGTTTCTTCATTTTTTGCTATTGATACTTTTGAGTTACAATCTACTTCATCTAGTAAAAACCTTTTTCTATTTATCATATTGCTTGTTGAGCCACTGTCTACAATGAATTCTAGCAATTCCTCACTTTTACATTTTAAAGTCTCTCCTGCAACAAAGGACAATTTTTCTTCATTTTTGTTTCTGAAAAAGCAATCCTTTTCTTTATGATTTGTCTTTTTACAAATTCGGCAAGGAATATTTTCCTGGAATTTATTTTGAGATTTCTTAAAGAAGCATTGATCTTGAGTATGATTTGTCTTTTTACAGATGGTACACCATTTTTTATTTAGTCTACAGTATTTTACTAAGTGCCCGCTCTTTTTGCAGAGTTAAAACACTGCTTTACTTTAGTAGCACTCATGGCTATTCCCTCTTCAGGTTTTACTTTTTGTTTAGTTTCTTCAAGTGATAGTCTTGATATTAAGTTTGTTAAAGTTTTCTCACTTTTTGGTGTCGAGTCCCATGCTGTGCTGAAGTAATTAAAGTAGTCTGGCAAAATGCTCAGTATTTTAGAAATTACAAAGCTTTCCTCAATTTCTTGTTTTACATTACTTAGTTTGAATACTAAATTTTGCATTCTGCTTATATTTGTTGCCATATCTGTATTTTTATCAAATTTGAATCCATTAAATTCTTGTAATAATTTGCATTTTAATTGCTCATCTTTTCTTTGATAAATGGCTACTAGTTTTTTCATACATTTCTTTTGAAGTTTTGCAATTTAGAATATGTGTTAAGACATTCTTTTCAATGGTTAACATTATGTATTTTTGTGCTTTGACGTCTTTTAGGCTCCATTTATCTTTTCCAGTTTCATCTTTCAAATCTTCAAACAACGATTCTTTTTCCATTTACAATATCTAGAAGGCCATTTTTTTTAAATAATTGTTATCTGAAAATTCCATAAATCATAATTTTCAGAATTTTTAAGCCTCACAATATTTGCGATATCTTCGCTGACAGCCATTTTTTTTAATCCTATATTTTATATATATATTACCGCGATTCAAAATGAACCACGCTCTGCTACCATGTTGGGAATCTCTTATGGTTCAGACAATGAAACTACAAATAACAAGTTTACTTACAGCTGAAGTGGTTTTAAAGAATTAGGCAATTTTACCTTTTAAGAAAGTATTTTAAATTTATTATTTTCAAAGAGAGAGAGAAAAGAACATTTAACAATTTACATTACAATTACTAATTTTGTAAACAAAACCAACACTCATTTGTTCTCGTTTTTATATTACAGTGTTGTCAGTCTAAAGGTATTTCAAGATCATTGATTTACTATTCTTCTTTTTTCCCAACATATTGCTTTTCCAAAAATGCCCTTTTTCATAAAATATCCAATGTTTTAATGTTCCACCAATCCTTCACTAATGTAATTAATTTTATATTGTTGCCAATGTTATCTCGTCTTTATATTTTCATTTATATACTTTTCAATATTCATTTTATTTTCCTTCTCATTTTTATCATAATGTGTTTTATTTTTCATGTCTTTTCCAATCTATTGGTGTACAAAAGCCAATATGATAATGGATACCAAACTTTGACTTTCACTCTACCAATATTTTTTTTTTTGTCATTTGCATTTATATCATAATCACACTCTCTTAACTATATTTTCTAACTTTTCTCTGAACCCGCTAATTCTAGTTTTTCACAGGGGGGAATATTATATAATCTAAATATAAAAATATTCTATAATTTAAAAAATATATTTTATTTTCATTCATTGATATTTCTACTTGTTTTTTTACCATAGTTTTAGAATACGCCGATTTTTAATACTTGTTGTAAATATGAAGTTATCTAACCTATTTTTGAAATTCACTAATATAGAATTCATTTCATAAATTCTATATAACTGTGAAAAATGTCTTATTGTAATTTTCTTCAAGTAATTTAAAATAAAAACTACTTGTGATAGTAAATAGTTATTCTTCTGATTTTCTTTCAAGATGACACGACTGCAAACGATACCATTAAGTACTCATGTACTCAAAAGAACCAGCAATTAATCACTATCTCAAAATAATATTTATTATAACATAAATGTGGTGAGGTCTGGTAGCCTCTTGTAGAGTATTGTCGATTAAATCTGTGGTGAGGTATCCAGTCGACTTAAACTATGGTGTGAGTCCCTATAACTCTCACTATACTGTGTTGACCGAGAGGAACAGTCAGGATAAGGAGTTTTCCAGTACCTCTCTGCACCTTGGAAGACCTTTAACAGTTTTCACAGAGTACAGGCAGTCGTGGTCGAGGCAGAGTGGAAAGCTTGGGGTTGTCCACACAAAAAAAAAACGAAGACAAAGTTGCACTAAGAAAGTTCCGTGAACAGATAAAAGTTGAGCTAGGAGCGAAAGATGGAGATAGAAACGTTCTTACTGACTACATGGTGGATGAAGTGGACCTGGGGTACAACCCACGAGAGCTCACGCAGATGGTGAACTGACTATCAAGTGACTGTATTTATAGGTTAAGAAGGGGCCTTATGCGACAGGGGCGTGGATCGTCTGGCGAAACTGTACATTGGCGCTGTCCTGACAGTTTCCATTTTTAGACCTTGTTGTGGGAATTCTAAATTTATCTCGATTTTAGATGTTATGACTTCTATCCCTTGCTACAGCTCAACTCTTAATCTATTACAGAGTTTTATTTATTTATCCTCAGTTTGTACAAATTACATTACATATGATAATGTAATGACACATGTCAATCATGCGTATAATCATTTACAGATGTGTTTCTATTATACAACATGAAAATCTTGTTATAAGTTATATACAATATGGGGTTGTTGGTTAAATTACCATATATATATATATATTAAGAAAAATGCATCTACTTATCGTGCAACTGAAAGTTGCTGATGACTTGCGCCATCTATCGGAATAAATATCAACTATTCTCGTTGTATATATATTGTAAATATATATATATATGTCATAATATATACTCTTCCAGGAATAATAAAGCAAACCTAGAGCAAGCCCAGAGAGAGACGGGATGTGAAGTCCGGTCACTTGAGACAGCAGCAACATTCCAAGGGGCGGCAAATGGGGCCCGTCCGTCAACACCTTGGGACTTTTAAGACAGTTGGTGATTGTGTGCGACACGAACGGCCGCTCAGAGGTGGCAGGCCCGTCTCTCTCCCTCTCTCTCTCTGGTTGTCTAGGTTCCTTCTCTAACTTGTGGTGTCCTTTTTTCTCTTTCCACCTTATTATATTATACCAGAGAAAAGTCGACAGGATAAGACCTGGCCGAGAAGGAAATCCCTCATATACCAGAGTATGAAGAAAACAAGAAGCAAGACCAGGATGATCGGACAAACCCACAACCAAGTTCCACAAGACTCAACGACCGACTCTACTGTAGCCGCTTCTCTTCGAGCTCTCACCCTCTGTCTCGACCAACTTTTGAACCGTGAACCCGAAGAAGTAATCACCTACGACGGAGATGAACCTGCCGCACATTTCTTCTCACAACCTGAGTCTCAGCCGAACTTCCACAACTTAGAGCCAGCACGCCAAGCTCGAAAGGCTCTATCATCACTCAGAGGCGAACCTCGCAAAATTGCACAAGAGTTAGCTCCTCTCAATAAGACTTATGAAGAGGTCAAGGAGTAACTCTGCGCCGTCTATCCCCGACGCCCTAGCTTTACTCTTCAAGAGTTCTATGAGCTTAAATGCACGTCGATGGCCGAGATCGAGACCTACTACAAGAACAAGGTCCGAAGAGGATTGGCGATCAACCTCTCTAAGAGTGCCATCGTGCAAGCACTATCCTTTTAAAGATGGCACAACCCTCGGAACCAGAAAAATGGTTGTGTTTAATCCAGCATCTGGCCTACGAAGGGAATAACACCAGCACTAAATCTGCCCAACAACGATCACCGCGCCAGAGCACCTTCCACCACCGTGGACAAGACCCCACCATATCCTTGCCGTTACTGTGGCGAACAACACTGGCACGCACAGTGTCAGCAACGAGGGCCCTACCAGCGGACATTTCGGACCTTTACACCTGTGGTCCACAACGTCGAGCAACACCAAAAATCGACTCGGCCTGCAGGTGTCTACGAGACCTCAGCAACGACGAGCTCGGGAGAAACCAAGTAATGCCAACTTCGGCAGCAGAACTCCTCCGAAGCTCAATGAACCTACTTGCACCCTAAATCAGCATACGCCTGTAAGTGCAATTGTTTTAACCCCTATCATTCATTCTTTAAAGATGCCATTCCTAGTTGAACCTGGAGCCAGTGTTTCCATAATTAGTTTAAAAAATTTGAATATATTAAAAAATGTTAATAGTTTCATTTGTTCCACCCCTATTAACAATGATGTTATTATCCGTACTATATCTAGTCATGCTAAACCAATCGGATTAGTTACCTTACCAATATAATTTAATAATTTTAAATTGAATGAAACATTTTATATTTTAAATTCACCCCTTGAATTTGGTATTCTATCTATTCATGTTATGCAATTCTTAAGATTAACAATAGATTTTCATAATCAATTGATACTTCAAAATATTGTTCCAGTACCTAAACATTTGTACCATTTTGTATGTGACCTTCCCACTTGTAAGCACGGCTCGCGAATAATAACTTCTAACCCTAAACGACCCATAATTCACTCGGTTAACTTAGGCGTTGACGATTTTCAACCTCCACGTGAGCCTTGCTTACAAACAACCCTTAGTAATCTTTAGAAATCTTCCCCTGAATGCCCCTCTCACCCTTACAACCTTAATAATCTTTCTACCAGCCCATACCCCTCTAGAGAATTAATGATTAAATAATTTATCGAGCAACACCCAGAAATGCCTATCCCTTATCAGCAATTATTGTATTATTTTAAAGATATTTTCTCTATCAATAAATTCAATGTATTACCACTTAACATGACCCCTGTAAAGCTCAAAATTATTTCCGATAAGGTTATTGCCCTCCGACCATACCAAACTCCTTATGCCTACAAGAAGGAAATTCAGGACCAGGTATCTCAACTTCTAAAACATGACATAATCACCCCCTCCTCTAGCCCATATTCCTCCCCTGTGACAGTCGTTCTGCAAACGCGATAACACCATGCGTCTCTGCATCGACTCCCGTCGCGTGAACGAACTAGTACCCTCGGATTTGCATCCTTTGCCATTGATAGAAACGGTACTGGATAACCTGTCGAAAGCCAGAGTATTTAGCACCGTTGACATAAGCAATGCATACTATCAAATCCCCTTCGCGGAGGAGAGTCAACCACTACTCTCTTTCGTGACTCAACACGGACAATATAATTTCAAACGCTTACCTTTTGGATTCAGATCAGCACCCCAAATTTTCGAACGTGTGATTACCCAGTTGATCCAAAACACCACCTCTCTTTCATAGCCCATTATTATGACGACTCGGTTATTTTTTCTGAATCTTCAAAACAACACCTTACACACCTTCGACTTTTCTTTAAATTCTGTTTAGAGGAAAACCTCCAGCTTAACCTTAAAAAATGTGATTTTTATCAAAATGAAATAGATTTTCTCGGCTACCACATCACCGCAGGGACTGACACACCTAATATTAAAAATACTGAAATCATCAACGCTATTAGAACCCCTATCAACATTAAAACTCTACAATCATTTTTAGGGGCCGTCAACGTATATCATAAATTCATCACAGAATATGCGAGACTTCGCCACCCCTTAAATCAATTACTAAAATAGAACGCCAAAAGGCTTTGGAGCCCTAATTGCCAACAAGCCTTTGATAAATTGAAGAAACACCTCGCAACACAACCTGTGTTACATCTATTTCAAGAAGGGCTCCCATGCCAGGTCTATTGCGACGCTTCCACTCAGGGCATCGCAGGCGTACTCAAACAAGTACATCTTGACGGTAACATCTATCCTGTACAATATTACAGTCGCGCGTTGCGTTCCTATGAGCGTAATTACATTATATATGAACTGGAGTGCTTAGCCATTGTAGAGTGCGTTGACAAATTCCGAGTGTAGCTCCTAGGTACAAGGTTTGTCATCTACTCGGATCATCACGCCTTACAATGGCTAAAGACCATAAAAGACCCCACCGGACGCCTCTTTCTTTGGAGTCTTCGACTCTCAGCTTACGACTATGAGGTCAAATACCTCAAGGGCTCGCGTCAGTACGAAGCGGACCTACTCTCCCGTAACCCACTCTGCGGATTTCTATCCACAGGTCAAATAAAAGATCATCAGGGCGAATTACGGAGGGACACAAGGTATATCCTCAATGACAAAGACCTTATGACCATCACACGACGGGGTGTCACTAAAATAATTGTTCCACCATCACTCCGTGGCACCCTACTACAACGAGCCCATCGCGATTTCAATCACCCCGGCATTTCGCAGATGACCAGACTGATCGCAGCCCAATGCTATTGGGACGGCATGACAAATGACATCAGGACACATGTAAGAGCCTGTTCAATATGCCAATTAGTCCAACCACCAAAAGAACCTATCTACGGGGAATTGGGACAACTCCCCCCAGCGGTCCTGCCATACGAACTAGTGTCACTAGATACTATTTCTGGATTCGCGAAATATGGAAATTCTCAGACCTTCTTACATGTCGTAGTGGACCATGCCACACGGTACGCGTGGGAATTTCCATCTCGGTCCACCAGCATTCTCACCTATACCCAATAATTAAAAAGGTGATGCAGTTTGGTTCTCCTAAACGACTTTTGACGGATAGAGATCCTGCCTTCACCTCTCCGAAATTTCGTAGATTTTTGATTAGACATAACATTGGCCAACTTCTCACAACAAGCAACAACCCTCAGGCCAACGGATTGAGTGAGCGACTAAACGCCACGATTACAGGCAAACTTAAACTGTTGCGCCTCCAACAACCTACGACGGCCTGGACCAAACTACTACCTCAGGTCCTTCAGGCTTATAACAATACCTCACATTCTGTGACCGGGTTTCCACCGTCATACCTCATGTTAGGTAGTTTGCCGCTAGAACTATCCGAGCATGCACAAAACTACCCAAAAATCGACGATGCCAGAGAATTGGCCTATTAAAGGGCACACGAACGACACTTACGCGACAAAGCGAGATTCGATCAAACACATAGAGCTTCCGATTTTGAAGTAGGCGATCTCGTTTTGGCAAAAACATACCACCACCCATCACCGGTAAACTGGCACCCTTCTTCTCAGGACCATATGAAATACTGGAGATAAATTCCCCTCAAATCGTACGGATCAACCGCTCCAACCGACCTTTAAGTCGTAAGACAGATACAATTCATGTCAACAAATTAAAACACTATACGGAAAACATACAATTTATTTCACCGCTCGTGAATGATCGAGACCAACCCAACAATACCTTCAATTTCCCATATAAACACTTCAATCATACTCTAATCCATACTAAACCGGCTATTAACAAACGAAAGCAACTTGACAACACTTACAATCAAGATGATCAAAGATATTTGAACCACTTATCCCCTGAAATCTTCACCAATTACTTACCTGACAACGAGACTTTACGATCCCGGAGTTACCAAACTATTTTCGGAACCAACCCATAGAAATTTCTCTCGGACTCACACTATGAACCCAGTAGTATCTAAATAATTAAGGTAGAATGGCCCAAAGCAAGTTTCCCCTTGCTCTGTTCACCTATATTCTACCTTTGCATCTCG
>CP092866.1:70344438-70618449 GCA_030710605.1 Cordylochernes scorpioides
AGGAACTGTGGAACCGCCAATTTGACGGAGATATGGAAATAAGATTCTTGATATGTTACGCTATCTCTTTCATTTACTTTGCTGTGTGTCTGGGCTGGCTCCTATATAAATCAAGATAGGATTTATTGTGTTCCTTACATTATAATTTCTAAGTTTAAATGAACATGTAAATTGCGTGAAAACACTCCTAAACTAAACAGAGTATATTCAGAAAACCTAAACTAAATTAGATATATATAGAGTGAGATAGTGAGAAATTCACACTAAAAAACCATCAATTAAAACCTTTTAGTATATATTATACTATTATTCTTTGGAAACAAAAATACTCGATCAATAATATAGATTTAGTTTATAACCTTTCTATAGCAGTCATCTGTTATACCATGAAAGCCTTCTTTTATCTATATTTCATAATTTACTTTCTTTTAAATGTATTCTATTCAATCATGAAAATACTTTCCTTGTATATAAACCTAATTAGAGAATGTGAAAATCAGTACAAAAGTGAAATTGTACCTGGGATCAAGTGGATAAATTGAGAAAAAGACATCTCCTGAATGTGCAACTAAATGATAAATGATATTTATTCCGAAAGATGGCTCAAGCCATCAGCAACTTTCAGTTGCACGATCAGTGACTTTTTTCTCAATCTATTTAGAGAATTTATACAAATAAGGTAGAAATGTTTGTTTTGAGTAAACGTGTTGCTACAATACATTTCCTATCTTTCACGTTAAACATTTCATTAAGGGTGAAGTCACTGTAATATTTTATATTCCATAAAATTACAATAATATTCCGATACGTTGTCACATTATATGATCTATCTGGAAGTAACTTATAGAGTATATTGAGTAATTTACAAATTTTCATTCCTGTTGTTTATCCCTAGTACACGTAGTACAGGCCATGATAATCATGGTGGGTAGAAGAAGGCGACTGCTTTTACTGTAAGTGCACCACATGTCTACACGTGTGAAAAACAGTTCGACTTAGCACTTACAAATGTGTCAAAGCCCAGTTTGGTTACTTGCACTCGCTGGTGGGGTTGAACTTTTGTAAGAATCGGGGGCCTTTGGAGCATTTATTTCTTAAATCAGAAAAAAAGTGCCCAATGCGGGAATCGAACCCGTAGCGGTCGAAAACCAACGGTTTAGACCAGTGTCGGGCAACCGGTGTGCCGTGGCACACTGGTGTGCCGCGAAGAATTCTAGGTGTGCCGCGAACATTTTTGTAGGTATTTAGAACTTTTGGTTAAATTTAAAAATAATGTTTCAAAAAATATTTTTTATAATTTTTATTCAATTTTAATAATTTTTTTCAAAAATGTTCATATAAAAAATTAAATTAAAAAAAGCAAATTTCATTTTATATAAAACTTATTTTGGTATTATAATTACAACAGTTTGCATAATTTTATATTTCATATAACGTATGTACATAATCTTGACGTACATAACTGGCACGTGCCATTATTAAAAAATAAAAATGCAAATAGGTACGTACCTATTTAAAATCATAAGTTAAAAAAAAACAATCCGCGAAAACAACTTTATTTAATAAAGTTGAATACATACTGCGGGAAAATACCTAATTTTTAAAATAATATGTCCAAACTTAACCGTCATTTACAATCTTTGTCACAGCTGTTTATTAATAGAGACTCAAAGCTACAAAGCTTAAAAAAAAAAGAAAACAAAAAAAAAATTATAAATTTATTTAAAAAATTTATTCGGAGTTTTCGTCAAAGTATTGCTGTAGTAATTCTTCATTTTTTTGCATGTTGTAAAACACACACACATTCACACAATAAGTTTTGTACACCGTAAAATCTGTTGGTTAAAAAAGGAAAAAAATATTTTTGTTACGAAATTCTCACTCACTTTTAACTCAAGGTAACTTGAGTAAGTTGGTAACTTTGTAAAGAATTAAGACAAAGAACGACTGGTGCGGACATTTTTGAATTAGTTGATGAAAATGTTATGAAGTATAACTTGAGATGGGAAAATTGTGTTAGCGTCTGTACGGATGAAGCTCCAGCTATGAAAGGTTCAAGAAAGGGATTGATAGCACATGTCATAAAAAAAAATCCAAATATCAAATTTGTTCACTGTATGATTCATAGAGTAATGTTAGTGTCAAAGTCGGTTCCTCCCATCCTTGTCACAACTCTAGATGAAGTTGTCAAAGTAGTCAATTACATCAAATCAAATGCTCTTCGATCGAGAATTTTTTCAACATTTTGTGAAGCAATGGATTCCGATTATAAAAATTTATTGTTTCATACTGAAGTCAGATGGTTGTCGAAAGGCAAAGTTTTAAATCGATTTATTTCAATGAAAAATGAAATAATGGCATTCATTGATAACGAAGAGATTAATTTTCCTTTCATGATGAATGATGTTTGGTGGTTACGAGTTTCATTTTTGGGGGATATTTTCGACAAATTAAACAGCCTTAATTTAAATTTGCAAGGTGCTCAGGAGAACATTATCACTATCTCCACCAAGTTGAAAGCGTTTAAGGAAAAACTCAGTTTATGGAATTTAAACATTGCAAAAGAAAACTTTGCATCTTTTCCGATGGTTCAAGAGAATCCATCAAAATCTATTATAAAAAAAGAAGTCGAAGAAACTTTGACATTACTATCCGCTTCTTTTGATAAATATTTTCCTTACTTGGACGTTGAAAAGATGGAATGGGTAGTTAACCCATTTATGCACTGTGAAATTCAACATCTGGAAGAAGAAATGCAAGAAAACTTAATTGATTTAAAAAAACGATTTAGTTTTCAAAAGACTATTCACTGAAAAGGAGCTATCTGAGTTTTGGTTGTGCTTAAACTCCAAATTTCCTAAACTTAGTAATGCGGCCATCGAATCATTGTTGCCATTTGGAAGTTCCTACCTGTGTGAGCAAGGTTTTTCAACACTCACAGAAATGAAGTCTAAGAAGCGCGAAAGACTTCAAATGATAGATGAGGAGATGCGCGTTTGTCTTTCACAAGTAGATCCCCGTATTGATTTGATATGCTCTCAAAAACAATCGCAATGCTCGCATTGATTATGTTAATTTAATATTGAAAATTAATAAAATGTGATATATATGTTTAAATTTTTACTAGTATTTATTGTTGTATTTTAATTACCTACGAGGAAATTTATAGTGAGAACCACAGGTGCGCCGCGAAAAAAAGAAATTAAGCTTAGTGCGCCGCAACTCGAAAAAGGTTGCCCGACACTGGTTTAGACCATCCTTCCACCGACCCCACTTTCATCCCTGAAAAATAGGCAAATTGTTCAATAGCAGACTTATTTGCATACATTTTGTATTCTATATATATATACGCTTCCCCATTGTCCATTTTTGACCATCAGTATATGATTTTAAACTTTACTAGAGATAAACATGAGGTTCTAAAACGCCAGTACGCTAACCCACCGCAACAATATTCTAATCAGAACGTTGGATTGAACACCAGCAACATTACGTTTTATAAATCCTAATATTCATCCTCATTGTAAAAAACTATAAGGAAGCAAATGTACCAATGGCTCCCAAGTCTTGCAAAAGTCCAATTCCACCAACGAGTGCAAGTAACCAAACGGGGCTCTTGAACATTTGTAAGTGCAAAGTCGAACTGCTTTTCACATGTGTAGACATGTGGTGAACTTAAAGTAAAAGCAATCGCGAACTTCTACCCACCATGATTATCATGGCCTTTACCAGATGTACTAGGGATCATTTTATAAAATACTACAAGAAAGCACAAGAATCGAGGACTCACATATAACGGTTTCCTCCAAGTTAGACCTTTCTATAGGGTAGAATTGAGATGGATTACGGCGAACTTTCCGGGGGTGACAATAGTTTTTTCTACGGAGAACCCACTTATCTGAGCGACATTCCGCCGTACCCGATATTCCTTCGTGTAGTACCCTCCGTGGTTAACTACAGAGTGGAGGACTTATTTACATATTGGTCCTAGCTATGCAACAAAGTGACAGACTGGTTTGGTAAGTTCTACAGAGGTAAATACGCTTCCCTTTTTTTTTTATCTATTTACTTATTTCCAATTAGAATATTTTGGAGCCATCTCTCAAGCCTAACACTAATAGAGATATATAACAACATTGTAAATTCATAAATGAGCTCTGTTGTATGAGTTCGCCGTGGGTGTCTATGTAGTACGCGTTAAACGCCACGAAGGTAACACTACGTGTAGTCTTTTTCAGGAGAGGATTCCACTCAATATAGAACCCATCCAGTATACTCCAGCTAACTAGGCTCCAGCTCTCTGCAATCTAACCGAATTCTGGTCAATAGAAATACCACAATACCAGCTTTGACGAACTCGAAAAGCCCACCTAAGGACCATGTTTGCTATGGTCTGTGCCGATCCAAGACAGTGAGATTTCACGAAGTCCAGTATAGATCCCATAAGTATAATTGGTGCATATATTATGGATCTATTTTGTTAGGAGTTAAGCATTATATTTTTCAAAATTATACCTTATTCTTAGAGGTGCTGCCTATTGCTATGTGATATATCTACCCTCTATGAAACAAACATTAAGGAAGCTGTACCTTTTAGCATGTATATCGGGATTCTGACATTAACTTGGAAAGATATTTGATGCATAGTGAACCTTATTGAAGACACACGAGAAAACCAAGTGTGACCAAAATTGCCTATGTCTCAAAAAAAAAAAATTAAAAAATAGAAAACGGCGATATCAAAGACTTTCTACTTCCTTAAGTTTTGTTCCATGAGTTTATTTGATATCTATTTAACCAATAAAACATTATTTTAATAGATACTATACCGTCGTGTCTACGTTTTCTACCCAGGTTTATATCTCCTCTCTCTCTCGATGTAACTTATTCGAACCTGAGAGAGAGAGAGATCGATATTGAAACTGATTCATTAATCGATCACATCAGATTATATAAGGTACGGGTAGTCTCGTATATTGAGAGCGAAAATTGAAAATTTAAAGTTATTTACATCAGAAGAATCCCACTGAGGGTCGTCTGGTTCGATGTCACGTTCGGCCCTGAAGTCGGACAGGAATTGAAAATGAACGAGGAATTCCTTCAGGGCAGACCGCTGCTCAGGCGACAGGTACTCGAGGACGTCCTCCCTGTTAAAAGGGGAGACAACAGCGTCTTATATCTTCTCTATATAACAGTTTTTATAAAAATGTAACACAAGATATGGAAACCCGAATTTACCAATTAATTCAAAACCAATAAACTGCTCGATGATTCTCATTTCTTGTACAAGTATAAACTTATCAGTCAATTTAAATAGCCAACGGAACCTGACATCTTGTAATTGCAACGTCGAAATGTCCTCAATACGTGTAGAACAACACGTGGTGGACTTAGAGATGAGGTAGCCACCCACCATGATTATCATAGCCACTACCATGGCTCTACTAGGGACACGGAAATAGCACTGGTTCCTATTACAAAGAGTCAAAAGGAATCACTAAGAGTAATAATTGGGTAAATGGAATAATCCCGCCCCGAGATCATTCATTACGACATCAAACCGACAGAAAAGATAAAAAAAACAGAGATCCGAGAGTGTAATAACGCCAGGTTCGATACCATATTTATTATTCCAGTAAATAAAATGTATTTTAATATATTGTCTCTTTTGATGTCGTCTCGGGGAAGGAAATCAATGAAATATTTGTCTTTTAATTTTTTTTTTTGTCTAGCAACCCCCTGCGCTGGGGCAACAAGAGTTTTCCAAAATTTTACTGTTTCTAAGGGCATGAAACATTTTAGCAGAACGGTATCTGTGTAGGTTGGTATCCATAGAGTATATGGCGGAATTGGAGAGAAATAGTTTTGTTAATTCATTCTATACTGCGAGTTATAAATTGAATGGCGTTTAACAAATATAATATTTCTTGATCAGGTATCTGAACCTTGCTAATGACCTGCGCCATCTATCGGAATAAATACTAACTAGCTGTTAATTATTTTACACAATATTGTATAAAATATTTTATTGATAAATTAAGAAAAGCGTACCTTTTATGCGTTACGGACTGTTGGCCTTCAGTATGATGCGGGTTGTACTTCCAGGTGGTCATAGGGAGGTCATTAATGAATTTAAAAAATATTACTTGGATTCATATGCTCGTGAATGCACTAAACTATGGAATATATAGAACAAAGGTACGAATAAATGAACATACTGATTGTTGACGCCAACTAGAGTTTATTTAAAAAATATTTCTGATAGATCTCTTACAATCAATCGGCAAAGTTTATCTGCACAAACAGCTGTTTTTATTCAATCTGTATTACCTTTGTTCATTTTTCATTTTTCGTTAAAATACTTGTTTTATAAAGTTATTTTAACGGTCATTATGGTTATTAAATTTATTTACGTACACTCATGGACTTAAGGAAATTGTACCTTTTAACATGTAAATCGGGATTCAGACAATGAATATGAAAGATATTTGATATACAGTGACTTTTATTGAAGACACACGAGATAAACAAGTGTGATCAAAATTGCCTCTTTCTCCTTCAAAAAACCGGAGACATCAAAATATGAAATTTCCTTGATTTGTCTATAAGTGCATAATTTCTTTTTGACAATAATTGAACTTTTAAAAGATTAAATAAAATGTATCCTTTATAAAAAATGTTGTTAATGTTGCCTAACTTTGACAAGATCATATGGATAACATGATAAGGCATTCTTCTCTTTACATTTCAGAGGAGGAAAGTCGCAAAATATAATCAACTATCGATAGTATTATCAACTTTGTTTTGACAACATTTCAAACAAATACGTCAACTAAATACATAAATAGTGTTGGTATCGAAAATTTAAGTATAAAACATATAAAACAATAAATTTCCGCGATCTTTGAATGAAATTAATTTAATAACTAGAAAGGAGTTATCCAATATAACCTAAAACACATTATAATAGTTAGCGCCATTTATTATTTTCCAAATAAAAAACCTTCTTGTCGTCCTCACTGAGATATAAAAAAATATTGGGAGGGTTGACTCATTAATTGTGAACCCTTCCAGCGGTTTCGGACGCTTAATCTACCAGACTACTCCTACTATTGATTGAAATTTTCTGCTTATATATTCACTCCATTAGACGTAAATTTGGTGAATATATTCAATATATGTTATTTACATATATACGAGTATGTAAAAATTTTGAAAAGAGGAATTGATATGTTTTTCTTTATTTTAAATAAATCTAACATACAATAATAATTTTTGTATATCTATATGCGTATGTGAATATATTTATACATGGTCTAGCTACACACACGCCAGATAATATGTCCACTCATAGACAAAACTTAAGGAAGTAGAAAGTTTTTTGAAGTAGACGTAGTAAATTTTGTTCACACTTGGTTATCTCGTGTGTTTTCAATGAAGGTCACTGTGTATCATATTTATTTCAGAGTTATTGTCTGAATCCCGATAAACATGGTAAAAGGTAACACTACCTTAAGTTTTGTCCATGAGTATAATAAGTATCCTGTGTGTATAAGCGATGACAAAAGAGAGCAGAGGTAGCGGTAGGTAAGAGATGATCTCCCTGCCCCAGAATTCAATTAGGTTATGATTGATGTTTTATTGATAATAATGTTAATTAAGATATTGTCCGCGGAGGCATATTTCCTGTCCCAGCGGTTATATCTTGCCCATCATACATATATATATTGCATGTGGTGTATGTATTATATTTGTATGTCGCGGTGTATAACTGAATACACAACCTTTTAATCAGTGTTATGGCTACCATTTTAAAATTTCCTTATAGAGGGAAAATATTTGAAAAGCACTACTAATATCTAGAAATTAGATATAAAATATTGCCAACATTCCGATAATCTTGCAATATATATCTTTTATTTTCAATATTTCAAGAAAACACCTTATTCTGTTATGATCATATTTTAGATACATATTGCTCCATTTTAATTTAAAAAGTAGATAACAAGTTCCGATTTCTAGATGTCTGGTCACAGAATATTTTAATCGTGTTCCACCTTGCTGATTAGTTGGAATTTCATTGGATCGAAAACCTCACTCTTCAGCAATAAACATGTCACACAATAGTCAAAATACAAAGACTTCCCACTCAATTAAACTTTACCTTTGAATATCAGCTTTTGACTCACTTGATTTATAAAAAGGAGGTGTTGAATATATTTGTGAAGTGATGATATCTCATCTCACTGTTGGATTCCACTGTCTAGACTTTGGCTGGCATATCCTGGCTTGCCTCTCCATAGTACAGGCACATCGTACAAGTTTATCGAATAGATACTGATATTGAGAGGACACAACTCTGCGAGCCTCCCCCTTTAAGATAAGAAGGACCAAACAGGTCGTGCTATGTTCTTTTTTCTATGTTAAGAGCGCCTATTTGACAGCAGCGCTATGTTTCTATGAACTGACGCCTCCGTCATTCAAAGGATAATGTAGCCTGAGGTCACCTGTTAGGACGAGTTGCTTGTTGAGAATCTCTTATTTTCTATGGAACAGATAACTCTCGGATCCCTACACGACTGAATGTCGAGTCCATAGAATTGTCACGTACAATCGAGTGATTGTTTTTCAATAAACAGGGAAACAAAAGACCTAATGGTCTCGCAAACCCATACATAAGAGCAAGTTGCTTTTTTATACTCATGTTTAAACATTAAAAGGTCTGACTGTTGCAGCAGTCATACCAGATGCTTAGATCCCGACTGCTTCTGTCATCGTAGAACATCATGGCAGCGATGTAGAGAGAGCATAAAATGTCATTGTTCCACCTCTCCTTTCATCCACGGATATCAATGAAACCCAAAGGTATTCGCTACCTCAGGCTAAACTAAACATTGATCAAAGGCAATGAATCTCCTTATAGAGAGAGACAAGGCATTTAAACTCTAGCCAAAGTTTAGCCACTGGACCTGAATAGGGAGGAAATCAAGGTTTTTTTAATCAACAATGACAAGCTAGATGTGTTTCTGGCCGCTTCGCACGGGAGATAGCTATACACGTTGGTTAGAAAGTCAATGGTTCTTACAGTACCGCGGCAATCCTGCTCTACATAGGAGAATTAATCTCCGTTCTGTCGACGCCATTTGTAATATGAAGCTGGAGCACGCTAGGATCGCTACCATTGAAAGCAAGCGCGTTGTCTGAACAGAATCCTACTTCCATCAAGCTTCTGTCTCCGCGCCACCCATTATAACACTATTTTCTAATATCACTAAACTACTCTGACATTCTAATCCAATTGAAGAACTAGCTTCTCTTTCTAAAAGAATCTTCGAGAGAAACTGCTATCTATTTCGATATAATCTTGTCGTCGATCAAATATAATCATCCCCGATGCTATGGAAACACTCAATAGAGATCAAGGCGGATCTGATTACTGGGATGCAGTCCTTCGCGACTGGTGTAAGCAACACCAGCAGTAGACACATTAAGAGAGACAGTCACTATCTGAGACATACGAATGACTCTGTCCATTCCGATTGTCCTTTCTTGTCTAACCTCGGATGCTTCTCAGAGTCAAACGTCGTCCTCCTCCACCGACAATGATAGCAAGGCTAACTCCGGAAAGCAACTTAGACGTTTCCTGCTGGGAACCATTTAACAATCGCTTCGCCCAGACCTCCATATAGGCTGAAGCCGACTTCCACACTGAAGTGACACCCTTAAAGTTGTACAAGTTTGATCATTTATTTCTCGCTGACGTATCCCCAAACTATATTGCAAGCGGCCATTATCCGTCTGTCGAATAGCCTTGACTAAGGTGCGGTTTCCCAAGGCCTTTGAAGATTTATTAGTCGAGGTTCATTGGCATGTTTTAGAGTCAATTCGGGTACTTTGTCTCTATTTTCTAGGCGCCGCAAGATCATCCTGTTGACAATTATCACGGTGGTCCTGGTCTATAGGCACTCCTTCTAAAAACTGAATACATAATTCACAGCGGCGTGATATTGGATCGTCTGCGTCGTTCAAGGTCAGAATGTCAGAAGAATGTCAAAATGTTTCTGAATCAGACTAACCCTTTTCCGTGACGGTATTCCTTTTGGTACATTGAGCGAATGAGTACAAAGTACTTATTCTTCGGCAACAAGCTATGGTATGCAGCTGGGTGTCATCTCGCTAGACCTGAAGTCGGCTTTCGACAGCCTGAATAGATATATATCTGATGGCCGTGTTGGAGCCTGATACCTCCGGATGGATCTCTGACCTATAAGGGAAACCAGGCACCGCCGGGTTAGAGAGGTTCACACGAGAGCCCTCTCACTTCTCAATGTGGTGAGGTATGGCTGTGACCTCAGTCCCGCCTAATTCAGCTTTGGAGTAGTCCTGCGGCTGTACAGAATCGGAAATATCTTCGGCGCGGATTAGGAATATGCGTGGCCTCCGGGGTAGCTGCTTATTTTCCAAAGAGTTGAGGCCTCTGGTATGGTCTCTGGAAGCACCGGATGGATACTCCGTTAGAAATCTCTTCGACTTGGACGTCACTGGCTGACTTTGGTTGACCAACTACTCTAATGAATTCCTAATCCTTCCAGACTACTCATCGTTTGAGGTATTTGAAGCGAATAATCGCGAAGTGGACTCCCTTCACTCGCGACCAGTCGATGCGGTCACCACGGCTACATATCTGCTCCTGATATCATCAGATATCACATTAACAGATATGTTCTATCGAGGCCACCATCGGCCGGCTAGAACGCTTCGTGTATGGACCGAGACGAGTCTCGTGGCTTCCCGGAGAAAATATTGCGTGGCTGACCTTTAAAGGTGACATCTGCCTGCTAGACATTGCGGGTCTTGCACTCACTTCAAACAGGGGTGCAGGGTTCGCTGTGCGGGACCACCAACAGCTACTCCTGGCTGGTTGGCAGCAGGTTTTGGCCGACACAGCTCTGAAGTCTGGCTACCACCCAGTCGAGCGAGACTTATGAGCCACTGGAAAATAGCACCAGCGTCTATGACCAGAACCACTGAGCCCTCCCCCTTATCATTATGATTGCTTTGTGTCTTTGATGCGACAACAGTTTCCAGTGACCTCAAGACTAGCTGGCTCCCGAGTGCTGACATCAAGCGACCGTCTGAGACTTCTCTTTTTGCCCAAGCACACTCAATGTGTGCTGCGCTCTTGAATGCGCCACGCCTGTGACCTTATGCTAGAGTCTACTGCAAGCAGACCTCAGATCCAGCTCTATTGAGAGATCATATAACGAAAACTATCTTCTGCAATGATCAACGACGCCTTTCACCTACATGAAAACCAGAGCCTGCTCTGTTCAATGGAAGAGCTGTTGGCACGCTGGTCCTCGAACATGGATGTGCTTCTATCTAGCCTTTGGATTGACATATCTGATTTTCGGAGCACGACACAGACGTCGAACTCCGGCTGGCCCTTCATTCTCCTTCCTTAGACCAACTGATTCGAAGTGTGCTACGTAAGTGTGTATCGACGGAAAGCTGAGACCAACAGAACCGATTTTTCATACTTTTTCCTAGAAGTTGTTCATCTCCCTACGCTTGGTTACTGGAATTTTGCAAAAATTCCGAATTCTTCAAACTCTGATTATTTTAATCTTCTGAGATTTTGCGAAAATTCCCTTTCTACACAAATACACGGACAGTAAAATCTGAAATGTACATAAACTAAATACAAGCACTCTTCGGATAATTAATCTTTCTTGGATCTGTGGGATGATCATTGGCGTCAGCCTTAGCATCGAGGCACTGAAGACCGCAGTTGTGGAGAAGGCTTCCATCTACAAGTAGCCTCTAGGCCTTGAGGTGGGCTATATTTCAGACACCACACCGATCTTCTCGCAGTGTGGAAAGGAATTCTAATAGCTCAACGGCGGTGAAGTCTTTCCCGAGGTAAATACCAATAATGTGAAAATAACACATATTTTGTCTATATATAGACACTTTACCAGCTAATCCATCTTTGGCGGATTGTGAATTTGATCTTTTATGGATCTCATGAAATAAAGCCCACCTTGGACTGACGTGGGCCATTAGCTAAACCATGGTCTCCAGGTGATGCTTTTCAGTTTGCCAAAGCTGAGGTTGTGGCTTTGTCACCAACCCGAGGCCGCTAGTTTGCGGCGACGGTCAACAAATTTCGCCTAGATTTTGGCGTCTATTTTGACGGGAGAGGCGACTTATTTCGATAGATCACTATCCTCCCCGAAAAAATATATATATAAATTGAGAAAAAGGTATCACCAGGTCGTGCAATTACAAGTCCTGATTCAAATCACATAAATAGGTACCGCTCAGCAAGAGCAACCTAGTTCATGATAATTGAACAATGAATAATATGTGAAGGTTATTCACATATTAAACAAAATTTAAACGCGGGATTCAATCCCGGTTCATGACTGTCGGGAATCGAGGGTGTTGCCCACTCGTCCACCGACTGAATTACAAGTTGCTGATGGCTTGGGCTACCTGTACAAATAAAAATCAACTAATCGTTGTTTAATTATTCTAGAATTGGCCCCTTCAACTTAGTTATCTTGTGTGTGTTCGGTCACTGTGTATCAAATTTCTTTCAAAGTTTTGTCTGAATACATGCTAAAATGTACTTCTTTAAATTTTTCAATGATTATATATCTATATAAAAAATAGACACTTCGGCCAGTTGGAGTTTTTTATTTTCTCAACGTTTCGACAAAAATATTTTGTCTTCGTCAGGAGAAGTAAATAAAAATAAAGCATTTGGCAAAAAACTCCAACTGGCCGAAGTGTCTATTTTTTATATTGTCACAGTAATGAAGGTGACGAGTCGTTTGGGTAGAATAAAATAATAATTTATTAGATGACTTTAAATAGTTAATAAGTTTGAAGGATAAAAAGAAATAGAGGTAAACTAAGTTAAATGGATAAAAATAATGGTATATTAAGGAAGTAATGTCAGAGACCCAAACGGCTGGCATTCGGCTCCACCCCTCAAGATGGCGACTATTATTTACAAACTTCCCGCCTAGCGCGCCCGCCATCTATCGGAGCTTAGGTACATAACACTTGCCAAGCTGATAGCGCGCGCCACCTATCGGGGCTTAGGTACATAACATTCGCCAAGCTGCCGATGTATTATTTACAGTTACAAGCTATGTGCATTTTTGGTTATGACATTACTCCCCTTTTCAAAAATGAGCAGCGACCCGCTGCTTAAAAAAAAATTATACACTCTGAGATCAGTCCTGTGTTTGTTCTTCTGGGCTTCTGTATGGTTTCATCCGCAGGACGTGGACGATGTCTTTGATATTCCGCTGTCGGGGTCTCCTCTCCAAGGCCTCTACTTCATAAGTTACTTCAGACAGTTGTCTCACAACTTTATAGGGGCCGAAGTATCTTTTAAGTAGCTTCTCCGACAGTCCTTGTTTACGCACAGGTGTGTACACCCACACAAGGTCTCCCGCGCGGTACTGGACAGGTCTGTGGCTTTTGTCGTATAGAGATTTGTCTTTTTCTTGCGCCTTCAAAATGTTCAAACGGGCCAGCTGGCGTGCGTCCTCGGCATTTGTAACCAAACACTCCACGTAGTCTTCCAGATTAGCTTCCTCTCTATACGTCAGGATGGTGTCCAATGGGGTCTCGACATCTCGTCCATGCACAAGATAGAAAGGGCTAAACCCAGTGGTTTCCTGTTTGGCGGTGTTATAGGCAAAAGTTACATAAGGGAGAACTGAGTCCCAGTTTCTTTGGTCTACGTCAACATACATAGACAGCATGTCACCAAGTGTCTTGTTGAGTCTCTCGGTCAGGCCATTTGTTTGGGGATGGTAGGCAGAAGTAAAGCGATGTGCAGTTCCACAGAGGTTGTTAATCTCCCGTATTGTGTGAGATATAAACGTTCGACCTCGGTCTGAAATCAATTCTCTGGGGGCTCCATGTTTAAGGATCACGTCTTCTACTATAAATTTTCCAACTTCTTCCGAACTTCCATTTGGTATGGCTTTGGTCATAGCATACCTTGTTAGATAGTCTGTCGCGACCACGGTCCATTTATTGCCATCGTTCGAGGTAGGGAATCTTCCTAACAAATCTATCCCTATTTTCTGAAAAGGTCGTGCAACCGGCGGAATTGGCACAAGTTGTCCTGGTGGACGTTCGGTAGAACCTTTTCGCCGTTGACATTCTCGACAATGAGCCACATATTGTCGCACAGATCTTTGCAAGCCGGGCCAGAAATATTTTCTTCTAACGCGGTCGTATGTTTTTGCAAATCCCAGGTGTCCCGCCATTGGTGCATCGTGGGCTTCCCTTAAAATGTCAACCCTCATTTGTTTGGGCACTACTAAGAGCCAAGGTTTGCCCATGGGATCGTAGTTTTTGCGGTAGAGGATGCCGTCGATTATTTTGTATCCACTTTCACTTTTGGAATCAATTTCCTGAATCATTTTTTTGGTCTGGACATCGCTTCTTTGCTCTTTTTTTATGTCTGTAATTGAAGACAATTCTGGTATGTTATCTTCGTTGGATTGGGGGAGAGGACTTCTTGAGAGGCAATCCGCATCTTGGTGTCTTTTACCATTCTTATACACAATAGATATGTCGAACTCTTGAAGTCGCAATGCCCATCTGGCTAGCCTTCCCGATGGATCCTTTACATTAGCTAGCCAACACAGGGAATGATGGTCGGAAACGACGATGAAGTGTTTTCCAAACAAATATGGTCTGAACTTGTAAATGGCCCAAACTACAGCCAGGAATTCCCTCTCCGTCGTGGAATAATTTCTTTCTGCGGCGTTAAGGGTTCTTGATGCATAGGCGATAGGCTTTTCTTTTCCTTCTACCAGTTGGGTCAACACTGCTCCGACGCCATATCCACTCGCGTCGGTATGTACAAGTGTCTCAGCATCTTCTTTAAAATGGCCAAGTACAGGATCGGTAGTTAGGGCTGATTTTAATATTTAGAAAGATTGTTCTTGTTCGTTAGACCAAAAGAACTTCACATTATTCCTCAGGAGGTCGTGTAACGGCTTTGCTTTATTTGCAAAATCTTTCACAAATCGCCTGTAATATGAACACAATCCCATGAAGCTTCTTACTTCAGTTGCTGTTTTTGGAGTCGGGAAATTTGTAATTGCCTCAATTTTGTCGGGATCAGGGCGAATGCCGCTTTCTGTAACCAGATGTCCTAACACTTTGATTTCTCTTGACCCAAAGCGGCACTTCTCATGATTAATGCACAAGCCTGCTTGCTGGATGCATCTGAGAACTTTCCCTAGGCGTTCAATATGTTCTTTAAAGGATGTAGCATAAACAATTATATCGTCTAAATAACAAAGACAAATTGTCCATTTCAATCCTGCTAGTAGCTTGTACATCATTCTTTCGAATGTTGCCGGTGCGTTGCATAGACCGAAGGGCATCACCCGGAACTCATATAAGCCATCAGGGGTGATGAAAGCTGTCTTCTCCCGATCTTCCTCGTCGATTTCTATCTGCCAGTATCCTGTACGTAGGTCCATGCTGGAAAAGAATTTAGCTCCTGTCAAGCTATCCAAAACATCATCATTTCTAGGTAAAGGATACACATCCTTTTTGGTGACCTTGTTAAGCTTTCGGTAGTCTACGCAAAATCTCCAGGACCCATTTTTCTTTTTAACCAAAACTACTGGAGACGACCAAGGACTTTCGGACGGTTGTACAATTCCCAACTTTATCATTTTATCGACTTCACTTTGTATAGCTCGTCTTTCGACAGGAGACACCCGGTATGGTCGTTGTTTAATAGGACGGCTGTCTGAGGTGTCGATTTTATGTTTCACATTGGAGGTTGTACTGAATGATTTTCTCTCAAAATCAAAAACCTCCGAGTACTTTTCTAGACATTCTGCAATCATTGACTTTTGTTCTTTATCTAATCTCTCGTCTACCAGAGATAAGATTTGTTGGCGTCTATCCTCACTCTTAATGTTTGATTGAGTTTCCTCGTCTTCAGCTGTGTCAACACTGTAGATTCCGCTACTTCCAATTTTCCTCAAGTATCCTACAAGCATACCAGCTGGGATTATTTGATTCTGAGAAGTCCCATTAGTAACCCATATCTCCCCTCTGCCGTGATGGAAGTTAATTATGGATGATGGTATGACCAATTCTTTTTTTAAGATGAGATCTTTGCTTCCTTATATCATTAGATCTTTTCCGCCTCGAATCTCTTCGTTAATAACCGTGATTTTCTTAATTGAGCGAGCTGGAATAAAACAGTCTTCTAACGCATGTGTAGGCAGATATTCTTCAAGGCCGTCGTTCACACTTTCCTTCAAATGTATTTCACCTCTTCCACAATCAATCACTGCACTTGTGGCTCGAAAGAAATCAAGACCAAGGATTATGTGATGGCTACATTCAGAGAAGACAACAAAAGTAAAATAAATCTCAAGTTCTTCAATCGACACTTTTAAGTTGCAGCGCCCCAGAGTTTCGATATGCTTCCTATTGGCGACTCTCAGTACAGGCCCTTTTTCTGCAAAGAACGGAATTTTCAAATATCGGCGAAAACTTTCCGAGATTACGGAATAATCGGCTCCAGAATCGACTAAGGCCTCAACATTCTGTCCATTTATGGTGATAACAACGTAGTTCCGTTTCATGTTCGCAGTTATAATAGGTGGAGGATTTCTACTTTCGTCAGCGGCCTTACCTCCAGTCTCGGTCGCTCTCCTTAGTTTCCCTGGCTTAGGCGGCGAGGAGATTGACTGGATCGACGAGAGGGCGACGGCGTTGCGTTTCGTCTTGAGGGGGATCTTCCACGGCCAGGATAGGGCGACGGGTTTCGAAAGCGGCGATCTACAAACTCAACTTCTTCGGCATTTTGATTGAACCAGGTGTTGTAATTATTGGAGTAGGCCGGCCTTCTTACCCTGGCTTCCTCGAAAACACGCCTTCTGTCTCGGCAATATCGGGCTACATGTCCCGGGCGACCGCAATTGAAACATATTGGAACGTTTTCGTGTGTCCTCCATTCATCAGTTCTTCTCTGTGGTGGTGTCTGGTTGGGTGCCGGTGTTCTTTGGTTCAGGAACTGCTGTCGTGGCGTCTGTTTGAATATTTGGGGTCGGTTAGAGTACTGTTGTCGTGGCATTGGCCTTTGAACGGGCTGCGAAATTGCAGACAGGTTCCTTTCTACTTCCTCTCGGATAATTAGATCCAGGGAAGATGGTTTGAGAGTGGCTGGCTCGGGATTCAATGCATGGTGGATTTCTTCTCGGACGATACGTCTAATGAGGTCTTCCATAGATTCCGATTCTGCTGGTTGATGGCGGCAGCATTCGGCAGTCTGTCAAAAATTATCCGCGTATTCACACGCTTCTTTTGAGATAGTTCGATTTTTCGACACCACCTTATAAACTCCTCGGTGGTGGCAATTTCAAAGGTTACGATTGCCCTGTAAATTTCCTCAGAGACCCCCTTGACTAAATGAGCAACTTTTTCATTTTCATTCATGTTGGGATTAATTTGTCGACATAAATAGAGGACGTCTTGAATATACGCCTCACTAGACTCTCCCTTTCCTTGGGCCCTGGCTTTTAGTTTTTCTAAAAGTTGATCTTTTTCGCTTGCGTAATGCCCAAAGACCTGAGACAACATTGTCTCAAAAAGTTCCCATGAGGTTATTTGTTCCTCTACATTCTCGAACCAGACTTTGGCCGTTCCTGAGAGGAAGAAGAAAACATTCGCCAGGCACATGGAACTGTCCCAGCAGTTGTAGCGAGCTACACGATGGTACTCTTTCAACCATTTCTCCGGGCTTTGGCCCGGTTCCCCCGAAAATATAGAAGGGTTTCTAATATGTTTGAAGTGGTACTCACCCTGTGGGGTCTCTCTTTCTTCGTGTTGCATCTTAGAATATTCCAACGGGTTTAATCCTTGGATTCTACGACTTCTTCTTATAGCTTGGGCAGCGAAGGGATGATCCAGCTTGTCTCCACCAGATGTCACAGTAATGAAGGTGACGAGTCGTTTGGGTAGAATAAAATAATAATTTATTAGATGACTTTAAATAGTTAATAAGTTTGAAGGATAAAAAGAAATAGAGGTAAACTAAGTTAAATGGATAAAAATAATGGTAAATTAAGGAAGTAATGTCAGAGACCCAAACGGCTGGCGATCGGCTCCACCCCTCAAGATGGCGACTATTATTTACAAACTTCCCGCCTAGCGCGCCCGCCATCTATCGGAGCTTAGGTACATAACACTTGCCAAGCTGATAGCGCGCGCCACCTATCGGGGCTTAGGTACATAACATTCGCCAAGCTGCCGATGTATTATTTACAGTTACAAGCTATGTGCATTTTTGGTTATGACAATATAGATATGAATGCCGGCCAGGCAACCTATATCTTTTCGATTATATATCTGGTATATAAAATAAAATTAAACCTGAAGTTTCATAGTTAGACCATGTATTTTGAAACACGTCTCTTCCATTCATCGTATAGATGTTGAAGATCTGCTGCCTTCTAAATTGATGGTCATTCCTCGAAGACTAGGATCTATGGAGCCTGGAATATACATTACCTGACTAACAAGGTATGTATGCTCTTACCTTGCGTGTGAAGAAATGTTGAATATTCCTGTTGTCAGCAAATACATAAGAAAAATGATATTCTGTAAAAAATCTAATTGTTTAGGACAGAAAGAAATCAAAATTTTTATCACCCTTAGCAGTTAAATAGACGCGTCTCAAGAAACAATTAAGGGTTTATAAGAATTATAGACAATTAAAAATATATATAATTATAGCTAGCAAGATTAGACACATAGAAAGTGAGAGAGATAAAGTATAACAAATTGAATCCACTTTCAGTGTAAAGAGAGGAAAGAATCCAAGACAAAAAGGACGTAAAGAAGAAAAGAAAGAAAGGGGGGGGGTATGATGAAGACGGCGGTGGCGAGTCCTGTAATCCCATTACAGAGATGTAATTACAAGTATTTAGCTAAGAGCAACTAATGTTTGAGCTAACAATATTGGGAGGGGGGGAGCTCCTTTTTTTATCTTCTCTCAATTGAACTTCAAATATTTGCTCAGTGAAAGTCTGCCTGGATCTGACCCCGCTTGATTAAAATTCCTGCTGGGGAGATTTGTGCTGACGCATCTTAAATAACAAAAGTCACAAATGTCGGGAATCCTCGCACTCGGCGGGAAACTCGACACCGGCATATTAGGCCCACCTGAGTGATGGAGTCAGAGCTGTCTACCTGCTTGCTGCTCGACACACATTATTGGACTTTGGATAAATTTGTATCTCTTTTATATATTTCAATATTTGTACGTTCGTTTAGACAAACGTTTATCTGGAAAATGTATCAATACGAACATACTGTTCTTCTAAATAAGACTTTCCGTAAAGATTTATTTTATTTGAAGGCTATTAGAAGATTAAGAGATTTAGCACACACATACACCGAAGTACTACAAAAGTCTCCTCTAGATGTATATACAATCAAAGTCAAAGTTAAAAATAAGCATAAATAGTAAAAATATAATATATAAATTTTAAACAATATTGCTATATACACCTTTTTTTCATTAAAGATATATACATTTAATATAACGATTGGATCATTTATAGGTATTTTAGAGTTTTATATTTGTAATAAATTTCTATTGTTCAATGTGAATGGTAAGTTATACTTCATAAAATTATTTAGCTTGATTGGTCATTTCATTCTTTCCAATTTTATAGTCTTTCCAAATATTATAATATTTGAGACACTCGAATATTATAGTTTCTACTGTTTCTGCTCACAAACCACATTCACATTGATCAATTCCATTTTTCTTATTTTATATATAGGTAGCTATTGAAGAAACCGTGTCCAGAATATATCTGTGTAGTGTTGTATCTATGATTGATTTCTCTCTTCCTTCTCTCTTCGATTGTTTTAAAAAAGGATCTAGAGTCTGTGATCCGTTTCTAGATTTAATCCACAGTTCGTTCCATTCTGTAATTGTTTCAAATCTAAGTTCCTTATAGATATGTGACTCATTTATTATAAATATGCTCTCTTTGAACTTCCATATTTGTAGAAAGTATAACTTCATCTGAGTCTATACTTAGGTTTATACTTAGGTCGTGGATGCATACACAACCTTTATCTATGGTTATCTCATACAGCTTGTCTCTACCGTTCACACTCATGGACAAAACTTAGAGAAGTTGTAATTTTAGCATGGATATCGGGATTCAGATAATAACTCCGAAAGATATTTGATACACAAAGATCTTTATAGAAGACACACGAGAATATCAAGTGTGAACTAAATTACCTCTGTCTCTTTAAAATAAATACAGACGACCAGCGACATGAGACTTTCCACTTCCTCAAGTTTTGTCCATTCGTGTTTATCATAGACGGCTAATCCACGTAATACATAGAATCAACCGTTATTCTATATTCAGTTACCGCTTAGCTCTACAGTTTATACGTTAGGGAAATGACATAAATTAGCGTTTATCTACGGTAGATGGTACGTACTGTCATAGCTATTAAGGCGACGTAGTTGGTGTCTACAGCAATTTCAACTGAATCCATGAGTTCACTAAGGCAACTGTGACATCCAATAGCCTGAAAGCACCGCCGTAACTATAAACAGGACGAGTTGAGAATGTTCTGGGCTAAACAACTGAGCAGCGTGTCCTCCTGTATACTGGAGAACATTTCTGTAGAGTCAGGTGTATTGTGGCTTTGACGGAACCAATAGCCCTCCGTGGACACAGGGGATGGAGAGAGAGGTACGTACCGTTTATAAACTGATTGCTATACAGGCGAGATGATGACTCCACAAGCTATGTAGACAACTATACAAGGACAATATATTTTCCTGAAAATACTCCTCTAATATTGCGAATATAACACAAATACTCCTCTAATATAACGAAACAGTTACAATATTGTTTAAAATCAATATAAAATATCCAGGGCAAAGTTTCTTGTACAATTTTATTTCTCTAACATTCCCTTTAACAGCAGAAACTAGGAGTATAGCTTCTTCAACCTTGGTCTGACGTTCGTTATATATATTTAAAAACTTATCCTAATTGTCATTTGTAAAAAACTGTAAACCAACGAATTTTAAAGTAATACAATCATATATAAGATTTAGAATATATGTAAATAAATATATTTTAGCATATATATAATAAAAAGGTTTATAATTATTAAAGAAAGTTTTAGAATAATTTTATGTCGAATTGAAGGTGTAATTTCAATATAGCAATTGGTAAAATTGGTATGGTAGTCAAACAAGAAGGTCGAAATTGTTTGTTTTTGTAAAGACCCGGCCCGGTACCAATCTCTTTCCATCCTGGTTGAACCATTATGGTTTCCATTAATACAAAATATAAACAAATTTGACTCCAATTTACACTAGCAATTTTATTA
Organism: Cordylochernes scorpioides; assembly: GCA_030710605.1. NCBI lineage: Eukaryota > Metazoa > Arthropoda > Arachnida > Pseudoscorpiones > Chernetidae > Cordylochernes > Cordylochernes scorpioides. The sequence goes on from CP092866.1 coordinate 70,365,886, forward strand.
GGTGTTATATTAACACACAAAAATCCTAAAATATTTGTAAAAATACATAAAAATTATAAGAAATGCATCCTCGTTCGCTTTAAATCTATCACAAAAATACATTTAAAAAATTAAATTTTCTTTCTTTTTACTTTTAAAAGTTTGATAAAAGGTTATCATGGTTCTGTCTTTTTTCTTTTACTTATCCTAATAACTTCAATTCTTTCTTTTTTCCCTATGTTCTGCTACTATGACGCGTAACTGCCGAAACTACAGCGTGAACTTGTTATATCCCTATGTTGTTACATAAAATACAAAACCTTTTTGATGCCTTAAATAATATTTATCTAATTTATTTTTAACTATCAATAATCCTTCCCTTTTACCAATTTCATATATTATAGATATAACTATACTATATATTTATATATTGAACACCTTCGGCGTGTATAGTTACCTAGAAGTTATACTCCTAGTTGCACCGGTTAAAGAGCATGTTAGCTCGGAATCTAGAGAAATAAATTTGTACAAGAAACTTAGACCTGGAATATTTATGTTGTAGGAATCAACTTTCAATTACCATAATTATATTGTAAGATTATAAACTCAAAATTCTATAGAACATGTTTATTTGGCTAGCTTTCGAACGACATCGTTCTTCAACGGGCGTAAATAGAAGTATTATAGATTTTATTGAATTAGTTACAATAATATGGACCATTTATATGAGAAAAGGAAAGAATTACATTACCAACATTTTCAGTTTTACCTTTCTGACTTCGAAAGTCGAGACTAGACCTGAGGACAGAACAAATGCTCCACAGTAGTGGAAGAAAACATAGATGGCATCTACCAGGATTAGAATCGCAAGAGAACTCCTCTGAGATCGGCTCTATCATGGGGTTGTTCAGATTTCCGCAACCAGCCCAACTATCAACAATGAAGCCTACCTTATATACGACTTATCGCGATGGTATAGCTTTTTCTCCTGCTCGTTGGCTCCTCCTGCTGGTAGCTCTACATTCAACCGCCCCAACGTAATCAAGTGGAATTTGCCATTTAGCCGTCGACGGAAGAATGGGCGAACTCTTCATCAGAGGTAGTTGTAAATATCTTTCTAAGAAGCTAAAGTACACCAATATATGAAACCATGTATAATATAAAAATACGCCCATGGACAGAAGCATGTATATCGGAATTCAGACAATAACTCTGAAAGATATTTGATACACAGTGACCTTTATTAAAGAAACACGAAATAACCATGTGTGCAAAAAAAAATCCTCTTAAAAAAGAACAACAACAAAAATCAGACGACCGGCGACATAAAGGCTACACTTTCTTAATGTTTGTCCATTAGTGTATATATTTACTGCTACTCAGTTTTAAATAGATGCTAACCAGTATAGTATTTTGGTTTATTCATACTCGGATTTTTCCGTAGCATGTGAGACTGAAGGCTGACAACGCTCGAGTCCCAACATATCCCGTTGTTACTGGTCCAGCCGCTACGTTGGGCCTCTCAGACATTAGAAATTATCCTCGTGACCTGCAGGACTGGGTTATTGGGCGAGGTCTGGGTGCTGACGCTCTGTCCATCCTTGTATCGGCTAGCTCTCGCATATGTAAATATTGTTGAGCCTCGAAGTGACATGTTGGTCTGGAGGAGGATTCTTTGTCAATAGGGGAGTCAGCAAGACGGAATCTGGTATTGGTATAAGTGTGTATCTAATTAAGTTTTATTATCTTCTATAATTATTTGTTGTTAATAATCTATTCATTAAGCATTGGCTGAGAGAATTAAATTATTCCCAATCTTAAAGCTATACACGTGAGCCTAGGTGAGCTATGTTACGTACATAACAAACACAGCTAGGAAGCTATACACCACCATATTCAGGATACCTATACCAAAACACAACCACAAGTCTCAATACCAGCTTTATATGCATGGCGCCAATACAAAGACGGGGTATAGATATGTATTAATGAGGTAGGAACACTGCGGGGGATTGAATTTTAAATTGAGTTGATCTAAAAAATCGAGGAGGACAATTGAAAGCTTTTCCCCGGTGGAAAAACACACATCGCCCGGAGGTGGACCTATAGATTTTCTCCACATATTTCAAACTTTATTTTGCTTTGATCATCCCTAAATATTTTCTCACCTTTTTACCTCCCCTAATTCTATCAGCGTAATCATATAGCTTTTCTATAGCTTGCTTTTTTCCGACAAATACTTAATTGTATTATGTAACTTTCGTATTTATATCTAAACATTTTATTTTATTTTAAGAATTTCTATATAAAATGGGATATTTTTTTAGTTATAAATCATAGAAATATTTTAGGCTCTTATGTATCGACCAAGACTGAAACATCTCATTCTTTAATGTCATTTCTCATTAAATAAAATAAATACTATAAAATATCACCGTTTTTGAATAAATTATACACATATATCGAAGGTAAGAAAGTACGTTATTGATATATGCTCAGCAATGTTAAACAAATCATCAAATGTACACTAATTAACAAAAAATAAGAAAGTTGTACCTTTCAACATGTATATGGGGTTTATGCATTACCTCTCAAATATATTTAATACACAGTCATCTTTAATGAAGACACACGAGATAACAAGTGTAAACAAAAATGCCTCTAGCCCCTTAAAAAAAGACAACCGGCGATATCAAAGAATTTCCACTTACTCATGTTTTTCCTATGAGTGTAATTCAGGTGTGTATCGTTTGTCAAAAATCGACTGAGAAAAATATGCGTCATCCATTTGAAACACCAATTTCAGTAAATCCGGACAGTTCAGCAGGCTCTCAACTTGTTATAGCTTGTTATGGGCGTTTGAAAAAAGACCGAGACGTGTGGCGCCTTTTTTCTGTTTATTTTAAATGTAAAAAGACCTATTTATGTTTTCTCAATTAATTTTATTGTTTAAGAAACAGCTATAATTTTTAAGTCATCTTAAGCGATGTATTGTTTTATTCAGCAAACAACTTCAATAACTTCACTATACCTGGCACATTAATAAATACAATTTAGAGGCACTTTAGCAAACTTTCAGAAATAATTTAGGAGTTATGGGAAAAGACACATACACGAGGCTTGCTTCGTCGTTTAAAGAAACGTCCTAAATCTGCCTAGAAATAGTTCTTAGAATCTATTTGTGGTATAAAAGAGATAAAATGTGCCAGGAACATATGGAAATGGGGTTATCCGCACTGAGAGAGAGAGGGAAAGAACAACGAGGAGTAGTTCCACACAAACTCCATAGAAAACTGCAAGATGGAGGGAAGAAAGTGCTAAGGTGGCTAAGGTCCATCGACAATTTACTGTTGCCATTTGAAGCTGTTCCCATGCCAGGCACGCGCCCCGTCTCATTTCGCATGGGTCCCCGGTCAAATTCGAACAATAAAATTAGAATTAGTGCCGAGGAAAAAGACAAACTGGATCGATTGGAGCCCCGTTGTAATAGAATTATCACAGAATGTTTAGCTCGCTCGCCTTTAAACCTTGCCCCAACTCACAGTAGCCAGCCAATCGTATACCTAGAAAGTGTTGCCTTTTGTCGGCCGAGTTCCCCCCGGAGTCGGCCGTAAACTGGATATCTTTTGTTGCCCTGCCTGCATTGATCTTGTTACAAACTGGACCGATGACACAGCCTCGCGTCAAATTGTCCCCAGCCTATTCTCAGCAAAACTGGCAATCTCTCGGACTGTTCGGTAACATTGTTCATCATTAATCTTTGTCGGAAAAATCTTGTGTGTGGCTAGGCAGGAATAATCTTGATACTTAGAACTAGAAGTGATCTTACAATCATTTGTATAAGATTTGAACTTTAAATAACTCTCCGTTGGAAGTAGTGAGATTAAACCATTGTTTAGTTAGGGGCATTGAGAGAGAAGATGCGAAACACTAATGTACAAATATAAATTCCATATTAACATTTATTATGGAATTTGAACCTAAGTTAGAACGACCCTGTTATAGACACTATATTATTTAATAGTTAAAATGTTATAAAGAAGCAAGAATGAGATTTTACTGTGTATTATATCATTAAAATGGGAAATAGCAATGAATTAATCCTCTCAGCGGGGTTCGAAGTTATGTTTGTTGAATATGTTACAGATCATTTACATAATACACCATTGAATAGTGTCAATTTTCTCATTATAATGTGAATTATAATGAAATTTTCGGTTAATATATTATACTATTTTCAAAAGGTATCTAAGCTATAAGTAGTTTTGTATAATCAAATAAAGGATCAAACATCTAATTGTTATATTAAGAAAAATACATCAACTAATATTTTATTTAATTCTTGACGTTTCAGTCACTCGCATTCACCCCCATATCATAAAGATAGAGGCTGCCTGGCCGGCATCCATAGTTCTTTAAATTAAAGACACTTCGGCCAGTAAATCTTTTTTATTGTCTAGATGTTTCGACAAAAATATTTTGTCCTTGTCAGGAGCGAACAAAAAATAAAACATCTGGCAAAGCGTTAAAAATTATTCTAAGGCTTTGAATTATAAAAATGTATAAAATACTAAACTTCAAATGTGCTTTTATTAATATCTATCATGAAATAAGATCAATTAATTTGCAAATATTTTAAATAAAGAGCAATAAATAGCACTGTGAAATATTGTATTGTAAGATATAGTAGAAAATTTCTTAAGACTGTTTAAGAGAGGTTAATTATAATAATATTTGACAATTAATATTATTATCGATTTATTTATATTCCAACAATGACCGATATATATATATAGCTCTAGTAGATTCTAGGTTCCACTCTGTGAATACACAAACAAAGAAATGTATATATGTGCGCGAGTTGAAATTAAAGTCTGTTTTTCTCAACAAATGTATGCAAGGAAATAGTTGGTGCGAGAATTTCTCCAAAATGACTTTGTTCCCTCCTTCACACCGAGGGAGAAAAAAGGACACATGCTGTTTGGAGATTTTGGGGCTTGGGAGGTGCCATGATGGATTGGTGGAACGCTGGGCTGAGATTTAACTTGCGCTTGTTAAATATTTGCAGGCCCGCGCAGACTTTATTCTGGCCCCACTTTCTTTCCATACTTCCTATGTAGACACAACTTTATATACCTATACGTATATATATAATTCATGTGTACATTATATAAGAAAGGCTTAACGGTGTGCGGGATGTATATAAGAGGACAATAAATTGAGAAATTTGTATGTAGACCGCTATAGAGTACATTTTCACCACCAATAAACCTCTATAACTATCTCTTTATAAATATATACTCTAATCATATTTCAGACATAGATATAATTTTTTGTGTTTCTCCTTCAGAATGTTTTATTTATTTATTTATTTATTTATTGAGGTTTTACATTTGGTGTGAGTAAATAAATATATTTATATTTTATGATGAAATTTTTAGGGAATAAGCGATATAAATATCCTTACAAGGCCAGCAATATATCTACAATACAAAGATATAAGTATGTAAATAGAATGTATATATTTACATATTTACACTAGCACCCCGCACAGATGTCTTCGGAATGAAGAGATTCCAAGTTTTGACCTGTTCAATGATAAAAGAAATACATGCTAGTTCTATTGCAATTATATATATTGCTTGTTTTATGGTTTTCTCTTTTCAGTAATAGGTTTAAATACGGTATACGTAAAGTATCACGGAATTCATAGGATTATATAAAACGTTATGTCTGGACTGATAATTGTCGTATTGAGGCTGTCGAAACTCAGGCCGTGACCACTTATTTATGTTTTAGTCATATTTTAATTTGTGTTTCCCATCTTAATTTTGTGTTCCAAATAGTATATATCTGTCGTGGTAAGGTTATCCTGTCTACTGATTGTTGTTGTATGTAGTCATGGGGCCACAGTGGTTTCAGGCGTCAATGGGCAACACAAAGTACGAGGCAGGTTGGATGTTACCTAGAAAAGTGACCAGCGCTGAAGACACGGACAAGGTCCAGGAGGATGTGATCTAAATGAGAGGCAAAGATGAACTGTTTGTTATCCGACTGTTTGTCGGTCTGTAATCGGATACCCTTTGTCCTGTCTTGACGCCGGCGGACTCTCAATCAAATTTTATTATTCTGTTTTGTATTGTATGATGGCAAATTGACGAGTGGAATTGCACCAATTAGGGCTGTTACACTATAATTATGTTACATATGAAAATCTAGTATATATTGAAATACATATTGCTACACACATACACGGCTTACGTCATTCTACGTCGTAACCTTGTAGTTTCGTATTCGTTTGACACCTTCAGAAACTTACAATCTACAAAACTGAGACAAAGAGTAATAGAGAAAAGTTTTATTTATATTTGTGTGCGCATGTGACCAAAGAGTCACTTCTCCCGTTTTAAAATTCATCAAAAGGCGCTAATAAATATTGTTCTCCACACCAGCTTTGAGATATTCAGACAAAATATAATATCTTTAACATGTCGCCCCTGTAATGGCGAGAGCCATAGCCTGAGACCATATTACCAAAAAGATGTTTTAACTTGTGAAGTAGAAAGGGTCGATTTTCAGGCTAGAATACAACATGAAGTTGTGGGAGGATGATATCCTTGTACCTAGCGAGACATCTTTCCCTTTAATTTCAATAAAAATGGTGAGTGTAACCATATTTTTGGTAAATTTAACCGTCATAATCTCTCTTGTAGGATGTTATGAAATCGAAGCCGTCTCTGTATTGATAAGAACCAAAGCCCGAAACTATGGTATATATTTTTTCTGAATTTTCCAAAACTGGTGTAGTGACCCATTCTTCATTACCCCTAGTGAGGTTTTTTACTAAGGTAATGAACATAATGCATCGTTCTGATGTATGATTTAAGGGAAAAATACTTCTCTAGTTATATATATTCTATATACAGTTACGAGCGTCATTCTTCATCTCTTAATCAGTCATCTCTGTCACCGTTTGCTTTTTTTTTTTGGAATGGCGCCCTCCTATTGGTTGGCTACGATCACGACACCTTTGCCCCCCCCCCCCCCCCCCCCACTCGCTTTTTCGTTTTTGTAACCATTGTGTTGGAGCGGGTCGCTCCTTAAATAAATGCATATATTAGTTAATAACCAAATGGAATCCTCTCTTTCTTTTTCCAAGTAAGAGACGCCTACGGAAGCCAACAGTACATAGACAGATAAAGCACATAGGCTATAGTTATTAACTAACATATGCATTTATATAAGGCGCCAATTTATAATTGTAACAAATAGTATTTGAATCAAAATATTCAATCGGGTAAAACACGGGCGTTGCCCGGGTCATTCGGCTAGTATTTAAATAAATGGAAGACGATATTTTTATCCGCCTGAAACACGAGGTTAACTTAACCAATTCAGATACAGTTTTCACTACAACTGTCAACTCTAACTATTTCTGAGAAGGTTTAGGTTCACTAAAATCAATACTTTCGACATTGAGAGTATTTTAAAATAATACATTTCCAAATGAAACTGGTGTCACATCGAGATATTTTACAAATAACTACAACGAGTTACGAGAAGCGAGTTACCCATTGATATATATTCTCTCTTAGTTTTCCATTAATTTATATTTAATTGCTCATATATTAATATTTACTTTTTTTCTATTATAATATTTTATTAAAGTCTCAATAAATAGTTTGCAAATACTAGAAGGATTACCCCGTTGCAGATGCATCGGGAAAATTTGAGAGTAATTACTATGTGTGCAAATTTATTTCTTATTTATCTGAATGAAAACCTTTTTATGCGAATATTTTCAAATCCACGCTAGTTCGCATTTCACCAATAGATGGCAGTGGGTCATCAGAAACATTCAGCTGCAGAATCAGGAGATGCTCTCTTTCATTAATTCAACACTCTGATACACTCTGTCTTCATTTAAACTTTTTAAATCATTTGAAACCTGTCAAAGCTGTGGATTTTAACTTACAAAGTGGCTAGGCATGAGAGCTAATATGGCAATAGGATATTATGTTTCAAGAAAATAAGACCTAATTCAAATAATTTAATAGTGTGTAACGTTGGCAACAGCATTGTTACCATCATCAGACAAAAGAATAAATGAGAAAAATATCACAGTAAGTTCTTAAATAGTACTGTCATTAAGTGTGTAAACAAGATAACAGATAAGGTAGTTTACACACTTGATAACAGTTCTATTTAAGAACATGCTGTGATATTCTAACTCATTTATTTTTTGTCTGATTATGGTAACAATGCCGCTACCGAAACGTCACACACTATTAAATTATTTGGATTAGGTCTTATTTTCTTGTATCTATAATCTATAATCCGAATTGTGCTCTATCGATATTATGTTTCATTATCTATTAGAAATCATTAAGTTTTTTCAATGTTTATCGATATCGGGATCAATATTTAAAGAAAGTGATAATTCCGTACATCAGTCAGAACTTAGCATTCTGGCAAGAACAAACCAGCCACCATTACGCCCAAATATTAGTAAACACATTGACACTGTAAAAATATCATTTTTCTGACGGATATTGTCAACGAAACCGTCATTTCTTAGCAGTGAAGACTTTTGGTTTTACTTCAAGTGTCTGGAGTTCTGAAAGAAGTGTAATTCCAAGAAAACCAATCAAATTATCTACAGAATTAGCTATGAAACCCAAATGCTATTGTTGTAAAAGGGTTGCAGTGTAGCCAAGAGGACATTCGATACTGCTCGCTAACGAGGTGTTATTGAAATAAAACAATATGTTATTTAGTAGCTGTCATTCTTTAAAAAGGTAATGTTTTTTATTCTCCATTCTTTATGTGCTTAAACAGAAATTTTATAAATACGTTCATATTAATTTTCGGAACACCATAACATGATTAAACATGTTATGTACATTTAATATAAACAGTCCCAACCAACCACCATAGTCTATGTTATATGCCCATGAATTAGAATCTCGCGAGACTAACATTTGCGTTCTTAAACAACCTGATCAAATACTGAGAGTTCACCACTAACCTTGCAACAGCCCAACTTCAGTTTTATTATTTCAAAAAGTAGTTTCCAAAGTATGAGCAGACAGTTAGCAGCAGTATGAGAGGTATAGGATCTCAGCAGAGAGCGGGGAGGAGTAAAAAGACGGCACAAAATTAGAGTCTGTGTCAATACGCGGGTGAAAATCGTCGAATCCAATTACAGCGTTGTTTGCCTGCCAATAATTACCGGAGTACCTTTTGGAGTCCTCCTAATTAAATTTTCTTCATAACTATTTGAAATTTTAATTAATTCCCGAGATTTATATCCTCCCAGGACAAACTAACCCGACCAATCTCTGGAGGGCCTACACTCGGCTTAGAACTTAGTTGTACCAGCCAGCCTTCCGAGCCGAGGGACGGAAGATCAAAGAACCAGGAAGGAACGACGAAGTAAAAGTTAGATAGTGTTGAGATGAAAGATAAACTTGACAATGACGACATGAGCTGCTGCCGGAGGTGTTTTTAAGCTGTTCGACCATAATGGCCGCGTTAATTAAAGTAATTTGGATTAAAATGGAGCTAGATTTAAGAGGATTACGGATATCACCGGGGTTGACGAGGAGGTTGACGAGATTTCTTATAACTGGGTGCATTTTGATGCTGCGAGGAATCTGGAGGGGGACGAGTTAAGTCACTCTCTCACTTTATTATCAATTTCGGAACAGAAAACATTGTGATTTCATTCGTATATCAGATGAACTTCGATAATCACTGAAGGTAATAATTGCGATGGCTCATTAGTAGAACTCATCGATGATATGTTTTCTCCCAATCACGTTTATCTTCCTTTTCGATCGATTTCAAATTAGTTCCATATAAAATCAAATTTCAACTTTTTTGAATGCTTGCGCCATTTATTGGAATATATATTTCCATAAGCAAAAATGTACATAGCGTGGAACTGTAAATAATGCATCGACAGCTTGGCGAATGTTATGTACCTAAGCTCCGATAGGTGGTGGGTGCGCTAGGCGGGAAGTTTGCAAACATTAGCCGCCATCTTGGTAGGTGTAGCCGATCGCCAGCCGTTTGGGTCTTTGACATTACTTCCTTAATTCATAATTATTTTTATCCATTTAACTTAGTTTATCTCTATTTCCTTTATCCATCAAACTATTTAACTATTTAAAGTGATCTAATAAATTGATATTTTATTCTACCTAAACATCCCTTTCATTACTGTGACAATATCAACTCTTCCTCCTTCAGTGCCTTCCTCTACTGTGGGTGGACCACATGGATTCCCAAATGACGCACAATTCAAAATGTTCCAAATAATCGAATTCTCATCGCGATTGAGCAAGTTGAAAATGCTGGAATGATCAAATTTATATAAATCATTTTTATATGATTTAAATAAAAATGAGGATGTAGTAGGACTGATGTTATCATATACGTAAATAGATAAAGAACTATGTTACAACTATATATTGAGTTAATCAGTTTCCCATTTATGTACATTAGGTAGAGTTAAGCATGTGGAGAATACACTTTGCTCAGCGAGCGCGGCTAAAGCTTCACTACACATACGGGCAGTAGTGTGGCGGCCTCACTACGTCTCGGCAAGCGCGAGCTGGGAGAACACCTCACTACGCATGCGCGGGCGGCATCCGGGACTCTTAGCACGCGCGTCGTTCGAACAACAGGGCTTGCTTCCAGCGGCCGTTACTTCTTTCCTCTCTATATATTTCAGGGCTTTAAATAAATAAATTTATTTTATAAAAATAATTATAATTTTATCAGCGGTCTTTCCACAAGCCACACCAACACGCACGTAACCATTCCACAAATATATAGTAATGTGAAACCTAGAGCCTCAGCCATACTTCATATTTAACTTCATTAAGGTAAACCTTCAATCAGGCTCTTGGAACACTGGCTGTCGTTCTAGACCCGTTTGTAGAACTGGCTATAATGTCTGATATAGTAGAGTTCTAAAAGCCTTTGTTCATAGTTTTCTAAATTACCCTAACCAAGATTTCGTACTTCATTGTGGAATGTATAAGTGTAATTATTCAAGTATACAGTAGCGAAGTTCTTAAAAAGAATTATGATGCATTGAATTTTTTTTTTTTATTTAACAGTTGGGAGAGACACGCCATATCCACAATTTAGATAATTGCGTGTATATTTTAAATTATATACAATTAATACAATTGAACATTGGAAATCATTGAAATTAAACGTTCAATGTCAAATTTTACATATAGCAATTATAAGTAGTAGCTTGAAATATGTACAGTCAACGCTTTCGCCTCAAAATATACATCCTGCAGAATCCATTAAACTTGATGTATTGGTCTTTATTGCAAGCAGCTTGTTTTGTATTAGTCAGGTGAAGTTGGTTTTCTTCCCTTAGATCAGAAGTTAATGGACAGTCTATCAGAAGATGTTCAGGGGTTTGTTGTTCGTTTCCACAAGTGCATGCAGGTGAACCAATTTTACCAATTCTAAACAAATATGTGTTGAAGTCACCATGTCCAGTAAAAAATTGAACGTTATAGAAGTTGGGTTGAACATAGTTAGGAATTCTTGAAGTATCAAAGAATCCTTTGAAATTATCATTGGCACCTCCATAGTATTCCTCAAATTTCTGGTTTATAAAATTAGATATAATATTTCTTTTAGTTGGATCTGATATTTTGTATCCAATATCCAATTGAATTGGTGAAGCCGCTGGGAGGAATCCCCACTGATGAACTAAGTCCTCCCAGTATTTTTCATCGCTGTAAGGACAGTAGAGGTTTATTTTGTTTTAAAAGACATTCGTTCTTTAGGGTGGTCCGTAAGTCCCAATACAAATTTAGAAATATTTAACTAATAAATTATTTATAATATTTGTCTAATTAACATATGTGTGTGTTCAGGTTACAACCAAGTTTAATTCAGAAAATGTCATCCCTCGATATTAAAGAAAGAATTAAATTTATCAAACTCTATTATCAACATGGTAATTTCACAACTCTACGACGTCAATGGTCAAAACATGCTGAATCTTCTGAACCTTCTAAATCAACCGTAATAAGAATAATTAAAATTTTGATACTACCGGTATTGTGACAGATTCCCTAGATCAGGAAAACCACACTCTGCTACATGAACTTGGTTATAAGCCCTATATTCCTAAATTAATTCATGCACTTCATGAAAATAATTGGGATAGAAGGATGGAATTTTGTGAAAAATGCTTGAAATGATCCAAAAATATGAAAATTTTCCTTATCGAAAAGTATATGGACTGATGAGGATATTTTTAAATTGAATGGCCAAATCAATCGACATAATTATGTTTATTGGACTTCATAAAATCCAAAGGTAGAAATTAAGAAGGAAGTTAAATTCCCTGGCTTAACTGTTTGGGGTGGAATTTGTTCAGAAGGAAATATTCGGACCTTACATTTTCTATGAAATGGTAAATGGTGAGAATTATTTGAAAATATTGAAGAAATTTATGTGGCCAAAATGGGTTGGAAAAAAGGATGTTGCACCTGCCCATTACTCAAACATTGTTAGAACATTTCCAATGAAAAGTCCCTCACAAATGGATGGGGCGCCGTGGACCCATTGATTGTCCTGCGGGTACACCTGATCTTACTTCGGCAGATTTTTTTTTTTTGAGGGGGGGGAGTATTTAAAATATAAAGTGTATCATCGAAAACCCAAGACTTTAGAGCAAATGAAAATTGCACTAGAAGAATTTAATCTTCTTGATACGGATTTATGTGTCCCTTAGATTGTGTTTGGAAGCAAACGGAGGACATTTTGAATAACTATTTAATTATAAATATATTTGAAAAAACCTTTAATCTATTACCTAAAATAAAATTGTTATAGTTTTTGTTTTAATGTCCATCTATACAGAGAGCCAAAACAACAACTGACTCACCCGTGCAGCCGAGGTCACGCTCCGCTGCGTCACGTGGGGAAACATAGGTAGATGTTTTCTTACATCTTCTCAGCACATCCCCCTTTTTAAGACTTGAAATATATATATACATTACAAACTTTAAATGCATAATATAATTAATAATGAAGGCGATCCACAGGTTTAACAATTCGTCCACTCCGGGTTCTTATCTGGCCGTCTTCTGAGTCGTTAGAGGGATGATCCACAACTGGGGTCTTTTCATTTTCAACCAGTTCCTCCCCCGAAAAGGTCGTGTTCGATGGGTCGGGTGGATATTGCACTGCATATCCTTTTCGTAGATGGAACCTGTTTCGACGTAAAGTCCCAACTGGAGTATCAACCATATACGACCTTGGTGTCGATGCTTTCCTCTTTACAATCCCCCAGGTTCGCATATCTGTAATCCAAACAGTGTCACCTTCGGATAGCTCCTCCATGTCCGTAGCTCCGCAGCGTCGATCATATCTGGATTTCATATCCTTTCTCCTTCTCCCCTCCTTTCTTTTCAGGGTCTGAGAGTCCACCAACTTTGGATTAAGATTCTCTGGTGCAATTGGCAAGGTCGTTCGGAGTTTACGTCCCATGAGAAGCTCAGCAGGGCTGCAACCGTTCTCCAAAGGGGTCGATCGATACTCCAGGAGTCCAAGCGATGGGTCTTGATTTTTCTTGAGGATCAACTTAGCAATTTTCACACCTGCTTCTGCCATCCCATTGCTCTGCGGGAATCGAGGACTTGAAGTGACATGTGTGAATCCGTACTGCCTTGCGAAATTTGCAAATTCACGAGCAGCTCCAAATTGCGTCCCATTATCGCTTACAACAGTTTCTGGTACTCCATGTCGGGCAAATATGGATTTGCAACTACGCACCACCACACTGGCTGTGAGCCGATCCAGCTGAACCATTTCAGGAAAGCGAGAATAATATTCAATGACGACTAGATACCACTTATTCTCGAACTTGAACAAATCCATTCCAATCTTTTGCCACGGTCGTGTAGGAAAGTTGGTTGGTATCAAAGGTTCATGTTTTGAGACGGCTTCCTGGATACAGACACTGCACTTTCTGACCGTTTCCGCGATCTCCTCCGAAATTCCAGGCCACCATACCGTCTCACGTGCGCGAAGTCTTGTTTTTGTAATCCCGAAGTGCCCAGCGTGCAACTTATCTAGGATCTCCAGTTTCATACTTGCTGGAATAACAAGACGACAGCTACGCATCAGTAGTCCATTTTGAACGCCGAGTTCATCCTTGACATGCCAATAAGAGAGCAGAGCCTGTGACATCTTCTTCTTATCTGGCCAGCCTTGCTCAAGGTAGTTGACTACTGCTTTCAGGGTTGTATCTTCTTGTTGAGCTTCAAAAATCTTCGTCAACATCTCGTCTTTGTCGGTTATACTCGAGAGAACTGCATTTATATGCGCCGAGGTTGGCCGTTCATCTTCACCTCCCTCGGTTGTAAGAAGTGGTTGTCTGGATAATGCATCGGCGTCGAGCAGCTCCTTTCCAGGGATATGCACTATTTCGAATCCAAACCTCATCATACGCATTCGGAAACGTTGCAGTCTTGGGGTCAGCGAACTCAATTCTTTCGTCGAAAATAGAGGAATGAGAGGCTTATGGTCGGTCTCAATTCGGAAACGCTTTCCAAGCAGGAAATCTTGAAAACGTTCGCAAGCCCATGTAATTGCGAGAGCCTCTTTCTCGATCTGAGCATATCGTTTTTCGGTAGGTGTCATAGTTCTAGAAGAATAAGCAACAGGTCGCCAGATTCCATTCTTACCTTCTTGCTTCAGTACCGCTCCCAAGCCGTATGAAGATGCGTCGGATGACACCATAGTTGGTTTCCTGACGTCGTATGCTGCCAAGATGGGTTGAGTCGTGAGCAATTCTTTCAACTTTCGGAATGCTCGCTCCTGGCTGCAATCCCAAACGAAGTCTTGACCTTTCACCAACAACTGGTTCAGTGGAGCCACAATTTCAGATAAATTTTCCACAAAGCGTCCCAGATGGTTTACCATGCCAAGAAATCTTCTTACGCCATGAACATCTGTCGGAGCAGGCATCCTCGCCACTGCTTCGATTTTCGCTGGATCTGGTCGAATACCGTCTTCATCCAGTATGTGCCCAAGAAAATTAATTCTTGGCACGCCGAAGACACACTTGGCCTTGTTTAGTGTAACTTTCGCCTCTTTCAGTTTTCGGAGCACTAAACGAAGAATTCGATCGTGAGTCTTGGAGTCGGAGGCAAATATCAGGATATCGTCCAGGTAACACATTACACCGTCCATGCCTTGCAAGATTATTGACATAACTCTCTGAAAATACTCTGGGGCGAGTGAGATTCCAAATGGCATCCTGCAGTATTTATATCTCCCAAAAGGAGTGATGAAGGTCGTTAAATGCTGGCAGTCCGGGCTCAACGGAATCTGGTGAAAGCCACTGTTCGCGTCCAGTTTCGAAAAGAATCTTGCTTCCCCCAGTTGCCCCAGCATGTGCTCCACCACTGGCATGGGATGCACTTCGCGCTGTACATGTTCGTTCAGCCTTGAGAGATCCACACAGAGTCGTATGTCGCCATTCGGTTTACCAGCAATCACAGTCGGTGCACACCATTCAGTCGCAACGTTAACTTGTGCTATGATTCCCGCCTTCTCGAGCTCTTCCAATCTTGTTTTGAGCTTTTCCATCAAAGGTATTGGTACCCGTCGAGGAGTATGCACAGCATATGGTTTTGCTCCAGGTTTCAATTTGATTTCGTAAGGGTTTCCGATCTGTCCCAGTCCTTCAAATACTTCGGGGAATTCCTTGATCGGGTTAATTCTCGTCGCAACCACTTCAATCCGCCTCGCCAGGTTCAAGAGCTCACATGCCCGGCGACTCAGAAGGGGTTCACTCAAACGACGAATGACATAAATCTTCTCCTTGATTTCATAATTGCCATTTCGCAGCGTTGATATAAACATACCCACAGTCTGAAGTTCGGAGAATTCAGCAGCTCTAAGGTTGATATCACTTTTCACTAGTCGTTGCTGTCCCATTATCTTCTTGAAGAGACACAGAGGAACACATGTAACATCCGCCTGGGAGTCGAGCTTGAACTTCAGCTTTTTCCCGTTCACTTGGATTTCTGCTGTCCACCGCCTCCTGCACTCGCCTTCATCATCATCGAGATTAGATGAATCCTCCAGAGCTGAGACCTCCAGGAGAAAACCAATTTCTTCATCAAGTTCAGAAACAGCTTTGACTTCCGCAGTCTTGGCCTGCTTATCTGGGCAGCAATTTGCAAAATGGCCAATTTTTGAACATAGGTTACATCTTTGTCCTTCAGCACGGCAAGCCTGTCCTTCCCTGTGGGTGAAACCTCCGCATTTTGGACATCGTGATCTTGTTTTGGCTGACTTCTCCTTCTTCCTCGAAGGCTGCTGTTGTTGTTTCGGTGATTGTTTCTTCGAGTTGAACTTCACCTGATTGACCTTTTGGCTTGTTGAGGGACGCTGCAGGTCGACTTGCTGCTGTCGAACGGCTTCCTGCTGTCGAACCATTTTCACCGCCTTTTCCAAAGTCAGTTCGCTGTCCAACTGCATTCTTTCAGATAAAGCTTTGTCCCTCACTCCAACCACAATTCGGTCACGGATCAACTGCTCATGAAGACCCTCAAATTCGCAACTATCAGCCAATTTGTACAATGAAGTGATGAATTCGTCCACTGGCTCCCGATCCTCTTGGATTCTTGAATTAAATTTCGCACGTTCGTAGATAATATTCTTCCTGACACAGAAGTGGCTGTCGAACGCCTTGAGGACGGAATCAATTTTCGTTGCCTCTTCCTCCTTTTCGAACTTGAAGGTCCTGAATATATCATCCGCGCGGTCGCCCATCAAGTACATGAACAAATCGATCTTGTCCGCCTCCTCTTTCTTCTTCATTCCACTGACCACGAGGTATCGTTCGAATCTTTTCCTCCATTTGGGCCATTCGTTGGGAGTCGAGAAGTCGAAAGTTTCTGGAGGTTGAATCTGAGCCATGTTGAATTATCTTCCAAGGTACGCAAAAATCGATATTTTGCAATATACGGGTTCGTATTTTATCCAGCTATCGCTGCCACCATGTTTTAATGTCCATCTATACAGAGAGCCAAAACAACAACTGACTCACCCGTGCAGCCGAGGTCACGCTCCGCTGCGTCACGTGGGGAAACATAGGTAGATGTTTTCTTACATCTTCTCAGCACAGTTTTTTTTCTAGTTTGCCTTTAACTTTTAATACAAAAATAAAAGGGTTAGGAACTTATGGGCCACCTAGACGGCGCGATATTGCATTATAAATAATTAGAGTTGAAAGGCTTCCCCCGTTTTTTATTTTGAAGATTTAGAGCATCATCAATTTATATATAGGAATAGCAACTATTGATTTCTCCTGATTCGAATAAAACTTGTTTATTCTGGTCTTACTTCAATGAGAAATATATTAGGAGGGCCTGACTCATCAGTGGTGAATCCATTCAGCGGGTTGCCAGTTTAATCTACCAGACCGCTCGCTGTATAGCTGAATTAGGTGGTTCTGCTCACATAGCAGTAATTTCAAATAATACCTGGCATAAAGAAACCTCAAGTATTGGAAGAGTATATGCATACCGATATTGTATCGATTACATTCATTTCCTGCAAATCATTTCCAAACAATTCCTTGTGTGGTTCTGCTCATATATGGACAGCAGTAATTTTGAATAATACTTGGTATTTATGGAATGATGGAACCTCAAGTATTGGAAGAGTATAGATATATATCGAGTACATTCATTTCCTGCAAATCATTTCCAAAAATACCCTATGTGATAGGCATCAATTGAATATAAGACGCGACAGTTATATGTAACAAGTAAAGCATTTCAACCAGATTTTCTCTTTAAAATAACACTATTTCCTTCTGTTCTTAACACAACGAAGCAAGGTTTTAATTTATTTCTACTTTACTAGAGTTTACATTCATGGACAAAACTTAAGGAAGTTGTACCTTTTAGCATGTATTTCGGGATTAGGACAATAACTCTGAAATATATTTGATACACAGTGACCTTTATTGAAGACAACACGAGATAACCAAATGTGAACAAATATTTTTGTGTTCTTAAAAAAATGGCGAGGGCATCAACGACTTTCCATTTTCCTATGTTTTTTGTGTTCATGAGTCCTTAATTTCCACCTATAAGGTACTGAAAGGATATTCTATTGTCTACAAAGGTGGAACAACCTGATACTACAGAGTAGACAGGTACTGTGGATTTAGCTGGTGAGACATCAGAGAATAATCACACCATTGATGAGCCAGGACACCTTCCAGTGTTTTTCATATTTCAACAAGAACGGTAGAAGTGTTTTCAATAAAATTGTTGCTAAATAGGCTTTTTTATTGTTTCTTCTAACTTTTCGATAATTTTGGTTTGCGTGAAACTATAATTTGTATGACTCTGCTTTGATAGAGCAAAGTTGAAAACACCATCCGAATTTTGTTGTATTCACTCGATATTGAACAAAAGACCCTTCCCCTTAATGGTCTAAGTCAGGATCCTCCTGAGTACATCTTGCCTCAAAGATTCGTAGTACACTGTATAGTTTATATATATCAATACTCTCTATCTACAGTACTACAGACACAATACTAGAGATACATCAACAGTTTACTTTCCTTTAATCCCACTCTCCAACCATCTGACATCTACAGTACTACAATCCACAGTTACGCTATATAGTATAGATCAAAATACTGGTTACACAATACTACAGTACATTTACAGTACTATTCTGAATAGCAGTATTCTTACTTCTCTCTAGTGATTTCTATAATCGTGTGCCATTTAAAAATGTTCAAAATATTTTACCAAAATAAAAAATATATATTTTCGTCAAAATATTGAGAGAAAAGTATCATTATAAATTCTGTGAATATAGGAAGACTTCCAGGAAGGCAAATTGCTATCAGCTATAATAGTATGAAGATGTAGAAAGGTCCATCTCACGGGCCACTGAGCATATTGTCGACGACGGGTGTGACAGAGTTTTTATTTAAAAAAAAAAGAACCCCCGCCCCCCTTAATGTATTTCTCGCGAGAAGGAAACAAATATTTGTAAATATTGGTGAGGGCAAAACAAAATAATTCCTCCCCAAATGCTGTGCAGCATCCAATTTGTTCTAACTGCCCTCTTGAGAAATTACACAGGTAGGAATTTTTTAATGCAACGCCAGTTGGAGTTAATATTTGTTTTGTTCTTCTCTGCGAGGGAAGCTGCTCTTTTTGTTTCCTCTCTATTTAAATGGGGATTTTTATTTAAGAATTAATTTTTTTCTGTAAATTAAAACGAGCGTGAATTACTCAGTTGAGAAAAAAACTATTTTATTTTAAAGACAATGAACAATTCAATTTACAATTGTTGAAATATTCTTTTGTGCATCTCTAATTATTCTTTTGATTTTTGCTTATAATTGTGGCGAAAGGCTTGAGCAGTATCTCGGAATAAGGAATCTCAAACTGAAAATGGTAAAAAAAATATTTGAATGGAAGGATTTTTAAATTTAGGCTCTTCTCTTTTTAAGAGAAAAGAAATATTGATTTTGTATTTATATTGGAATCGGTAGGTTCATTTACCTTCAGTTTTATTCATGTATGTTCTCATATTTGTCTTTATATTAGAAACTTCTTAAAGGTTTGATTATTTAGAGAGCGCTTTTGTGATTTTTTATTTCTAATCAGTTACATATAACAACACCTTTTTAAGTCAATATAAATATAGCATTCATTTCTTCTGATAAATTCACTACTTTATTCTTAACAGGCAAAAGACCCTTCTTAAGTTTCCTATTCAAACTGAATGTTTTCAATGATCCAAGATGTGAATGCCGCTTAGATGTTGAAACACCAGAGCATCTTCTTTTAACTTGCCCTCTGACTAATCAAATTGTATGTAGATACTTTGAAACATTACCAAATTCTCTTTGTGTATATACTCTATCTTATGAGAACTTTGTTAAGTTAAGAACTATTTGTACAATAATTTACAAAACACTACTAATCCATCGTGTAAATAATTAATCATATATATGTAAATAATACTGGCACAGCACAATAGTCACTCTCCCACTCCTCTAGTACGCATTGCCGGTACTTTAAACAGCCAACGCTACATCTCTGAGGTGTTGGAGCCAGTTGTCCTTCCTTACTTTCAGGACTTGCCCACACCCAAATTTCAACAGGATAATGCGCGACCACACGTGGTACGCATTGTCCAAAGGTTCTTCGTCAATTTCCAGATTGAATTGCTTCCCTGGCCGGCTCGCTCTCCGGATCTTTCGCCGATAGAAAACATGTGGTTCGTGGTTGCTCAACGATTGACCCAGATTAGATCCCCAGCTGCCACACCAGATCAACTTTGGCAACGTGTGTAAGCTGCTTAGTCTGTTGTACCCAAAGAACACATCCAAAGCCGAGGCGTGTGGCAGCGGTGATCTCCAACAATGGCTGGCTACTCTGGCTACTGATTCTGGCAGGAACCACACTTCGCAGAAGTATATAAATTTAACCATTTGATACTTGGTCAACATGTTATCTACAAAATAAATGTTGTTGTGATATCTCTTGTCTTTCTTGGTGTTGCAATTTGGGTGGCCAGCAGTGTATTTATATAAAACCTGGATCCAGGTACACCTCTATTTATATAAACTTTAAAAATATTATCGTTCTATAGTTAATAACTTTTTATTCTTTATATTAATCTGTAATATTATTAAAGAAATATTTTTTGATAAAAATAAGCACCTACAATATGTGAAACCGTTAGATTTTTCACACAAATATAATTTAAAATCTGAAAAAAAAGTATCAATTAAAAATTTAAATAACACATATCTAAAGTGTTTATCTCTTTCGATAAAACATTTTAATATTATATCATATTTTAAAATATTACTTAATTTTTGAAAACTTTTTATAATTGTAAAAACTCGTGTTCTTGTAAATTTCAAAAAATCATCGTATGTCGCTTTTTTAAAACACCTTTTTTTGCTTCATAAATTATTAATATATAATTAATTACATATTAATATAACATATTTCAAAACGAACTTTCAATTCATAATCTTTATTTGTTAATTCATTTTCAAATGTGTGTGTCAGTAGGAAATGTGTAATATAGATGAAGCAAATGTAAATAATATTTATTCTCCCAACAGCGGTATTTATAAATGTTCGGTAAGTCATTTACGCTTAAAATCAACAAAGCATTTCAGCTTAGTTTGGTCGGCTGATAAATTAGTCATTAGTCAAATGGAATTTAAATGATTTATTTAAAAATTCAGCAACGCGAAAGAATTTAGCGGTTATTTTGCGATTATTTCAGTTGAGTGGTAACACAAATTAATACGTAATTTCGAATAATTATCTCTCGGGTGCTAAATGCCGATCTTTTTTGGTATGCTTAAATCACTTTTTTTTGTTTGTGATTTTATAAATAAATTTTTATCACTTCGATTTTCAAGTTTTTTTAAAAATTCTAAATAATTTAGCTTCATAATAAATATTTAAATTGTTATTTTGAAGCACATTGTGTGCACGGCGGTTTTACCATAAACCTTTAATTAAATGGAAATGTGGGAATTAAATGTTGAGATGGAGATTTATTCTGCCCACCACCACCTATACACAGCCGTGAATACAAATAAAATCTCAAACATAATAGAAAGTTGGCGACGGATTAAAATATGCTGAACTGGGACTTGTTAAAGATGCATAGAAAATGAAAAAAAAAAAGTCAAAACTCATTTTTAAACTGAATGTTTAGAAAGCTCCTTCAGCTAATATTCATTTGATTTTGGGGAGATTAGGGCGTTTTTAAACTTTCTCAAAGTTGATCTGATAGCGAATTTAAAGTTTTGGCGGGGCGATGAGCTTTGACATCCAAATTAAATTTTCATATTTAGATTTAAATAGATAGACCTATAGATGACTTCCTTGAATAAGCCTTTATTGGCTAAACTCATTTCTTTTCTTGAAAATTATTTTAATAGCGTTTATCAATGTGGTATTTTACTTAAATAATTCCAAATCCTCTCATAAACAACCACAGCTAACTGTTCCAACTGTCCAGTTTTCTATAAAATAATTGTTGCCACGCTTGACGCGCGCACGCACAATACATTTTATCTATTTAAACCTGTTTTTTTTATTTTAATTGTCCTGTAGTATTGTCTCGGATAGTTTCCGCCATTAATTATGTATTAAAACTTGGTCAGGAATTGATCACTAGTTGCTTACCTGTGAAACAATTGGATGTCAATAATGGTTTATAGATTTGATTACAATGATCGCTTTTTTACCTTGTCTTTCTTTAAAACACAATTTACTAGTTCCTGAGTCATGGTAAAATGAATTCGAAGTACTTGGACTTCAGTGGTAAACATTTCCTTGTAGTTGGTTGATGGTATCGCATAGTGCGATCCATGCTGAAGCTTTATATCTTGACTTCTGACAAACAGTTCTATGTATGTGGTTGATTTACAGATGAATATTCCTCGAAGCCTCCAGTTGTAAATGTAAGTTGATATTTATAGTTTCATAATTTTCTGTGTGACATTATTTTTTCTTAAACATCTTCATTATCAATTCCTTTAAATTGTTCTTTATTAAAAAGAAAAAAGGCATATCCTGATTTTCAGGTTGGGATGGTAACTGTTTATTTTTTCAAGAATGTTCTTGGTTTGAATTTCGGGGCAGATACAAAAAATGTCGTCAATATATCGACGCCAAAATATTATATCGGACGGAAATAGCGAGATTATCTAACTGTCAATGCGACGCATGACAATTTCTGCGACTGAGGATGAGAGCTACCCATGGGAGAACCTTTTATCGTTCGTAGGTCTTGGGATCATATGTTAGAATATTTGTTTTGAGGCATAGGTAAATAAGTTTGGATATTTCCTTGACAGTGATCTGATCAATCACTTTTAAGAACTCTTCAGTGCCGTTCAGTACCAGTTGTTGTGGGAGACTGGGGTACAAGGATTCAACGTCAAATGAAACCATGATCTTGTCTGGTGGGACTTGGCAATTTTTCATCACGGCACATGGCATCATGCTCATGGCACATTTATCAAGAAATTGGGTTGGCCAAATATCAGGTAACAGGCTAAATCAATGTTTAGTTGATTTCTGTTCCACTAGATGGCGCTCTGCCTTCTATATAGCACATGTGCTCCTGGTCAAGATATGCCTTTTTTTTATTTTTAATATCAACACCTGACCTTTTTATTATTTTTTCTATTATTTTTTCATTTATACTTGTATATTAAAATTGAATAAATCTCAATATAAATATTATAAATAAAGTTAAATTCTTTCGTAAAAGTTTTTATTTTATTAACTTACTTTATATTAATAAAATAAACTTATTGAGAAAGTTCACCATTATAATATATATATGTATAATCTATATATATATAAAAGAAAGTTGTGAAAAATGTTAAACTATTTATAACTCAAGAACGGCTGAACCGATTTGGATGAAATTTGGTGGGGAGATAGCTTATAACCAGCAGACGGACATAGGATACTTTTTATCCCGTTCAACCGCGTCTAGAACGGCTGAACTGTCAAATACATTCATTTATACAGATGTATCAGAGGCGCATGCGCGAGCGACACTCAACGAGGCTTACCCACGAGCTTACGGGTTGAATGCAAAATAAAAAAGTTTAATTTATGTTAGAAATATTTTTCCTTTTTGTAAATAAATACATTGTGTATTATTGTTTAAAATATCAGCTTTGAATACATCATAAGAAAACATCTTATTAAAAATTTAATAAATGTTTTCAAAAATATTATGTTTCAAAAATATATTTAAATGTATTTAACAACATTTATATACGTTTATAAATCTATATATAGGTTTGAATTTTAAATAGGCATTTTGATTTTTTTTTTCATTTTAATTTAGACACTTTCATTTTTATTTTGACATTTTCAATTTTAAATCAGACACATGGACATTTCTATATATTCTTTATTCAAGAGCACTTTGAAACAACTAAATAATATCGTATAGAGTTTTTATTATATGAAAGAAGCGCTTTTGAAATGGAAATAGCGATGCTTGACATCATTTTTAAATCAGGTGAATTATTAACCCTTAATTAAACGCGTTCGTTTTTAGGACGTAGGTACATGCGCCGAGCTTCCCAAGCTCGAATTTTATGATGATAAAAAATGATAAAATTATTTTTCAAAAAATAAAATTTGTATTTTGCTTTAATAGATAGACAATAAGGATTAAATTGATAGAGCAAAGTTTAAAATTTTATTTTCATAATTACCAAATCATGCATAAAAATATAAAAACGTGAAAAAGCAGAGATTTTCGCTGGCTTTGCACAAATTCTTTTATATCTAATAAATCGCCAATATTCACTGGCAATTTTGGCAAATTTAGTTTGAATGTTCTTTGCAAATGTTCTTATTGCATTTACAGCAAGTCATGGTTGAAATGCGGTTCTTGGCGTAAGGGCAAATATAGCACCGTTTCACTAGATATTTTCAGAGAAAAAAAGGTCTAAAATTAAACTTAGATATTAAAAATTAAATATATTATAAATTAAAAAATTAAATATGGATAAATAATTGAAAAACAAGTTTTAAAGGATTCCACAAAAACGTACCTGTGACGAGAGAGAGGCCAGGCAGCAAAGTGAAACCGAAACCAAAAGTGTTGCGTCAGCACTCGCGACGCTCTTTTGAAGTACGCCGACAATTTTTTTTTCACACTCTCCTGCTGCCATTGAAGTTCAAATATGGTTTAAAATGTCGATCTTCTGAATAAGTACAGCTATGAAAATTATCTTCTTTTTTTTTTCATTTTTAAAATTCTCATTTTCTTTTTCACTTAGTTTCATCTGATTTTATGTGAATTAACTCAATAGATGACTTTTTCAGAGTTATTTTGAACTATTTTATTTCGCATTGATAATTGTTGTTTGCGACCCTTCTAAATTTAAAATATTTTTCAATTCGTCTCTTAATTTTCTAAAAGTTATACTTGAATTATTTTGTATATACTTTTCAAAGTAAAATCTACATCGCTTAATGACATTTTTTTCTGTCTAAATCCTCCTTTCTTTCTTAATTTTTCAATTAGCCTTCTATTTTTATAATTTTAATTAGCAGGATTATAATTGATGTTCAATAACTTATATAGAAGCTTTTGCATAGTTTCGTCCTGTAAGCATACCAACTTGATAAAAGTTTCCTGTTTTCCCTTTGATATTGCTTGATACGAACCTCTATTCATTTTTGAATTAGTAGATATCAGATGATAGCCATAGGTCATAGCCATTCAAAAGTTGGTTTAGGTCGTCAATCCTTTGCGAACAAATGGAAATCTCCACGTTGGCGCTCTCTCCGCAGATTTCTTAAATGATATCCCGTGTCGTTTTTTTTTTTATAAATTTTGTTTTAGGTATCAAAACTGCCTTTTTGTTCAAAGACAGCAACGTTTGTACGGGTACAGCTAGGTGGAGCAGATAATCAAACATAATCTTTCCAAGTCTAGATTCAGTAGGGATTGGATGTTTGCTAGAATTGTTTTAACGAATGTTCGTTAGACAAACCTTTATTCAGGTAAACACCGGGCGAGGCCGGGTACATTCGCTAATAATCTATATATATAAATAAAGGTCGTCTCTCCAGGGAAAACAGACGCTGAAACTAAGCGCCATCTATTGACCGTCTCTACAAACTAGCAGACTCAGGTCGGTGACAAAGTCACGACACCACCTTTGGCAAACTGAGAAGCGTCAAGCTAGAGACCATGGTTTCGGGCTAATGGCCCTTGTCAGTCTAGGGCCGACTTTATTCCATGATATACACAAGGGATCAAATTAAATATGCACAATCCTCCATAGAGGACTTTAGCCGGTAGAGTATCTAGGCCCAATCTATGGCCAATTTATAGATGGAAATCTTGCCGGGAGGAAATTGATCTATAAAAATACATCTATATCAATCTATATTTTGGCCACTCTACCAGCTAAACACCTCTTTGGACAATTGTGAAGATTTCATTTGATTCCTTGTAAATCTCTCAAGGAAAAAAGTTCGCCCTAGATTGACAAGGACCATTATCCATAAACCATGGTCTCTTGGTGAACGTCTCTCAGTTTTCTAAAGCTGGTGTCGTGGCTTTGTCACCGACCTGAGTACTCTAGTTTGCAGAGATAGTCAATAGATGGCACTTAGTTTTAGCGTCTATTTTGTCGGGAGAAGCTACCTTTAGTTTCATAGATCAATTAACTCCCGGCAAAATTTCCATCTATATATATTTAATTATCATTTCATGCTTAATATAGTCAAATTTAAATGCTATGAAACGAATCAGTTTAGTTCAACCTTGAAGCTATTTACTCCCTCGAAGTTGGCCTTTTATGGTGTCAAATATTCATCGAGATAAGTCGACTATTGTGGAAACATATGTAAAATATAGGAAATATATGCACACAATTAGTTATAATGTTGAATTGCATATTAGAACTCTGATAGATACTCCAAATAACTCTAAATTGTGTCAAAGTTTTATCCAGGTACGTTAAATATTGCGGAACAATCATATTCGGAATAAAAAAAAAACGTAAAAAATAATTTACCTGCTCTCATTTTAATTTTTATAATAAAATAGATTCTAATTTGTGATCTGTTTTGTTTAAAGATAATATATCAGTGATATATTATTACTTTACTCTGTTTTGATCATCTTGTTTTTATCATCATCTTGTGGACAATAAAAATGTTTGTAATATGATGTGCACGTGTGCAAGAAATTGTAGAAAAGAATAAAATAATTATAGTAGCATAAAAATGGTGTATCTTTCATTTATCTTTAAATATATATAAAGTGCAATTTCTTATAAAATAACTAGTGGATGTACCCGGCTTCGCCCAGGTTTTTCTCGAGGGAATGTTTGTAGTCTAGTAATAAGAAAATATACTACACCTAAAAACTATCAGAGAAAAGAGAAACCACGGAAGGTGAACAGAAAATGCTTAAAATGGATGTATATGTTTACGATATCAAGTTAAATAAAAACAAAGATAAAATTTGCATATGTTGGTCACTATAAATTTATATATTTGTTAGGCGAAATTAGAAACATGATAATTATCTTAAAATTGCTTGTATTGAATATTTTTTAGATTGAGATTATTAGCTAGTATGTAAAAAAATTAACTCTGTTGAAATTTAATTTTGTATTTATATATAAATAAAATTAACTCTGTTTATTTTTTTTGTATTTAATCGATAACAGCGAAGTTACGCATGTTAATGTTAGGAAATATATTTTGATGTTAAGCAAAACCTGCTCCATCTCGTTTTACATAAATGTTGAAAATTTGGTTGAAATTGATGCATTGTAACGAAAGTTTTTAGTGATGTCCTCTTATGAAATTTCCATTTTATTAATATAGATTTTCACCATTAATATTCAACATTTAATAGAAACGTATCAAATGGCGACGAAGAATTAATGTAAGTATGGCCACCACTAATTCAAATTATCCAAGGTTTCGTGAAGGTGAAGATCTAAATTGTTATTTGGAACAATTAGAAGAATGTTTTAAATTGAACAAAACATTAGAAGCAGACAAAGTATCTGTGTTATTAACGTCTATTGATGTTAATGTTTATAAGACTTTGCGCGATTTGTTGGTACCCAGTAGGCCAAGTGACCTTAAATATAAAGATTTAGTAGAGGTTTTAACCAACCATTTATATCCAATAAAAAATAAGCACTATGAAAGATATTTATTTCACAAGATTGTACAAAAAGAAAATGAGCCTGTGGGAAAATTTGTTTTGAGGCTTAAATCTCAGGCAAACAAGTGCAAATTTACTGACATAAATGAAAATTTGTGTGACCAATTTGTAAGTGGTTGCTACGATGAAGCTACGCTTAAAAGGCTGCTAAGTGAACCTTTTTTAACGTTTGATAGTGCAATAAATATTGCAAATTCTGTAGAGGCAGCGAAGTCACAAGTAAATTTGATGAAAAATCCTGGTCATGATATTGATAAGTTGAAAGCCAGATCTAATAATTTTAAATTCCCATGTAAATACAATAATCCTTGCAAAATTTGTGGAAAGTCTAACCACGATACGAAGTTATGCAAATTTAAAAATGCTCAATGTTATATTTGCAATAAGAAAGGGCACATTGCTCCAGTATGTTGGAATAAAAAATCGGCCCAAAATTCTGGAATGAATAAACCCAATCTGAATAAATTGAATACTATTCAGTGCAACACATTAGAAAACGCACCAAAAATATTGGTAAATGTTAAAATTGAAGATGCAGACACTATAATGGAGGTTGACACTGGTGCAGAGGTGTCTGTAGTTTCAAAGAAATTTTTTCTTACAAATCTCAAAAATGTCACTCTAGAGAAATACAGTGGACATTTGAAAAGTTTTTCGTGAAATTTGATTCCAGTTTTTGGAAAATGCTTGGTAAATGTTAGTTACAAAAACTATCAGGAAAAACTACCTCTAATTGTGACAGGCCAGTTTAATAACCAAACGCCGTTACTGGGCAGAAATTGGATAAGAATTTTAAAAGCTGATTGGCCCAATTGCGTTTTTGATATCTGTAATAATATAAATGTAATTTCAAATTTAGAACTGTTTTTAGAAGCATATAAAAGAGTATTTGAAAATAAAGATTTACCAATTCAGGGCATTAAAGGTTCAATATCATTGAGGCCAAATGCAAAGCCCAATTTTTTTAAATTTAGACCAGTACCCTTTTCCATTAAAGAGAAGATAGACAAAGAACTAGACAGACTTGAACAAAGTAAAGTGTGGTGATTTTAAAAATACTTTGAATAATTGCATTGAAGATGAGAAATATCCATTACCTACTATAGAAACTATGTTGGGAAATCTAGGAGGAAACAAGATTTTTACCAAATTGGATCTCTCCTCCGCATATCATCAAATTGAAATGGATGAAGCATCAAAAAATCTGCTAGTGGTATCTACCCATAGAGGACTTTACCGATATAATAGATTGCCTTTTGGCATCAGTCCAGCTTCAGCCATTTTCCAGAGGTGTATGGACAGCCTTTTTCATGATGTTCCCAACACGGTGATATACTTAGATGATATTTTCATTGGTTCTAAAGATGAACAAGAACATTACAGAATTTTAAAAATAATCTTCGATAAATTGAAAGAGCTAAATTTCACCCTTAATAAAGAAAAATGCTTATTTTTAAAAAAAGACATTTGTTTTCTAGGTCATATTATAAATGAAGATGGTGTTAGACCAGATTCAAAGAAATTGGAAGCATTAGAAAGGTGTAAAAAGCCTTTCGACAAAACATCATTGAAGAGTTTTCTAGGGATGTTGAGCTTCTATTCAAAACACATACCTAATATGTCAACCTTGGCTGGTCCTCTTTATCAACTCCTAAAGAAGGACAATCGTTGGAAATGGTCTAGCCAATGTGAAAAGGCATTTCTGAATTTGAAGTTAACTCTATTAAATTCCCAGGCGCTTATTCACTATTCAATGAAGCTTCCATTAACTTTAACCTGCGATGCATCTGCCTATGGCATAAGTGGGGTCTTGTGTCATATTGTGGAAGGGGAAGAGAAGCCAATCACCTTTGTTTCCAGAACATTGTCAAGTGCAGAAGCCAAATACTCTCAGACTGAGAAAGAAGCACTTGCTATTGTGTTTGCAACTTCCAAACTGAGACAATACTTGTTTGGGAGAAAATTTGTGTTAAAGAGTGATCATAAAGCTTTAACGACTGTTTTTGGAAACAAAAGACTTCTTCCGCCATTAATTGCAAATCGCTTGCATAGGTGGGCTTTAGAGTTGTCAAATTTCGATTTCGATATTAGATATACAAATAAAGATACAATGCTCTGTGCGGATGCATTTTCAAGACTTCCACTTGAGGAAATAAATTCAAGGGAAGACAACATTGATTTGGTGACACATGATATATCATTTTTAAATGTAACTCCATTGGACCACCTCATTATTGAAGAAGAAACCAATAAAGATCCGGTTTTAAATAAGCTCAAGGAATATCTATTAGAAGACCCTCAGTTAGCAAAAAAGGATGAAACAATGAAACCATTCCTTTCAAAATTGGAAAATTTTTCTGTACTGTAGGGATGCATTTTTGTTGATTCTAGGGCAGTGATTCCAAGAACCTGTCAATATCAAATGTTGAAGTTACTTCATCAAGGTCATATAGGAATCAATCGCATGAAATCTCTAGCCAGATCTTCGGTTTGGTGGCCAAAAATGGATAGTCAAATTGAAGAGTTTGTGAAGGAATGTTCTCCCTGTATGCATCATCAGACAGCTCCTCCTGCTGAGAACACACCTTGGCCCAGGACTAACCAACCGTGGCAGCGAGTTCATGTTGACCATTTCTATTTCAGAGGTGATTGTTATTTATTGGTAGTAGATGCAAATTCAAATTGGATTGAAGTATTCCCAGTTAGAGGTACTACTTCGCAAGAAAATATTAAGCTTCTACGGGAGTGTTTCGCCAGGTATGGATTACCGCAATGCTTAGTGTCTGACAATGGCCCCCCCCCTTCAATTCGCTTGAATTTAAGGAGTTCTTACGGAAAAATAATGTATACCACTTAACCTCGCCAGCATATAATCCCTCGTCTAACGGAATTGCTGAAGTTTCGGTAAGAATAATTTAAAAATCTCTGGAAAAGCCGTTAGAGGAATCTCCAAACTCAAATATGGACTGTATTTTACAAAATGTTCTGTTTAATTATAGAAATACGCCTACCTCTTTAGATAAGCCTCCTGTAGAACGTCTCCTAAGTTATGTGCCTAGAACATTTGTAAATTGCTTGAACTCTGAATTTATCCAGAGGACTTTTGGCAGGAATGAGTGTGGAAGGCGACATTTTCAAGTTGGAGATAAAGTGCTGTTTACAAGAGTAATACAAAATTGGCGCAAATGGTTCAAGGCCCAGGTGATACGACGACTAGGTTACAATGTTTATCTAGTAAAGAACCTAAAAGGCACATTTAAATTGCATGTCAATCAGATGAGGACAGGTTCAGATACCAAATATGCTGAAGATTCTGATTGGACCTTGGACAACGCTGGAGCAGGACCTCACCGACTGGAACAAGACCCTCAAATTTCCACGTCACCTCCGCCTAGGAGATCTACCCGACCTCGATGCCCTCCTTGCCGGTTTTCTCCAACTATGTACAATATAAGGAAGGAGGAATGATCTGTTTTGTTTAAAGATAATATATCAGTGATATATTATTACTTTACTCTGTTTTGATCATCTTGTTTTTATCATCATCTTGTGGACAATAAAAATGTTTGTAATATGATGTGCACGTGTGCAAGAAATTGTAAAAAAGAATAAAATAATTATAGTAGCATAAAAATGGTGTATCTTTCATTTATCTTTAAATATATATAAAGTGCAATTTCTTATAAAATAATTTTCACCATTAATATTCAACATTTAATAGAAACGTATCAATTTGCATATGCTGAGTTTGGCGTTATGTAATTAATCTTTCAGAGCGAATACTCTATCGTAACAGTGGGTTATACTCGTATAGGTGTAGCATTGAGGAAGCTCACGCACGCAGAAAGAGATAACACAAACATTCAATTATATTGATGTCAAACTAATCAAGTAATAATTCGATATATACAGTCTATAACAAATTTTCGATGCCCCAGGAAGGAGTTGTCTTATTTGGACAAAATTTAGTGTATATGAATAACATGTATATGGAAAATACAATTAAACCTTCAGAACAATGAATTGTTTATTACAGAATTTGTTTGTCACAAATCGAGAATACCAATATGTAGTTGGACCCCCACTGGCTTGGATGCAGGCTTCCACGCGGCGTGTCATGGACTGATAAAGATTCTGCTGCGGAATTTGTTTTCAGATTCTTTTCAACTGTCCGGCTAAATAGTCAACATTCAGGGATGTTTGCAATCCCCTTCCCATCACGTCCCAGATGTGCTCTATAGGGGAGAGATCAGGCGACCTTTCTGACCATGGAAGAGTTCGGCAAGATTGAAGACAATCCATAGTAATATGTGTTGTGTGTGGCCGGGAATTATCTTGTTGTAAAGTAAACCCGGGGTGATGTGAGAGGAACGGCAACAAAACAGGCCATAGAATGTCATATACCCACTACCATTGTGCTGCCAGGGTGCCAGGAATGGGGTCCTGCTATCAAATGAAATGGCACCCCAGACCATAACGTCCTGTTGTCGACCTGTGTGATTTTCGAAAATAAGGTCAGGATCAACACGCCGCTCAGAACGTCTCTAGACACGTTTGAGACAGTCGTCAGGACACAGTAAGAAAGGTACTCCGAAGACTAAACGTCACCAGTCAGCGCAGTTCCAAGTTTATCGCTCCCGACACAACGGGAGTCGGACTTGTCGGTGTACGAGTGTGAGGGGTAGGAAACATAACGGTCGGCGACCTCTTAGATTCCATTCTCTCACTTTGGGTGGAAGAATAAGGTCGAATCGTGTGCTGCGACAGTCTTTCTGACAATCGCTCTGTCCTCCCGTCCTGTTGTATCCCTTGGTCGACCGTTGCCGTCCTGACGTTGCATTCTTCCGCTGTTGACCCATTCTTGCCAACACCGTCTAATAGCTGTTTACTTGACACAGATGTCGCGCGATTAGTTGATTTGACCAACCAGCCTCTTTCAATCCAATGGAACCACCTCTTTTAAACTCTGTCAAATGTTTGTGATGAACACGAATATTTAGGCGAGACATTGATACAGTAGAATAGGGGGCTTACTGAAAAAATATTAAACGGAATTTTTGAAAATCAGCTCGTGCCACGCCGAATATTGAGTCTAGAATATTCGTGCTGGATGCGCAGGTCAGGTGCATGTTTGGTCGAAATGTCTTTATATATGTATTTTCATATAAAAATCGGACAACTTCTTGCTGCGTCGATTTTTTTTTTTTTTTTGTTATAGAGTGTATATAGCCAGGCGTGTGTATTTCAGCAACTTTTTAATTTTTGACATAAAACAACCTTTTAAACCAATATTGAATAATAAATAACGTGTATTAATAATTTACTATACTGTAATATGTTTATGTAAATTATTTTATTGGTATTTATTATTATATGACATTATCAATTCATATCTTTTAAATATATTTTTATTTGATTATAATATATATTTTTATATAAACACAAACTGTTAAAACTATTTTACAGATCCTTTACCTTTTGTACATAGAATGAAGGTCTTAGGTGAAGGGAGACAACGAGCAAGACATCTACCTCTCTATATCTATAGATAGCCCCAGCTTGGACCGACCGAGGGCAAAGGTCGGCGTGGGCGGAGACGACGGAGCGTCATGTTACATTCTTTTTTTGGTCAGTTGGCAGGATTCCCTTGTTAGAAGCGGAGGGGAAAGTTGTGTTCCCTTGCCAGACGGAGAGACGTCTAAAAGCTATCCTGCAAGCAGCGTCTTGTGGAAGGAAAGACGTCAAGCTATCCTACAAGCAGTGTCTTGTGGAAGGAAAGACGTCAAGCTATCCTGCAAGCAGCGTCTTGTGGAAGGAAAGACGTCAAGCTATCCTGCAAGCAGCGTCTTGTGGACGGAGAGAACGCATTGGAGTATCCCTCAAGCAGCAACTTGAGAGCGGAAAAGACACTTAGACAACCAACGAGTCGCGACAATTGGACATCGCACAAGACAAGCCAAGCCAAGCCAAGCCTGCGACGGTGCTGCCACGAGGTACTGTGTTAACAAACGCTCGACACCCCCCCGCCATTTATTTTTATCTCCCTTCCCTGAGATTAGTTAATTTTTTTACTTTCTCTTTTGCTTAACCTTGTTTATTGTTTTTTATACATAATCCTTAGATATAAGTATAATTTAGCTTAACCATTTTTCTTGTTTTTACCCATAATAATAGTATAATAGTTTTTATCCCTTTTGTTTTTAATTTTTTAAAATAAATCCTTTTATTATACTGTGTTTCTGTGCATTTATTTCCCCCATTGTTTTTCCTTTCAATCGATCACCCTTTATTTTTTTTTAAACGAACACGAACATTTTGGTGAGCCGGACGTGATCGATTTAAAGGAGATATGGAGGAAATGGATGCAATTAAAAAGCGCAGAAAAGCCATAAGAGGTACTTTCACTAGAATTATTAATGAAATAAATGGGGAATTTGAAAAGTCTCAAATTGATAGGAATGATATTTATTCTAAGTTTAATAGACTAGAGTCTTATTACACGAAACTTGTAGATCTAAACGAAAAATATCAGGCTTTATTGGTAGTGAAAGAAGGGATTACAGAGGAAAGTATTGATAAGGAATGGCAAGAATGCGATAAATATGAAGAGGAAAAGTTTGATATTCAACAGAAAGTCAGTGTATTACGGAATCCCGATAAAGAAGAAACAATCCCGATTGCTAGCGAGGACACTGTAATAAATGTGAAATTACCAGAGTTAGCCCTAAAAAGCTATGACCGCTCTCTGGAAGGTTGGTTGCCTTGGTGGGCGCAGTTTTCGAAAATTCACGAAAATAAGAATTTATCCGATAGCGACCGGTTTTTATATTTGCGTCAAGCAATTGTACCAAATTCAGAAGCCTATCGTGTTGTAGCAAGCTATCCCGTTACAGGCGCCAACTATGCTTTGGCAGTACAAGCCCTACAGGAGCGATTCGGTGACCCGAATATACTGACAGAACTGTATGTCAGACGTCTATTGAATTCGGTTATATCTAATGTAAAGAAAGAAAATAGAAATTTAAGCAGTCTGTACGGCGAACTGAGCAGTCACCTCCGGTCGTTAGAGACATTGGGCATTGATTCCCAGTTGTCGGGTATTTTTTTATACCCTCTTGTCGAGTCTTCATTACCTTCGGATATTTTGAAAATATGGCACAGGCATCCTTCTTCGGGTTATGGTATGGAGTTAGCAAAACGGGAAGAGTCAGATAAAGGGGTTGGAGGAGCTCAAGAAAGGCTAAGGTTATTATTGGACTTTCTAAAAGCCGAAGTAAGGAGTGCTCAACGGCTGAAATTTGTGGAAAAAGGCTTTAAGCAGGAGGAACCCTATAAAAGGTCTTACAATGATGGGACCAGAACAAGGAGTAATTTCAGACCCGCCACTGTGTCTAGTCTGTTCGGAGGGCGAACTAATATAAAATGCTTCTTTTGTGAAAGAACAAATCATGCGAGTCATCAATGCCGTTCCATAATGAAAATGTCTCCGGGAGAGAGAAATGATAAAATACGTAGTGCCCATCTATGTTTCAAATGCTTAAGAAAGGGACACATACAGAGTCAGTGCCGAGAACAATTGGAGTGCAAAAACTGTGGGAGAAACCACTTGGAAGTTTTATGTGAAGGAAATTCTTCTAACCGGTTAACGAAACCGGAAAGAGAAAATCTAAAGGAAAATGCACCTGAACCCATTGCATCGCTCTCTAGTCAAGCCTGCACAGGTCAAGTCTTGCTGATGACCACGGTAGCACTGTTAAGAGGCCCAAATGCCTCTAGAAGGGTTAGAATTCTCCTCGACAGTGGAAGTCAGTTTTCGTATATCAAACAGTCGTTAGTCTGGAGTATAGGAATAGAAAGAAAAGGCGAAATAACTATAGCTAAAAGTCTTTTTGGAGGTAATAAGATTGGTGAAGAAAAGCACGGTAAATTTATGTTAGAATTAGAGAATTTAGGTAATAAAAGAGATGTGATCCATATTGAGGCGCTGGATCAACGTAAAATTTGCGACGCCATACCACCTTTGCCAAAAGGAGACTGGTTAGAAAAATTGAAGATTAAGGGCATAATATTGTCCCAGGACAATTTTAAAGGACAAGAGATTGACATATTGATTGGCGCTAACTATCTAGGTATGGTTTTGACAGGAAAAATAGTTCAAGTTGAAGCAGATTTAACTGCGGTGGAAACGAAATTAGGTTGGACACTAATGGGCAATTCGCCAATTATTGATAGCAATGACAATGTGCAGCAGACTTTGAATCTGCTAACAACGCGATGCGATTTAAAGGATTTGTGGGATCTAGAAGTACTAGGCATTAGGGATCCTGTTGAAACTTGCTCCAAAGAGACCAGATATCAGGAAATAAAAGAAAAGTTTATAACAAAAATTCAAAGACAAAGTGATCAGAGATATTCTGTAGGTCTACCTTGGAAGGTAGAAAAGGAGTCAATCCCCAGCAATCTTGACATAGCGATAAAAAGGTTAGATATAAGCACTAAGAAAATGACCTCACAGAATAAGTTGACCGAATATAGTCAGATCTTTAGAGACTGGCTGACTGAAGGACTCATTGAAAGAGTCGAGGAAAATCCTCTCGAGAGAAGAGGCTACTATTTACCTCACCGCCCTGTGTACAAGATGGAATCTAAAACGACGCCCATACGTCCGGTTTTCGATGCTTCTTGTCTAGGTCATAATGGACTATCTTTGAATCAATGTTTAGAAAAGGGACCGAATTTATTGGAAAGAATCCCTGAAATGATGATAAGATTTCGGGAAAATAAATTTGGAGTCACGGCAGATATAAGAAAAGCATTCCAGATGGTGGCGATTGAAGAATCTGAACGGAACTACCTTAGATTCCTTTGGTGGGAAAAGGAGAGCGATAGAGAACTAATAGCTTACAGGTATAAGAGACTTGTATTTGGCTTAAACTGTAGTCCTTTTGTGCTGAACGCCGTAATAGAATACCATCTTCAATCAATAAGAGGCCCACTTGTTCAATGGGCAAAGATTTTAGCTCAATCCTTCTACATGGACAATTGTATTACCTCGCTGGAAACAAAGCAGGAAGTGCAGGAATTTCAAAAGGCCGCAATTGAAATTATGGACAGGGCTAAAATGGACTTACGAGAGTGGGAATATTCTCTGGAGGAAAACCCTGAAAAGGGGACTTGTACAAAAATATTGGGTGTTGTTTGGAATAAAATGGAAGATTCATTAAAATGCGAACTCCCTGACAATTTGAGTATTCAACCCAAATTAACGAAAAGGTTGGTACTGTCCATGGTTCAGCGGATATTTGATCCACTTGGATTTTGCGCTCCAGTATTCTTGCCACCAAAGTTGTTACTGCAGCGATCATGGGGACTGAAACTAGGTTGGGATACACCACTACCCGAAAGTATGGCCCAGGAATTCGAACCTGGTTGGATCAAATAAAATTAATAGAGTTAATAAAGATACCAAGATATATGTGGAATGATCTCATTTTCCCTACAGAAGTTCATATCTTTTGTGACGCTAGTCAAATAGGCTATGGAGCTGTAGCCTATTTAAGGAGCGAAACGGGACGAGAAAATACTCTAACTTTGATTTGGAGCAAAGTCAGATTAGCTCCTATGAAGAGTATTACGATCCCTCGCTTGGAATTAATGGCCATGGTACTAGGAGCTAGACTAGCCAATGCAATCCAAGCTGCCTTGAAGAGAAAATGTGAAACAACTCTTTGGTCTGACTCTACTACCGCGCTAAGTTGGATAAAGAGAGAAATTGAGTGGAGAGTTTTCGTGAGAAACCGAGTCAGAGAAATACAGGCCACTACCAATTTGAACGATTGGAAGTTCGTTCCTAGTCAGTTGAACCCGGCCGATCTTCTGTCTCGAGGTTGCCCTCCAAGCCAGTTTGTGCAAAGCAAATGGTGGGAGGGCCCCGAATGGTTGAAAAAACCTAAAGAATTCTGGCCCAATTCAGAGTTCTCGATAAATCCAAAAGAAATAAATGTTGAAGAAAACATTATGAAAACCAACATTAATTTGAACATCGATTATAAAGACTGGATACTGACAAGGAGGTCTGATTACTCTCTCAACATCAGGGTAATGTCCTATGTTTTAAGATTTTTAGGGAAACTTAAAAAACAGTCAACTGAAACAGGACCTTTGAAAGTTTCAGAATTAGACTTGGCAGAAAAAAAGCTTATCCGAATGATTCAGGAGAAAGGCTCTATAGAGAAATCGAATGCAACCAAGAGTTTTAAAATATTAAAAAACACTGACGGACTTTGGTGTGTAGAAAGCAAACTTTTACATGGACAGGTCCCAGAAGAATTTAAAACTCCTATCATTCTACCAGGCGACCATCCCTTCGTGAGCAACTTATATGGGAAGTGCACCTGAAGAATGGACATGTAGGGGTGCAATTCATTTTATCAAAGCTGAGAGAGAAATTTTGGATAATCAGGGAAGGAAAACGATAAAGAAAATTATCAGTAAGTGCATTGCTTGCAGGAGACTTAAAGAAAAGTCTCTGCAAAGACCAATGGCAGCTTTGCCAGAAAACAGAATTGGACTGGGCAAACCCTTCCAAATTACAGGAGTTGATTTATTAGGCCCTCTTCATTTGAAAGAAGGTGGGAAAGTGTGGGTAGCCCGCCTTTACTTGCGCCGTCTATCGCGCTATTCATCTGGAGTTGGTGAAGAGTTTAGAGACAGGAGTCTTCATGATGGCCCTCCATAGGTTTATTTGTCGGAGAGGGCGCCCCGAGAAAATATATAGCGACAATGGCACCAATTTCGCAAAACTTAATAGAATATTCAAGAGATTGGATTGGACTAGAATTGAAAGGGAAACCTCAATTAAAAGGATACAATGGATTTTTATCCCTCCTTCCGCTCCTTGGTGGGGAGGATTTTGGGAAAGAATGGTTAGGACAATAAAGGAAATGTTGATAAAGATGCTAGGTCACAGGAAGCTGAAATATGTACAACTGCAGACTGCCCTTTGTGAAATCGAATCTATCATTAATAATCGACCCCTCACTTATGTCTCTGAAGACGACAATGATCTAAAACCGTTAACTCCTAATGAGTTTTTACAAAATGGTCCAGAGTCTAGCTTTCCTGAATTTGAAAATTTAAAGCCAGAAATGTTGCACACTAGATACAGAGAGTTAGGTCAACTGAAGAGAGAATTGAAGCAGAGATTCTTAAAGGAATATTTAGGCGCACTGATTCAGAAATCCGAAAATATTGATAGAAGACAGTTGAAAGTAGGAGACGTTGTACTGATCGGGCAAGAAAATCTTAAAAGAATGTTTTGGCCTAAAGGGCGAATAGTAAATCTCATACCAGGAAAAGATGGAATAGTGAGAGTGGCCCATGTTAAAACATCCACAGGAACCTTGATCAGGGCTCTACAACGCTTACACCCTCTTGAAATATCCTCGAATGTTGAGACGATTCAAAAGGACAATTCAAATACCGAACCCCAATCTGAAGCATTTTGGAAATAGGCCCAATATTGAATCCAGGGACTCTAGAAATAGATATGGTAGGGTAATCAGAAAGCCTGCAAGGTATGACTCGAAGGACTAGTGAAAGTACCTGTAGAGAAGAAAAAAAAAGGTGTAATATGTGTATTCTTTTATGTGTATTTTATATAATGTAATAGGCATATCTACTCTTGTGTGTATTGTGTATATATATGCTCTTTTGTCTTATACTTAATTTTGACTTCTTTCAGAGCAAATTTTGTGGGAGAATGTTAAAACTATTTTACAGATCCTTTACCTTTTGTACATAGAATGAAGGTCTTAGGTGAAGGGAGACAACGAGCAAGACATCTACCTCTCTATATCTATAGATAGCCCCAGCTTGGACCGACCGAGGGCAAAGGTCGGCGTGGGCGGAGACGACGGAGCGTCATGTTACATTCTTTTTTTGGTCAGTTGGCAGGATTCCCTTGTTAGAAGCGGAGGGGAAAGTTGTGTTCCCTTGCCAGACGGAGAGACGTCTAAAAGCTATCCTGCAAGCAGCGTCTTGTGGAAGGAAAGACGTCAAGCTATCCTACAAGCAGTGTCTTGTGGAAGGAAAGACGTCAAGCTATCCTGCAAGCAGCGTCTTGTGGAAGGAAAGACGTCAAGCTATCCTGCAAGCAGCGTCTTGTGGACGGAGAGAACGCATTGGAGTATCCCTCAAGCAGCAACTTGAGAGCGGAAAAGACACTTAGACAACCAACGAGTCACGACAATTGGACATCGCACAAGACAAGCCAAGCCAAGCCAAGCCTGCGACGGTGCTGCCACGAGGTACTGTGTAAACAAACGCTCGACACCCCCCCCGCCATTTATTTTTATCTCCCTTCCCTGAGATTAGTTAATTTTTTTTACTTTCTCTTTTGCTTAACCTTGTTTATTGTTTTTTATACATAATCCCTTAGATATAAGTATAATTTAGCTTAACCATTTTCTTGTTTTTACCCATAATAATAGTATAATAGTTTTTATCCCTTTTGTTTTTAATTTTTTTAAATAAATCCTTTTATTATACTGTGTTTCTGTGCATTTATTTCCCCCCATTGTTTTTCCTTTCAATCGATCACCCTTTATTTTTTTTTTTAAACGAACACGAACACAAACACTATGATTAATGATGAATTGCTGATGTGTAGAACAATTAAATGAAATATAATCCCAAATCAAGGTGCAATAGAAGAGCCCACCAATATGTAAACAAGTCCTATATGTCTAAGGTTTCCCCCCCATTAACCGCTACAAGAAAGGCCTACCAGATAAAGAATGGCCACCCACAAGAAATATGTTTAAAATTTAGTTTCGCCTTACCTCGTGGATAAATGAAGATAATTAATGACAGGGGGTAAAATTGTAATATTTTTTCTCCCAGAATTGATCGGTGATTTACGAGAGCAGACGCCGCCCAGGCAAAAAGGGTTAAGTTCGCAGACGCCACTGGTGTTATTGGCCTTGGTGATGATTCATGATGATATCATTGTTTGCGGGAGGTACATTTGTTTACAAACATTTTTGCTGCGGTTCCAAATTAATCTTGAGGTGTGTTTGTCAAATTAACTCGAGCGGTTATTGATTGTATGCTTTTGTTTCCTTCTCCCATTTTAATTGTTCACCCCTCTTCTTCCTTTTTGTCTTGTAGACTTGCTAGTTTTATTTGGTGGCGTTATTATTTAGATACTGGTGTTTATATCCGTTGTTGAACGTTTTATATTAAATTTATATATTGAAATATAATGTCAGTAATAGCACAAGAGCTATATAACCATTTTTGAATTAGATTAACGTATATATTTAATTATTAACATATACAATCTGTAGATACATCTGCATATAGAAATAAAAATAGCCTAGTGTTACGTTATTGCAGTAAATTCATTACATAAAAAATATTTTATTATTTCTATATATGCTTAATAAACAGGGTGATACAAAAGTCTTGCACAACTTTGAAAATTAATAACTCCGCGAATATTTGCACTAGAGCAATGCGTTAAACACCATTCAGTTTTTAGGGAAAATAATTAAAAATTTGAAATTGATTTTAGTTACAATTTTATTCGCTAGATGACGCTCTACTAGAATCAGATATGCAGCGGCCAAATTGTTTTATTGTATATTGTGTTACGAGTCGTTGCTGTGTCAAGGATTGTCAAATAAGAACACGGGATTAGTAAGGATGTCTGTTCGGCTTATCTTTATTTACCTTCGTACAGTAAAGGGAGAACAAAACAAGTCACAGACATCCTCCAACTACCACGGTCAACAACAGGGAGGACGACTTCATTGCCGGCCAGATGGGTTTTTTCTTCCTGATTGGTCCGTCGGCCCCCAGGTCCACATGTGGTGGACGATTTAAGCCTACTTCGGACGCCGTTGAGACAATATATACACACAGTGCGGCAAATAATTTTAATACTCGGGCTAGATATCAGCCAATAGAAGAGCCACGTATGTAATCGGGAATTCTTATTAAATTTCGAAGCCTTATGTGCCACTTGACTAAGTTTCAGCCATTTTGGTTTCTAGCAATATAGCCGATTATAAAAAGGTAAAAATTGTTGCTTGTCGGAAATTTGAGATGGAACAGAGAGCTGTCATTAAATTTTATGTGAAAATTAGTAGAGGTGCATCGGAAACATTTGTTTTGATGAAGCAAGTTTAAGGTAAGTTATGTTTGATTAAATAAAATGTTTTCATTTGGCACAAACGGTTTTTAGGTGTAATAAATACGCTAGATGATGATAAGAATAAGGACGACTAACTTCTTTGATGAAAAACCTAAAATTATTGAAAAATGTGCGGGAATTTGTTCCAAACAATCGCTGTGCATCCCTGAGAATGATGGCAGAGGTTTCAGACATCAAAAAGAAACAATTTGAACCATTCTGCATGAAGATTTGGGCAAAACAAAAGTCTGTGCTAAATTTGTTCCACACACTTCAACGGACAAGCAAATATTTGAGCAACATTGAGAATCGTACATTGCTGGGAAATCATTTCTGCCTCTGAAAATGATGGAAATTTCCTGGAATCAATTGTTACAGGTGAGTAAACCTGGTAATTTCAGTATGGCCTAAAATCAAAACAAACAAGTTCCGGATGAAAGTTTAAAAACTTACCACAATCCAAAAAAAAAAAAAAAACGAGAAAGGTTCCTTCGAAAATTCAAATAATTCTGATTACATTTTTCGATAGTAAAAGTGTTATCCACAAGGTATTTGTTCCAACTGGACAAACCATTACTGGCGGGTATTATTCAAACATTTTGAAGCGTTTGATTTCCAGAATTCGCCCAGAATATCGCGATCAAGACAGTTGGTGTTTGATAATGCACCTAGT
The DNA here is from genome assembly GCA_030710605.1 of Cordylochernes scorpioides. NCBI lineage: Eukaryota > Metazoa > Arthropoda > Arachnida > Pseudoscorpiones > Chernetidae > Cordylochernes > Cordylochernes scorpioides. Next base: position 70,408,545 of record CP092866.1, read on the forward strand.
TACACCTCGCCCATTGTTCGTCGACATATCGGCCAAAATAACGTATGTGTTTTGAATCATCCGCCATACTCGCCTGTTATATCTCCAAAAAGGGCGTTGTTTCGTTTTATTCTAACATAGGTAGCAGAAGGCAGCGCGCGGCGGTGAAGGAACTGCGTCATCGCTGACCAATGGGAGGCCGTCCGGCTGCGCCGCCAGAGGGAGCTCGCCACCTTCTAGAAGTTTCTAAGGACGCTCGCACGAGAGAACAATGCCTTTCATAGCTGCGACTTTAAATCGTTTGTAAATTCTTTAAGTATTCATTTTAAAGAAAAATAAAATAAATTCATTTGTAAAGCTTGGGATGATTGCCTGACCAAAGTTAAGTACATTTGTTTCTTTAATCTAGTATAAAACATTATATTCAATTAAGCCTAACGAGAACAAATTGTTTTGTAAACAATCATTCTGATTTTCCTACTTGCGTATTTGCCAAGTGGGAAACAAAACATTGGTGCCGAAACCCGGGAATAAATCTATTAAATAATTATTTAAATATAAATAATTATAATTCATTTTTGAAATATATTATTGATATTAATAATAGCACAGATTAAAAATGGCTGCCAAATTTAAAGCTACTTTAAATATTCTTGAATTTCATTTCAAACAAGTGGATTATTTTGAGCAAATTTCGCTCAAGATAATTGAATCGAAGGATGATGCAAATTTACAGACATTTAAAAAAGATATTTTAGATATAAAATCTAACATTGAAAAAACTTATTGTAATCTTTTAACATTTTCTGATTTTGATAATGAAGTTTACTTTTCTAGAGTTATGCAATACAATGATAATCTTAGAAATTTAGTGGCGAATATCAATAAAGTATCTTGTACAGCCAGTTCAAGCAAAATTGATGATCTAAATCAACCAACCACATAAAAAAATAGAACTTCCTAAATTTAATTTACCTTCCTTTTTTGGTGATGTTAACGAATGGCTTAGTTTCAAGCAATTGTTTTCTCTGTCTATTGATTCCAATACCGCTCTAACTGATTCACAAAAGCTGCAATATTTACAATCAGCTGTTACTGGAGACGCTGAACGACTTATATGGGGATTTCCTGTTATTGATGAAAACTATGCCCATGCTTGGGCCACATTGGTCTCCAGATATGATAACAAAAAAGAACTTGCCTTTTCACAATGTACAAAATTATTCACTTTAAAACCTTTAAAACTAATAAATTCCAAGGCCATTTTCGAACTACTAGATATATGTAATGAAGCCATGAGAAATTTGAAATCACTGGGTTTGGAGAGAAATACACTTGTTGATATCTTTCTAATACATTTCCTACAAAGAAAAATAGGTGATGATTTGAAAAGGCAATGGGAATTGACGTTGATAGATGATGGCTTTCCATCCTACGAAAAATTGATTATGTTTCTTGAAAAACAAGCAAAAAGTTTGCCAATCGATAAAAGGTTATGCTAAAGAGGATAAATCTGTAGTGAAACAAACACATGTATATAATTCTATTTCAAAAGGTGATGATAAATGCCTATTATGCAAAAATTCACATCCTTTATTCAAATGTGACAAGTTCCATAAAAGTTCTCTCCTTGAAAGATGGAACATAGTCAAAACCAATAACCTTTGTTTCAATTGTTTGCGATCCAACCACAGAGTAACGTCATGTAAAATCACTATGCATTGTAATCATGCAACAAAAAACATCACACTCTTTTGCATTCCTTCCAACCCGAACCTTTGAATACCACTTCAATTGAAGCCCCCAATTGCCCAATCTAGCGTTTCATGTTTTCTCAGTGATACAATAAAGCCCAATGAGACAATCTTATTATCTACTGCTATCGTGAGAGTGAGAGCAGAAAATGGATCGTTTCATCCATGCAGAGCTTTGATTGATACTGGTTCTCAAAGAAGTTTAATAACAGAAAATTGTCGTGAAAAGTTGAATCTTCCTGTTAAAAAGAGCCAACTCACAGTTTTTGGAATTGGTAACCAACCAATACAGCAGTCTGCTAGTGAGACTTTTCTTCAATTTAAGCTCATTTTTCTGATAGAATATTCAAAATTTCATCCATAATACTCGATCAAATCACTGTTGATTTACCTAATTTTCTGATAAATAGAGATAATTGGCCTCATCTTAAGAATACTTTATTAGCAGATCCCAATTTTGATAAAAACAAGTCCCATTGATTTAGTAATTGGTGCAGACCTAGCCCCATTTTTATATACAGGAAAACTACGATTCCAAAATCACCCAGGACCCACTGCCTGTAGTTCCAAGTTAGGATGGATACTTTCAGGAAATGTTTCCAGTTCTGAGACTGGAAACAGCTATATCTCATTATGCTCAACATCCCAAGGAGATGATAATCTGCGAAAGTTTTTTGAATTGGAATCGGTTCCTGCCGCTCTTCCATTGACTAAAGAGGAGAAGAGTTGCGGGGACATTTATGACAAGAACTTTTGCATATCAACAGATGGAAGATATTCTGTTGGTCTACCGTTTAAATCTGTGCCTAATCTCGGAGACTCACGTCAGAATGCCATGAAACGATTTCTTGCTCTTGAGAGAAAATTGCACAAATCTTCGAATCTTCTTCAGCAATATAAGGATTTCATGATGGAATACCTTTCTCTCAACCACATGGAGCTCATTCCGAAAAACGAACGTGACAGACCATCAGACAAGTGCTATTATATACCTCACCATTGCGTTCTGCGTGAGCAGAGCAGCACTACTAAATTAAGAGTAGTGTTTGATGCATCGTGCAAAACGAGCAACAATTACTCCTTAAATGATTTTCTTCATACTGGACCAAAATTGCAGCATGATATTTTCAATATTCTTGTGAAGTTTCGTACTAATCCTATAGCTTTTACGGGAGATATTGAGAAAATGTACAGACAGATAAAAGTGAACTCTTCTGATCTCGGCTTTCAGAGAATCTTCTGGAGAAATAGTCCATTGGAATCTTTATTGGAGTATAGATTGCTCACAGTAACTTATGGAATGTCGTGTGCACCATATCTTGCAATCCGTACCTTGATGCAACTTGCCACCGACAAAAAACTCCTGTTCTCAGAGGCATCTAAAATCCTAAAAACTGATTTTTATGTAGACGACCTACTTTCTGGCGCAACAACAATCGAAGAAGCAAAGTTCTCATTGATGATATCCGTAAAATCCTTTTATCTGGTGGCTTTTGCATAAGAAAATGGATGTCAAATGTCCCTGAGGTTCTTTCAGAAGAACCAGAAGCGCTGAAAGCACATGATTCATATGAAATCGGAGATAATTCATCTGTTAAGATTCTTGGGATAAATTGGAATCCATTCACGGATAATTTCACAATTACAGTCAATTCACTAAAAGACGTATATTCTAAAAGACAATTGTTATCGGATATTTCTCGAATTTATGACCCTTTGGGATGGTTATCACCGGTGATCATTAGCTTCAAGATTATGTTCCAAACTTTGTGGAAACAGGATTTGGATTGGGATGATCCCTTGTCTGAATCGTTATGTTCTCATTGGAGGAGAGTGAAAATGGATTTGGCCATGCTAAATGATATTAAAATTCCTAGATATATTTCCTGCAAGGGACTTATACATTCTTTAGAACTCCATGGATTTTGTGATGCTTCCGAATCTGCATATTCATCAGTTGTTTATATGAAATCTCGTTTTAAATCTGGTCATGTTCAAGTCAAATGATTTGCTGCCAAGACAAAAGTCGCTCCCTTGAAGGCAACGTCAATACCTCGTCTGGAGCTTTGTGCTGCTCTTCTTCTTTCAAATTTATATGATTCCATTTGCAGCTCATTGCTGTTGCAGATTGACCGAGTAATTTTGTGGACAGATTCCCAGATTGTTTTATGTTGGATAAAATCTGAATCAAAACATTAGAAACCTTTTGTTGGTAACCGGATTGCAGAAATTCAGCGACTAACTCTGCAATCTTCTTGGTCCTATGTGTCTACCAAGGATAATCCTGCAGATTGCGCCTCCAGAGGTATAACTTCTTCAGAGCTAGTAAACCATTCACTTTGGTGGAATGGTCCTGATTGGCTATCAAACTCAAGTTTACAAGATCCGCTACCAATCACATATGAACTTCCAAAAGAAGTTTGTCATGAAAAAAGAAAGACTGTTCCGATTGTTCATTTCACTACTTGTCCTATTCTAGACTTTATTTTTAAATTTTCAACATTCAGGAAGCTGAGCAGAGTTACGGCATGGCTCCTAAGATTTATCCACAATACTAGACACAGCAGCGACAAAATAAAACACAAAGAATTGTCCTCTAATGAGCTCGATAATTCAATTCGAACTCTTATTCAAATCATTCAAAGTTCAGAATTTAAAACTGAAATTCAATGTTGTAATCAAAGCAAAGTACTACCAACAAACTCAAAACTTTTATCCTTAAACCCATTTATTGATTCATCAGGAATTCTACGTGTAGGAGGTCGACTGCGCAAATCCAACCTGCAATTCAATGAGAAGCATCCAATAATTCTTCCTCACAACCATTTTGTTACAGAATTGATTGTTCAACAATTCCACGTAGAGCATCTTCATTCTGGTCTCCAATTAACTCTGTGTGCCATCCGACAAAAGTACTGGATTCCATCCGGTAGAATTCTAGTAAAAAAGCTCATTAATCGTTGCATGACATGTTTCAAGACGAAACGCCAAGTGTCAAAACAAATCATGGGAGATCTGCCTATCCATAGAATCATACCCTCAAGCCCTTTTAGCAAAACAGGAATAGACTTCGCAGGACCATTTATAACTAAACCTAATGTCATAAGAACAAAAGTAACATTAAAATCATATATAGCATTATTCATTTGTTTCTCAACGAAAGCTATTCACCTTGAGATAGTTTCAGATCTGTCTACCCCCTGCCTTCCTCGCTGCTTTTAGAAGATTCATCTCTCGTCGAGGAAAACCCTCTGATATTTTCACCGACAACGCTACTAACTTTAAAGGAGCTAAGAATATTTTGAATAATATACATCAACTTGTAAAGGATTCTTCAATTCAAAGTTATGTCACTAATGAACACATCACTTGGCATTTTATACCTCCATCTGCTCCAAACTTCGGCGGCATTTGGGGGAAGCAGGAATTAAATCATTGAAGTATCATCTCCTAAGGTGTTTAAAATCTGCAGTTTTAAATTTTGAAGAACTCAATACTCTGACAAGTCAAATTGAAGCGTGCTTGAATTCTCGCCTGTTGTATCCGATGAGTTCGGATCCAAATGATTTCAACCCTCTCACTCCAGGACATTTTTTGATTGGAAGACCATTAACAGCACTCCCAGAGCCCAGTTATCACCCTAATGACAACTACTTAACTAGATGGAAATTAATTCAAAAGGCCAGAGATGTTTTCTGGCAAAGATGGTCCAGGGAATATCTAAACAATCTGCAACAACGGTCCAAGTGGAAAAAACCCTCTTCCAACCTGAAGGTTGGAGATTTGGTGTTGGTAAAAGACTTTCCTATGCCTTCAATGCAGTGGAGCCTTGGCCGCATCACCAAGGTGTCACCTGGAGCGGATGGCAATGTCCAAGTTGTGGAACTTCAAACAGAGAAACAACATCATCTAATAAGACCCATCTCGAAGATTGCACTTCTGCCATTCTAATTCTTCTTCTTCTTAAAAAAAAAAAAACTTTCTACACTATGTGATCCTTTTCTTTTGCCTTGTGTGTGGACTACGTCCACAGGAGGGGAGTATGTTTCGTTTTATTCTAACATAGGTAGCAGAAGGCAGCGCGCGGCGGTGAAGGAACTGCGTCATCGCTGACCAATGGGAGGCCGTCTGGCTGCGCCGCCAGAGGGAGCTCGCCACCTTCTAGAAGTTTCTAAGGACGCTCGCCACGAGAGAACAATGCCTTTCATAGCTGCGACTTTAAATCGTTTGTAAATTCTTTAAGTATTCATTTTAATGAAAAATAAAATAAATTCATTTGTAAAGCTTGGGATGATTGCCTGACCAAAGTTAAGTACACTTGTTTCTTTAATCTAGTATAAAACATTATATTCAATTAAGCCTAACGAGAACAAATTGTTTTGTAAACAATCATTCTGATTTTCCTACTTGCGTATTTGCCAAGTGGGAAACAAAACAGGCGTGATGATATCCCGACCATTCAAACAGAAACGACGCGCACATTGGAGGCGATTCCTCAAAGTGAATAAAAAATATTTAAAATTTTATTATCTTGTTTTTGTTTTAATTTGAATACTAATTCCTGATTTCTATTTGCCACACTGTGTATATTTATATAAATAGAAAGAGGTTGTTTTTCCCGTCAAAATATAGGCGCTAAAACTGAGCGTCATTTATAGAAAACTAGCCGAATGACCCGGGTTTTACCCGATTAAATATTCTATTCAAATACTATTCGTTACAATTATAAATTTGCGCCATGGATGTCACTCATGTGAAACGTCCCGCTCCAAACTTTGTGTGTTTTTAAAATATATAAAAAAGTAAGTTTTCACAACGATATTTGAAATTTGTTTCATTTTAATTTTTATATATTTTAACCGTCATTACGTCACTCAAGGTCGTCACTCTTGTGAAATGTCCCGCTCCACCAATCCCCGTCGCCTCACGTGGTCCATCCTTCCTCAACTTTACTTCTCGAAGTTACAGCAATGAGACGCTATATGCGAGTGAAATAGGAAACATTGTTAATAATTTGTTAATAACTTTAAGGATATTCAAGATAGAAGCCTGAAAATTTGGCTATAAATATTTCTAGATTCACCTCTATATACTGTTAAAATTGCAGCCAGATTAGTTACGTATTGTGGACGTGTATAGCCGACAAACATATATACATACATTGACTTTTATATATATAGGGATAATCCCATCCACATTTTGGCCATTGAATTAGCATAGCAACTCTACCAGCAAAAACACCTTTTTGGCAAATTCAGAATATTTCATCTGATTCCTTGCGAATCTCGTGAAATCAAATACCGCCCTGGACTGACGTGTGCCATTAGCCCGAAACCATGGTTTCCAGGTAGACACTTCTCAGTTTGCCAAAGCTGGTGTTGTGGTTTTGTCACCGACCCGAGTCCGTTAGTTTTCGAAGACGGTCAATAGATGGCGCTTAGTTTAAGCATCTGTTTTGACCAGAGAGACTACGAGTATATCTTTTTTATAAATCAATCTCTCTCCCCACGACAAAATAAAAAGACTATGCATATATAACATGAGGTGTTGCGGGAGTATGATATTCATGTACCAAAAGTGGCACCTCTCCCTTTAAATATGTATTAACATAATGCGCATTTGGTACATCACGCCAGGTCAAAACGTAAATGTAGCGAGCACGAATGAGCCGCAACACGAGTTTCTATATTTTGAAATGCGGTTGTGAGAATTGAATATATATATATATATATATATATTTTGAAGATTTGGCAATCCATAATTAAAAATTATATTTATAAAAGATGCATATATTGGATTTCTAATTATTTTATTGTTCCAATATTTCGAGGGGCAACTCGCCTCTCTTTTACGAGGATGTTTTTGTTTTTCACTAGAACATGCGCGCGCGCGTACACCACTCTCGTTCTACAAGGCCAATGAAAGAATTGTATCTTTGATTTAACTATTGTATTCAGTTTATATACAGCAAATAATTATATTTAACATTATATATTACTATTTTATCTATGAAAAAGATATAGAGATTTATATACAACAGTGTAATTGTAAAAAATAGTGTGTCTACATATTAATTCTAAATTTAAAAATATTGAAAGTAAAAATAATTGAGTAAATTAAAAGTATATATATATACATAGTTATTTATAAATAATTAAGATATGAATTCTTTATAAATTTCTGGAAAATCAATTTTTCTGTTTATACTCTGTTTATCTTCGGCAGAAGCCCAACTTTCTAAAAACAGTCTACTATGTTTTTCTGTTATATTTTTGTATATAATTGTGGTCTGTTTGAAATCTGGTATATGGCTATTGTTAAGGGAGTGGTCTACTAGTAGGGATAATGGTTTGTAGTTTTTTAAAGCTGCTTTATGTTGATTGATACGATCTTTAAGTGATTTACCTGTTTCTCCAATGTATGTAGCTTGACATGTCTGGCAGGAAATTTTGTAAATTACATTGGTTGTATTTTCTTGGTTTGAAATATTTTTTGTATCTGAGTGGCGTAGGATTTGTCGTAGATTTTGTGCAGATTGATATGTTGTAATTATATTATATCTCTTTAAAATTCGGGCAATTCTCTCTGAGCCGTAGCTATATGGAATAGAGCAATATCTTTTTTGAGACTGATCACGACTATTATTTGAAGGTATAGCTCTTTGTTTATAAAAATGTTTTTCAATAAATTTTTTTGGATAATTATTATTTATTAATTCTTTGAAAATTATATTTCTTTCTCCTGTTGCACTATTTCTATTTGAGTGGTGTGTTTATAAATAGATGAAAAAATAATTAATTCAAACCAATTTAAAATAATATTATGGCTACGATATATTGATGACATTTTTTGTCTAACAGAAATAGACATTGACAGCTTCATACGCTTTCTCAATAATCTCAAACCTTTTTTAAAGTTCACATATGAAAAAGAAAGCAATAAGTCCCTAGCCTTTTTGGACATCCAGCTTAAAAGGAATCAATATAACATCGAAACATGCATTTACAGGAAACCCACTCACACCGGAAACTATTTAAATTTCAGCTCCTTTGGTCCCATACATAACAAAATAGCTGTAGTGAAATCTCTTTCTAAAAGAATAGAAACACACCACTCAAATAGAAATAGTGCAACTGGAGAAAGAAATATAATTTTCAAAGAATTAATAAATAATAATTATCCAAAAAAATTTATTGAAAAACATTTTTATAAACAAAGAATCTCAAAAAAGATATTGCTCTATTCCATATAGCTACGGCTCAGAGAGAATTGCCCGAATTTTAAAGAGATATAATATAATTACAACATATCAATCTGCACAAAATCTACGACAAATCCTACGCCACTCAGATACAAAAAATATTTCAAACCAAGAAAATACAACCAATGTAATTTACAAAATTCCCTGCCAGACATGTCAAGCTACATACATTGGAGAAACAGGTAAATCACTTAAAGATCGTATCAATCAACATAAAGCAGCTTTAAAAAACTACAAACCATTATCCCTACTAGTAGACCACTCCCTTAACAATAGCCATATACCAGATTTCAAACAGACCACAATTATATACAAAAATATAACAGAAAAACATAGTAGACTGTTTTTAGAAAGTTGGGCTTCTGCCGAAGATAAACAGAGTATAAACAGAAAAATTGATTTTCCAGAAATTTATAAAGAATTCATATCTTAATTATTTATAAATAACTATGTATATATATATACTTTTAATTTACTCAATTATTTTTACTTTCAATATTTTTAAATTTAGAATTAATATGTAGACACACTATTTTTTACAATTACACTGTTGTATATAAATCTCTATATCTTTTTCATAGATAAAATAGTAATATATAATGTTAAATATAATTATTTGCTGTATATAAACTGAATACAATAGTTAAATCAAAGATACAATTCTTTCATTGGCCTTGTAGAACGAGAGTGGTGTACGCGCGCGCGCGCATGTTCTAGTGAAAAACAAAAACATCCTCGTAAAAGAGAGGCGAGTTGCCCCTCGAAATATTGGAACAATAAATAATTAGAAATCCAATATATGCATCTTTTATAAATATATATATATATATATATATATATATATGAAAAACAATAGAAAAAAATAAAAGATAAGTAGGTCAGGTGTTGATATTAAAAATAAAGAAGGCATTTCCTGACCACGAGCACATGTGCTTTTTAGATGGCAGAGCGCCATCTAGTGGAGCAAAAATAAACTAAACGTTTATTTAGCTTGTTCCGTGATATTTGGTCAACCCAATTTCTTGACAAATCAAGAAAAGCCATCCACGAACGCGTTTCGCGCTGTATATATATATAACTTGTGTGTGTTTATTTACTTACTAAAAAACTATAAGGATTGTGTGTTAGTTTTAATCTCATAAAATTATAAATTTCAAAAGGAAATTATTTATTTTATAAAAGAATTAAGAAAACCTCTGACCTCAGGATCATCGATAAAACAAGGAATTTGTAATTCATCGAGAACAACAAACAGATTTCTGAGAGTTACAAGCACAAACTTCCATTTATGCAACTTTTGCATTTTAACCGACACATTTTTCACATTTAGAAAGTATTGCCGTGAACAACACAATCTGTTACTGTATGAATTAATTCCCTTTCAGCCGTCTTTCTCCCGAGTCAAATGTCAAAAACAATAAAATAGGGCTCATAGATTTCTAGAAAAATTAAAAAAAAACACTGACTATAATAATTGCCACACTCTTTGAAAAATAAATAATTCCAAAACTCAGTTTAAAACTTTTCCCTTGTTGTTATTTTAAGATTTTATTTTATTTTAAAACTTTCCTTAGCGTTCTCCCTGAAATCCTAATATATAAATAATTAAACGAAAATAAATCATCCACTTTTTACAAAAATAATAATTCTTTTAAATCCTAATAAGAGTTCGTCTATTATTTCAGAAATAGATTTATTTTAAATGTATTGTTTAGGAAATACAACTACGCGCCGTGGAGATGAAGCGATATATATTTCAACAATGGAATTTCTAAAACATGAGAATTTAAAATTCTACGAGAAATTATATTCATAGAATTAAATAACGATAAAAAATTATATTTCACTTTTAATAATCAATGTTTACTATTCTTCCTTTTTAAATTCCTCGATAAAATCCAAGACAAATCTCACGCTAATTATTCTTTTTAAAAGTTCTGTGCCCGTCGTCTGCTAGGCTTACGTTTCCCGCCAATAGAAAAAAAAAGTCGTATGCTTAATTTCGCTCCAATCTCGTCTGCTCTTTAATTGTTCAAACAGTTTTTGTGCTATATTTGTCTTGAGTTCCAGGCAAAAAGAAAACACCATTTTTAAATGATCGCCTCCCGGATTAAATATTAAATGAAGTGGCGGAAAGTTTTATCGCCAGGTGGCCAGCCAATATGCAAAGTAGCGATGCACTGAACCACAAACTTACATGTTTACTCGCTATAGAACATAACTATGTAAACATACTTTTATAAAAACGTGATTTCACGGGAGAGTGCACATGGTTATGCTCTAACTTGGCTATCATGGAAATATTTCCATATTCGTGTCTTCATATGTTATGGAAGAATATCCTTTCTGCATATTAGCACATAGAAGCCATCCTTGGCAATAAAGATACTCTTATCGAAGCGTCAGCAAGTAAATAAATCTTAAAGAATAGTTGTTATTTCCACGCGAAGACATGTAATAGAAGACGAACTCTTCAAACCTCCTGCCTTACGACAAATCTGACCATAAATATGTTCTGGTATTAATGCATTGGTCTACTATTGGTATTGTAAGAGAATCTAGACGAGAGAGAGGGAGTGAGAGACTTTAAATGCATATATTATATTTTTGTATTGACTATGCCCCACAGTTGCATATCATGTATCTGTATGTGTTTTTATTTTTTAATTGTCCCTAGTACACGTGGTACAGGCCATGGTAATCATGTTGAGTAGAAATTGGCTCCTGCTTTTACTGTAAGTGCACCACATGTCTACATATGTGAAAAGCAATTCTAATTTTCACTTACAAATATGCCATAGCTCCGTTTGATTACTTGTACTCGCTGGTGGGGTTAGACTTTTGCCATAATCGGGTGACATTTAAGCATTTTGTTTTAATTAGAAAAAAAGTGCCCAATGCGGGATTCGATCCCGGGTCGTAGCGGTCAAAAGAACAATAGTTCAGACCCCCCCCCCCCCCCCCCCCCCCCCTTTGTACTAGGTATATATGAGGTGTCTGGACGTATTATGTACCTAGATTAAACACACCCATCACACATATCTCTGTACTCTACCTGGAGTATGCCATCAATAGTATACACCTCAGTTTATTTTCCTCCTTTTTTAAATGGCATTTTTTGTCATGTCGTTTAAACATCAAAGATAATTTTATTAGCTTAATACACATTCTATGGAGCATACGAATATAGTGAAAAATTGTAATTCTGGGAAGAAGATGTCGAAGATGTGAATATATTAAACTATGAAAGATTTGAACTTTTTATGACGCGTAAAATTCTTTCAAATGAAACAGATTTTCGACTGGCCTTACTGCTATGATGATAATGATGGGAGTATATCTGTGGTGAACCTTTCCTGTGGTTGGAAGCTATAACCTCTGTCAATCTGAACAGTTTTGATAGAAAAATAGACATACCAGATATTTATAAAGTATTCCTGTCCTGACGTGTTTATTCTGTTTATTCTGTCTTCCCTTCACAGTGATATTCCGGTCTTCCCCAATGTGTCGGATTTAGAATTTGCCTCATTGTCTTTTTCCCTATATTTGCATATCTTAATTGTAATCATAGTTGTATTTTGTTTCTCTGTCTATAAGAAAAAATTAAATATGCTAAAAGATATTGCTCACCAGTATAAATAGGCTTGTATCTCTTTGAATCTCTAGGCTTTTTTGCCAGTAGAAGGGCGTGTGGCCCGAAAGCTCGCTCGTGTTTATTAAAAAGAAGACTCCGGGGACTCGGGATCATGGAAGCGATCATATCAAGGCAAAACAACAGCATCAACTGAAAGATAGACCTTCCATATGACCTAATATTCTCAATAATGTTTAATAATATAGAACTCAAATTTACAATAGAGAATATAATTGCAAAATAAGAAGTCAAATTCAGCCAATAATCGAACACTCAAGATATAATAAACAACAAGTAATATGCAAATAATAATCAACTCAATAAAATTAATGCCAATATGCAAAAATCCAACCAAAACACATATATAAAAATATATATACAAGTATAATAGTTATCTAACGGTGTGATATATTTTTACTCCAGTAGAAGGGCTACGAAAGCTAGAGTTAGCAATAAAAATAAAATCATCTCCGGAGACTTATTTAATTGATATTTAGGAGATTTAAATATATAGCTCAAATAATTGTTTTGTTTAAAAGAATCATACATGTCATAATTATTTCAAATTCTTATAATAGATGGCGTATCGTGTTTATATTCGAAATATAAAATTATAAATAAATTATAAAAGTTTTGAAGATCATTTGTTGATTGGAAGTTTGTTTGGAAATATTTTTGGCTACATCTCAACCAATATTTTTATTCAGTCCCCGATATTTCAGTCATTCGGTGTCACTCTCCTCTCCCATGGGTTTACTTATTCTTGTATTCTATATACAGTTACGAGCGTCATTCTTCATCTCTGTCACCGTTTGCTTTTTTTCTAATGGCGCCCTCCTATTGGTTGGCTACGATCACGCCACCTTTGCCCCCCCCCCCCTCGCTTCTTCGTTTTTGTAACCATTGTGTTGGAGCGGGTCGCTCCTTAAATAAATGCATATATTACTTAATAACCAAATGGAATCCTCTCTTTCTCTTTCCCAGTAAGAGACGCCTACGGAAGCCAACAGTACATAGACAGATAAAGCACATAGGCTATAGTTATTAACTAATATATGCATTTATTTAAGGCGCCAATTTATAATTGTAACAGATAGTATTTGAATCAAAACATTCAATCGGGTAAAACACGGGCGTTGCCCGGGTCATTCGGCTAGTTTACTTATATAAGTAGAACTAGGATTCAAAATAATCATTTCCCTGAGGAGAGGAACAGCGAATCACCGAAACGTCGATAAAACGATAAAAAAAATATTTGTTTGATTTAGCTATATTTTTTTCCAAATATTAAGAAAGATGAGCTTACAAATGTATTCCTAGAGTTAGCCGTCTGTAATGCTATGGTTGTAATCTTCTCTGGCGCCGACATTTTGGATTCTAGTTCTTCATTTTCGCTAGTATTCTATTGGTCTCTCCATTCTGCTCAGCCATTGGCCGGTTGTTTTATATGGACGGCCATTTCTTATCACCTTTTTCTTCCATCCGCCATATCTTCTACTGAATCCTGTAGTTGGTAGTTATTCTTATTCTCGTCAATAATTTGCCTCTTTCTCTTATGTCACTTTTATAATCTCCCTTTATATATATTCTCTTATTCTTAGAATATATTCATTAGAATTTTCAACGGTTCATCTAACGTTCTCCATCAGTCTCTACATCTACACTTTCATTGCCTTCAATCATCTTCATGCTTTAATCTCAACACTCGGGACTCTGTGATCCCTACACGTCAAACAAAGGATTGCAATCACCAAATCAAATTTCCCTCCAACAGCCGAAATGACGTCTCTCGAGCCCAATACGAGAACGTCACGTGGCTGTAATGAGATTCATGAACCAAATATTTGCATCGACTTCCCAGTTGCATATAAACGCGCTGGGGAAATTCTATTAAGCTAAAGGGGGAAACTTTTTCCGAGCCATTTTATACAAATTAGGTAAGTCTTGAATTCCCCCTCTCTCTCTCTCATCTGGTTAACGGCGGCATTTCTTGTCGTTGATCTAATTTAGCAGACGTAGTGTTTCATTGAAGCACGTGGTCACAATCCTCTCTCTCTGAATCCAGATCACATTTAGAAATAATTTGATTTTTTCCTGAATTTTATTACTTCCACGGTTTTATTTCTCATTTTTAATGATTAAGAAGTTGGATGGAATTTATTTTGTAAATTATTAAGTTTACATAGAAGGAGGGAAATATACCCCGGAGATATTGGCTGGGTTCCATTTCAACTGGGTTCGTTAGACAGAAGGTGTGTTCCACTTGGCAACCAGTGCGTGGATACCTCCTCGAATTATATAATTATCTCAATGATTTATCATTTACTAGCTCTATGACCTAGCTTCGTCCTGATTCTGCCTGAAAATGGTTACTTGCCCGTCGAATATTGTCTTAGCAAATACCCTTCATTATAAATATACACTCTTGGACAAAACTTAAGTAGGTTGTATCTATCAGAATGTATATCGGGATTGAGACAATAACTCTGAAATATATTATAACTCTCATATATGATACACAGTGACTTTTATTGAAGACACACGAGATAAACAAGTGTGAAGAGAATTCCCTTTGTCTTCTTAAAAATACCGAAGACGGGCCACTTAAGTTTGTCCATGAGTGTATAATTATTCTTATTAGTAGTAAAAAAAGAGTCGTGGTGATATGATGCAATTATATGGCATTATGATTATTATCGTCATTAACACAATCATTTTCCGTCTCCAAATTATATATATTTTAGGATATAATGCCTATGCTCTCTCCTTGAATATCCATACAAGCAAACCCGCATTTTAAAATGTATTTATATAGAATAAAAACAGCTTGTTCACATGATATTTGCATTGATGTGTGTGATATTTAATATCATCTTATTGATACTTTAATATCAGTAATTTATCAATCAAACACTGCAATTCAGCCAGTTATCTGATTGGATTTCATATTCGTCATAGACAAGACTAAAATATAGCAATTCCTTATTGGCCTGTCTCTATATCCTGGTAAAATTCCATCCCTATAGGTCCTTCTTATGGAGTTCTACAGGGAACAAACACATATTTCTATATTTTATGTATGTGTTGTTTTTCAGCGTCCTTTGACATTTGATCTGTTAGTGACCATCCTTCGCAGATCATCTAGTGACCTTCAGATAGCTTTCTTTACCCCTTTTAGCCAGCTCATTGCAGGTCTTCCTTCATTTCGCAACATCCACGTTTTTTTCTAAACCATTTTCTCTAATCGTGTCCTAAATAGGTCATTCTTTGTTTGTATATTTGGGATTATTAGGGTCTAAAAAACAGGATTATTTTCATTCAAAATATAATATATTTGATATTTTATCTGTCCATAACCTTTAAAAGCTTCAATTTTTATTCTTTCCTTCTTTTCTGAGAGTTCAGCTCTTACATCCATAAGTGACCACAGGGAAACCCAACACCTTTATAATTATGTATATTTATGTATAAGACAAAGAAACATCCATAGCTTATGAAGTTAACCATTCGATTCATAAACGAGATATCAATTATATCTTCAATTATTTTCTAAAATCTACCTCTCACGACCGCCATATGATATATTGAGTGAACTGAGGATCACTACTGCCTTCTAATTGTACAATGCAATAAGACAACTGTGAAAATTGACGGCCACCTTATCACCTATTGTCAGAACATCTAGTGACATCTATCGGAAGAAACATAAACTAAATTTTGATTTTAATTTGAGGATAAATTATTGGGGCTTTTTTGGTAAATCCATAGGAACACAGACAGGACGTGGTTTATTGATTTATCATTGAAGATTCTGGCCGATATTCATTTTAGATGGAATAAAGAACATCATTCTGTTTATTCGGGTAGATTCTTGCAAGGTTGCAAAGTCAGGAAATTGTCATTATGACATATTGTTATATAGAATATGCTAATAAATCAATTAACATATCGGGTGCCGCTACATTTATAGAAATACGGACTCTACTAGGTCTGTCGTTTTTCATCTGTAGACTAATCACAGTGATTAGTTTTGGAAAATGGTGGAGGGTTTACCACTGATGAGCCAGGCATCGTTACAGCCAGCTATAGGATCACGTGTACATTCTGTTCGGCGGAGTGACAAGGAGACACTGATCTCACTAGAGGAACACTTCGTTCTCTGGGATACCCACCCTTGTCACGTTAAATTTACATATTGCTGCTGCATATGTAATTTACCTATAGGCTAGGTTGTGTAAACTGTTGTGGCAAGGGTCAACCCGACGTGTCTCCACAAATACTAACACAATTAGATCATCAAATATAAAATATCTAATAAGGTTTCCTTCATTTCCAATATACAGTAGATATTCCCAGTTGTTTTATCCCTCCACAACTCTTAGGTGTCGACAACACTGCAGTGAAGCATCTGGTTGCTGGTGTCCCAGCCAGAACTCGGGTTCAAATTCTGAATCGAGGGAGTTTTTTTAAATTAAAAATTGCTTCACTGGACTAGTTTCTTGGACAAATCTACCAGTTCGTATACGCACTCAAACAAAATTCAACAATTTAGCAGCACAGAGTAGAATATTTCCTCACATGTATATAGGTATATGTGGTGTACCTCTAGTTAAAGCAGTAACAGACTTCTACCCGCCATGACGATGATGACCTGGGTACATGGGATAAGTAACAGAACCATACAGGATTTGGGCCGAATATTTCCATAACCTAATTTTGTGCCGTGTTGAAAATTAAAAGTTTCGAAATATATTATTTTATAAACTATCCAGTAGTTACTGTAAACTCCAATGTGTAAGAAATAAGACTCCACACAGAATGTTTCATCCCCTCAACGAAGCAAACATCGACAAGAAATGACACAGCAAGTGATGAGCCAGGAAGGTATGTAGATAGATATAGTATATGTAAATATATTTTACACGTGTGTAGATGGAAGGTGTGAAGGTGTGAAGAGAGAGTTCTCCAATCGAAAGAACCGCGAGGAGAACAAAACGAGGTTGTGAAATAAAAAACTTCCCCAAGAGACGGAGGAAGTCGCGTGCCTCGGCCGCACTTAATTTGGCTCATTCATTAAAATGGACAAAAACTGGAAGGCGAAATTGTTTCGTGAGAGCTCCGAGGTCTAAAGATGATGGAACGGTCGGACAACCTGACGTCAGCGCAAGGTCGGTACATATGCAAATTAAGACGTGTTGCATAATTGAGTTAAGCTCAGAAATTTTGTCAGGGGGAGGGGTTGAGTGTCGTATCTACTAGGTCAGTTCCAGTTGTACACAACAATAGGTCAGCGAGTACTCTACATAAATCACAGCGAGGGGGAAGAGATTATCTAGGTGAAAATGTGGAACTGTCAACTATCAGATCCCACCTTTTCACAAGTTCCTCTGTCATGCAATTTTAAGAACTATTGTTTTAAAGACGATTTTAATTTATCCTTTCTTTTGTTATTTTATATATAAAAAGATTACCATATTAAAATGATCTCCGATATATTTACATACTGGCTTGGAATTTCGAAAAGGAATCCCAGATACGTCGATCGTTTTAACACAGTCTAACACACAACACACTCTGATCATTGATATATGCTGTTAAATATCAGAAGATGTTAAACATTTCTGTTTAGAATATAATCCTTTGTTAGCAATTTTAGATAATGAAGTCAACGTCTAATAATGAGTATCTTTTATTATCTCATCCTTTACCTTATTATTTAAACATTTTTGTTATATCTTTTGGTAGAGATAACTCCTGACTCCAATTTTTATAGAAAACTGATATAATAATGTAAATAGACCTATTCCATAACATTGTTGAATTACATATCAATTTTAAAATTTCAGTTGTAAATATCCACGCTGTGTGTTTTTGTAAATATTTCTTGTAGGATATAGTCGATGTTTTATTAAGCTCGTTGAAGAGCGATTATCGCTTGAAAGCTAGCGTTTTGAAGCAAAAAGAAACTCATTGTGAGAAAACATTTTGTAATTTTAAAACTGATTATTGTTGAATCAGATATTTGATCTGCGAAAGAAAGAAACGAAATTTCTGGACAGAGAGAACAATTGGTATTTCTCGCCAATGGTCGACTTGCGCCTATCCATGGCCGGCCATTTTGGCAGAAATTGATGGGAAGGGCTCCTTTCAATCACATCTTCTTTTTCTCACACCAACTGCCGATAATCACCATAATTAATGAGCCTTATTAGAAATTTAAATAATAACGCCAGCCGATCATTCCGACTCCATCCATTACTCACGCCACACAAATCAATAGACGCCATTTTTATCACACGCAGACGCTTCTTTTAAATAAGCTGCAAGAGAGAGAGAAGAAATGCAAAAGAAAAAGCGTGTCCTTTTAAAGAGAACTAATTTTTAAAAATACCCTCTTAAAAAATCAACTAAACACAGGCTTAAACAACGACAAAAAAGTCTTTAAAAACATTTAACATACTATTTTAAACAAGTACAAATTTTCTGAAAAGAAATCTACACAGCTTTTATATACTTTAAGTAAAATTTTTAAAATGTAATTATGTGGTTTTTTCTTTATTTTTTTAAAATTAATTTCCTTGTTATAGCATTCGTAAGATGATTGATGCTTGGATCTTTTCCCCGTTTTTTTTTTTTTTTTCATAGTAGAAAAGTTTAGCTTTTGGAAAATGAATCAAAAATGAATTGCATGTAATTGAAGAAAGTTTTTCTCTTTCGTATAATTTTCTGGTACATTTTTTATCGAATGATATTATTTTATACACCGCTTTTAAAATGTTTACTATAAAATGCCACAAAAATATTTCTCAAAAACCCTCAATTTTTTTGTGGTTCCATTTTTTTTTTCAATTTCATCCAAAATAAAACGGGAGCATTTATATCTGAAAGGAAATAGAAGAGAGAAAGCGTATTATAAAAAAACAGCAGAAGATTTCTCACAAAAGTTGCAGAAGAATCCGCCACCAAATGTCGGACAGACGAACGCTGCTGTTTACTCCGTTTTTCATATATCAGACGATTAGACTTACCGATTTCGGGGCAGAAGATCTAGAAGATTTGGAAACTTAATGAGGTGGAAAATTAAATTTTGATAAAAAAAAGGATGGGCTTCGAAAAAAATATCTTACCAATTTCGCCCTCAGTTCTATTTTCTTTGATCTTTCAATTGTTTTTTCCCCATTCAGACGGGATGTTTGTATCCGGCGACACTGGGCAATATATATACTGACGACAGGCTGGGGGTATGTGCATTAAATCTATGCAAATATATCTTCATAGATATATATGTTTTGGAACTTTAAAATCATATTTAAATATTCATATGTAAGGTTTATATGTATATATAGTTTATAAATTCACAGTTTTAGAGAAACTAGGCCACAAATTTATTTATATATGTATTAATATATGTTTATTAAATAATATATTATTAATGTATGTGTGATTCTAATGTGGGTTAATGGTTTTGATAACCAAATTATTTTTAAATCGTTTGTGACATTTCCTCTGTGTGTACTTAAATAAACACTATAATTTATGTAATCACTATTTATACTTTAAGATGTTCACGGAGTTTCCAAAAAATACAATGTATATAACCCATATGTGGTGTTATTTAACATTCCAAAAGGGAATAATTTTATTATCGAATAATATTTATTTTCATTTATTATTATAACAATGTTTTTTATGATCCCCCTAGTACAGGCCATGATAATCATGGTGGGGGAGTAGTTGGCGACTGTTTTTAATGTAATTGTATCACCTATCTACACAGGTAGAAATTACAAATGTAACAGAGCCTCGTTTGATACTTGAATTCATTCATAGGGTTTTACTTTTGTTATAATCGGGGGTCATTGGAGCATTTTTTATTCAGAATTTTTTTTTTTTTTGCTTATCCCTAGTACACGTGGTACAGGCCATGATAATCATGGTGGGTAGTTAGCGACTGCTTTTTACTGTAAGCGCACCACATGTCTACACATGTGAAAGCAGTTCGACTTTGCACACTTACAAATGTGCCAGAGCCCCGTTTGGTTACTTGCACTCGCTGGTGGGGTTGGACTTTTGCAAGAATCGGGGGGCCATTGGAGCATTTTTTTTTTTAAACAGAAAAAAGTGTCCAATGCGGGGATCGAACCCGGGTCGTAGTGGTCGTAAACCAAACGGTTTAACCAGCCTTCCACCATTCAGAATAAAAGTACCGAATGCGGGATTCGATACCAGGTAGTGGCTGTAGGACGGTGTTTACCACTCGTCCACCGACTATATCTCCCAGGTATTACAACGATGTGTGAAATATGGAAACTGCATATTCAACAATATTATATTTTGGTAGGTCTTGCTGAGGTTCCTCAAACGCTGCTGTGGATAACTGTGGCTGCAGAGATCTGGTTGGTGTATTTACAGTGTATTGTACTGTTGGTCCTCTATCTATTCTTTAAGACCTATTGGGCTTATTTATATAAATGTACAACATAAAGTAGTTGCGCGGGGATAATATTCATATACCAATAGAGGTAACTTTCCCTTTAAATGTGCATCAGAACAATGACACTTATGCATCACCCTAGTAAAGAGCTATACTAGTGATGATAAAGAATGAGCTAAAATCACAGTTTAGGCAAATTCAGACAAAATCCGACCTATATATACAATGGTATACAGGTAAGTCTTTTGTCTGAATTTGCCTAAACTGTGATTTTAGCTCATTCTTTATGGTCACTAGTAAAGCTCTTTACTAGGGTGATGCATAAGTGTCATTGTTCTGATGCACATTTAAAGGGAAAGTTCCCTCTATTTCAGCACACATATATATAAATGTATATCTTCGTGAAAACAACCCAACAATAAATTTATGTTGAAACAAAATTAAATAAATTTTCACCGCAAGTTTTTCTACCCAAAGTTAACTTAGAATACATAGCGGAGGTTGGGATCATTATTTACATATTTATACAATAACTTTATGTTACTTTTCACTATCTCCCCGCACAGTTTGCAAAAACACATGGGTCTTCTGTCTGATGGTATTCTATGTTATTGGAGATTAGAGAATGAACTCCATGGTATCTGTGCGTATATTTCCGTAATAGGTTTGCTTAGTAATAGTAATTGGTTTTGTACCCGTCCCAGGATGTGGAAGTTTCAAACACTGGGGCCCAATGTAGTAGTTTGAAATAAAGGAATTCGTGCTGTTTATATATTCTATCTATTTTTCTCTCCTGAAGTTAATCGCCAGCATTAATAAGTTTTATAGATTATCTCAAATTCTTCCAGTGTTTGTTCCATCGAAGGCTGATGATGTATTGAAATGTACATTTTATAGAATTCCTTCAAATAATTGTGCTTTGTCAACTTCTATTATATCTCCGATTTTTTAGAAGTACGGGCTTATAGCATAGGTTTATATTGGAAGTGTTTTTTTTTCATGTGAAATTGTTAAGGGTGGTGTCTCGGTTGAAAGCTTGTGAAATTTCGTTATTGTATTAATTGTAAAGAAGGATTCATATTTGAAATATGTTTTAAGGGGCATTTGAAAGTATTAAGACTCACCATTAAGATTAATTATTTATTGTAGCGTGTGTTGTTTTTCGATAGAGAAATCTAAAATTATGAGATATCATCAGGGTTTATGTGAGATTTGATTTGAGAGTTTGAATTGGGGAAAGTCTACCAGAAGAAACATAAGAATGGTATTCGGCTAAGAGAATCTCCATATTGTTGCACTAGGCTGCGGTTTGGTAGATTCTTCAGTCTTGATTCTCTCCTCAGACGCGTCTTGCATCTTTCCAGAACGTGTCTCAACCATCCTACAAGGTTAAACCAGTCAATAATAAGACAACTATTTTTTAGGTAGCACCTAGAATATCTCTTTATTTATTACATCAAAGTTTAAAGCAGGTGGGGTATTCAGTGTATCAAAATACAAATGTTTTATAGTATATAATATTTTATAGTAATAATCTGTTTTATAAAATAAATAAATATACAATTTAAATTGTAAATAAATTTAAAATAATATTATAAATAATTTTTAAAATACGCGCATTAATCATGATGCAACAATATAAAGGACCCCTATGTTCTGTCAAATGGATTGTTGGTCTATGCCGTGTATTATATGTAAATATGTAAGAGATTTGATGTAGAGTGCGCTAAATTCTAGTGAGACTCTCTTCTTTTTTATAAATATCAAAATCCAAATTGAGAATTAAAACATATCATCGCTAAGTCATGTGTAACAATAGATATCTTATAATCTAAAAGGTAAGCTTTCGAAAACGTAAATCAGGGTCTTCTACAGGCGCTTGACACTATATATATAACTCGGTAACCTATTTTATCGTTTTTATTTTTCTACATCTTTTCTAAATTGAATTAACCCATGTGTATTCATGTGTGTTCACGTGAGTGAAATAATGCATACAGCTATTAGGTTTTGAAGCTATTCACAAAATATGATTTTATATTTAAAAAAAAAATGTATCTATGAAATTGTTTATGAAATGTAGGCCCCGTATAGGAATCCACAATATTTTACCTTTTTTTCTCTCAGTGAAATATTGAAATGAAATAGGAAATAAGTCTGGAAGGAGTCGCTGTTATAATTTAAGGCTCGGAATATGCAAATTAGTTTCATAATAAGCTAATTTTCATTCGTTTCAAACAATAGGTGTAGCCGTTTCTGTCCCGTATTCAGTCGGCGACAGGCAGGCCTCTGTATATATATTAAAGAATATATATTTGGTGGTGATATGATATGAGAAAACATTTTTATAGTTAACGGCTGTTTTATATTATATTTTAATAAGTTTATCCAATTCATAGTCCTTTTTAGCAAGAAGTTTTAGTAATCAATATTGTTTGGTTACTATTTGTTATATAAAGTTTTATTATCATAAATGCAATTATATTTGCATGATTTTTGTCATCATTGCTGCTATCACACACTACTGTTAATAATAATAATAATATACATTCATGAACAAAACTTAAGGAAGTTGTATCTTTTAGCATGTATATTAGGATTCAGTCAATAACTCTGAAAGATATTTGATACAAAGTGATCTTTATGGAGGACACACGAGATAACCAAGTGTGAACAAATTTGTGTCTTCAAAAAAGAAATAGATGATCCGTGACATCAAATACTTTTCACTTCCTTAAGTTTTGTTCAGAGGTGTAAGGTGTTTTTTTAACTCGGGTTTTAATCCTGGTCATGGTTTCTTTTTCTCCGTGTAGTTGGTGTTCTGCGGCTCCATGAATCTGAGTTATGACTCTTTCTTTTACGCAAGTTTGGCCTTAAATACCCATTTCTTGGTTTTTCAGGAAGCCATTGGGATCAAAAAATATGTTTTTGGTCGCAATGGTTCAGCCTACTCCACGCTGACGAGCGCCAAAAGCGCGAAACGCGTTCGTGGATGGCTTTTCTTGATATATCAAGAAATTGGGTTGGCCAAATATCAGGGAACAGGCTAAATCAATGTTTAGTTGATTTCTGTTCCACCAGATGGCGCTCTGCCTTCTGTAAAGCACATGTGCTACTGGTCAGAATATGCCATTTTCAATATTGACTCTTTCTATGTTTACATAAATATATATTGATTACTAGTATATTGTATGGGGGGAGCACACATTTGCGCTTGGTAATATCCCGGTGTCATTCGTATATAATAAAATATATTAAGAAAAAGGCATCTCCTTATCGCGCAACTGAAAGTTGCTGATGGCTTGCGCCATCTATCGGAATAAATATCAACTATTCTCGTTGATTTTTAATTATTCCAGAAATATATATGTATTATATAGCACAACATACACAGAGGGCGGCAGTGAAACACCGCAATGTCAGGAAATAAATAAATTTATTAACGGTCGATGTACATAAATGTGAATTCGAAACTATTATAGACGGGTGTGATTCTTTTAATAATTAAACAATTTTCTACTGCACTTACTGCAATGAAAAATTAATGGGAGGGCCTGACTCATGAGTGATTAACCCTCCCAGCGGTTTCGCCAGTTTAATCTACTATACCGCTGTTATATTGCATTTTTCGCTCTTCCTTTTATAGTTATACTGATGCTAGACTCATGGAATGGGTATTTTAAATGAACTATGGACATAAGCTTTGAGGACAGTAGAAATACATACAATTATAAATATATAATGTATCATATTATAAATAATCTAATAAAATACATATAAATGTATCTACGCACCTTCTTTCACACCAATTACATACTTATACAGGAAGCCAGTTTGTGCCTTGAGGTAAATCGAGTATTATTTAGGAGAGATATATAAAATGTTAGTAATATTCATTTGAGAAAAGAGAAAATAACAAAAGTCAAATTGCCTATTTGCCAAAAAAAAAAAGGTACAACTTCTCCTACAGCAGCCAAAAGAAGCAGTTTAAAAGAACCAATCCAACGACAATGTTTTAATGAACGGACATTATGAAGCGGAGAAGTTATAAAGCCAATTTTTTATGATCCGCCGAGGGAAAAAAAGAAGATTTGGTAAATAGATTCGGTGTTTACATAGGCAAATGAGTTTGAGATTTTAATTAAGCGGGCTTCTAATTACAACATTAAATAGCTAATTTGCTGTCAGACCATTTTAGGTGAAGAGTTAAGTACGTAGGAGTTTTACCCCGGAACTATGTGCGGGTAACTTTATGTGTGACCGCCAAGTTGGGGTTTAATAAACACTTCATTCTGACACGGAATGTTTGCCAAATGGTCATCTATGGGAGAATTACAACATTGGGTTTACCATTATCTCACCATGACTCATCAGTAAAAATGTCTCTTTGTTTCTAAAATGTGCTATGAAAGAATGCTCTCTACAAACATTTATAAAGACAAAAATCATTTCCCAGGATTCAAATTTGGAATCTTCTAATATATAGAGTATAATAAAGGATAACGTTTATGCTATGACAACATTGTCACAAATGACTTATATGATATTATAAATATATTCTTATGTTTGCAAGAGTAGGCGATATGTGTAGCCAATATAAAGGAAGAGACAAAATATACAGAGTAGGTATATAAAAGAAAGCACAATGACGAAGAAAACCTTCTAACATATTTTATACTTTCAAATGTAGTATATAAATATATAGATATAACCAGCTATATAGGTCCAAGTAGGTCACTTTTTATGAAGAAAAGTCCATCGCAAAGGCGTAAAGTTCCTTTTTTCGAATAGAAACTAATGACCAAACATATTTTCTCATGAGCGGAAAAAATATTCTTGAGGTAAAAAAAGCTTTACTGACATACCTGTTTCGGTGTGTTAGGCCTGTCAGTACAAGGAAAGCTGTACTTCACCGCATTACCGGGATTATTTAGAGGTTTCTTGCTGAATCTGTGAGAACTCATGGACAAAACAAAAGAAAGTTGTACCTTTTAACATGTATATCGGGGTTCATACCATAACTCTGAAATGTATTTGATACACAGTGATCTTTATTGAAAACACACGAGATAACCAAGTGTGTACAAAATTGCCCCCGTCTTTTCTTCAAAAAAGCGGACGACAGGCAACATAACAGATTTTCTACTTCCAAAGACTTTCTACTTTTGTCCTTGAGTGTATTGTGGAAAATTTAGAGAGAGAGAATGAACTTTAGAGGCGGGTGTTTTCTAACCATGTTACAAAATTTCCTTAGACACAATACTGGAATACACCAACAGTATACTTCCCATCGGCCCCACTCCCCAACCATCTGACATCTACAGTACTACAGACACAATACTGGAATACACCAACAGTATATTTCCCATCGCCCCCCCTCCCCAACCATCTGACATCTACAGTACTACAGACACAATACTGGAATACACCAACAGTATACTTCCCATCGCCCCCCTCCCCAACTATCTGACATCTACAGTACTACAGACACAATACTGGAATACACCAACAGTATACTTCCCATCGCCCCCCTCCCCAACCATCTGACATCTACAGTACTACAGACACAATACTGGAATACACCAACAGTATACTTCCCATCGGCCCCCCTCCCCAACCATCTGACATCTACAGCACTACAGACACAATACTGGAATACACCAACAGTATACTTCCCATCGCCCCCCTCCCCAACTATCTGACATCTACAGTACTACAGACACAATACTGGAATACACCAACAGTATACTTCCCATCGCCCCCCTCCCCAACTATCTGACATCTACAGTACTACAGACACAATACTGGAATACACCAACAGTATACTTCCCATCGGCCCCCCTCCCCAACTATCTGACATCTACAGTACTACAGACACAATACTGGAATACACCAACAGTATACTTCCCATCGGCCCCCTTCCCCAACCATCTGACATCTACAGTACTACAGACACAATACTGGAATACACCAACAATATACTTCCCATCGGCCCCCCTCCCCAACCATCTGACATCTACAGTACTACAGACACAATACTGGAATACACCAACAGTATACTTCCCATCGCCCCCCCCCCCCAACTATCTGACATCTACAGTACTACAGACACAATACTGGAATACACCAACAGTATACTTCCCATCCACCCCCTCCCCAACTATCTGACATCTACAGTACTACAGACACAATACTGGAATACACCAACAGTATACTTCCCATCGCCCCCCTCCCCAACTATCTGACATCTACAGTACTACAGACACAATACTGGAATACACCAACAGTATACTTCCCATCGGCCCCCCTCCCCAACTATCTGACATCTACAGTACTACAGACACAATACTGGAATACACCAACAGTATACTTCCCATCGGTCCCCACTCCCCAACTATCTGACATCTACAGTACTACAGACACAATACTGGAATACACCAACAGTATACTTCCCATCGGCCCCTCTCCCCAACTATCTGACATCTACAGTACTACAGACAAAATACCGGAATACACCAACAGTATACTTCCCATCGGCCCCCCACTCCCCAACTATCTGACATCTACAGTACTACAGACACAATACCGGAATACACCAACAGTATACTTCCCATCGCCCCCCTCCCCAACTATCTGACATCTACAGTACTACAGACACAATACTGGAATACACCAACAGTATACTTCCCATCGGCCCCCCTCCCCAACTATCTGACATCTACAGTACTACAGACACAATACTGGAATACACCAACAGTATACTTCCCATCGCCCCCCTCCCCAACTATCTGACATCTACAGTACTACAGACACAATACTGGAATACACCAACAGTATACTTCCCATCGGCCCCACTCCCCAACTATCTGACTTCTACAGTACTACAGACACAATACTGGAATACACCAACAGTATACTTCCCATCGCCCCGCTCCCCAACTATCTGACATCTACAGTACCACAGACACAATACTGGAATACACCAACAGTATACTTCCCATCGCCTCCCTCCCCAACTATCTGACATCTACAGTACTACAGACACAATACTGGAATACACCAACAGTATACTTCCCATCGGCCCCCCTCCCCAACTATCTGAAATCTACAGTACTACAGACACAATACTGGAATACACCAACAGTATACTTCCCATCGCCCCCCTCCCCAACTATCTGACATCTACAGTACTACAGACACAATACTGGAATACACCAACAGTATACTTCCCATCGGCCCCACTCCCCAACTATCTGACATCTACAGTACTACAGACACAATACTGGAATACACCAACAGTATACTTCCCATCGCCCCCCTCCCCAACTATCTGACATCACAGTACTACAGACACAATACTGGAATACACCAACAGTATACTTCCCATCGCCCCCCTCCCCAACTATCTGACATCTACAGTACTACAGACACAATACTGGAATACACCAACAGTATACTTCCCATCGCCCCCCTCCCCAACTATCTGACATCTACAGTACTACAGACACAATACTGGAATACACCAACAGTATACTTCCCATCGCCCCCCTCCCCAACTATCTGACATCTACAGTACTACAGACACAATACTGGAATACACCAACAGTATACTTCCCATCGCCCCCCTCCCCAACTATCTGACATCTACAGTACTACAGACACAATACTGGAATACACCAACAGTATACTTCCCATCGGCCCCCCTCCCCAACTATCTGACATCTACAGTACTACAGACACAATACTGGAATACACCAACAGTATACTTCCCATCGGCCCCCACTACCCAACTATCTGACATCTACAGTACTACAGACACAATACTGGAATACACCAACAGTATACTTCCATCGGCCCCCCTCCCCAACTATCTGACATCTACAGTACTACAGACACAATACTGGAATACACCAACAGTATACTTCCCATCGGCCCCCACTCCCCAACTATCTGACATCTACAGTACTACAGACACAATACTGGAATACACCAACAGTATACTTCCCATCGCCCCCCTCCCCAACTATCTGACATCTACAGTACTACAGACACAATACTGGAATACACCAACAGTATACTTCCCATCGGCCCCCCCTCCCCAACTATCTGACATCTACAGTACTACAGACACAATACTGGAATACACCAACAGTATACTTCCCATCGGCCCCCCTCCCCAACTATCTGACATCTACAGTACTACAGACACAATACTGGAATACACCAACAGTATACTTCCCATCGGCCTCACTCCCCAACTATCTGACATCCACAGTACTACAGACACAATACTGGAATACACCAACAGTATACTTCCCATCGCCCCCCTCCCCAACTATCTGACATCTACAGTACTACAGACACAATACTGGAATACACCAACAGTATACTTCCCATCGGCCCCCCCTCCCCAACTATCTGACATCTACAGTACTACAGACACAATACTGGAATACACCAACAGTATACTTCCCATCGGCCCCACTCCCCAACTATCTGACATCTACAGTACTACAGACACAATACTGGAATACACCAACAGTATACTTCCCATCGCCCCCCTCCCCAACTATCTGACATCTACAGTACTACAGACACAATACTGGAATACACCAACAGTATACTTCCATCGGCCCCCCTCCCAACCATCTGACATCTACAGTACTACAGACACAATACTGGAATACACCAACAGTATACTTCCCATCGGCCCCCTCCCCAACTATCTGACATCTACAGTACTACAGACACAATACTGGAATACACCAACAGTATACTTCCCATCGGCCCCCCTCCCCAACTATCTGACATCTACAGTACTACAGACACAATACTGGAATACACCAACAGTATACTTCCAATCGGCTCCCCTCCCCAACTATCTACATCTACAGTACTACAGACACAATACTGGAATACACCAACAGTATACTTCCCATCGCCCCCCTCCCCCAACTATCTGACATCTACAGTACTACAGACACAATACTGGAATACACCAACAGTATACTTCCCATCGGCCCCCCTCCCCAACTATCTGACATCTACAGTACTACAGACACAATACTGGAATACACCAACAGTATACTTCCCATCGGCCCCCCTCCCCAACTATCTGACATCTACAGTACTACAGACACAATACTGGAATACACCAACAGTATACTTCCCATCGGCCCCCACTCCCCAACTATCTGACATCTACAGTACTACAGACACAATACTGGAATACACCAACAGTATACTTCCCATCGGCCCCCCTCCCCAACTATCTGACATCTACAGTACTACAGACACAATACTGGAATACACCAACAGTATACTTCCCATCGGCCCCCCTCCCCAACTATCTGACATCTACAGTACTACAGACACAATACTGGAATCACCAACAGTATACTTCCATCGGCCCCACTCCCCAACTATCTGACATCTACAGTACTACAGACACAATACTGGAATACACCAACAGTATACTTCCCATCGCCCCCCTCCCCAACTATCTGACATCTACAGTACTACAGACACAATACTGGAATACACCAACAGTATACTTCCCATCGGCCCCCCTCCCCAACTATCTGACATCTACAGTACTACAGACACAATACTGGAATACACCAACAGTATACTTCCCATCGGCCCCACTCCCCAACTATCTGACATCTACAGTACTACAGACACAATACTGGAATACACCAACAGTATACTTCCCATCGCCCCCCTCCCCAACTATCTGACATCTACAGTACTACAGACACAATACTGGAATACACCAACAGTATACTTCCTATCGGCCCCCCTCCCCAACCATCTGACATCTACAGTACTACAGACACAATACTGGAATACACCAACAGTATACTTCCCATCGGCCCCCCTCCCCAACATCTGACATCTACAGTACTACAGACACAATACTGGAATACACCAACAGTATACTTCCCATCGGCCCCCCTCCCCAACATCTGACATCTACAGTACTACAGACACAATACTGGAATACACCAACAGTATACTTCCAATCGGCTCCCCTCCCCAACTATCTGACATCTACAGTACTACAGACACAATACTGGAATACACCAACAGTATACTTCCCATCGCCCCCCTCCCCAACTATCTGACATCTACAGTACTACAGACACAATACTGGAATACACCAACAGTATACTTCCCATCGGCCCCCCTCCCCAACTATCTGACATCTACAGTACTACAGACACAATACTGGAATACACCAACAGTATACTTCCCATCGGCCCCCCTCCCCAACTATCTGACATCTACAGTACTACAGACACAATACTGGAATACACCAACAGTATACTTCCCATCGGCCCCACTCCCCAACTATCTGACATCTACAGTACTACAGACACAATACTGGAATACACCAACAGTATACTTCCATCGTCCCCCCTCCCCAACTATCTGACATCTACAGTACTACAGACACAATACTGGAATACACCAACAGTATACTTCCCATCGGCCCCCCTCCCCAACTATCTGACATCTACAGTACTACAGACACAATACTGGAATACACCAACAGTATACTTCCCATCGGCCCCCCTCCCCAACTATCTGACATCTACAGTACTACAGACACAATACTGGAATACACCAACAGTATACTTCCCATCGCCCCCCTCCCCAACTATCTGACATCTACAGTACTACAGACACAATACTGGAATACACCAACAGTATACTTCCTATCGGCCCCCTCCCCAACCATCTGACATCTACAGTACTACAGACACAATACTGGAATACACCAACAGTATACTTCCCATCGCCCCCCTCCCCAACTATCTGACATCTACAGTACTACAGACACAATACTGGAATACACCAACAGTATACTTCCCATCGGCCCCCCCTCCCCAACTATCTGACATCTACAGTACTACAGACACAATACTGGAATACACCAACAGTATACTTCCCATCGGCCCCCCCTCCCCCAACTATCTGACATCTACAGTACTACAGACACAATACTGGAATACACCAACAGTATACTTCCATCGGCCCCACTCCCCAACTATCTGACATCTACAGTACTACAGACACAATACTGGAATACACCAACAGTATACTTCCATCGTCCCCCTCCCCAAACTATCTGACATCTACAGTACTACAGACACAATACTGGAATACACCAACAGTATACTTCCCATCGGCCCCCTCCCCATACTATCTGACATCTACAGTACTACAGACACAATACTGGAATACACCAACAGTATACTTCCCATCGGCCCCACTCCCCAACAATCTGACATCTACAGTACTACAGACACAATACTGGAATACACCAACAGTATACTTCCCATCGCCCCCCTCCCCAACTATCTGACATCTACAAGTACTACAGACACAATACTGGAATACACCAACAGTATACTTCTATCGGCCCCCCCTCCCCAACCATCTGACATCTACAGTACTACAGACACAATACTGGAATACACCAACAGTATACTTCCCATCGGCCCCCCTCCCAACATCTGACATCTACAGTACTACAGACACAATACTGGAATACACCAACAGTATACTTCCCATCGGCCCCCCCCTCACCCAACTATCTGACATCTACAGTACTACAGACACAATACTGGAATACACCAACAGTATTACTTTCCCATCGGCCCCCCTCCCCAACTATCTGACATCTACAGTACTACAGACACAATACTGGAATACACCAACAGTATACTTCCCATCGGCCCCACTCCCAACTATCTGACATCTACAGTACTACAGACACAATACTGGAATACACCAACAGTATACTTCCCATCGCCCCCCTCCCCAACTATCTGACATCTACAGTACTACAGACACAATACTGGAATACACCAACAGTATACTTCCATCGGCCCCCCTCCCCAACCTATCTGACATCTACAGTACTACAGACACAATACTGGAATACACCAACAGTATACTTCCATCGGCCCCCACTCCCCAACTATCTGACATCTACAGTACTACAGACACAATACTGGAATACACCCAACAGTATACTTCCCATCGCCCCCCTCCCCAACTATCTGACATCTACAGTACTACAGACACAATACTGGAATACACCAACAGTATACTTCCTATCGGCCCCCCTCCCCAACCATCTGACATCTACAGTACTACAGACACAATACTGGAATACACCAACAGTATACTTCCCATCGGCCCCCCTCCCCAACCATCTGACATCTACAGTACTACAGACACAATACTGGAATACACCAACAGTATACTTCCCATCGGCCCCCCTCCCCAACCATCTGACATCTACAGTACTACAGACACAATACTGGAATACACCAACAGTATACTTCCAATCGGCTCCCCTCCCCAACTATCTGACATCTACAGTACTACAGACACAATACTGGAATACACCAACAGTATACTTCCCATCGCCCCCCTCCCCAACTATCTGACATCTACAGTACTACAGACACAATACTGGAATACACCAACAGTATACTTCCCATCGGCCCCCCTCCCCAACTATCTGACATCTACAGTACTACAGACACAATACTGGAATACACCAACAGTATACTTCCATCGGCCCCCCTCCCCAACTATCTGACATCTACAGTACTACAGACACAATACTGGAATACACCAACAGTATACTTCCCATCGGCCCCACTCCCCAACTATCTGACATCTACAGTACTACAGACACAATACTGGAATACACCAACAGTATACTTCCCATCGTCCCCCTCCCCAACTATCTGACATCTACAGTACTACAGACACAATACTGGAATACACCAACAGTATACTTCCCATCGGCCCCCCTCCCCAACTATCTGACATCTACAGTACTACAGACACAATACTGGAATACACCAACAGTATACTTCCCATCGGCCCCACTCCCCAACTATCTGACATCTACAGTACTACAGACACAATACTGGAATACACCAACAGTATACTTCCCATCGCCCCCCTCCCCAACTATCTGACATCTACAGTACTACAGACACAATACTGGAATACACCAACAGTATACTTCCTATCGGCCCCCCTCCCCAACCATCTGACATCTACAGTACTACAGACACAATACTGGAATACACCAACAGTATACTTCCCATCGGCCCCCCTCCCCAACCATCTGACATCTACAGTACTACAGACCACAATACTGGAATACACCAACAGTATACTTCCCATCGGCCCCCCTCCCCAACCATCTGACATCTACAGTACTACAGACACAATACTGGAATACACCAACAGTTTACTTCCCATCGGCCCCCCTCCCCAACTATCTGACATCTACAGTACTACAGACACAATACTGGAATACACCAACAGTTTACTTTCCATCGGCCCCACTCCCCAACCATCTGACATCTACAAACCGACATAGACGCATTAGCCCCACAATTCTAATATCTACCGACACTAAGATTCAGGTAGTCTACACGGTGTATAATGTTACACAGCCAATCCAACCGTGCAGACGCCATGTTGCCACTAAAAACTCCCGAGTCATCATTAGGAGTGCCATCGTCAAAAGCTCCCGACCTAACTACCCCGGAATAAATGCCGTGTTTTTCCTCGAGCTAAGGGCAGAAGTTGCTCCTTTCACATTTTATAATTATATGGAGGAAATCTGGCGAGCTGAATATCCGCTGGTCTCATTTGGGGGATTTTCCACGAGTCCTCTGACACGATTCTGCTTTGATTCGTTGAATTCCACAACTTTTTTTTACTTTTCTGGAGTGTAAACTGCGGCCCCCGGAGTACCTTCATTATATTATATAACATATGAGACTTTATTTTCCTAATTAAAGCACACTAATGGCGGTGTGTAAGTTCGTACTTTGATGGGAATTCCTCAAAGGTAAGATTTTCCAAGCCACTGGAAGCTAAAAGATGATTATATATCAATAATGACTCTTCACGGATTATATGGTGCAGCGGTGGACAATAGAAGCATCATTAAAACAATTGCTTAATTGACATCTAGTAGAGTCTCGCAGCCCTCTGTGAATCTACAATAATTGTGTAAATTGATATTGAATCGTTGTAACTACGTCCCTGATATGTTCTGATGCTTCATATCTCTAACTGTATATAACAAAAGCCAATCTTATCTCTGTTTGATACAAAGCCTTCCTTCAGTTCTAGAAAAGACGCTGGCTATATGAAGTAGTCTATAAAAAGAAATTATGATTCTACTGTCAAAATAGGCCTAAAGACTATGCGCCATCTATTGACCGTCTCTGAAAACTAGTAGAATCGGGTCGGTGACAAAGCCACAACACCAACTTTGAAAAATACCGAGCGCCTACCAGAAAACTCTGATATTGGGCTAATGGCCCTCGTCAGTTGCAGGACAGGCTTTGATATCATGAGAGCCGTGAGGGAATCTTGAACTCGTCAGATGTGGAGGTTCGGAATTTGCCAAAACTGGTGTTGTGGCTTTGTGACCATCCGATTCTTTTAGTTTGCAAAGACGGTCAATAGACGGCCCTTAGCTTTTGTTGGGTTTTTTCGACACTACAACTATTGTATTGTTCTTTCTGCTCATATATATATATTCAAAAATATAGAAGGTCGATTATAGGTTTAAAAGGAAACTATAAACTCCTGACCCGTATATACAATTTCGTAATTGTAAAAATTCGTCATAGACATTTAACAAAAATGTATCCCTGAATGATTGCTTTTCAATGCTACAGATAATATCAGTTATTCTTATAATAGACATAAATAAGGAATGCAAGAGAGTATGTGGATGTTGTGTTTGTATATCCATACTTCACTTCCATAATATTTAGCCCATCAAAAATAAATTTTGACACTACATTTATTTGGGTTGGAAGGAATAACTATCTGAACTCAAATCCGTAATATGAAAATTAGTCCCCTATATAATTCTCTATCTACATTCATGGACACCTTTAGGAAGTTTTACCTTTAAAATGTATATCGGGATTCAGACAATAACTTTGAAAGATATTAGAGTGACCTTTATTGAAGACACATGAGATAACCAAGTGTGAGAAAAATTGCCTCTGTCTCCTTCAACAAAACAAACGACCGCGACGTCAAAGTATTTCCACTTCTTTAAGTCTTGTTCATGAGCGTATTTTGAAACATGTGTTTTAGATATCCACGAGTCAATGTTACCAGAATGTGTGGGCCAACAAGTCGAACTACAGCTAAAGAACTACCGACAAAGAAGAACTTCACTCTTCAATATTGAAACCTCCCTTAAATAATTTATTGGTGTTAAATTTGCGGCCATTTGCATAATGGGAAATATTATGCATGGAAATTCTGGGTGGCGGCTCTAAGGAATTAATAGATTTCTGTTGTTTTCCTTAATGACCTGAGTGTACGGACGACATCTGCTCCAACACACTGGTGGCGGTGACTTTTATTTATTTCTCTCTCTGACCGCGCTCAGACAGGAGCTTGACACTTTTATTAACAACTACGGCATTCCTCGGCGTCTTCCATATTTCCAGAAAATAACAAAAAAAAATTCTATAAACTATCGGATTTATTGGATAATTTTATCAACAAAGCTGAAAAAGAATTTCACTACGTTGTGTTCTATACAGTTATATCTTTCATTTTAACATCTCTGGAGATAATTCTATTTTTTAATCAATTGTTATATATAGCCTTACTTTTATATCTCTATTCATGATAGTATTGTGACAAACATTTAAAATTACAAAATATTTCCTCACAATGAGTTTCTTTTTATTTTGAATTGCTATCTTTCAAGCGATAATCGCTCTTCAACGGGCTTATATATTACTTTTATATATTTTCTTTATAAGTAAATATATAAAAAAGATATTTAAAAGAGAATTGTAGTTAGGTAGAATTTGGATTGTAGATAAGAAACAGAAGGTAATAACACCAAATATAAATAAATAAATAGTGTAGTACGGTAACAGCATTGTTGCCATCATCAAACAAATGTTCTAAATGTAAAAATATCAGCGTTGTTGCCGAAACTTCACCCACTATTTATTCATTTATATTTGGTCTTATTAGATTGTGTTTCTCAAATTATAACAAAATTTCTAAAACATTCTGTGATATTTTCCCATTCAGAACTTTTTCTGATATTAGTAATAAAGTTATTAATTTGGATCTGGTCTTATAACCTTGTGCTTCATGATAATTGTGGATTTTTATGTATCCTATATTGTCACATGAAGATAAATTAGAAAAGACAAATATTATTATGATAGGCCAATTTGTTTCTATCAGCGCCATTCAAACTTATTTGGTTGAAAAAAAAAACGGAAAGTCAGTGAGAGGAACATTCTGAATAAAAATATCTTAAAATTATATATACATATATTCTCCTGATTATTTTGTAAAAATATACTTCCACAGTATTGATATATTTTGTTAGAACTTCATCATATTCACGATAAAATAAGGAAAATTAATTTTAAAAAGAGTTAATTTATAATACAATATAATGCGGCTTATGATTTTAGACCGACATTTGACAATTTTACCGCAAATGTTTCTTTTGAACGAAAATTCCCATCCCTGGACACTTTTATTTTTCCGTTCATCATTACTCTTCACAATTCATTCCTTTATACTTCATCTCTAAGGATAGAAATAGTCGTTATTTCTCCTTAAAATAAATTATGATTTTTGTTCAAAAGAAACATTTGCGGTAAAATTGTCAAACGTCGGTTTAAAAAGAGTGTTTTACAAGTTTCAAAAATCAAACCTTTACACATTCTGTACGATGATATACGGGAAGTTAATGGTAAAATACAAAAATGGCTTTAGAGAGAGATTGTCTTCATGTATAAATTATATTATCATACGAAATTCCACTACGATATCGGCAATTACGTGTTGTTAGTGCGGAATGAATAAAAGAAATGAAAGAGCTTCCAAATAACCATATTGACTTTTTAAAACTATAAAAAAAGAGAAACAAAACGGAATAGAATATTAGTTTTATATTCTCTCATAGTAATATTTATTGAAAACAAAATGGGATATTATGACCGCATACATGAGCATTTTTAGATGGTAGAGCGCCATCTAGTGGAACAACGTTGATTTTAGTTCCGTGATATTTGGCCAACACAATTTCTTGTTAAATCAAGAAAAGCCAACCATGAACGCATTTCGGGCTGTTGACCCTTGTCAATGTGTTACAGGCTGTACTTCAACGACCTTTCCTCCAGGAAGTTTCCTGAGAAATCAAGAAATATCAGAATCTCAATATTTCCTATTTATCTGTTTGTTCGGCTATAGACTTCACAAAACTGTTAAATCAATCTTTATTGAATGAACTTTCTTTTGGACCCATGTTTAACCTTAGAATTCAAACAATCCCTATTATTTTCTTATTTTCAGTTACCTTTTATATTTCCAAACACTTGGGTAAATATTTTTAAAAATTCTTTATTAAAGGACAAATACGTTTTCTTTTATCTCTTCATCTGTATCTTTAATTTTGTTTTATCAATTAAATTATATCTTGTGAGAACGCCCTTGCAGCCTTAGAATAATTTAAACGCCTTGCCAAATGTTTTAATTTTTGCTCTCCAGACGAGGATAAACGATTTTTGTCGAAACGTCGAGATAATAAAAAGATTTACTGGCTGAAGTATATTTTTGAAGAACTATGAATGCGCTGGCCAGGTAACATCTATCTTTGATAACACTGGTCAACAAGAATTTTGCACAAGAGAACCTGATTATGTTTCTAGTGTAACTTTTCATGTTGAACTCAAAAATCTAATCAGAAATTTCCCATCACCTATGGTTTTTGCGTGACGGTCTTTTTTTAGTATTGGGATAAATACACTAAAAATTTCAAACAATGTCACGTAACTGGTTTATCAAAAATATTTTTCTT
Source organism: Cordylochernes scorpioides (assembly GCA_030710605.1). Taxonomy (NCBI): domain Eukaryota; kingdom Metazoa; phylum Arthropoda; class Arachnida; order Pseudoscorpiones; family Chernetidae; genus Cordylochernes; species Cordylochernes scorpioides. Next base: position 70,447,521 of record CP092866.1, read on the forward strand.
TGTCCACAAAGAAATAGCATCTTATCTACATGTCCTGAATCCAAATATACCATTAGTTTTTTTTCTATTACACAATATTTCTGAGATACACCTACTTGAATGTGGAAATATTGTTAATATATAGGCATATATGAACGAAACATATTTATTATTGAAAAACAGTGACAGTGGATTTTCTACTATACTTTGCTTGTCGTAGATCCCTCTTGAGTGCCCAGCAGTCGTCGGCAAGCATAGCGGGACTCCATTTACCTTGGTACCGCTTCTCCGTGCTTGATATAGCTTGATGAAACCTCTCACCATGCTCATCGCTAACTGCGCCAAGATTGTCTGGAAAGGAATATAGATGTGAATGCAGGAAATGGATCTTGAGGGACATGTTACATCCCAGTGCCTTGTAGGAAAGCAACAGATCATTAACTATGTTTCGGTAATTTTCAACCTTGACACTTCCTAAGAAGTTTTTGCAAACGTTTCTAAAGGAATTCCATGCTGCTGCTTCAACTTCATTCAAACTATTTTGAAAATTTCCATCCTGCTGCAATTCTCGAATCTGAGGTCCAACGAAAATGCCTTCTTTAATCTTCGCTTCACTTATACTAGAAAATTTTTGTTTTAGGTAGGCAAATCCACTGGCATTTCGATCCATTGCCTTGACAAAGTTCTTCATTAATCCCAGTTTAATATGTAATGGTGGTAAGTAAATATTTTCTGAATCGATCAGGGGTAGATTTGCAATATTTTTATATCCTGGAGTAAAGATTTTATGGTTTGGCCAGATTTTTTTAATGTAATGCCTTTCCCTATCTCTGCTATCCCACTCACACAGAAAACAACAAAATTTTGTATATCCAAGCTGTAATCCACGCAAGAGAGCAACGACTTTCAAATCGCTGCATATTTTCCAACCGTATCTTTCATATTCTATCTTTTTCAAAAGCAGTTTCATGTTTTCGTAAGTCTCTTTCATGTTGGATGCATGTATTTATCCCAATACTAAAAAAGATCGTCAAGCAAATACCATGGGTGATGGGAAATTTCTGATTAGATTTTTGAGTTCAGCATGAGAAGTTACACTAGAAACACCATCAGGTTCTCTTGTGCAAAAAAAAAAGTTTTTTTTTGTAGACCTGTGTAATTTAAAAAGGTTATTTAAAAACCTAATACTAAGTCTAAAACAATATCAAAAAAAGAGTGGAAAAAAACAAAATGAACAGGAATAATTTTGTCGATAAAATGTCAGAATTACGTGAAAGAATGAATGAAAATTTTACTAAAATTGAATTGACCTCTTTTATAAGAAAATAAAGATAAAATTATATTTGTTATCAGAAAAGATATATTTATAGAATTTATTTCAATTCTTTTTTCTACCCCTGTTATAATAAAAAGTCAAAAATCCTTTGCTTTCTGCAATATGTTCCTAATCTACTGAATCAATTCTTTCCAAACTTTCCATTTCATCCTTTTTCTATTTAGGAAGGTTTTAGACATATTGTTTGTTCAATTCTCTTTTTGCCGTTACGATATCTTATTAAAATGGCAAGTACATTAAAAAATCACTATACTATTGAATATAACAATATATATATATCCTCTGTTTCTATCTATACATTTATATACTATACATAGTCATATTACCAATGGAATCAATTATAGAAAGCGTTATATCTTGCAGAGGATACAATATAAAAAAGGCAATACCTTATTGTCGTGTCCATTGAAGAGCCTCAGATGTACCCTAGCATATCTTTCACGGCAACTGTAATACCTTATGAAAACATCTTAATATAAAAGCTTTATGAAGTAAAATAATGTTATGAAAATAAGATATATAAATATATTCAAAATAATAAATTGTTTTTACATAATATAAAAAGGGAGATAGAATAGAGGAACTTCTCTTACCTTTAGAGGGATCTGTTTTCAGCACAACTCGGCGACCAAAACTTAGACATATATTTGTGATGGATTTTGTGAATGTTTATCTCAACCATTTTTATCATAGCGACACAGAAACTTCCATATATTTTACCTACATTTATAAATGAAACCACAAATATTTCAGAAAATATGTAATTATGTTAATTTCGGGGTTGAAAATATTATTTTAAATAATGATACACACATATTTTGAATCATTTCTAGAATCTTCTATTTGTATAAATCTCTAATATAATAGAAGTCATAATGTATTAGTGTGTCTTTCCTTTTACGCTATTACTATATATATCCATGCTAATCTTATTTAGAATTCAATTATAAAAAACGCGCCACAATTTAAATAATTGAGGTGAATTACCAAGGCGAATCCTAATCCTTATTCCCGTTTTTAAAACTTAAAACTTAATATCATAAAGCTAATCAAAATATTAGTCGATAAATTCAAATTTTAATATGATTATATATTTTCTCTCTTATTCAAAAAAGAATTGAATATATTTATAGAGATATTTAGGAAGAGAGAGAGAGAGAGCGGCGCGCGCGCGCAAAATTTTGGGAAAATAATGTTTACAACTTAATTTTTCACCCTCTCAAATATAAATCACAAAGTTGTTTAAAACGGGATTATCCACCAATGAATATTATCGTCACATAGATGTAGAGAAAATACCGTTTGGTCTAGAGAATATTAGTGAGGATTGGGGGCCAGGGCATGATGAGCCAGGCGGTCAGAAACCTGCTAACAGCCCGCTAGCAGCAGAGGGGACACCCTAATTCAATTCCTGGCCAAATTACATTGATTACTGGAGCACCTTAAATTGTGTTTGTTACTGCTGCTAGTGGTGGAAATTCCTGAGGATTTCTCAATCAAATTTCACCGTTTATTCGGGGAATTTCTCTCTCAACGCCTTCGATGTTTGCAGGCGTCACTTCCGCGCGTGACTACTCTAGGTGGAGCTATCCTGGAACTTGTTTACATCTCAGGTTAGTGTTTTATCCGAGGATTTTATCCTTGGAATATATAACATGTTAATTACGAGGAACTAAGATATTGCTCTCCTACATCTAGGAAAATTATTATTAATTAAAAGACGACCGCCTGTTCTATGAACGGAGCTAGAACAAGAGAGACAGCCAATCATAAGCCTTATTAAAGTATTTATGATAATTATATTAGTATCTTCAGCATCATTATTATTACCATCCTTATTTCGTTATTATTATTGTTAAATATTATTGTATATGTATTAGTTTTTAATATCTTCATATAGAGATAAATGACGCCTGACTTCGCCCTGAATTTGATCAAATGAATTTTGATCAACCAAATTTTTTTAACATAAAAAGGGCGACCTGGATATAAATTTCATATACCTCCCTTTATAAAACTCCCCAATATATAAAGAGGGAGCAATCCCTCGAAATATTTTGAGATAAAAATTGTTTGATTTTTTTCACAGATCCAGGTACCCTCATTTTATATAAATATATTCAATGAATCGACTTTAGACCCAAACAATTTTTACACTTATATATTTATTATTATCATTATATATATGTTATATAAAATTTATATTTTATTTTAAAATTATAAATTCTAGAACAAATTACTCTGTTTAAATCGACCGCAAGAGGTCGCCGCTTTCCTTTTATAAAACCCATTGTTGTTGTTTCCCCATGACCGGCTCAATGTTTTTGTATATATGTAAATAAGCCTTTTGTTTTCTTTATTCATACGCCTTAATTCAGGCAGTACTTTTCTAAATTATGTAGTCTATATTCCATTAGCTCAATTGAAGCAAATTGTAATTATAACATGTTTTAATATTTTACCACGACTGCAATTTAAATACTCATGTATACCAACCTCAAACAAATGCTCAATTCTCGATATCAATCAGCAAGTAATAATTCTATAACTCTAATTCCATAATTAACAGAAAATATTTTTTTAATATGTATATATATATAGATCGGGGGGGTTCCGCGACCCATATAAGCCAAATTTTCACTTTCTATTAATAAATTAACCAACCTATTTAGTGGCGTTGAAGCCACGAAGGCAGGTTTTATCTTGAGAGAAAAACATTATTTATAGAGATAAACGAATAGAGAGATACCTAGATAAATATTCTGAATACCATATAAATAGAAGTATTTATATTTTGAAATATAAAAACAAGTATTTTCACTGTTACGGTTTATATTCAATGGCTCTTTACAACCAAAAGGGACAGAACAAACTGAGAACTTAAAAACTTTTCGATATTTGCTGAAATGGGCCAAAGATACTACATATGTCCATGACTAAATATATATATATATATGTCATAATATATGCTCTTCCAGGAATAATAAAGTAAACCTACAGTCAGAGAGAGAGAGAGAACGCAGCTAAAGTACGGTCATTTGGGACACCAATGACCACATTCCAGGGGGCGACCGCAGGGCTTTTCTTGGAACCGTCAGACCTATTTTTGGACAGTTGGGGGGTGGTTTTGGACACAAACGGTCGTTCCGCAGTGGCAGCCACTAGCGCCCCCTCTCTCTCTCGGTTTGCTGGGTCCCATCTCCCAAACTTGTGGTTTCCTTATTTCTCTCTCCCCACATTATCACTATATTGTCACATATATATATAACAGTGTTTTAATGTCCATCTATACAGAGTTCAAAACAACAACTGACTCACCCGTGCCGGCAAGGTCACGCTCCGCTGCGTCACGTGGGAAAACATACGTAGATGTTTTCTTACATGTTCTCAGCACATCCCCCTTTTTAAGACTTGAAATATATATATATATATACATTACAAACTTTAAATGCATAATATAATTAATAATGAAGGCGATCCACAGGTTTAACAATTCGTCCACTCCGGGTTCTTATTTGGCCGTCTTCTGAGTCGTTAGAGGGATAATCCACAACTGGGGTCTTTTCATTTTCAACCAGTTCCTCTCCCGAAAAGGTCGGAGTCGATGGGTCGGCTGGATATTGCACTGTAACTCCTTTTCGTAGATGGAACCTGTTTCGACGTAAAGTCCCAACTGGAGTATCAACCATATATGACCTTGGTGTCGATGCTTTCTGCTTTACAATCCCCCAGGTTCGCATATCTGTAATCCAAACCGTGTCACCTTCGGATAGCTCCTCCATGTCCGTAGCTCCGCAGCGTCGATCATATCTGGATTTCATATCCTTTCTCCTTCTCCCCTCCTTTCTTTTCAGGGCCTGAGAGTCCACCAACTTTGGATTAAGATTCTCTGGTGCAATTGGCAAGGTCGTTCGGAGTTTACGTCCCATGAGAAGCTCAGCAGGGCTGTAACCGTTCTCCAAAGGGGTCGATCGATACTCCAGGAGTCCAAGCGATGGGTCTTGATTTTTCTTGAGGATCAACTTAGCAATTTTCACACCTGCTTCTGCCATCCCATTGCTCTGCGGGAATCGAGGACTTGAAGTGACATGTGTGAATCCGTACTGCCTTGCGAAATTTGCAAATTCACGAGCAGCTCCAAATTGCGTCCCATTATCGCTTACAACAGCTTCTGGTATCCCATGTCGGGCAAATATGGATTTGCAACTACGTACCACCACACTGGCTGTGAGCCGATCCAGCTGAATCATTTCAGGAAAGCGAGAATAATAGTCAATGACGACTAGATACCACTTATTCTCGAACTTGAACAAATCCATTCCAATCTTTTGCCACGGTCGTGTAGGAAAGTTGGTTGGTATCAAAGGTTCATGTTTTGAGACGGCTTCCTGGATACAGACACTGCACTTTCTGACCGTTTCCGCGATCTCTTCCGAAATTTTGAGCTTTTCCATCAAAGGTATTGTTACCCGTCGAGGAGTATGTGCAGCATATGGTTTTGCTTCAGGTTTCAATTTGATTTCGTAAGGGTTTCCGATCTGTCCCAGTCCTTCAACTACTTCAGGGAATTCCTTGATCGGGTTAATTCTCGTCGCAACCACTTCAATCCGCCTCGCCAGGTTCAAGAGCTCACATGCCCGGCGACTCAGAAGAGGTTCACTCAAACGACGAATGACATAAATCTTCTCCTTGATTTCATAACTGCCATTTCGCAGCGTTGATATAAACATACCCACAGTCTGAAGTTCGGAGAATTCAGCAGCTCTAATGTTGATATCACTTTCCACTAGTCGTTGCTGTCCCATTATCTTCTTGAAGAGACACGGAGGAACACATGTAACATCCGCCTGGGAGTCGAGCTTGAACTTCACCTGTTTCCCGTTCACTTGGATTTCTGCTGTCCATCGCCTCCTGCACTCGCCTTCATCATCATCGAGATTAGATGAATCCTCCACAGCTGAGACCTCCAGGAGAAAACCAATTTCTTCATAAAGTTCAGAAACAGCTTTGACTTCAGCAGTCTTCGCCTGCTTATCTGGGCAGCAATTTGCAAAATGGCCAGTTTTTGAACATAGGTTACATCTTTGTCCTTCAGCACGGCAAGCCTGTCCTTCCCTGTGGGTGAAACCTCCGCATTTTGGACATCGTGATCTTGTTTTGGCTGACTTCTCATTATTCCTCGAAGGCTGCTGTTGTTGTTTCGGTGATAAATTCTTCGAGTTAAACTTCACCTGATTGACCTTTTGGCTTGTTGAGGGACGCTGCAGGTCGACTTGCTGCTGTCGAACGGCTTCCTGCTGTCGAACCATTTTCACCGCCTTTTCCAAAGTCAGTTCGCTGTCCAACTGCATTCTTTCAGATAAAGCTTTGTCCCTCACTCCAACCACTATTCGGTCACGGATCAACTGCTCATGAAGACCCTCAAATTCGCAACTATCAGCCAATTTGTACAATGAAGTGATGAATTCGTCCACTGGCTCCCGATCCTCTTGGATTCTTGAATTAAATTTCGCACGTTCGTAGATAATATTCTTTCTGACACAGAAGTGGCTGTCGAACGCCTTGAGGACGGAATCAATTTTCATTGCCTCTTCCTCCTTTTCGAACTTGAAGGTCCTGAATATATCATCCGCGCGGTCACCCATCAAGTACATGAACAAATCGATCTTGTCCGCCTCCTCTTTCTTCTTCATTCCACTGACCACGAGGTATCGTTCGAATCTCTTCCTCCATTTGGGCCATTCGTTGGGAGTCGAGAAGTCGAAAGTTTCTGGAGGTTGAATCTGAGCCATGTTGAATTATCTTCCAAGGTACTCAAAAATCGATATTTTGCAATATACGGGTTCGTATTTTATCCAGTCATCGCTGCCACCATGTTTTAATGTCCATCTATACAGAGTTCAAAACAACAACTGACTCACCCGTGCCGGCAAGGTCACGCTCCGCTGCGTCACGTGGGAAAACATACGTAGATGTTTTCTTACATGTTCTCAGCACAAACAGAAAATAATATTTTAACAATCCATCTACAAATTGTTGGGTGAATGTACTATTTCATAATTAGACCTTATATCTCGGAATGTTAATGCTGTTTGACGTGTGTTGTACCTAATTTGAACCTTACTGCGAGTTTCTCACATTTATCTTAATGGTAAGTTGTGGGGGAGGAGAAATCCGACCACACCAGTCCCCCCTGGACCCTTGGAATATTTGACCAAATTCTGGTTCAAGGTGACTAACGTGGCAACGGCACCCATTTTCCAATGAAGAGGAAACCCGATAGTGGACATTGCGACTGCTGTGATAGAGATACATGGGGACATCTGAGGCTCTTCATTGTACACGATAACAACAACAACACAACAATAGTAAGATGTACACTGTTTACATGGTAATTTAATAAACTCAAAGAATGTCGGCCAATTTAATTCCCAGAAAGGAAATGAGTGTGTACGCTGTTCTCCAGCTAAATTGATAAAACCCAACCAAACGATTTCAGATTAACAGACGAATTGAGGTGGCAGCCATTGACAGCTTCAGAAATTATTTCCGCCAACTTTCCTCTGACCAGGAAACATTGCTTCTTCAGATTCCCCCATATGGAACGAACCCATTCCAAAAGTACCATGTATCATAGATTTATCCCGCAGTATAAACACTTGGAATATATTTCTAACTCTTCGAACAAACATATAAATAACTTCCTTGAATGTCCGTCTATTTTAGAGTGTTAAGACATTATGTGATAACAAGACGATAATATAAAGTTTGTCAAAAAATCTTATGAAACCCTATATTTGTTGTGAGGCCCTAGTGCTTCTCTTTAAAATAATTATATACGAGAGAAAAAGGCCTCTCCTGATCGTGCAAATAAAAGTTGAAGATGCACGATCTTTGCACGATCTTGAGATGATTTTTTCTTCATTCATCCACTTGATCTCAATACAATTTTACTTCTGTACTATTTCTTTCACATGAATATATATGTAATATATCCAATGTTACTACACTGCAATATTTGATGTATTACACTGTTGTAGAATCCTGTCGACTTAACCGTTCTGTGACAATATCGTTGCGGAATTTCTTGTTGTTCGATTTGAATGGTGAGGATTGGTTGAAACGCAGTCGTTGAGTGGCAAGTGAAGCACACAGTTAGGAATAATCAGGACACGCGATGGGGTTTGAAAATAAAAGGCAACTGGGTTGGAGGAAGGAAAGCTTGAGAAGAGCGGAGCGGGTTTTGATTGTTAATTATCTGATCACATGGTGGTGATTGTACTTAGCTACGGGATGAGCAGAGCGGAGAGAGGTCCAGAGCCGATGTCACCTTGTTGGAAGGGAAATCACACTGACAATTCTTGCCTTTCGATTTAACACCACGAGTTGTCTTCCTTCCCATTGGTCGAAGGATGGAACGTGTCCGTTTTTCTATTGGTTGACCTATTTAGGGGAGGCTTTCTAATTGGACCGGCGGCTTTCTTTGGTGTTAGTTACGCCCGGCCTGGTCAGGAAGTATCGGGTGTGTTCGACTCTATTTACTTCCGCGTTATCAAATACGTCCGGTCCTGTCCGGAAATATTGGGCGTCTCTATACTAATATAACTTCTGCGGATACCAGATACGTCCGGGCTTGCCAGGAAGTATTGACTGTACAAGTTATTTATACTTGTGCCCGCTTTTAGCCTGCTTCCTATGTCTTGTTGCCACTTTCTTTCCTCCAGTTACCTTATTCTTTATTAAATCTTTGAAAATCATACATTGTACATGCATAGTGGGTCGGGGGGCATACAATTATATACAAATTATGACAGATGCGCCCCCTACATGTGAAGAATTCAAGAAGGGGTTAGCCTGAGAGAATTCTGTAAGGTGAAAAATAATTTTGTGGGAAAATTAGTTGTGGGTATTGAGAGTCTATATACAAGCATTGGTGGCGATATAAGAAGTAAAATAGAATGGTGTTGATGATATAGGTTGAGTATAATTAATAGAAATCAAAAAATTTTTTAATTGTAAGAAATCAAAATGAATGCTATGGTACATAGTGGATTAAAAAGAAAAGAAAATGCGCCTAACTAATTTCTACTCGAAATTGGAAAAAAATCGAGGGAGTTCTATTAGGGCTTTTGAGAAATCAAAAATAATATAAAAATAAAAAGTTGGACGAAATCAAAGTAAAGGTTTGGTTGCATGGTGAGGAAAAAAAATGTTTTGTTGCATGGTGAAAAAAGAAAAGTGCTTGTTGCATGGTAAAAAGAAATGCCTAATTATATTTCTGCTCGAAATTGGAATGGAAATCGAGGGATTTTTATTAGGTCTTTTGAGAAATCAAAAAATAAAAATAAAAATAAAAGTTGGAAGAAATCAAAGTGAATGCTTGATGCATGGTGAGAAAAAGGAAAAATGTTTTGTTGCATGGTGGAAAAAGAAATAAAAAAAAAGAATGTTTTTGTAAATCAAAATAAAATATATATCCAATTTTAAAAGAAAACCAATGAGTTCTCGTTGATTTGAAATTATGATAATATAAACAAATTGGAAAAAAAATGATAATTAATGATTAAAAGTGATAATAAGTTGAATAAATTGATAAATTGATTATATATTTAAATTTTAATTGAGAGAAAATAATGAAAATGATTATTATGAAAAATAAGGTGTATTGGTTTGAACCCTTTTGTATATCTACATGCCCTGATCTAAATGTTTTAATTGCTCAATTATGCCCTATAATTTTTTTGTCTTTGTGTGTGTTGTGGAAAATGTTAGAAATCTGTTGTGTAAGAAATGTGTGTGCGTGTACCTTGTTTGATTTTCGAATGACAGTCGATTTGATTGACATTGTAAAAGTCGATGCGCAGGCTTGAATTGGAATCCAAAATCGGTGGCATAGAGAGGTTCCCAGTTGACCTCAATTTAGCTGCTGGTCGAGGGATGGTAATTAGAAACCGGACATGGAACGTGGGGGCAGCAAGACTTCCTCTCTATTTGCACGTAATTGGATCCGGAAGTAGGGGAACTACGTTTCCTGTCCGCCTAATTGATTTTGTGTGCTATTTGCATCTTGTTTTTGGAGTGTGACTTCTCCGACATTGGTTGGTCATCTTTCAGTTACTTCTATCTCCTCGGAGTTTATTTAGATTTTCTGCAAAAATGGTTCCTAAAATTATGAGAAGTTTTATAAATGCTTGTCCAAAATTAAAAACTGCCTCTTGTAGTTCGAAAATTTTATGAGCGGGCATGGTATAGATAAACAAATAATTAATAAATAAAATTGGGATACATTTGTATGGTAGAACTAACAAACAAAGGATGAAAATCAGATGAAAGATAGGGTATTGCCCCATGTTCCTCCATATTTTTGTAAATGGGGACTCTGAAATATTTGTTCGAATCTTATTAATTGTAGAATTTAAATGATTGGTAGGTTCGCAGTTCTCCTGTTTGATCGTTAATGGTTTATTAGCGATATGTCGGTGGTAATTGATTTAGGTTGAGATGTGTGATCGTTTCTCTGACGTGGGTGGTGTAATTTTGGCATTGTTTGTGTTGTGTGTACGCTGTGCTTTATGTACGAAGTTTGTTTTGCTTTGGGACCTGTGTCGGTATTTTTACGTGAAGGTTGGTTGTATTCATCGATTCTTCTAGCGAATCGGCAGGTGGGGCAGGTTTTTACCTGTTTTTGCGATGTCTTGTGTCATGTTCTGCCAATAATATTGTGACGAGATGAGTCTCGTCATCTTGGAGATGTTTGGGTGGTGGTGTTGTGTGTGTACGGACTTAAGAAGTCTGGTTGTAAGTGAACTTGGGACTATAGTTTTAAGTACTCCTTTTCGGGAGACGGTGCGCAGTTTATTGTGATCCATAGTCACGCGAGATTTTCCCGGTGGAGAAGACTGTTGGCTCTTTATGAGTGGCGCATCTAGAAAGCCACAAAATGGGATACGAGTTACAACGCCCGTTTCATATTGTTGTACTCCATTATGCTACGGACCTCATATTCGTATCTTGACAGTCTTAACCTCCATCGAAACAATCTGCCTGACGGGGCTTTGATCTCTTTCAACCACTGCAATGCAGGATGGTCAGAAAGTATTGTAAACTTTCTGCCCATTAGACAGGCGCGGAAGTTATCCACACTTTCCACAATGGCTAGGCATTGTAGTTCCAAGTCTGAATAATTTCGCTCGTGACCACGCAGAGAGCGGCTGAAATGTTGAACTGGGTATGTCTTCCCATCAGGGTAGACTTGTTTAAGAATGCCTGCAATGCCGAATGTTGAGGTGTTACAGTACACCTGGCATGGCAGACCTTCTTGGTAAAGGTATAATGTGGGGTGTGTGGTAAGGCTTTCTTTCAGGTTAGTGAACGCTTTCTGGCATTCGTCACTCCAGACCCACATGCCATCCTTTTTTAGAAGGTTGACAAGTGGCGTCCGCAAGCGGGTGTGGTCCGGAATGAACTCTTTATAGGTGTTCACAGCTTTTAGGAAAGATCGCAATGTTTTTCGATTGTGTGGTTGTTTGGTGGTGTGAATTTTTTCTATGTTTTGTGTAGACGGGATGATTGTATTATTCTTAACGATTGTGCATGCGCTTGTTTGTTGTTGTTGTCTTTTGGCGCGCGTGTTGCGTTTGTTGTGCGGGTTGTGCGTGTTTGTTGCGTGGTGACGTATGGGTGCGTGTATGTTGTGAGGTACATTTGCGTAATTATGGCGTGGCGAAGTATGGTCATGTATGGATTTTGTGTGGTAAGTGGGTGAGCTGTGTCGGTGTACGGACACTTTTTTGGGCATTATTGGAATTGTAGGTTGAAGTCGTGGTGGCTTTATATGTTGTGGGCATGAAAAGTTGCGTGGTGTGAGATTAGAATGGTGGCATGTAAATATTTGGGGTTTGGGCAATGAATGCAGGCAAGGGTTTCCATGTGTGAAAGTTTTGTGTGCTGTACGAGCCCTTTGGGACAGGTTTTGGTCTAGCCCGTGCTTGCATTCATTTGGTACATGTCTAGATACATGGTTAAAGGGGTAGGTAGGGTTAGATAAGAGTTCAAAGTCAATTCTTGACGCCATAGGGGGGGTGCCTACCTTAGTCTCGAAAAGTCTGCTCGGCTGGGGTGTCTCTGGCTTGACTTGGTTGTTGTGGACTCGGGACTGGTGATTTTGGGACTGCTTGCACCGTCCGCGAAGTGGAAGTGAAGTCCAGTACTGGAATGTCGTTTCGGGATCGTTTGCACTGTCCCGGTTTGTGCGGATTACTTTCAAGTGCGGGGTACGGGTACTGCATGGCGGTGGATGACTCCTCGGTGGTCGGTGTCCGGCCTCGGTGACACTTGCCTGGGGTGGTGGCACGTGCGTCGGCTGCCGCGCTCATCTCGCCTTTCGGTCGGTGGGGGGTGTGGGCTGCTCCGGGGGTGGCGCTACGGAACGTCGTTTGTAGTTGAGTGGACCTTGCTCCTTGAAGTGCGGCGGTCAGCTGCAAAATTATTGTCGCCAGGGTGTGTTTTGTCGCTTCGCTCTCGTTGCCAGTTTCTTCCCTCTTTCTTTCGTAGAGTTGTCCGTTTTTACGCTTATTAAATCCTGATTAATTTCCATCTCTTTATCCTGTCGACTCTATGTATATATCCAATGTTACTACACTGCAATATTTGATGTATTACACTGTTGTAGAATCCTGTCGACTTAACCGTTCTGTGACAATATCGTTGCGGAATTTCTTGTTGGTTCGATTTGAATGGTGAGGATTGGTTGAAACGCAGTCGTTGAGTGGCAAGTGAAGCACACAGTTAGGAATAATCAGGACACGCGATGGGGTTTGAAAATAAAAGGCAACTGGGGTTGGAGGAAGGAAAGCTTGAGAAGAGCGGAGCGGGTTTTGATTGTTAATTATCTGATCACATGGTGGTGATTGTACTTAGCTACGGGATGAGCAGAGCGGAGAGAGGTCCAGAGCCGATGTCACCTTGTTGGAAGCGAAATCACACTGACAATTCTTGCCTTTCGATTTAACACCACGAGTTGTCTTCCTTCCCATTGGTCGAAGGATGGAACGTGTCCGTTTTTCTATTGGTTGACCTATTTAGGGGAGGCTTTCTAATTGGACCGGCGGCTTTCTTTGGTGTTAGTTACGCCCGGCCTGGTCAGGAAGTATCGGGTGTGTTCGACTCTATTTACTTCCGCGTTATCAAATACGTCCGGTCCTGTCCGGAAATATTGGGCGTCTCTATACTAATATAACTTCTGCGGATACCAGATACGTCCGGGCTTGCCAGGAAGTATTGACTGTACAAGTTATTTATACTTGTGCCCGCTTTTAGCCTGCTTCCTATGTCTTGTTGCCACTTTCTTTCCTCCAGTTACCTTATTCTTTATTAAATCTTTGAAAATCATACATTGTACATGCATAGTGGGTCGGGGGGCATACAAATATATACAAATTATGACATATATGTTATTATTATTTTTATTATTGAAATTCCCGAGCATTCGTATCGTGTACCTTCATCAAATTAAACTGAGAAGACGAATATTATTATTTATCATCAAATCAGACGCGATATCCCCACAAGGGATGTTTGCGCCAAGAAACAACACTAAATTTAGATACGATATTATATAAACAATTGAATAATTACATGGCTTGAGTAGAGTTCAAAGAAAAAAAGAAAGGAAAGGACACTAAAATCATGTTTGAATTTACAACCAACTAACGAAATAAAAACAAATATGAGGGCTCATAGAGATCATTACTTGCGGCTATAATTGTACATTATTGGACATTAAATAAAAATTAGAAATTCTCCTATAATAAATATAAATGAGAAATACGTTTTTTGTATAAATATTGGTCTTTTGGTATAACTTGATAAAACTACACGGTAGTTTACCTACAGGTATATATAAACGGTAAACAGGTTGTTTTGTCAGAATTTGTCCAAAACTGGTGTTGTGGCTCATTCTTTTTATCATCAATAGTAAAGTTTTTTATTGGGGTGGTGAACATAATGTATCATCCTGGTACATAATTAAAGAGAGAGATGTCTTTCTATAAATACCTATATTGTTATTTGTTCTTAATAAGCGCGTAAGCCTTCTTCCTATTTATAATATACTAGCCGAATGACCCGGGCAACGCCCGTGTTTTACCCGATTGAATGTTTTGATTCAAATACTATTTGTTACAATTATAAATTGGCGCCTTAAATAAATGCATATGTTAGTTAATAACTATAGCCTATGTGCTTTGTCTGTCTATGTACTGTTGGCTTCCGTAGGCGTCTCTTACTGGGAAAAAGAAAGAGAGGATTTCATTTGGTTATTAACTAATATATGCATTTATTTAAGGAGCGACCCGCTCCAACACAATGGTTACAAAAACGAAAAAGCGAGTGGGGGGGCATGAGGGGGGGGGCAAAGGTGGCGTGATCGTAGCCAACCAATAGGAGAGCGCCATTCCAAAAAAAAAAGCAAACGGTCACAGAGATGAAAACTGAAGAATTGATTAAGAACGCATGACGCTCGTAACTGTATATTGGATTGCATAGACCATGAGAAATGGAAACTGATATAGGTGAGAGATTGTGGACGTATATATATATAGCGGGTTTCTAAGAATTACATTCCTGCCCGTGGTTAGATTTAATTGTATAGAACAGCTAGCATTTAGATGAATGAAAGGCTTTACATAAAGGTGTAAAAATAAAGGTAGAAAAAACACTTCTTTGAAGGTTGGGAGTTAGAAAAGAAATCGGGTAACTATTTGAATAAGAAGATGTACATCCCACCACAATACAAGACTATCATACACAGAATTAGGACGAAAGAATGGAGTGAGAATGAGCGCTTGAAGTTATTTTTAGAATTTTTTAACCTTCAATCCTAATTTAATATTTTTGGGTTTCCTTAAAAATTTCTAATTTTTAATTTTAACGTCCCAGTATTTCAATTTTACCATAGATCTCATATCATTACAATTAATTCTCCAGAAATAATCCCTATATATGTAAATATGTATATTCCAAAACACTCACACAAAGTTGTATGTGTATTGTAGTTTTGTAATTATAATTCACAAAATCTTTCATTTTCAACCTTTTTTCCCCTCTATATATATATATACAAATTTGCGACAAGTATTTTGATAATCGTGTATATATATAGGTAGAATGTAGAATTATAAATAAATAATCCCTCCCCTGAGAAGGATAACAGGAATCACTGAAACGTCGGGAGGAAAACAAAACAAGATTTGGTTGATTATGTTTTTCAAACAAACTTGCAACTAGAGCAAATGACTTTCATAATAGATAAATAAAGATAGAGATATTTAGGTGAAAATATCAGCATTCCAAGAATAAGTGTCTTCAAACTATTTTAATTCAAAATTGCTCCCTAGCTTTCAGGCACGAAAGCCCTCCTACAGGAGATACCACGCTACAATACAATAATACGATACACTATATTTTATAGGCATTTCTCCTGTAGATAAAGTAGATAAATTAAGAAAAAGGCATCTCCTCATCGTGAAACTGAAAGTTCCTGATGGCTTGCGCCATCTGTCGAAATAACTATCAACTATTCGACAGATGGTGCAAGCCATCAGCAACTTCCAGTTGCACGATAAGGAGATGCCTTATTCTTAATTTATCCCAGGAAGTCTGATATTTCCACTTTAATATTGATATAAGGTATTATTTTATCTAATAGTTAGAGATGGCTCTTTGGAAGCTTCGACTAACACGTACGCTCTCTTTTCCCTTCTTTCTTCAATGGAAACAAAATTCGTTACATATACCGTCTTTTCAGGAAACTATCTCATCAATTACACATCATACTGCATAGATCTACAAGTGTATATATGCGTTCATTAAATGGCCATAACAGTCAACGTGTCCAAGACACCGTAGATATGCAAGTATGCCAGCTATGCAACTCTCGGGGTTAATTCCCCGCAGCCGATACTTTATTCCGTTCCCGCAGCCGATAGAAATAAATCGATGGATTATTGGCTGACCCCCCTCCCCCCTACACTAAAAAAAAATCTCCTTTTTTAACCACCCTTTCATTTTCCCATTTTTAACCCTGGCGGGGTAAACCATCTTTGTCTTCTTTTTTTTCTGAGTTTCTATTATCAATTTTTTTTTCCATCCGGAGTTTGGCCTGTAGGATTTGTGCACAAGTCTCCAGAATTTCCTAATGGATCTTTTAAAAACTGTGGACGGGGAGGATTTTGTGAGGGCGCTACGATAGGGTTTATATCGGAACATATCTTACACTATCTTCCTATTGAATATTTTTCATTAAATTTTATCTAAACATTAGTTTTTTTACGGGAGCAAATTAGCGATCCATTCTCTTGTCTACCACGGAGAGAATTTGCACACAATATTTTTACATACATAGATATGTAATAGACACCAAACGGTTTCGGGGTATTTGGTCACCGTCGTTACAAGGCAGGCTAAACCTGGACGCTTTGTTAAATGATATAAACATTTGGTATTTTTATGTAGATTAATTTAAAAATAGACAGTGAAGTATTTATATTGATATTTTAATCCATATGTTACAAAAGATCAGAAATATATATCAAAAACTACACCTGGTTTCAGTTTTGAGAGTTCATCAATCTTTATTTGTTCCTTTTTTGTATGACGTATACATTTTCCAAGTGGGCTTCCATAATCAAAACAAATAAAAGGCAAATAATGAAGTGATCACATTTTAAAATTCTGTTCTGTTTATTTCTTCGTCAATTTACTTCTATTTTATTATATTCGCGTCTGTAGCCTCTGCCGTAATTGGTTCGTTCTTACTCCAACATTCCCAGTGTTTACATATTGATAATTAATACATACTCTGTGTCGAAATATAATACATAATTAATGGAAAGTAAAATTACATATTATAATTTAGAATAATCTCAAAACAATATTAACATTTTGTCTACAAAAAAAAAAGGCTCATAAACCATGATGCAGCACTTCCTCCCTTCAAGAGATTGTCACATCCTCGTGAATGACCCCATCATTTCCTTAGAAATAAAGTTTTTAATATTAAAGGTAAATTATCAGCGGGTTGTGCTGGATAGATTAGGGAAGACAAACTGAAATTCGCTGAGGAGACCTTGAGACCCTGGGTCATGTGAACTGATTTTGTTGAAACGTTTGATAAAATAAAAGATGTCCTCTCTCTCCCCCGATATAATCTTATATAGACGTGGTAATAAAGTAGTCTCAATCGCTCTCCTTCCTCATAGGCTAACACGACAGAAACCCTGTCACATGGAACCTCTCCATTTAGTTAGGTACACTAGGTTTTAATTCTCACTCCATATCGCTCTTGTGTTCTGAATATATATTAGAGGTACGCGTTTGTGTGACACTCAAAACGTCGACTTGAAGATAACACATGTGCCGTGAAATGATTAACCTATATACCAACCTTTGTACCGAAACAACGTTTGTAAACAACAAAAAATGAATATTTCAAAATAATGCAATGGCTTCTGATTTTTGTTGACATTAAGAACAAAATAATTTATTCGTTAATATATTAAGAGAAACTGTTCATTATTATAACCGGTATAGCATTGAATGAGTATCGTTTAGCCTTGAATAATTGGTGGAGATACTGGATAGATTAGGGAAGACAAACTGAGGATCGCTGAGAAGACCTCAGGCCTTGGATGCTGTGATCTACATTTTCTTAGACTGGCTCCAGTATTCCACCGCCGTGTCAAAGTCAAGGCTTCCCTACAAGAAGACGATATCCCTATTAACGATACGGACACCGAAGCTTCTCTTCGCGCCGCAAGAGAAAAGATGCCAAACTACTAAGGACAAAGTTTCAAGACTAAAGGAATCCTTGGCAGAAGCATGTTAGATCCATGTCAGTAACTACAATATTGGGCAAGCTGTGGGTCACAGCTCCCATAGGGAAGAAGCTATGTACCAAAGTATTTATTATATTTTATATACAGATTATTATTATATATTTTTAAATATTTATATTATTTATATTTTGCTACTCTGGAAACTTCCCTCATTGCTTTATCTTGTATCTTATAAATATTGATTTGTGTTTGTGCCCTGTGAATAAATTGCTGTGTAATCCTGAAGTTTCTCTTTCCTGATTTTCTACGTTACATTTAGATCTCTATTAGCCTTACTTATATAAAACATTCTATATACAGTTACGAGCATCATCCGTTCTTAATTCTTCATCTCCTAATCATTTGTCATCTCTGTCACCGTTTGCTTTTTCTTTGGAATGGCGCCCTCCTATTGATTGGCTACGATCACGCCACCTTTGCCCCCCCCCCATCATGCCCCCCCCCACTCGCTTTTTCGTTTTTGTAACTATTGTGTTGGAGCGGGTCGCTCCTTAAATAAATGCATATATTAGTTAATAACTAAATGTAATCCTCTCTTTCTTTTTCCCAGTAAGAGACGCCTAAGGAAGCCAACAGTACATAGACAGATAAAGCACATAGGCTATAGTTATTAACTAATATATGCATATATTTAAGGCGCCAATTTATAATTGTAACAAATAGTATTTGAATAAAAACATTCAATCGGGTAAAACACGGGTGTTGCCCGGGTCATTCGGCTAGTTATATATATACGAGGGGTGTCCCATAAGTCCGTGGCCCGACCATGAGAACGAAATATTAGAAAATAATAAATTTTACCATATATACCTTAAAGCCTTGTATAAAGATATGTAAATTTTTAAGTTTCTACAACTAACCGTTTTTATTGTTATAGGTTCTGAAAGAGGACAAGAAACACGAACCATCTAAAATGGAGACAAACGAGATTCGTGCTGTAATAAAATATCTTTGTGAGAAAGGAATGTCGCCGAATGAAATCTATGAAGATATGATGGATACATTAAGGGAAGATGCTCCTTCCTATAGCACAGCACAAAAATGGGTAGCTGCATTTAAATTAGGGAGGATCAGCACCGAAGACGAACATCGACCAGGAAGACCAGTTGAGTCAGTTATTCAAGAAAACATCGACAAGATACATGATTTGGTTATGTTGGACAGAAGAATGACAGTTCGTCAGATAGAAGAGACCTTGGGTATTCCAAAAACAACAGTGGATCGGATCATGAGAGAACACTTGGGCCTCAGGAAGCTTTCTGCCCGTTGGGTTCCCAAACTTTTGACATCCGATAAAAGGCTGTAAGGAGAAAGTTATCTTCGGACAATCTTGCGTTATTTGAAGCCAATCCAGAGGAATTTGTTAATACATTTGTTACCATGGATGAAACTTAGGCCCATCACTTTACACCAGAGTCCAAGCAACAATCCATGCAATGGAGACACTCCGGTTCACCTCCCCCCAAGAAAGCCAAGACAGTTCCATCAGCAGGGAAGGTTATGGTGTCTGTCATTTAGGATTTGGAGGGTGTACTTCTTCTAGACTTGCTGAATAAGGGTCAAACCATCACTGGCAATTATTATGCAAATCTTGTGAAGCAACTACGAGAAGCTATTAAAGAAAAGAGAAGAGGAAAGTTGTTCAGGAAGATTGTTTACCATCAAGACAATGCTCCGAGTCATCGGTCGCTGCAAGCCATGGCTGCTATTTATGATTCTGGCTTTGAACTTTTACCACATGCACCCTATTCACCAGATATAGCTCCGTCTGACTCCCACTAATTTATTATTTGAAAAAATCACTTGATGGCATTCATTTTGGTCAGATAAAGAGGTCATTGATGTTGTAACCTCATTTTTGAGTCACTTGAAGCATCGATTTTTTTTGGAGGGCATAAAAGCATTAGAACATCGCTGGAAAAGTGTATAGACCTTAAAGGGGATTATGTTGAAAAATAAATCATAATCATTTTATTAGTTTATTTTTTGTCGGGCACCGACTTATGGGACACCCCTCGTATATATGTAATATTGCTGACGTATGGATAAACTGGCAGTCGTGTACGTGAGGCGAGTGTTGATGTTCTTCCCACACGCGGACAACAAGAAGCAGAGGCAGGGCTAGATGTTAGCACCGAGAGTGATCGGGGACAGCCCACGGGACGGAGGTAGAGGCCATGATACAAAATTGGATGCCTATCACCGAGACATGGAGAGAGAGAGACCGAGAGAAACAGAAGCCGTCTGCCGATGGACACACTGTAGAACATACTCCCGCTGACCCTCTGCTAAAAACCTATCCTGTTTACAGGGGTCGTCTATAAAAAGCCCTGGAGGGGGGGGCCCCATCTGGGCGTTGGCATATTTCTCTCTCTCTCTGCCCCCAGCTGCTACCATCTTTGGCTTTTTAATTTGACGTAATCATTTTGAGGTTAATACAAATAAGGGTGTACAGGTTGTATTAATAAAGATATAGCATATATACCAAATATGGGGTGGTAGCAAATAGGAGCAGAGTACATTTTAATAGAAGGGTAGGATCTTATAAAGTATCGGCTCTAACTAATTGGAAGATATGTGAAATATACTGAAAGTGCCATTAGTATACAGTTTAAAATATACTATATATATAAATATATATATATATATATATTGAAAACAAAAAAGGCATATCCTGACCCCTCAAATCAGCATTTTAGATGCCAAAGGGCCATCTAGTGGAACAAAAATAAACTAAACGTTTATTTAATTTGTTCCGTGATATTTATCCAATCCAAAAACGTTCATATGAGCGTACAAGATAAGCCTTTTTTGTTTTTAATATCAACACCTGAGCTATTTTCTATTTTTTTATTATTTATTCCCACACACACACATAAACATATATATATATATATGTGATAAACAAAATATGGAGAACAGTTAGTTCCCTCAATAGCCGCTAGGGAGATTTCCCATTTTAATTGTGACATTTGGCGGCGGGTCGCGCCTCCTTATCTCTCAACATTTCTCCATTTAAATCTATAATTTTTTCTTCAATTTTCGGAACCATTCATGCGAGACGGATCAATTAAATAACAGCCGAGAATATTGTTCTCTTCATCGTCTGCAAGAATATTAAAATCGTCTGGTAAAAAAAAATATTATAAAGAAAACAGACGAAACTGTCAATTTGAATTCCAAATGACGGAATGACGATTAAATCGGGCGAACTGGGGCCTTCAACTTTTTTTTTATTTTTTCATTTTCGATTTTATCAATTTTAAAAATTAACTTTAATACAACATAGAGATAATATGTTGGGTTTTAATTCTCTAAACCGTTCGATTTTTTTTATTATTTGATTAATTTTATATCAGGTAGACATTCTTTCACGATATTTAGGGTTAAAAAAAGTTCAATTTAATGGTTTAATTATTGTTAGAAATTTTTACTATGTTAACATTTTTTGTAGAAGAAAGAAAAACTGCGTTCACTTTACTTTGCATATTATTCCCTTTAGAAGTTTTTCCTCGGCGCTTTTTTTATTTTTTATGTAATATTTAGTTGAAGCTTTTTGAACTTTTTTTTTATTTTTTCGTCGTTATTGGCGGAGTTTCATCAGACAAAATTAATTGTATATAAACTCCTTCATTCGTGCTGTTACACTCCGTGGAAACGTCGTCTGTAATTTATGTTTCTACGATGGGATGTAAGAACTGACGTGGCTTTTTGTACCTGTTTATTGTGTACTTGTACGTTTTGCTTTCCGTGTGTGTTTGTGTTTCCTTTATGTGAGTATTTAAATGTATGTTTGTTCATGTTGGTGCTTGATTCTGTTTTAATGCATGTTTTGCGTATTATTTTGAATATAACTTATGGTGGTTTTTTTTGTTTGTTTTGTGAATGTTTAATGTGAATGTTTGAGCGTGTTTTTGTTTTATTTTGTATGATTTTGTGTGTGTTTTATATTTGTATTTGTTAAAAACAAAAATGGCATATCCTGACCTTTTACATGAGCATTTTTAGATGGCAGAGCGTCATCTATTGTTACAAAATCAATTAAACGTTATATAAATGTTTTTCACATATGTGTTTATATGTATGTATTTTTATGTGGGTTTTTGAATGTATGTTGGCGAGTTTTTATTATTATATTTACGCCTGATTTATGTATATGTTTGAATATTAATTTGTGCATTGTTCTTTGTGTGTTCATACGCGTTTTTAGTTATGTTTGTGCATATGTTATGTGTGCGTATTTTATGTTTGTGTCCAAGTGAATAGGTATTTCCAAGCTTCCACCCAGCAGACCTATGCCTGGTATAAACAGCTGTACCAATCTATGAGGGCTATAAACGTAATTCAAATACACAAATTTACCCATTAAACAGAGGGCTTGGTGGAGCAATGGATTTCAGAAAACCACGACCCGGGATCGAATCCCGCTTTGGCCATTTCTTTCCGAAAATAAATTGCCTCAATAGCCTCCAAATTTTACAAAGGTTCAACCCCACCAATGAGTTCAAGTAAGCAAACGAAGTTATCGGCACAATTGTAAGTGAAAATGTTAAATTGATTTCTACATGTGTAGATATGTGGTGAACTGAAGTTAATGATCAGTCACTTACTACCCACTATGTCGTACTTGGGTAAATTTCTCCACCCCCAACATCTTCCAATAAAAGCTATAACGGATAATAAATCAAATATAAGTCGAATAAAGGATAAAACAATCAATGAGGAAATATCTTTGTTTAGGAAATAGTGTCATTTTTATAAGAGAAGCTACTTCTGTAAAAGAAATATGGGAGCGTCTCCATAGATAAACTTTGATGTTTTAGTCATATTTATTCGAATTTAATCAACATTGCGTAGATATTTTTGACAATAGAAAGTATAAAACATCTTTATAGACTCCAAAGATGTTCATTAATGTAAGTTTCTTGTTAATATCAAGAGGTAGACAAATCCCTTGACTCCAGTTTCCCGTGTGATATTCCTAGACACGTTATGTCATAAATGGATACCTTTGTTGCTTTCATTTGTGATATAATAAAATAATATAAATAAATAACTTAATGTAGCGTGAAAAATATTTATAAATCTTGGCTCATCAGCGGTGTCTTCACGATCTATATATTATATTAGACTATTGACAATTAAAATTAATTCTATTGACATCTTGTCAATACATGCAAAGTGCACAGTCTGCACTATTTAAAAATAAAAAAGATAATATGGATTATATTAACTTTGTACAATGAATATGGCGCCTCTGCCAGCGCTGCAGTTTGGTGGAGAATCGCCAGTGGGTCTCCAGCGACACCACGCATATATTATATTAGAAGAGAACAATTTCATATTAAAAAGGCCTACAATCAATATATAGGTCTACAACCAATATCTATACCTACCGCCATTATCTAGGTCTACAGAGATATCTGCTCACTGACTACACCATCCACAAGATCCAGGTCCATCTAGTGCGGTTCATCTGGGTGCCGGAGCGCACCGCCTGGTTTCTCGGATGTCCTGGCGAGACCTGTCTTTCTAGAAGGATTAGGGCTAATGGACATCAGCTTCGATTGTCGTGTCTGCAGGATGTGCAGGCCGCGGTGCTCAATATTCGGGAGGCAGTCACGGAGATCGTTGAGCTGAATCATCGTATGCTGACTCTGCTCCAGCTCCTGGACCTCCCCATCATTGGAGGCAGCTGTCTCCTACGTCCACCCGAACTGGCTCCCGCGCGATGAGTCGGGTCTGCGTTAGAGACTTTGTGAGTCCTGTTGCTTTCCTCACTCGCCTAACGCGCTGTGCTCTGGTGGACGCAGCCTCCTTGTCCAGCTTCTGCCGGCGTTTGACGGACGAAAACCTGCGGGGGACCTTGCGTGTTGGCACCATCGAGGAGGCTGTTGTGCTTCGCGGGACGAGGACTCCACTCTTGAGCGTCACCACCCGACGCTGCCCGCCGCATGCTAAAGTCACCTGGCTACATTTCCCATCACTTAACTCGTGAGGAGGTGGATTACACATCTCTATCTCCCCAACACTATTTATTGGTCGTCACTCAGGCGGTATGCCTTATATTTTCCCATGGCGCAGATGTGGCGGTAAAACTAGCCTTGAACACCTCATCCTCAGCAGAAACCATCGAAAATCTCTAAAGGCTTTATACCCTAATATGATTGTGAGTGTATATAATTAAAAAAGAAATAAAAAAACGCCCCCCAACCTACAGAGCTGGGTCTTTGAGCGAGGCCTGGATGACAACCTTGAAAGTATGTCTAAATATTGGCGGTAGGCCTATATTTAAGTTAGATATAGATATAGGCTATAGACCTAGATATTGGAGGTAGGTCTTTATTGTGGTTGTAGACCTAGATAGTGGCGGTCGATATTGTTGAAATAGACTTAGATATTGATTGTAGGAAAATGATACTGGTTTAAGCAGCCCAATATCCGAGATAACTAAGTATACTAAGGTGTCTAGGCAACCCGCAACTCGACAATAACCACAATCAGAATTGACCCAATGGACCTGTGTTCTCAATAAGAGTCCATTTTATATTTGTCCGAGTGAAGTACGTGAATCAACAGCAGGAAGTAATTGTAGCCATGACGACGTAGGTTCATTTTTAAAGCTAGAATATCAGTTCAGGCGCCGGCCAATTGTGTCAAAGATAATTGAATAAAACGACGCAGACGATAATGTAAAATTTGACTGACGGCGGCTCTTCAACTTCAATTCCCGCAGAAAAAAAAAAGAGTGGCTAAAAGAAAATAACGCCCCAGTTCCCTTCTTAATTTTGTTAAATAATTGTGTTTGTGCGCGTAGGCTTCTTAATCAAGTTTCATCGTAGTTGCATCGCCGGCTTAATTAGCTTTGAAGGCTCAGGAATAAATGGCCAGAAGATCGTGGAAATAAAAGTCTCCCGCGAAAGATTCACAAATAAATAATTTATTCAGAGAAAACTTTATTGTGCGCGCAGCCATTTCTGTCTCCAACAATGGCCATCGACGTTTCCGCATTTTTAAGTGTATAGATAATATATATTGACGTGTGTGACCCTTCGTCTGTAAACAAAGGATGCAAATTTGTTTCTTTCACGGCGTTATTAACCAGCAAGTCTTTCTCTCTCTCTATCTCTTCAAACGATGTTTTCTCTCCATTTATATTATCTTCAGCACAGATTTTAAATCTATAGACATCTAATAAAATTTACCACAAACTTCAACCCAAAATCTCAATTAACGGATTAATTGGTTTAAACATGAACAGAACGCCAGACAGGATCTAGTCAAGTGGATGATTCTGTTTTACCTTCTTAAAGGCCAAACTGCCGACAGTTGAAATGAGAACACTCGAGCTGAAGAAAAGATAATACGTTAAACAGCCCATCAAGGACATATTAGATATTCAAAAATGATAGAATTCCCTTAAATATTAGACTTACACATCACTTGAACACTTGCAATACTTAATTTTAATTAAAAGATAAAAACGAGTCATCTTTTGAGCGATAAAAAATCTCTTCAACTGGCATTTTAAGGCTGAAAAGAGCCAGTTTAAGGGCAAGACTCTATATGTACAAAACCAGTTTAAATTATTGGGATTAAGATGTCAGTAGAAGAGCCTCTTTGTCGCACAAAAGCTCTTTCGTATTATAGCTTTTAATATTAATACACCAGGTAGTCCAATACCAGGTATTGCTCTAAATATTGAGACAATTCAGGTAGGGGGGTATTACTACATGTCCACATTTCCCTGAACCTGCTTATATAAATACAGACTATACAAGACATCAGTCTAATACACTCGTAGAGTTGTCTGGAGGTCAAACTGACGAAACCGCTGGGAACCATACCTCCGTCACTTCAAATTTACCATTTCATCATGAGGTCTGTGTGAATAAAGCTTGAATTATGAAGAAATACGGTTATAAAATTTTCAACAATAAAAGGCGTTGTGAATATGATGATATTTGAAATGTATAACAAGTTTGTTTTGTGATTTTACATTAGAACACATTGGTCTACACATTTATAAAGGTTATGTTTTACAGTTCACAATTCTCTCATAGTTTCTTAAATACCACTTACTCTATGGGCTTTAATACTTGAAGCTTATGTAGGATGAACTGCCTGATACAATTGTAGAGCGGTGTGGAGATTAAAGTGGCGAAACTGTTTGAAGGATTACGCATTGATGAGCCAAATTCTCTTATATCAAAATCTATGATTTTAGAATTTAAAAAGTTTGTTAAAATACATTTTCAATGTTACAATAAATGAAGAACAGAAATATATGGATCTTTAATCTTATTTTTACAACTAGAACAATATTTTCCTACTGATGCCCTTAGTGTAATGAGAATAATATTGGGAGTACCTGGCCCATCAGTGCTTCCCCTTCCAGGTGTATACCATTTTAATAAACAAAGAATATATTGAAGTATTCAGGGACGTACTTTGAATATTGGGTACTTAGATATTTCCTGAGACTTCCATTTCCTGATACTCTGTCCTTGTATCTTGTATTTCACGCTGACACCTCTAGGTATCAAGGTCTTGTCAGTTCACCACCGTCAGAAATATATGACGAGGGCCTCGTAGCGGATGAACTACTCCTTTGTTCACTGAGAGCTAAGCTGAGGGAAAGCCACAAACCAATGAGTTCGCCTCACTTTATAAATGGGTCCCTATTTATTTTGACTTGTGGAATATGTTTATTGTTGTGAAAAGGAAAGGAAATATTTTCGCTTATAGTTGGACCTTAAACTCATGGACTCTGTTCCTGCAAGAACATATCTTACATGCTCGTAAATACGCTCACATGTTCGTATATGCTCTAACCAATTCATACAAGAATATATATATGCTGTAGACAAGGTGCTACGGTCTGTGAGGTCACAAATATAATTTTACTCCTATTTATCCAAAGTTACAGTTATATATACTGGAAGTAATGCGCGTGTCAATACAGCAGGAGCAGTTAGACTTCGCAATTATAAGTAACCAATTGGATGATGCACTAACTTCAGGGGAGATATTGATGCTGCAGCCAATAATTTGAAGAATTGTGTTTTTAGCAACCTCTGTCCTCGTAGGTGAGTAGGAAGAGTCAATTCAGGTGGGGAGGGGGTATTTGCCGGTTAATAGCCAAACCCAATTTGGTGACGTCACCCCGCTAATTAGCTCTCCTATTACCGCAGGTTAGAAATTGGCTCAATTAATTACCGCAACACGTGCAACAGGCGTCCGCGATGTTGTTGTTGTTGTCACCCAACAGTTGCAGGTTGGCAATGAACCGTACGACGCTTGTTTCCTGCCGTCCTCTGTGCTGGTCTGGTCTCTTACCGTTCTCTGTGCTGGTGTGGTCCCTTACCGTCCTCT
Source organism: Cordylochernes scorpioides (assembly GCA_030710605.1). Classification (NCBI taxonomy): domain Eukaryota; kingdom Metazoa; phylum Arthropoda; class Arachnida; order Pseudoscorpiones; family Chernetidae; genus Cordylochernes; species Cordylochernes scorpioides. The sequence goes on from CP092866.1 coordinate 70,475,106, forward strand.
GTGCTGGTGTGGTCTCTTACCGTCCTCTGTGCTGGTGTGGTCTCTTACCGTTCTCTGTGCTGGTGTGGTCTCTTACCGTCCTCTGTGCTGGTGTGGTCTCTTACCGTCCTCTGTGCTGGTGTGGTCTCTTACCGTCCTCTGTGCTGGTGTGGTCTCACTGTGTAGCTGTCGTATGTAGATGTGTTTTCTCACCGTTCTCTTTGTGTAGCTGTCGTTATGTAGATGTGTTCTCTCACCGTTCTCTTTGTGTAGCTCTCGTTATGTAGATGTGTTCTCTCACCGTTCTCTTTGTGTAGCTGTCGTTATGTAGATGTGTTCTCTCACCGTTTTCTTTGTGTAGCTGTCGTTATGTAGATGTGTTCTCTCACCGTTCTCTTTGTGTAGCTGTCGTTATGTAGATGTGTTCTCTCACCGTTCTCTTTGTGTAGCTCTCGTTATGTAGATGTGTTCTCTCACCGTTCTCTTTGTGTAGCTGTCGTTATGTAGATGTGTTCTCTCACCGTTTTCTTTGTGTAGCTGTCGTTATGTAGATGTGTTCTCTCACCGTTTTCTTTGTGTAGCTGTCGTTATGTAGATGTGTTCTCTTACCGTTCTCTTTGTGTAGCTGTCGTTATGTAGATGTGTTCTCTCACCGTTCTCTTTGTGTAGCTGTCGTTATGTAGATGTGTTGTCTCACCGTTCTCTTTGTGTAGCTGTCGTTATGTATCTGTGGTTCCCCGTCTTTACCTGTGTAGCTGTCGTTATGAATCTGTGGTTCTCCGTCATACCCTGTGTAGCTGTCGTTATGTATCTGTGGTTTCCCGTCATACCCTGTGTAGCTGTCGTTATGTATCTGTGGTTTCCCGTCATACCCTGTGTAGCTGTCGTTATGTATCTGTGGTTTCCCGTCATATCCTGTGTAGCTGTCGTTATGCATCTGTGGTTTCCCGTCATACCCTGTGTAGCTGTCGTTATGCATCTGTGGTTTCCCGTCATACCCTGTGTAGCTGTCGTTGTGTAGCTGTGGTGCCCCGTCTTTCCCTGTGTAGCTGTCGGTGTGTAGCTGTGGTCTCCCGTCATACCCTGTGTAGCTGTCGTTATGTAGCTGTGGTCTCCCGTCATACCCTGTGTAGCTGTCGTTGTGTAGCTGTGGTTGGGGAAATCGGCTCTAGATGGCGTGCGCCACGGGATGAGCCGCAGAGTACTCCACAGAGTGCGCCCACGTGACCTTTTTCGACCATATAAGAGAAGGTAGATCGGAGTGAGGGGGGAAGGAAAAGGTATAGTCGCGGAGAGGAGAAGGTATTAGAACTGAGTAAGGTGTGTGGCTGAAGAAGAAGTTAAAGTTAAAGAAGTCAAGTTAAAGAAGATAAAGTTAAAGAAGATAAAGTTAAGAAAGATAAAGTCAAAGAAGCATTTTGAGATGTACATATGTAAATAGAGCCTTTTAAGATTTGAGTTTTGCAAATAAAGAAATTGAAAGTTCAATATTATTAAAAGGGCTGAGATTGATCTTTCTCTAGGATTTTAATGACTGGTAGTCATTCTTAGAAACAACCCAATAACTTAACACCTGTGTAACTGTTGTCATGTAGCTGTGGTTTCCCGTCATACCCTGTGTAGCTGTCGTTATGTATCTGTGGTTTCCCGTCATACCCTGTGTAGCTGTCGTTATGAATCTGTGGTCTCTCGTCATACCCTGTGTAGCTGTCGTTATGTATCTGTGGTTTCCCGTCATACCCTGTGTAGCTGTCGTTGTGAATCTGTGGTCTCCCCTCATACCCTGTGTAGCTGTCGTTATGCATCTGTGGTTTCCCGTCATACCCTGTGTAGATGTCGTTATGTAGCTGTGGTTTCCCGTCATACCCTGTGTAGCTGTCGTTATGCATATGTGGTTTCCCGTCATACTCTGTGTAGCTGTCGTTATGTATCTGTGGTTTCCCGTCATACCCTGTGTAGCTGTCGTTATGTATCTGTGGTTACCCGTCATACCCTGTGTAGCTGTCGTTATGTAGCTGTGGTCTCCCGTCATACCCTGTGTAGCTGTCGTTGTGTAGCTGTGGTTCCCAGTCTTTCCCTGTGTAGCTGTCGGTGTGTAGCTCTGGTCTCCCGTCATACCCTGTGTAACTGTCGTCATGTAGCTGTGGTTTCCCGTCATACCCTGTGTAGCTGTCGTTATGTAGCTGTGGTTTCCCGCCATACCCTGTGTAGCTGTCGTTATGCATCTGTGGTTCCCCGTCATACCCTGTGTAACTGTTGTCATGTAGCTGTGGTTTCCCGTCATACCCTGTGTAGCTGTCTTTATGTAGCTGTGGTCTCCCGTCATACCCTGTGTAGCTGTCGTTGTGTAGCTGTAGTTCCCCGTCATACCCTGTGTAGCTGTCGTTGTGTAGCTGTGGTTCCCCGTCTTTCCCTATGTAGCTGTCGGTGTGTAGCTGTGGTCTCCCGTCATACCCTGTGTAGCTGTCGTTATGTAGCTGTGGTCTCCCGTCATACCCTGTGTAGCTGTCGTTGTGTAGCTGTGGTTGGGGAAATCGGCTCTAGATGGCGTGCGCCACGGGATGAGCCGCAGAGTACTCCACAGAGTGCGCCCACATGACCTTTTTCGACCATATAAAAGAAGGTAGATCGGAGTGAGGGGGGAAGGAAAAGGTATAGTCGCGGAGAGGAGAAGGTATTAGAACTGAGTAAGGTGTGTGGCTGAAGAAAAAGTTAAAGTTAAAGAAGTCAAGTTAAAGAAGATAAAGTTAAAGAAGATAAAGTTAAGGAAGATAAAGTCAAAGAAGCATTTTGAGATGTACATATGTAAATAGAGCCTTTTAAGATTCAAGATTTGCAAATAAAGATATTAAAAGTTCAATATTATTAAAAGGGCTGAGATTGATCTTTCTCTAGGATTTTAATGACTGGTAGTCATTCTTAGAAACAACCCAATAACTTAACACCTGTGTAACTGTTGTCATGTAGCTGTGGTTTCCCGTCATACCCTGTGTAGCTGTCGTTATGTATCTGTGGTTTCCCGTCATACCCTGTGTAGCTGTCGTTATGAATCTGTGGTCTCTCGTCATACCCTGTGTAGCTGTCGTTATGTATCTGTGGTTTCCCGTTATACCCTGTGTAGCTGTCGTTGTGAATCTGTGGTCTCCCCTCATACCCTGTCTAGCTGTCGTTATGCATCTGTGGTTTCCTGTCATACCCTGTGTAGCTGTCGTTATGTAGCTGTGGTTTCCCGTCATACCCTGTGTAGCTGTCGTTATGTAGCTGTGGTTTCCCGTCATACCCTGTGTAGCTGTCGTTATGAATCTGTGGTCTCTCGTCATACCCTGTGTAGCTGTCGTTATGTATCTGTGGTTTCCCGTTATACCCTGTGTAGCTGTCGTTGTGAATCTGTGGTCTCCCCTCATACCCTGTCTAGCTGTCGTTATGCATCTGTGGTTTCCTGTCATACCCTGTGTAGCTGTCGTTATGTAGCTGTGGTTTCCCGTCATACCCTGTGTAGCTGTCGTTATGTAGCTGTGGTTTCCCGTCATACCCTGTGTAACTGTCGTCATGTAGCTGTGGTTTCCCGTCATACCCTGTGTAGCTGTCGTTATGCATCTGTGGTTTCTCGTCATACCCTGTGTAGCTGTCGTTATGCATCTGTGGTTTCCCGTCTTTCCCTGTGTAGCCGTCGTTATGCATCTGTGGTTTCTCGTCATACCCTGTGTAGCTGTCGTTAAGCATCTGTGGTTTCCCGTCTTTCCCTGTGTAGTTGTCGTTATGTAGCTGTGGTCTCCCGTCATACCCTGTGTAACTGTCGTCATGTAGCTGTGGTTTCCCGCCATACCCTGTGTAGCTGTCGTTATGTAGCTGTGGTTTCCCGTCATACCCTGTGTAGCTGTCGTTATGTAACTGTGGTCTCCCGTCATACCCTGTGTAGCTGTCGTTATGTATCTGTGGTCTCCCGTCATACCCTGTGTAGCTGTCGTTATGTATCTGTGGTTTCCCGTCATACCCTGTGTAGCTGTCGTTATGTATCTGTGGTTTCCCGTCATACCCTGTGTAGCTGTCGTTATGTATCTGTGGTTCCCCGTCATACCCTGTGTAGCTGTCGTTATGTAGCTGTGGTTTCCCGTCATACCCTGTGTAGCTGTCGTTATGCATCTGTGGTTTCCCGTCATACCCTGTGTAGCTGTCTTTATGTAGCTGTGGTTTCCCGTCATACCCTGTGTAGCTGTCGTTATGCATCTGTGGTTTCCCGTCATACCCTGTGTAGCTGTCGTTATGTATCTGTGGTTTCCCGTCATACCCTGTGTAGCTGTCGTTATGTATCTGTGGTTTCCCGTCATACCCTGTGTAGCTGTCGTTATGCATCTGTGGTTTCCCGTCATACACTGTGTAGCTGTCTTTATGTAGCTGTGGCCTCCCGTCATACCCTGTGTAGCTGTGGTTCCCCGTCTTTCCCTGTGTAGCTGTCGGTGTGTAGCTCTGGTCTCCCGTCATACCCTGTGTAACTGTCGTCATGTAGCTGTGGTTTCCCGTCATACCCTGTGTAGCTGTCGTTATGTAGCTGTGGTTTCCCGCCATACCCTGTGTAGCTGTCGTTATGCATCTGTGGTTCCCCGTCATACCCTGTGTAACTGTTGTCATGTAGCTGTGGTTTCCCGTCATACCCTGTGTAGCTGACGTTATATAGCTGTGATCTCTCACCGTCCCCTGTGTAGCTGACGTTATATAGCTGTGGTTTCCTGTCATACCCTGTGTAGCTGACGTTATATAGCTGTGGTTTCCCGTCATACCCTGTGTAGCTGACGTTATATAGCTGTGGTTTCCCGTCATACCCTGTGTAGCTGACGTTATATAGCTGTTGGTTCCCGTCACATCCTGTGTAGCTGTCGTTATATAGCTGTGATCTCTCACCGTCCCCTGTGTAGCTGACGTTATATAGCTGTGGTTTCCTGTCATACCCTGTGTAGCGGTTTTTCCATTACTCAGCGAGTAGGCGTCATTTTATCAGCGGCCATCTTAGACTGGCCTAGAAAGAGCAGTATTAACGAGTGCTCGACGTGTGGCGTTGGTTGGAGCTCAGTTGGAAGAACACCTATCACGCAAGAATTAGAAACTCTCCGAACAAATCCACACGACATTCGAGCTACAAAGTAACTAAAACAATCGTTCAAGTGAATCGTCAAAAAATATTTTGCAAGTTTTAATACTGACAAAGATAACAAAATAAACATGTTTTTTAACCCCAAATTTTATCATCTTTATCTAATATTACTTTCGTTTCTTTCTTTCTCAGGGAGAGTAATTTGGAATAAAATTAATGAAATCCTTTACAAATGCAGGTAGTAAGCAAATATAGTTATCCGAGCCAATATGTAATACAGTGAATGCCACCCGTCCAGAGCTATGCAAATTCGCCACCGCACGGAGAGAACAAGGTCTAATATATTCATTGCGCCACCTATCTAAATTGCCCTCTTTTTTTCTAAATGTCAACTGGAATTTATCATCTTAATGATTTGCCTTCCGTTTTTCTAGAACCTTCCAAATTAAAATGTAATTTCTTAGAAGAAGAAGGTTAGAAAAAAGTAATGTTTTACTTCCCGTTCTACGTAATATATATGCATATAGCTGCTGGGATTTATGGAACAATTAGTCTTAACACAGTCGTCTGGTTCCTCAAAAACCTTTTTAAAATTCAGAAGCAATTATGACGCTGAAAATTGGAAAACGTTTTTCTCTGAAAAGTTGTTGTATCCGTTTGAATATGGCTTCACATTTTCCCACTTCTTTACCTTTCGATTTTTTATATATTTACATATATTTTCCTTAATATTTGAAAATATAAACACATACATTATGACGAAATAATGTTATTGGGTGTTCTTATACGTTTAAAAAAAGGTAAAAGGGTTTGAGAATAAAATAGAATTACCTTCGCGTTAAAAATAACTGGCAATCGTCTGGGTGTTATCATATTTAAGGTGATGATTTTGAGTGGGAAGATTAATATTTTTTTTATATAAAATATATATTTCGAATGTGTGTGTTTTTGTGTCCTTATTTTTAAATACCTGAATATAATATATATTGCTTTGTAATAATTTATGCCTAACTGGCTTTGTCCTTATTGTTTGCGGAAGAGCATTGCTCGATGTAAATATTTTATGTAATTCTATAATTTCACTGTCCTAAGAGCTTATGTCCATAGTTTTCTTAAATACCATTTCTAAAAATCCATCCTTCAGTGTACCATATAAAATCAGAATGATTCAAAACAGTATTAGAGCTCTAAAGCTGTGGTCTGGTATATTAAATTGGCGAAACCGCTGGGAGGGTTCACCACTGATGAGCTAAGACCTTCCAATATTTTTCATCGCAGTAAGGATAGTAGAAGTTTGATTTATTTGTGAAAAGAAACAATCGCGTCTCAATGTTTCAATTTGTTATATATAAATGGCGCATTATTGCTTTATAATAATAAATATTTATAAAACAAATAAAAATTTGAACCTAGCAATATTACAACGATCGAGCAGCTCCGAAAGTCAAAGTACAAAATTACAGAAAATTAATTACTCATTAAATATAGCAACTACGTCTTTTTCATGGCTAAGTGAATCAATGAGAGGACACTACAACATTAATAAACCTTACATGTAATGGCTTAGAATTTAAAATATTCTAACGACACAGTTCTTTTCAAATTTTATATATGTACCTGAAGAGGCACCTCTCCCTTTACTTGCATATTTAAAGATGGAGATGCCTCTTCTATAGCATGAAATATATCCTCTCTCTCATAACTTTATGTTATAATTTATCCTGGAAATCTGCATTTGCCACCTCACCGGCCTAATCTCTTTTTGGTAAATTTAACCGAATTCCTAACCCCTCTTGTATGATGTAATGATATCGAAGCCGCCCCTGTACTGGCGAGGGCCAAGCACGATATCATGGTATACAGTTTGGCTTCTTGCCTGAATTTGTCAGAACTGTTGTTGTGACTCTTTCCCTTTCACCACTAGTGAAGTTCTCTTACTAATTCCTAATTAAAGGGAGAGATGCCTTTTTTGGTACACGAATAATATCCTCTCGCAACGAAGTATAGCCTGAAACCTTGCCACTTCACCAGCTTGAACAACTTATTAACAAATTTGAATGATTCCATAACTCCTCTTTTAGGATGTTATGAAATAGAATCCGCCACTGACTTGATGAAGGCCAAAGCCCGAAGCCATGGTATACACGTTTGCATTTGTCTTAATTTGCCAAACCTGCTCATTCCTTTTTGTTGAAATTGACAATTATCTCGCATTTCTATGAATATAAATAATTATCATCGGACCAGTGACTTGCTACTCTGTGGTGTTGCTCTAGATATATATAGCTGTTGGTTAGATAGAGTAGGTGCATTTCTTCCAGTTGTTATTGTGTTGTTTGCCTGTGTGTGTATTAGTGACTTTAAGTTTAAGTTCAATAAATATCCTCCAGATATATCATATTGCCCTCTTCATTTTATCACTTTTCACCACTATTGAAGTTATTTTACTAGGGTGGTAAAAATAATGCATTGTTCTAATGCAAATATAAAGGGAGATGTGCCTTTTTTTGGTACATGAATAATATACTTCCGTAACTCTCTATGTTTTATTCTTGTCTGAAAATCGACCTCTGACACTTCACCAGCTCGAATACTTTTTTTAGTAAATGCGACCGATATCATAACTCCTCTCATAGGATGTTATGAAATCAAAGCCGCCCTGTACTGATGAAGGCCAAATCCTGAAACCATGGTATATAGGTTGTTGGCCTTTTGTCTGAATTTTCCAAAACTGATGTTGTGGCTCAATCTTTTTAACCACTAGTAGAGAACTTTTACCAGGATGATAAAAATAATGCATTTTTCTAATGGCTATTTAAAGTAGAGGTCTCTCTTTTGGTTCATGAATAGTTTCCTCTCGCAACTCTATATGTTGAAGTATATATATATTATTTAAAGAAAAGAGAGATTTCTGTTTGATTTTTGATCATGTTGAGGATTATGGTAATGCAATCGTGGTTAAAAGCTTGAAAGAATAATAATAAAAATGGTTTTGATCAGTTTTTTTAATTGAAATAAAGGAATATATAAAAAAAATGGTTTGATAAAAGTACCACCTGGCTTAAGGCGAGTAGAACAAGGAAAACAGAAGATTATTTACATAATGTACAAATATTTGAGCCGGCCAGCGGGAAACAACAACGGGAATATTCTTGCCATCGCCCGCTCAAGTCTCAGTCGATCTGGCGGTCGATTTAACAAGTATTTGTATCTATGAAATATAATTTTAAATAAAATAATATTTTAATATAACATATATATATTTTTTTAAAAGAAAGGTGTTCATAAATTATTTATCATTTTCTGCGATAGAATGCGCTAAATTGATGATGATGTTAAATATGATGCCTTACTCTTTTTCTTTCTAGGAACTGGGAGAGTTTCACGATCTGGGCTGACAGAAATGTTTCTGTGGGCGTTCTCTGAATAGATACCACTTTGTCTTTTGTTATTTTAGATTTCTTTAAAATTCTAACGTGGTCCTTTTTTAAATTAGTGTATGAAAATAAAGATTATTATTAAAGCAACAAAAGAACGTTATGAAAATTTATGAACCTGTTTTAGGATTGGCGTTTTCTCTGGAACAAAAAGGTAAGTTCCAAAACATGGTGGTGGGGCTTATCTCCATGGTTAAACCAATTCCTGAAGTCCACTCCTCTCCAATTTTGCGATGGTAGTTATAGGCCTAGAAAATAAGTCCTCTATCGTCAGTTCTGAGCATGATAAGATATGTTCCGGAGAAGCTTCAGCACTATTGCATTTCAAGCAGTTATTGAAGGATTTTTTGTCCATTATCAAATTTTAAGGTTTTTATATGGCCACTTCTTAGTCTTTCTAAAGCTGTTTGTTGATTTCTATTGAGGTTTTGAAGTTCTTCTAATTGTTTCAATGGTTGGTGCCAGTGATGATTTGGATAAGCTGTCAGTTTTGATTTATTTTGATTTTTTTTTATATATACGTATATATTTCTTCAAAGGCAATATTATTTCTATTGCTTAGTAAGTGAGTTCCAAAACGTATTTTATGATAACATAGGCTATAAACAGGTTTCACATATACATGTGTATAGATATAAATCTGATTTGAGGTAACACCTACGTTATTCGCCTATTTTTAAAATGGATCAGGGTGAGAGAATGGAAATATCAAAATGAATTGTGATAGGAATGAAGAGAAGATTGGGAGAGGCCTGTTGAAGGTCAAAACAAAAACAAACAAAGCCTTTATTTAGGGCACCTCGCCCTATATAGGATTCGCCAGTTCACAAGGGATGGGGAGAACACTGTGTGGCCTTTTTCCGGGATATAATCCTGTGGAATCCAAATATCGCCACCGCTATATACCTATTCTTTGATATTTCATTAATTAGTGCCGGAAATGAAGGACAAAGTTGCCCCGTTTTATCATTTAGTTTTCGTCTTTCCTAAGACAGAGCAGCACAATCAAATAAGTAGTGCAACATCTCCATGATTATTCCTGATCCACAGAAAGTACATTTCAAGTCTTCACCCCTCATTAAAATCAGATGGTGTTCTCTGAAAAAAATTTAAAGGGTTCTAAATTGCGCGATTAATCAGTGGTAAACGTTGTAATATGTCTCTATAGTAGGAATATAACTTTGATTGGGTTATTCTTGTTAAGTCATTTTGTATTGTTTTCTCTATCGCAGTTCTTAATATGGCCTGTTGAAGGTCATCAGAAAAGACCGAAGTATGGATGGACATACATTAAGAGGAGATGGATTGATAAAGAAAGATTTTGGAGGGCAAAATTATTTGAAAGAGGACGGTTGGAGAGAGAGGTTGATGAACTGGCTAGGAAGGAAAAACAATGAAGAAATAATGGTTCGAGGTTTAAGAAATTAATGGCAACCTCTGGAGACAAGAACCTGCTCAAAGTACCCGATGCCAACACAGCTTCGACTATGCAATATTCTCATTGAATATTAAACTGGCGAAACATCATGGAGGGGAGGAGCATTACTGATAAATGGAAAAAGAAATATACCCTGAAAGTTGCTGATAACTTGCGCCATCTATCACCATCAAACTCTACGTAGATATATTTTTATTGCGGAATGTATAATGGCCGAAATAGCTTCTTCCTTTTCATTGATGAAGTAGAAATCATCAATTATGACTATATACTGAAATTGGTGTAAATTGGCGTTTATATAGTCTGCCTTCGAAAGGTGGTGCAAACCATCATCAATGTTCAGTTGAACGCTCAGAAGTTGCTTCTTTCGCATGAAGTCTACCACCCTGGTGTCATACAACTTTGACTTTCTGTCACCTTATTGATAGGTCAAGCACTTATATTTTAGCTTTTCTTGATTATTCGGGAATAGGTATTTGGTCTATTCTGGAATAATAAAAAATAAACGAATAGTTGATATTTATTCCAACAGATAGCGCAAGCCATCAGCAACGTTCAGTTGCACGATAAGGAGATGTCTTTTTTATACTTATATTTTATTAAAGATATCACTCTCTACTATAATAAACGTCTTAATGTAAATAGGTGTATGGTACCCGCTGATTGGTTCGTTATTGTCACATGGTCCTAAACAGCCAATCAGCGTAAACTAAACAAGATCTGTCGGGACCCCCAGAAGGACACCAGCTTGACCATGGGTCTCCGGAGAACGTCAACCGCAGTCCGATTGGAAACCAGCCGCACCAGTCTGTCCCTTTCTGGATGAACCTCCAGGACTTGACCTACCAGCCACTTGGTATGGGGCAATCTTTCCTCTTTGATCAATTCTAAGGCCCAGACATTTGGTGCAATGGTTCACCACTGGTTGCAAACTATATATATATAGTTATTTACAGTAGGGGAGGGAGGGGGGAAATCACAGAATATCATTTCTAAGAAGGATTAAAAGCGAAACTGAGCTTCCAAATGATTTTGAACCAGGACTTTCATCAGATTCAATGCTTTTACCATCAGGTTCATTTGATGAAGAAGATCACCTTTCAGTCTCAGATACATATGATGATAGACGTTTAAGTAATATATCAAAAATTGAAAAATCGGTACGTGAAACTACAGACGAATATATTCCACCAGAAGAACCAGATATGGAACAAAAGTTTCTTGGAAAAGAAGAGGTGGTAGGGGGTGAGGGGGCAGGGGACCAGGCAGTCCCCGAGGAGATGCCCCCTATTGTGACCTTGGTTCTGAAGGATGAGGAGGTCCACAGCGAGGAATGGCGACAACACTCCATCCACTTCTTCATTCTCAGTGAGGCTGGGAAACCCATCTACTCCAGGTATGGGGAGGAAGACAAGCTCGTCACCCTGATGGGAGTTATCCAAGCGTTGGTGTCAGTGGTCCAAGGCTCGGGGGATCTGCTGCGAGGTTTCTCCACAGCCGACAAGTTCGTTGGGTTTCTGGTCCGACCACCGCTAGTACTGGCTGGAGTGTCCTCCATGCCGCTGAACCAGATCCATGCACAGCTGGGTTACCTCCACAGCCAGATCTTGGCTATGCTAACCCTCACTCGCCTGCGCGGTATCTTTGAGAAAAGGAGGAACTATGACCTGCGCAGGTTGCTAGGCACAGATTCTGCGCGACTTCTCAACTGCCTTGTTGACTCCATGCAAGAAGATCCAGCCTTCCTGTTGGGTGCTGTGCGCTGTCTACCCTTGGATGGAGCTGTGCGCGATGCTGTTGGCCAGGCTATCGTACATGTCTGCTCCAAGGAGAAACAAGTGGTGTTTGCCATCCTGATGGCAGACAAGCAGCTGGTCAGCCTGGTGCGGATGAAGCAGTACTCCCTCTACCCCGCGGACCACCACATCCTGGTCAACTTCGTGGCCAGCTCCGATTCCTTCAAGGCTGCAGAGTCCTGGGCTCCCATCTGTCTGCCCAAGTTTGACTCCAGGTAACCACTCAGGATATACAGTAGAACAACCTCCATGAGAGGACACTCACACTAGAGGACGCCTCTCTACAGTAGAACAACCTCCATGAGAGGACACTCACACTAGAGGACACCTCTCTACAGTAGAACCTCCATGAGAGGACACTCACACTAGAGGACACCTCTCTACAGTAAAACCTCCATGAGAGGACACTCACACTAGAGGACACCTCTCTACAGTAGAACCTCTATTAGAGGACATTCACACTAGAGGACACCTCTCTACAGTAGAACAACCTCCATGAGAGGACACTCAGACTAGAGGACACCTCTCTACAGTAGAACCTCCATGAGAGGACACTCACACTAGAGGACACCTCTCTACAGTAGAGCAACCTCCATGAGAGGACACTCACGCTAGAAGACACTTCTCTACAAAGGGCAGTTTTCATCATTAATACAGTAAAACATACTCCATGAGAGGACACTCACACTAGAGGACACTTCTCTACAGTAGAACAACCTCCATGAGAAGACACTCACACTAGAGGACACTTCTCTACAGTAGAACAACCTCCATGAGAAGACACTCACACTAGAGGACACTTCTCTACAGTAGAACCTCCATGAGGGGACACTCACTCTAGAGGACACCTCTCTACAGTAGAACCTCTATTAGAGGACATTCACACTAGAGGACACCTCTCTAGAGTAGAACAACCTCCATGAGAAGACACTCACACTAGAGGACACTTCTCTACAGTAGAACCTCCATGAGGGGACACTCACTCTAGAGGACACCTCTCTACAGTAGAACCTCTTTCAGAGGACATTCACACTAGAGGGCACCTCTCTACAGTAGAACCTCCATTGGAGCCCTTGGCAGAGCTGACTGCTATAGGGCGCGTCCCCAGGTGGCGGATAGGGGAACGACCTTCAGATATGAAGGCCAGCTGCGAAACAAGCAGAATAACTCTGACGAATAAGCAGTCGCGGACCAACAGCAGCATTGTTAGAAGAGGAGTAGACCTCTTTAAAAATCCTGACTTCAACTGACCCAGTTGATAGACTTCAGCAAGGGTCCCACTCCAGGGATACGGAGGAGCTGCGTCTGTACTCATGTTAGAGTCGGCAGCAAAGGCGTCTGCTTCCATGTTAGGAACGGCCTCAAACTACAGGCAAAGTCAGACTTTCACCAAAGTGTGTGGATCATGATGCCATGATCAACGAAAGCTGCACCCTTATACCCCATTCCATGAGATCAGCTCGAGGAGCATGAACTCATGGAATTTGTGTAATCTTTACACAAGGGGATAAGAAACAACAACAACAACAGGATTAAAAGCTAACGGCGATAAAGTCGTTACATAAGTAATAATCTCTTCCATGCACCACTCGCTGAACCAATTGCCACCCGGACAATAGAGGAGTTTTTACATTTGGTATGTCTTCTTCCGGGACCGCCGTGGAACGGACGATAACGACATTCGCCTGACCGACCCGAAGGAAAGGACATATTATGTCATTACCTCAGAGGTGTAAGCACTGACCCGCTGTCCCAGTACTGTCCAGTCTCTATACTATATCTTGACAACACCGCCGTTAGTAGAACTGGAACGAAGACAATTCACCCCTGCAACACATCTGTTACACACAGCAGCATAGAATTCAGACTTTATGGTCAACAGGAAAGTATTGTCACCGAGTCCCTTTTTTATCTTTTTTCATCACCTGTTTTTTAAATATTTAATTTTTTTTTTCTCAATATTAAATTCGTTTGTATCAACCTAGCGAACAATTACACGTGGAAAGCTCATCTCAGTATCTACCTCACACAAGGAATTTAAACCTTCGTAATCAACAGCCATCTACAGTGGCTGTAAACTAAAAGATATTCTAACTCTTCGAAGAACCTCAGGAAGCCAACAAATACCACGCCACTGACATTTCCAGCTTTTATTCAATTTAGTTCCTTTGCTTCTCAATTGTTCTCTTTAGATTTTCTTTTAGATTTCTTTAGAATATTCATATTTATTTTTGAATTGTTAACATTAATTGTCTCTATAATACTACACTATTTATAGGTACAATTTTGTTGTCTTTATGTTTTTCAGTTAGGTCATTGATATATTAAACTATGAGCTGGACTCTAGGTCGACAATGTCTAAATAGGGACATAGTGAAGGGTGCTATCTTTCTTTCTTATTCATATATTTGATGATAAATTACATTTTCTTTTAGATTTATTTTTACAACAGATATAAGTGGCAATGTTCATAAAGATAGTTTTGAATCTGTTAAAGGGCATTAATCTAGGTTTAAACTTCATACATTCTAGTGTCTCGATCCATTGAGTCGGGTCAAATTTAGCGCTCACAAACAATATCAGGTTGGTTTCTTCTGCAATAGGTGATGGTAAGATTGGTCCAATTATACTGCAGATTAGATATTTTGTGTGCCTCCCCATCAGTAGAGAATTTGAATAAATGGCTAAGGTTGAAAGCACAGTGGAATTCCTTTGCTTTAGTTGACATTTATAAATAGGAATAAAAATTCAGCGATTATAGAGAAATTCTTACCTGACATCTTCAGCATCTTTGATATTCACTCTTAATTTCAAAACTTGCCTTTTTTGTATAATTTTTTTTTCTCGTGATATTCTCAAAACCAAAACCAGAGTTTTTTTTTATAGATTATCTAAGATTAAAGTTGGGGCATTTTTTTGAGTCCCTATACCTATTCATAACACATAGAATATTGCGACGTATTTATTCACAATTTTTATTCATCGCCGCTTTCGTCTAATAAAATTTAATCAAATGCCTTGTCAAAGAATTATTTGACTTAATGGAAATAATTAGAAATCGTAAAGTTTCTTTCTTCCTTTTCTTCTTTATCTTGAAAATAGTTTTAGTTGAGTTTCTTTTTGTCTTCGTCAACTTAAATGATTGGTGAAAAATTAGATTGTGACTCAATAATTTGCATTATCTGACAGAAATATATTTATATTTTAATAGAAAATTCAATATTCAAATAGAAACTTATAATCTCTCTCTTTGAAATATGAAAAAAAAAAAGGTTTCTTGAAAAGAAGTGAATTATCAACCATTGTTATTTTAACAACATTTTCAACATTTTGTTTAATTAAAGTGTCTCGGATTATAAATTGGCGCCGTGGATGTCATTCTTGTGAAACGTCCCGCTCCAAACTTTGTGTCTGAGAAGCGATATTTTTATAAAGAGATGATCTGGCTTTGTGTCTTCTGCTCGAATGAATGTTTTTCTGTTAGAATTTTGTTCCTGCATACTAAAAATGAACTGGCTTCACCCGTGGTCTCTGCTTTTTGGAAATTTTCCGGATATATAATTTTGTATCTGATAATCAAATATGATACAGCAATATTGTCATAATCATTTTCTGACTAAAAAAAAACAACTATTTTTGCCCAGAACCTGTCAATTTCAATTTTTCTTGGCTGAAAATGCGACAAATATCTCTTCCATATTTTTTTCTATGTCCTGTTAAAACACGTTTTACATGTACATTAGGTCAGCTGATATTACCTCCCATCTTCACCGCTAGAGGCGCTGCTTGCGAGCGAAAGAGCAAATTTGCAACTCAAATTTGCAAATAACTCGAAGAATATTCGGGATAGAGACCTGAAATATTCAATATAAGTTTTTCCAGATTCTACTATTCATACTGCTAAAATTTCAGTCATATTAGTTACGTATTTTACGTATATTACGTAAAAGCATTCCATTCACAAAAGCAAACGATGACAGAATTGATGACTTTGATACTTGTATCCCTATATATAGTCACGACCGTCTTTCCTCATCGGCCTCTGTCACGGATGCGCGCGCACAGGGAGGTCACGTGCTCGCCGGCAGCCAAAATAAATAAAAAAAAAAACTCCCTCGAGCCGGATTTGAACCAGCGACCTAAGGATCACCGTTGTAACATCTACAGTCTTCCGTTCTGCCAACTGAGCTATCGAGGGATACAAACTGTATGAATAAGTTTACCTTATAAAGTCAACTAATCCTATTTCTACACAAAATGTACTCATACATATATTATATTATCAACATATATAGTCACGACAGTCTTTCCTCATCGGCCTCAGTCACGGATGCGCGCGCATCATCATTATGATCATTATCATTATCTAATGATCTACTTATATATTTGCCTTATTCTGTCTGTTTGTTTGTCTGTCTGGAGCTCACGGATGGGATTTTTCATAACCATCGGTGGTTCAGTGGTAGAATGCTCGCCTGCCACGCGGGCGGCCCGGGTTCGATTCCCGGCCGATGCATTTTTTTTTTTTTACAATTTTTAAAACTCATTTATATATTATACAAGAATGACATCCACGGCGCCAATTTATAATTGTAACGAATAGTATTTGAATAAAAGCATTTAATCGGGTAAAACCCGGGCGTTGCCCGGGTCATTCGTATCTACTTATATATTTGCCTTATTCTGTCTGTTTGTTTGTCTGAAACTCACGGATGGGAATTTTCATAACCATCGGTGGTTCAGTGGTAGAATGCTCGCCTGCCACGCGGGCGGCCCGGGTTCGATTCCCGGCCGATGCATTTTTTTTTTTTTTTTACAATTTTTAAAACTCATTTATATATTATACAAGAATGACATCCACGGCGCCAATTTATAATTGTAACGAATAGTATTTGAATAAAAGCATTTAATCGGGTAAAACCCGGGCGTTGCCCGGGTCATTCGTATATAATAATTGTATAAACGAATGCAAGACAAAATCACCGCGAATGTTTCTTTTTTTTAAGGCAATTTCTTTTTAAGGCAATTATCGTTATTTATCGTTAATTTTTGTTTCGATTTTATTGAAAAAAAAGGATATGGTGCCTTTAAAAAATGATCTTTATTACTATGCAGTTTTCTATTTAGTCAATATACCTAAGTTCATTTTGCAAATGTAATTATCTCTATCGATTTAGTAGGTGAAATGCAAAAAAAAAAAAAGATCGACATGATGAAATCTTTATGAAAATTCACATTTTTATTTTTATATTTTCAAGACACACACAGTTTGGGGCGGGACGTTTCACAAGAGAGACATCCACGGCGCCAATTTATAATTGTAACGAATAGTATTTTAATTAAAACATTTTAAAAACACACAGTTTGGAACGGGACGTTTCACAAGAGTGACATCCATGGCGCCAATTTATAATTGTAACGAATAGTATTTGAATTAAAACGTTTTTAAAATATATACGCACTCGGGTAAAACCCGGGCGTTGCCCGGGCCATTCGTCTAGTAATAATAATAATTTAACACAAAGCAATAACGCGCCATCTATACATATAAAATAAAAGGATTTAAAAGCGCGAATGTTTCTTTTATACATAAAACGAACTTCTACTGTCCTTACTGCGATGAAAAAATATATAGGGAGGGCTTGGCTCATCAGTGGTGAACCCTCCCAGCGGTTTCGCCAATTTAATCCACCAGACCGCTTCTCAGAGCTCTAATATAGCGCTTTTAAATCCTTTTATTTTATAAATAATAATAATAATTATTATTATATTATTATTATTTTATTATCAACATATATAGTCACGACCGTCTTTCCTCATCGCTGTCACGGATGCGCGCGCATCATCATTATGATCATTATCATTATCTAATGATAATAATAATAATTATTATTATTATATTATTATTATTATTTTATTATTAATATATATAGTCATGACCGTCTTTCCTCATCGGCCTCAGTCACGGATGCGCGCGCATCATCATTATGATCATTATCATTATCTAATGATAATTATTATTATTATAATATTATTATTATTATCTTTCCTCATCGGCCTCAGTCACGGATGCGCGCGCATCATCATTATGATCATTATCATTATCTAATGATAATAATAATAATTATTATTATTATTATATCATTATTATTATATATATATAGTCACGACCGTCTTTCCTCATTCCTCATCGGCCGCCTCTGTCACGGATGCGCGCGCACAGGGAGGTCACGTGCTCGCCGGCAGCCAACGGGCGCGCGCCGCCGGCATTACGTCATAGATTATAAACACAAGGTAATAAGGCCAAATAAAAAAATAGTGTGTGATAAGGCACAATTTGGATTATCTACTTATATAATTGCCTTATTCTGTCTGTGTGAAGTTCACTGTGTGAAGTTCACGGATAGATTTTGGTCAGAATGGATAAAATAAAAAAAGTGTCAAGGGATGGGAATCGAACCCACGACCTTCCGCTTACCGGGCAGATGCCATGACCACTAGGCTACCCTGGACATATTTTTCCGTTCACATTTTTATTTTTATATTTTCAAGATACACACAGTTTGGGGCGGGACGTTTCACAAAAGAGACATCCACGGCGCCAATTTATAATTGTAACGAATAGTATTTTAATTAAAACATTTTAAAAATATATACGCACTCGGGTAAAACCCGGGCGTTGCCCGGGCCATTCGTTTAGTATATATATAGTCACGACCGTCTTTCCTCAATTCCTCATCGGCCGCTGTCACGGATGCGCGCGCATCATCATTATGATCATTATCATTATCTAATGATAATGTGTGAAGTTCACGGATAGATTTTGGTCAGAATGGATAAAATAAAAAAAGTGTCAAGGGATGGGAATCGAACCCACGACCTTCCGCTTACCAGGCAGATGCCATGACCACTAGGCTACCCTGGACATATTTTTCGTTCACATTTTTATTTTTATATTTTCAAGACACACACAGTTTGGGGCGGGACGTTTCACAAGAGAGACATCCACGGCGCCAATTTATAATTGTAACGAATTGTATTTTAATTAAAACATTTTTAAAATACCAGGTCTATTAGTATGAAACGCGAAAATGGCTGCCAGAGGGCGCTGTGCAACTTTATTTGAGCCGACGGTGGCGCTGTTGAAGGCATTTTGTTTTTTGACTCACGTGGCATCAGCATGCGTGGTGTTTTAGAAAAATTCAAATCGTGGAAAATTTCTGGAGCCCGTGGAAAATGGTGATTTCCGAGCCAAAAAGTGCCCATTTGCGGGAAGTTTTGTTGTTCGCCTTCAACTGGAAGAAAAGTGCCACTGAAGCCCACCGAATGCTCGAGGAAGTTTACAGCGACCACGCTCTGAGCAAATCGCAGTGTTACAGGTGTTTTAAAAAATTCCAAAGTGGCGATTTCGAACTTGATAATGAACCACGTGGAAAACCGCCCCAAAAGTTCGAGGACGCTGAACTGCAAGCTTTGTTGGATGACGACAGTACCCAAACGCAGGAGAAACTCGCGAAACAGCTCCAGGTGTCTCAAGGTTCTGTTTCCTTACGTTTAAACAGCCTCAGAATGACCCAAAAGCTTTCCAGATAGGTCCCCCACGAGTTGAGCGAAAGGCAGCAAGAACGGCGTCTGGTAACCTGCGAAGGGCTGCTCGCCAGGCATGAAAAGAAGTCATTTTTGCACCGAATCGTAACTTCTGATGAGAAATCGATCCACTTCAGCAATCCTATGCGCCAAAAGTCGTGGGGCCTGCTCGGCCAATTTCCAAAACGGAAGCCTAGGCCCAATCGCTTAGGAAAAAGGCAATGCTTTGCGTATGGTGGGACCAGACCGGCGTAGTATATTTCAAGCTCCTGAAACCTGGCGAAACGGTCAATACTATTCGCTACGAACAACAAATGCACAGTTTGAGAGAGGCATTGAATTAAAAAAGACCGGAATTGTGTGAAAAGCACAACAAGCTGATACTGCAGCATAACAACGCTCCAGCCCACAACGCTACAGTGGTCAAAAACACCATAAAAGACTTGGGCTGGGAACTCTTACACCACCCGCCGTACTCACCAGACTTAGCGCCGTCGGACTACCACCTTTTCACATCTTTAGGACACGCCCTAAAAAACCAGGAATTTTCGAACTCAGACATACTCCGAAAATTGCTTGTTGACTGGTTCGACTCAAAAGGAATAGAATTTTTCAGACAAGGAATTCGAAAATTGCCTGAAAGGTGGTCCGAGTGTATAGCTAATCAGGGCAATTACTTTGAATAAAAAATATTTTGTTGTATGGAATTGGTGAACTTTTGAATTCACTGAAAATTTTCGCGTTTCATACTAATAGACCTGGTATATAAGCACTCGGGTAAAACCCGGGCGTTGCCCGGGCCATTCGTCTAGTATATATATAGTCACGAGAGTCTTTCCTGATCAGTCAGTCATTGGCCGGCCGCCTCTGTCACGGATGCGCGCGCACAGGGAGGTCACGTGCTCGCCGGCAACCAACGGGCGCGCGCCTCCGGCAGGGGGGGGGGCATTACGTCACTCAAGGTCACCTACGCGCCAACGATGACACGTGATCGTAGCCGTCCAATAGGAAGGCGCCGGCCATCCGTGACAGAGGCGGCCTATGACTGATTGATTAGGATTAGGATATGCATTTATTTAAGGCGCCAATTTATAATTGGAACAAATAGTATTTGAATAAAAACATTCAATCGGGTAAAACATGGGCGTTGCCCGGGTCATTCGGCTAGTATTTTAATAAAAATAATATAAATGAGTTTTAAAATTTGTAAAAAAAAAAGAATGCATCGGCCGGGAATCGAACCCGGGCCGCCCGCGTGGCAGGCGAGCATTCTACCACTGAACCACCGATGCTTATAAGAAACTAGCCGAATGACCCGGGCAACGCCCGTGTTTTACCCGATTGAATGTTTTGATTCAAATACTATTTGTTGCGATTATAAATTGGCACCTTAAATAAATGCATATATTAGTTAATAACTATAGCCTATGTGCTTTATCTGTCTATGTACTGTTGGCTTCCGTAGGTGTCTGGGAAAAAGAAAGAGAGGATTCCATTTAGTTATTAACTAATATATGCAATTATTAAAGGAGCGACCCGCTCCAACACAATAGTTACAAAAACCAAAAAGCGAGTGGGGGGGGGGGGGGGGGCAATGTCAAAAACAAAGTGTCTCGCGTAGTGGCGGCGCCATCGTAGCCACGTGATCGTAGCCAACCAATAGTCGAGCGCCATTCCAAAAAAAAAAAGCAAACGGTGACAGAGATGATGACGCTCGTAACTGTATATAGAATGGCCATATTTGGGTATTTATTCCATTCACAAAAGCAAACGGTGACAGAATTATTGATTGTTGATGACTCTGATAAATGTATATTTTAATACTCTCTCGAATTATTATTTTTTTGGTTATTTATTCTCTTTTCAATGTGAAAGTAAAAATTTCTTGAAAAATTTTATATCTGGAAGATTTGTTTTATCAGTGACGGGTTAAGTTCATTTATTAATTGTTTGGCTAAATATCACTTTTATAAGGCATTTCTCTCTTCTGTATATAATTTATATATAATTATTGAACTATTAATTTTCGTATGAAAATATCGAAACCAATGGATTTGTATAGAAATTTTAAGACAAAATATTCCTTTTATTGAATTATAATTGAAACTATTATTTCTATATTGTGAAATATATTTTGTATATACAGATTAGAAACTTCAGCCCACATGTTATGGTGAAGCTCGAAGATATTTAAACAGATCCCAAATATTCCACTAAAGCGAAGAAACAATATCTCACGTCAAAATGTGAAATTGCCGCCATTTACGGTAATTAAGGTGTATAGGTGATTAGTGATTTTAATGCCAATACGTGAAAGATATATATTATTTTCATAATGAATATATTAATATGTGCTGAAAACAACAAATTTCGAATGGACAATCATGGACAAAACTTGAGGAATTTGTACCTTCAAGCTTGTATATCGGAACTCATACAATAGCTCTGAAAGATATTTGATACACAGTGACCTTTATTGGAGACACACGAGATAACCAAGTGTGAACAAAATTGCTTCTGTCTTCTTAAAAAAAAAAACAGACGGCCATCGACATCAAAGACTTTCCACTTCCTTAAGTTTTGTCCATGAATGCAAATTACTCATTAAAACTTGTACATACAATATATTGAACATAAATTGTTTATAAATATATCGGTTACTTATGTATAAAAGTGAAAAGGTTTCTGGATTGTAATTTTAATCATCTAAATGAGTGTTCTCTAAGACACAAATAAATGCGATTACATATGTATAACACTTGTAATGTAATATATAGAGCATCTCTAGAATATCTTTATACCGAGGTAACAATGCAAATATATATAATATTTATTGAGAAAATAAAAACAGTTCCCATTTTTAAAGTATAAATGAATTCGCCAATATACCTTTTACATAAGTTATAAAGGTATAAGAAACGTAGGAATGTACAACTACACTCGTGGACAAAACTTAAGGATCCATAGAAGCATAGGGCGCTTCTCCCGTCAAAATAAACGTCAAAACCTGACGCCATCCATTGACCATCGCCGCAAACTAGCGCCTCGGGTCGGTGACAAAGCCACAACACCAGCTTTGTCAAACTGAGAATCGTCCACCTAGGGGCCATGGTTTCGGGCTAATGGCCCTCGTCAGTCTAGGGCGGACTTTATTCCATGAGACACACACGGGATCTAATGGAATCTTCACAATCTACCAAAGAGGTGTTTTGCTGGCAAGGTGGTTGGGCCAAATCTATGGCTATAATATAGATGGAAAAATTGCCGGGAGTGAATTGATCCATAGAAGCATAGGGCGCTTCTCCCGTCAAAATAAAAGGTCAAAACCTGACGCCATCCATTGACCGTCGCCGCAAACTGTGGCTTTGTCACCGACCCGAGGCCGCTAGTTTGCGGCGACGGTCAATGGATGGCGTCAGGTTTTGACGGGAAAAGCGCCCTAGGCTTCTATGGATCAATTTCTTCCGGGCAATTTTTCCATCTATAGAAACTTAAAGAAGTTGTACCTTTTAACATGTATATCGGGATATAGACAATAGCTCTGAAATATATTACAGTGACCTTTATTGAAGACACTAGATAACCAAGTGTGAACTCAAATTTACTCTGTCTACTTAAAAAAAAAAGACTTTCCACTTATTTAAGTTTTATCAATGAGTGTATATTAGCGGACGAGATGACTAACCCATAGCAGGGTGGTTGAGTTAGGTTAGGTAGCCACCTCGAAGTTACTTGGCTAGAACACGGGCCATCATTGCTAAGACATAAAACGTCCAGAGATAAAAGTTGTAGAGAAGAGCATGAGGTAGATATTGTGTGTGAGATAAAGTAAAACTCCACATAGCGTTGCTACTCACAGATTAAAGTCCAAGTGGTCCGTAAACACCGAGATGTAGACAGGTAGCCGAGGTAAACTCAGCTGTTGATCCTTCCACTTAGGTTCTTGATGTCAAGATTGTATAAGTGGAGGCTCCATAACTTTTCCGACAATCCAGGTCCGAGGTAGTCCAGCGGGATGTAGCGTATATCTCCTCCATGTTCAGCAGATCCAGGTGGTCAATATTGGCTGTAGGCACACCCAGACCGTCTTTGTTGCGTCTGTCTACAATCAAGTGAATGCCAAGTGAAGATATATAGATTTCACTTCCACACTTTCCGCCAATAAAAAAGGCTTCAAAGATATCTGTAATTCGTTGGACGGATTAACGATAACGTGTCATTTTTAAGAAGAAATCTGAATAATATTAGCACACACATAAAACTTAATCTCCAAAAATATATATGAACATTTATATTTTATAATTCTGTTCCGTGCGCTGGGTCAACGGATCTCGGTTACTATATTTGCTTATTTACCGCACCATATACATTACAGATGTTCTACTTTCAATTGTCGTAAATCTAATGTGAATAAATTGAATTAATGTAAGGTTTTGTTGAGATAAATAGTATTTTTAAATAGCATGCTGTTTAATTTAAATATATTATATAGGTTAAAAGAGAAAAGATAAGAGAAGCATATGTTAGTTTTATTACAATATTTATTTTTCAAGGAAATCAGGAATTGTATCCCTTCAGATAAAAATATTTAGGCACTTGACGAAATAAATTTAGTTAACCAAGTTCAGAATATATTTTTAAAACGCTAACTTATTTTTAGATTCTGGGTGAGAATCATGAAAATGAAAGAAAGCAGGTTGCCTCGCGTTTGTGTGGCACACCTCTAGACATTGCACAACCATCAAAGAGCATGCTGCAAATTTGTTGAAACCTATCAACTATTTTAGACTCAAAGGGCTTCTCGTTCTTGAAAGGTTGTACGAACTACAATGCTATACCGACTGTAATACCCGGTATTATTCGAATAGCAACTGAACAAAGCATTCAAAGCGCAAATCCTAAATATTGGATCGGCAGCAATCAACACCATCATTAATGATCATTTAAAATTCAGAAAACTTGTTAGTAGATGAGTACCTCACAGCCTGACTGAAGACCAAAAACTTGGTCGCGTTAAATGGTGTAATTTCAGTTGAAAATATTTTATGAAGGCAAATCAAAGGCTGTTTTTAATAATATTACAGGTGTCGAAACTTGGATTTACAATTTTGATCCAGAAACAAAACGGCAAACTAGTCTTTGGTGCTCTCCAAAATCATCTCCTCCTAAGAAAGATGGGAGAGCTCAAAGTGTTGAAAAACAAATGGTCGGTTGTTTTTTTTAGAAAGGTATTTTCATTGATATTGTGAAGTTAGAAGATCGAAGGACAATTAATAGTGACTGTTATACAAACTGTCTTCTAGAAGTATTTGAAAAATCAAGCAAACAGACCAAGAGCTCAACTCAGAGGAGTGTTTCTTCACTATGACAATGCAAGACCGCATACCTCAGTCCAAACATTAGACTTTAAAGCCAACTCTGGTGTCCAATTAGTCACTCATTCACCATTTTCACCAAACCTAGTACCTTGTGTCTTTTTTTAAGCCAAGGAAAGTTAGAATATGCGGCAACCATGGCTGCTCGGTATGCCAGTTCATTTTCCACGATGCCGCTGTGGTCTCTGACCCAGAAATTTGGTTTATTTGGTCTACTATGTAGGTTGGAGATAGCAGCAAGGTGTGTTATTGACGGCCAAGGGCTACATATGGGGGAAATAGAAGACTGGAAGTCTGACAAAATGATAACGCTATCGTGTGACAATGCAGAATAGTCTTTTTTTCGCATAGAATATGACTAAGACCTTAGGACGCTGTGAATTCTTGGCGAAGGAGCATAGGTTGTAGGGGAGTTGCCATAATAATTACAGCTTCAATTCGTCTGTGATACATCAGTATATATGACGTGGACATTCAGTTCGATTAATTCTAATATAATTTAAGGGCTTTCGGAAAGTAGGTAAGGTACAAGGATAGAGGACTAGGTCTAGTTTAAAAGTGGCCACTGTTCTAGACCTCGTGTTGTAGAGTTATCAAACGGCGGTCAGCGAGCGCTAGAGGTACTGTAGGTGTGCTTGGCCCATCTCTGATTATTCTATCGCAGAATTGTACTGAAGACTACGAAGTTTACAAGTGCCATTAGTATCATAAGCCGTCTACCTTAAATACAAAATATAAATTTAAAATAATGATTAAAAAATTTAAAACATTTAAATATAAATTTATTTAAAATTTTTTATTTTGATATAAAATATAATTTTTATATCTTACCTTTCTTTTTATATACGTCTTTGAAATATAAAAATGCAAGTATCCAGGTAAATATATCTTTTTGTTGAAATATTGAAAAATCTTAATTTATATAATTTTTATATACGCGCGCGCGTATATTTATATATATAACAGATTTTTAAAAAGATATAACAATATTTCTCATTATTTTGAATTCATTATTTGTATTCATTATTTTCTCTTTCAATTGTTTCTAAAAATATAATTATCGATAAAATAATAAAAATAATTCCGAAATATAACTTTGATAAAACTCAATACTCTTAGACAAATGGCAACACGTAGTAGGATGACAACTCCAGAAAACCTGACTTCCAAGCAATCTGAGACCAATGCTGCAAGCTTTCAACAACACACACCTCAAACAATGAAGAAACATCTACGTTGCGACTATTGTAACTATACTACAGACAGAAAGAGCTCATTAGATGCACATGTATCTACACATACTGGCGAGAAACCATATTCGTGTCAATATTGTAATTACAGATCTTCAAGAAAGTATTTAGTAAAAGATCACGAAATGATTCATACCGGTGATAAACCCCACAAATGTCAATTTTGTAACTATCGTGCAATTCTAAAAACTCAAGTAGAGAAGCACATGCGGAAACATCAAGAAGACAAACCCTTTAAGTGTAAAGTATGTGGCTATAGCTCCAAGTGGCAAAGTGCAATTTTCAGCCATATGCGGGTCCACAATAAGGACAAGTATGTCGTTAATTGTGACCTATGTGGCTATACAACACTTCATAATTCCCGGTTAAAAACCCACATGCAGAAACACAGAGGAGGGAAACCATTTCAGTGCGACCAGTGCACATTTACCTCTGGCTACCAATCTAACCTCTACACTCACAAGAAGAAAAAACACGGAAACACCACGACAGCTTCTTAAATTGATTACCCACATTTTTCTCTATTACCTTTAGCGCGATTTATATAACAATTTCTGCCTAAAATATTTTTATTATGTAAATACCTATCTATATATGCCTATTTTGACCAATAATTTGTAATTACTTTAATTAACGTTAATAAATATACAAGGTCACTCCGAAGGTTTTTGCAAACAATATTAAATAATTAAAATATTAAAATAAAAATACACAATTAAAACTACCTGAATTCTTTACCTAACATAAACATTTTATAAAATAGTAAAAATGACTCATAGAGGGTGCAACTTTGTTTACAGCGGCAGCGGTATTTTCTAAACATTGCATCAGACACATTGAAGTTGACAAGAGAAAGTTTACGCGCCATGATATTTTATTATTATAAAAGTAATTTAACTTCAAAGAATCCCATGAAAATCGTTGAAAGCTTTAGGAGATAAAGCTCCTTCTATTAGAACAGTTTTCAATCGGTTTATTGAATTTAAATTTGGAAAAACCAACTTTGAAAATGAACCTCGTTCAGGTCGACCACCAACAGCAGTGACGTAAGAAAAAATTGAGGTGGTAAAATTTTTACTTAGAGAGTATCGAAGAATTATGTATCAGCAGTTAGAGAAGAGTGTTAGCATTGGATCTGCAGCAATTAACATCATCATTAATAATTATTTAAAATACAGAAAACTTGTTAGTAGATGGGTACCTCACAGCTTGACTGAAGACCAAAAACTTGGTCGCATTAAATGGTGTGATTTCATGTTGAAAATATTTTATGAAGGCAAATCAAAGGCTGTTTTAATATTATTACAGGTGACGAAACTTGGATTTACAATTTTGATCCAGAAACAAAACGGCAATCTAGACTTTGGTGCTCTCCAAAATCATCTCCTCCTAAGAAAGTTGGCAGAGCTCAAAGTGTTGATAAACAAATGGTCGGTTGTTTTTTTTTAGAAAGGTGTTTTCATTGATATTGTGAAGTTAGAAGATCGGAAGAACAATTAATAGTGACTGGTATACAAAATGTCTTCCAGAAGTATTTGAAAAAATCAAGCAAAGCAGACCAAGAGCTCAACTCAGAGGAGTGTTTCTTCACTATGACAATGCAAGACCGCACACCTCAGCCCAAACATCAGACTTTTAAGCCAACTCTGGTGTCCAATTAGTCACTCATTCCCCAATATTCACCAGACCTAGCACCTTGTGTCTTTTTTTTAAGCCGAGGAAAGTTAGAATGTGCGACAACCATGGCTGCTTGGTCTGCCAGTTCATTTTCTACGATGCCGCTGTGGCCTCTGACCCATAAAATTAGTTTATCTGGTCTACTATGTAGGTTGGAGATAGCAGCAAGGTGTGTTATTGACGGCCAAGGGCTACATATGGCGGAAAGAGGAGACTGGAAGTCTGTGGCAATGATAACGCTATCGTGTGACAAATGATGAATAGTCTTTTTTTTTATTATAGAATATGACTAAGACCTTGGGATGCTGTGAATTCTGGGCGAAGTCTAAGTTGCATAGGTTGTAGGGGAGTTCCATAATAATTACAGCTTCAATTCGTCTGTTATACATCAGTATATATGACGTGGACATTCAGTTCGATTAATTCTAATATAATTTAAGGGCTTTCGGTGAGTATGTAAGGTACAAGGATAGAGAACTAGGTCTAGTTTAAAAGTGGCCACTGTTCTAGACCTCGAGTTATAGAGTTATCAAACGGCGGCCAGCGAGCGCTAGAAGTACTGTAGGTGTGCTTGGCCCATCTCTGATTATTCTATCGCAGAATTGTACTGAAAGACTACGAAGTTTACAAGTTTCATTAGTATCATAAGCCGTCTACCTTAAAAACAAAATATAAATTTAAAATAATGATTAAAAATTTAAAACATTTAAATATAAATTTATTTTTTTAAAATTTTATTTTGATATAAAATATAATTTTTATACGTATTTTACCTTTCTTTTTATATACGTCTTTGAAATATAAAAATGCAAGTATCCAGGTAATTATATCTAATTGTTGAAATATTGAAAAATCTTAATTTATATAATTTTCTATATATATTTATATATATAACAGATTTTTAAAAAAAGATATAACAATATTTCTCATTATTTTGAATTCATTATTTGTATTCATTATTTTACCTTGCCTTTTCTCTTTCAATTGTTTCTAAAAATATAATTATCGATAAAATAAATAAAAATAATTCGGAATTAAAACTTTGATAAAACTCAATACTCTTAGACAAATGGCACCACGTAGTAGGAAGACAACTCCAGAAAACCTGAATTCCAAGCAATCTGAGACCAATGCTACAACCTTTCAACAACACACACCTCAAACAATGAAGAAACATTTACGTTGCGACTATTGTAACTATACTACAGACAGAAAGAGCTCATTAGATGCACATGTATCTACACATACTGGCGAGAAACCATATTCGTGTCAATACTGTAATTACAGATCTTCAAGAAATTATCTAGTAAAAGATCACGAAATGATTCATACCGGTGATAAACCCCACAAATGTCAATTTTGTAACTATCGTGCAATTCTAAAAACTCAAGTACAGAAGCACATGCGGAAACATCAAGAAGACAAACCCTTCAAGTGTAAAGTATGTGGCTATAGCTCCAAGTGGCAAAGTGCAATTTTCAGCCATATGCGGGTCCACAATAAGGACAAGTATGTCGTTAATTGTGACCTATGTGGCTATACAACACTTCATAATTCCCGGTTAAAAACCCACATGCAGAAACACAGAGGAGGGAAACCATTTCAGTGCGACCAGTGCACATTTACCTCTGGCTACCAATCTAACCTCTACACCCACAAGAAGAAAAAACACGGAAACACAACGACAGCTTCTTAAATTGATTACCCACATTTTTCTCTATTACCTTTAGCGCGATGTATATAACAATTTTTGTCTAAGATATATTTTACTATGTAAATACCTATCTATGTATGCCTATTTTGACCAATAATTTGTAATTACTTTAATTAACGTTAATAAATATACAAGGTCGCTCCGAAAGTTTTTGCAAACAATATTAAAATAAAAATTATACAATTAAATTCTACCTGCATTTTTTACCTCTAACATAATCATTTTATAAAATAGTAACAATGACTCATAGAGGGTGCGACTTTGTTTACAAGGGCAGCGGTATTTTCTAAACATTGCATCAGACACATTGAAGTTGACTAGAGAAAGTTTACGCGCCATGATATTTTATTATTATAAAAGTAATTTAACTTCTAAAGAATCCCATGAAAATCGTTGAAAGCGTTAGGAGATAAAGCTCCTTCTATTAGAACAGTTTTTAATTGGTTTAACGAATTTAAATTTGGAAAAAACAACCTTGAAGATGAACCTCGTTCAGGTCGACCACCAACAGCAATGACGCAAGAAAAAATAATTTGTAATTACTTCTATAATCCTATTTTATTATCTAGTTATTAACATGTAAATATTGTATATAAGGCACATGTATATAAGAAGATAGCTGCGTGCAAGTTTCACGAGCCTCGTGACTACTGTTCAGAAATTGATTATTAACAATAAGTGTGACCTTAACAGTTTACTCAAATACCGATGGATACTCTCAAGGCTCACTAGCACCATAGAAGGGCAATTTGGTTCAACCTTCAGTTCCGGACAAAATTATTACAAGAGAGTCGTTCTCCCAGCGCTACTGTATGGCTCTGGTGTCTGGGGAAAAACGTGCATATGACACAAATGGGGCTCGCAAGATACGTAGTCTCCACTACAAATATGCGAAAGCAATAATAAGAGGTGGTACATGCACACCGACAATACCAGCTATTTCATTGACGGGTTGTCCCCCACTCGATATCTCTATAAAGGCTCACATAGAATATTTAAAAACTTTGAAAACGGGCCACTACGAATCACGCCCAAGTCCTTCCTTTTTACTCTATCCTCCATTACGGAAGATAATCTATTTTACCAAATCACTACAACTAAATGTCACCACCATTTACACAGACGGATCCCAATCATCAGAAGGAGTTGGGGCTGGAGGCATCCTACCACCTCCTCTCAAACCATACAACTTAAACTCCACCGGGAGTGTTCAGCGTTCCAAGCTGAACTGCTTGCCATTCTTTACGCAACAAAAATCACCATAAATTTCCCGAAAGAACACTTTATCATTGCCTCAGACTGCCAATCAGCTCTATCAGTCATATGTAGGTCTTGGCCCCCAAGAACACAACTAATTGCGGAAATAATCTACAACCTGCATTTTTCACCAAATGTGCAACTCTGCTGGATCAAAGGCCACAGCGGTATTCCAGGAAATGAACTGGCGGATCAGGCGGCAAAGGCTGCAGCACATTCTAATCTGCCACTATCCAAGAGCGTCGCGTGCGGTAAAAAAGAACAGATAGCCCTCAAAATGTGGACAGACCTCTACATCCAAGATTACTCCACCAGAAATCTACGAAGATTTGCTGCTACCCCGAAACTACTCCTTCAAATACTTCGAAACATCAAGCATGGATCTACCTCCACAACAATCTTGACAGGCCATGGTTACATTCAAGCAGACCATGCAACGGTATCGAAATAAGACCCAATTTTCCCACACTGCCAAGATGAAGACCAAACCGTAGACCACCTCCTCTTCACTTGCTCAACCTTGCAATACCTAAGATTCCAGACAGCCACTCTCCTAGGTATCACCAACATATGTCCAGCATCCCTAGAAAATCTCCCAAGAAAGAAATCTGCCTGGCGACACCTCATTAATTGGACTTCCACTGGCATTGTATATAAATCCAAGAAGACTTAGGTCAGAAGGACATCCCGGGTAGTTGGCGACTTCTGTACGCTCCAGGAACCTGGGTTACTTAAATAAATAATAATAATAATAAGTGTGACCTATGAAGAAAATACACTGGTCCGCAAAATTAAAGGAACAACATATGTTTAAGAAAAAGAAAAGTTATATTAAGGGATATATATCAGGTTTTGGTATATTCAAAAGCTTCCATGAATTAATAGAGTATGTAAAACAGAAAAACAAATAAAGTTGTTCCCAATATGCAAAAATACCACCGTTTACGTTGACTCCGCCTCCAGCACGTGCCTGAGTCTTTCTTAAAGCGTCCTTATTTTACGCTCCACTAGATTTTTATTGAACCTTTTTGTTTTTTAAAGTTTTCAAGGCTTATAGGCAACATTTATCACAAGAAAAAAATGGCAAGCTATTGGAAGTATGGAAGCAGGCCAATCACAGACAGAAGTAGCAAGATGGCTTGGAGTGACAAGAAACGTTGTCTCAAGGCTTTGGAAAAAATTTCAAACGACAGCTAATGTTGCCAGAACATCCGGACAAGAACGGTCAAGGGTCACAACGTTAAATCAAGACCGTTATTTGAGTCTCCTTGTGCGTCGCAATAGAAGAATGACAGCATCACAACTACGAAGTGACCTCAATGCAGCTAAAGGAGTCTTAGTATCAACTGATACAATAGGCAGAAAGCTTCACAAGAAGAGCCTCTATGCTCGACGACCCATATTTTGTGTGCCATTGACACCACCTCAAAAGAGAGAAAGGGGACTTTGGTGCAGACAACATGTCGCCTGGAATCCAGATGAATGGAGGCGTGTAATGTTCACTGATGAGTCCAGATTCTATCTAAACAGCGATTCTCGTCATGTCTTTGTCTGGAGAGAGGTAGGAACCAGAAATAATCCCCGGAATATGGTTGAAAGGGATCCCTACAGAAGCCAAGGTTTTATGGTCTGGGCTGGAATCTTCTTGGGCGGTCGCACAGCACTCCATATTTTTCGGCAAGGAACCCTGACTGGACAGAGGTATCGGGACGAGATCTTGGCAGCATATGTGATGCCTCAAGCATTGAATATGGGAGAAAACTTTCTTCTAATGGATGATAATGCCCGCCCACATAGGGCTGGTAAGGTCGACACTTTTCACCAAAACCATGCAATTGCTCGGATGAATTGGCCAGCTCGATCCCCAGACCTAAATCCCATTGAGCATGTATGGGACAACCTAGGACAGCGGATCTCATCCCTCCAACCCCCTTCTAGAAACACTCATGAGCTAGAAACAGCCTTAACACAAGAGTGGGCGTTGATTCCACAGGAGCTGATAAACTCCCTAATTCTTAGTATGGGTCACCGATGTAGAGCCTGTTTATCAGTTAAAGGCGATCACACCCCATATTAACAACAATATCCAAGATATTTATGCACTGACTGCAAGAAGATCATTGCTTGACCGGCTAATTTGCATAAAATACGTGTTAGAATTCTTTGATTTCGGGTATTCTAACCAATAATGGAATAATAAATTTGTGTATGAAATTTCATTGATAAATCTATATATATTATATAAATAAATAAAATGAGATTTGATTTTTGAGATCATGTTGAGGATTATGGTAATGGTGATGCAGTCGTGGTTAAAATCTTTAAATAAAAATAATAATGGTTTTGATCAGAGGTTGCTTTATTTGAGCTAAGGAATGTATAAAAGTCATAATTTGGTAAAGGTAATGCCTGGCTTTAGGCGAGTAGAATAAGGAAAGCAAAAGATCACCCAGATAATGTACAAAAACTTTGAGCCGGCCATCGGGGAAGAACAACAACGAGTTTTTATAGGGGAAGCATGACCTCTGGCGGTCGATTTAACAGAGTATTTGGATCTATGAAATATAAATTTAAATAGAATAATATTTTAATATAACATATATATAAAAATGAATGTATGTGTGTGTGTCTATCTGTCCTTTATGCCTGACCAAACCACTCATTGGAACGCCATGAAACTTTGGGAAGTTATTTAGTATAGTACTGGGAAGGTTTCTGAAAAATAATTTCTTGAATATCCTTAGAGTTATTTGTAGATTTAACTCGCAAGCAGCGCCACCATTGCGACGATGATAACAAGTTTTTTAATCTATAAGTTTTATTATCACTAAGTTTATTATTTTAAAGATTATTTATCAAAAGTAAGATTATCTCAGGGTGACACGGCAATTTATTATAGACAAGAATAATGATACAATTCCAAGGCAAAGATACTATTCCTTTAACTTCCAATTACCGAGGGAACTAATTAATATTGATTTTATTCAACTTATCGAGTATTTCTCAAGAACCGGGAAAAAATGTTCACTAGATCTAATATCATCTAGATCTAGATCCAATTCATTAATATCTGGAAACATAAAGAAGGTATTACATACCTCGCGATACCTTCCTGGCATCTGAACTTTCAATTTGGACATAACACAAGTTGAGAAGAATCCGATCACTGAAGGAAATGGTTTCCAATATCAAACTCTCGGCTTCCTAACTTCTCACAGGTGAACTTCCAATTTCCTTCTCTCTCTCTCCCTTACTACAGGATTGAGAGAAATCCCCAAATATATGGAAATAGTATTTATTAATTCATTTGGTTAAATGTTATTAAATGCTTCTCGGAAAGACAAATCTATAAAAAAGGGACTCGGTGACCTAAGGAGGGAGCTTAAAGAAAGACATTTACCTAAATGCTAACTAGACGCGGCGAGGGCTCCACTGTGATATCTAGATACTTACACAGAGGGGAGTTGGTAGCTGTCTTTCTTCTCTTACCCCATCAGTCTTTACACCTCTGACCCCAACTTTCCATTCCGACAGCTCGCTGTACTCGTGGAGTTCTCTATTGGCAACAAAGTGGAATGGAGCGGACTAGAGACTGACTACAGACCTACTGGTACTGACAACGCCGAAAGCCGGACTTACGTCATCACGCGAGGCCTCCCATCGGAGTTTTGCGCCAGAACCAGCAGTCTAGTATCCAGTGCCTAGTCCTGGGTCTGTGGAGCGAGCAAGCTATCGGAGGAGGGATGTTGGGTTCCAGTCCACGTGCACACAGGGTTAGATGTCTCTTCGGCCGCCGTGGAATGGAGATAACGACATTCGCCTGACCGACCCGAAGGAAAGGGCATATTATCACTTTATCATTACCTCAGAGGTGTAAGCACTGACTGTCCCAGTACTTTCACTAACTAGATCCTTGAAACAATACCGTTAGTAGAACTGGAGCAAGTCACCCCTCGGGACTCCCCATCTGGAACATCTGTTACACACAGCAGCCTAGAATTCAGACTTTATGGTCAACAGATAAGTATTGTCACTGAGTCCCTTCTTTATATTTCGTTTTCACCTGGTTTGTAAATTTTCAATTAAATTCAAACAAATGTTTCTTGATAATCAATTTGTTTGATTTTAAATGAAATAACTTGATTAACGTGAAGAACTAATTTCCAAGATCTACCTTACACATGGAATTGACCCAACTCTTTTATAATCTACAATCAGATGAAGTAGCATAGGCCACGATCCAATAAATACTAAATTTTGATAAAAAATCTTCAAGAAAACCAACAAATACTGCACAATTCACCTTTCCTTTAACCTACCAGCTTTGTTATAATTTAATTTTTGATTAATTTATCACAAAAAACGGTCTTGTTATATTTTATATTTGAAAGTAATTATAAAAATTTATATTCATATTTAAATTGTTAAAATTGTATTTCTTGTGACACACACACGTTTATTTATTTTTTCAAATATCTACCCTTTATGGATATTGGTATATACCATATATGGGTATTTATGGATTGCTCTATTTTCAAAACACATGTTACTCTCCTAATATATTTGAGGTAATATAAGAGCTATCTAGGTAGACAATGTCTAAGGTATAGCGCCATCTCTCTCCTTTATATATGTGGCGATAGATATTTCTATCATTTAAATTCTTTGACAGAGAGGAATATGTTGAAGAGCATTATAAAGTATTATTCTGAATATGTTAAAAGGCATAAATCAGTTAACATGTTAGTTTTTGAAGCAGTCAACTGAGTCAATCCATTGATTCAGAGGTCACATAATATGCTTACATCAGGTTGGTTGCTGCTGCACTAGACCATGGTAGAATAAACCCAAGGTTGGTCCAATTGAACTGTAGATTGTGGCCCACGCCAATAGAGAGGTTTCAAGAAAGAGGAGATTCTATCTGAGGTTGATAGGAGAGTTGGATTCTTTTGCTTTAGTTGAAATATATTTAGCAAAATTCTTTCACCTGACATTATCAGCATCTTTGTTAGTTCCTCTCACTGTAAAAGTAGTTTTCTTCTTGTACAATTTTGTTTTTCCGTGATATTCTCCAAAGTTTAAAGTCAATTTATTTTTGGAAATCTTCAAAGAGAGTAAACTTGGGCAATATTTGAGCCTTTCTCCATCCATATCACATAGAATATTGAGACATATTTCTTCTCAATTATTTATTAATTGTTTCTTTTGCCTGATCAAATTCCATCAAATCCATGTTAAGGAATCAAATAATTATTCGGATTAATGGAGATATTCAAAAACCATAAATTTTCTTACTTTCTTTTCTTCATCATCTTCAAATATAGCTTTTTGAATAATGTTTCGGTTTATCTTCGTAAACCTATTGGTTTAGAGATTAGTTCAGTTGTATTCTTTTTCTAATATAAATATTCAAACACAAGATTTCACATAAATAGAGAAAATAGAATTTTCAAATCGAAACTTATTATTACTATTTTTTAAATTTTAAAAAATGTTCTTAAATACAAATGATTTATCAACCATTGTTATTTTAACAATCCCAACTTTGGTTTAATTACAATGTCCAAAAAATATATACTCTCGAAAAATTAATTCTTTGCTTATTTATTCTATTTTCAATGTGAAAGCATAAATGGCATTAATAATTTCAATGATTTTATTTATGAAAGATTTATTTTTTAATCAATCATGTTTGAGTTTTATTAGAATTTTTTTCGCTTTAATTATCACTTATTATATGGCACATTTCTCTTTTTTTCTAAATTTAAATAATACTTAAACTATATTTTCTCATTTTCGCGTATAAATATCAAACCTATGGATGTCTTTAGATATTTGAAGGTAAAATATTCCTATTTTTATTGTGAAATATCATTTAATGTATATTCTATATGGTATTTAAGAGAAATATTTCGAGTACATTGAGTAATGAACAAGTTAGACCTTAACACATGGTGAAACTCGAGGATATCTAAGCGCAATCTTAACATTACTCTGAAGTTCTAGATCCGGCAAACAATATTTAACTTCCAAATATGAAATTGACACCATATATGGTGTTCAGTGTTTTTAATACCACAATGTGTATGTAAATATCATTTATGGTGAATATATTAATAATATAAAGAAAAAGGCATCTCCTGATCGCGAAACAAAATTTACTGGTGGCTTGCGCCATCTATCGGAATAAATATCAACTATTCGTTGATTTTTAATTATTCCAGAATTGGCCAAATACCTTTTCTTGATTAATCAAGAAAAGCTAACCACGGACGCGTTCGGGCTGTTAGCCCTCGTCATCGTGATGCAAGTTGTACCTCAACGACAAAAAAACTGGTCTTTGGAGCATCTTGATAAGCCATGAAACAGGTAATATATGTTTAAAATATATAAATCTGAATTATTTATTTAACTCACGTTTATAATATTTAACACATAATTGTTTTAAGAAATGTGAACTATTTTTGACGCGTACGTTTAGTTTTGAAATAAAGTAATCTTCGACTGCCCTTGCTGAAATGATAAAATAATGGAGGGCCTGGCTCATCAGTGGAGAACCATTTCAGCGGTTTGGTCAGTTTAATCTACCGCTGTGATATTGAATTTGGCTATTTTCCTTTATATTTATACCGAAGCTAAACTCTTGCAAAGGGGATTTTATGAATAAACTACGAATATAAGCACGTATAAATGTTTATGAATTTCTGTTTATCGTGACTATAATTTAATGCATCTTAAAGTGTCCCCTATG
Organism: Cordylochernes scorpioides; assembly: GCA_030710605.1. Lineage (NCBI taxonomy): Eukaryota > Metazoa > Arthropoda > Arachnida > Pseudoscorpiones > Chernetidae > Cordylochernes > Cordylochernes scorpioides. The sequence goes on from CP092866.1 coordinate 70,512,456, forward strand.
ATACAAACAAATATGATGACACACACATTTATAACCTCGTAAGATAATATATACACTCATGGGGACAAAACTCAAGTAAGTTGTAACTTTTAGAATTTTTATCGGCATTCAGGCAAAACTCTGAAGGATATTTGATACACTCTGTCTCCTTCAGAAAAAAAAAAACAGAAGACCGGCAATATCAAATATTTTATCTTCCTTAGGTTTTGTCCATGAGTGTAAAAAGCATCATTGCAATGTCTTTATGCCAGGGTGAAAACACAAATATATATTATTTTCTTAAGTGAACGAACGTTGTTACCCCTTTTTAAATCTTCAAAAGAATTCGCCAACGTTTCTCTAACACCAGATAGTACGATGTAATAATGGAAGAGAATAGAGCTATATTAATGCACGAGATGACTAACGTATAGCAGGATGGTGGAGTTAGGTTGGCCTACTGAATCTACTTGGCTAGAACACAGACAAACACTGACGGAGATGAGAGTTGTATGAGATAGATACTGTGTGTGATAATGTCCTACACAACGTTGGTACTCACGGACTGACGTGGTCCACCTAGGTTCTCGGTGTTAAGAGGTCCAGCAGGATTAGTGGTAGCTTCATAACTTGTCTAACAATCCAGGTCCGGAGTAGTTTGGGGTCCAGCGGTATGGATCGTGTTTAGTAAGTCCAGGTCGGTAGTGGACCTTGTCAAGATTAGCTGTAGGCACACCCCGACCATAGTTGCGGCTGTCAACAAACATGGATGCCAAGTGAAAAGATATAGCCGTCTCTTCTACTTGTAAAATGGCTTTGTAGCATTTTGGGCGAATTAACGATAACTTGTCGTTTTGACCGAAGGAATTCTAAATAATATTATCATGAAACTTCACCTCTAAACTATGTGATTATAGAAGATCTATAAATAAAGAAATTATATTTTTTTAAATCGACAATAAATTTCTCTCTCTCTCTCACTCTCTTTTATATATATATATAAATAATTTAAAAAGAAACTTATTTTGTGAATTTCTTTTTTATAATAAATTAACAATTTTACCCTTATATAAAATACAGAATATTGATACTTCCCCTAACTACACCTGGAATACCGACAGTTGGAACATGTTGTTGATATGATGTTTGTAATTACAGTTGAGATGTTATTGTTGCACTGGGTTACTGATCAATAGATTTCTCACTCACGTTGTTTCCTCACATTCTTATTAAGTAGATTTCCCAAGCGAAATACAATCAAGTGCAAGGAAAAAATAAGTTATTATAATAAAACACACAATTACATTACAAAATGGTTAATCTAGTTATTCTATTGAAGAGTGCAATCTGGTTGGAGATCTCTACTTCGGTCACTCGCGCCAACCTTCCAATGATGCGACGTGGTGACAGCATTGTCGAATATAAATAATGGACTCTGTTATAAAATATATATATTTATCAGTGAGAAATATTTCAGAACATATTTTCACAATGACAAAATGAATCATTTAAAAAAATTGGAGAATAAAAATGTTCTTTTATCACGATTGAAATGTATATATATATATATACGGTGTTCATATATACATACATGCACATTGTTGAGTGGTGGTTATGTGAAAATTAACCATAATCTTCGTTTAAATTGAGCGCGTCTATTAAAAAGAATTGCTTTCATTATTGTTCAATGACCAAAAAAATCAATAATAATCTTTTGTTAAAAGAGAGCGAGAGAAAATGTAATTATCCTGTTGGGGGAATAATGAAGTTGAGAGAGAAATAAGATTTTGTTTTAAAAAAACACACAAAAATTGATTAGTGTTGTTGGGGATTGATTTTCAATTAGATCTGCACAAACCCCGAGCTTTATAATTATAATAACTTGAGGGGGGGATAGTGAAATTATGAGAGAAAATTTCCAAAAATTGAAATCAAAGTTAAACAACATTTTAAATTTGGTCAAATAAATTTCATCGGTTTATTTAGAAAAAAAAAGTTATTTTTATAATTGGAAAAACAAAATGTTGGATTTAATTAAACAATTATTGATTGTATCCGGGACAATGGAATGGTGGGAGGGTCACAAAAAGCGGACCAATGCAGAGCCGGGCGAAGTTATTCGCCAAAGTTGGGGCAACTTCCAAGCAACAAAGAAATATTGTTTTAGGGAGTTTAGTGTGAAAAACATTCTTTAGTAAGTAGAGTGTGTGAATGTGGCAGTGTGCTTCATTGTTTAGGGCCTTTAGTCAACTTTCTTTTTGTGGGCTGTACCATATAGGGTCTTCTGTCCCAAGTAACCAGGCCGTGTCTTCTTACTGACCCAAGGTAGGCTGTGTCTTCTTACTGACCCAAGGTAGGCCGTGTCTTCTTACTTATCCTACTGTATTTTAAGGAAGAAAAAAAAAAATTTTTTTGCAACAAGTTTCTTTTATTCTGCAATTTGGCAAGTTTTCAGGCGTTAGCCTATCATCAGGCCGATTTCGCAAATATATATTAAAAAATAATACAAAATCTAAACTATATATAGGCGTAGAACTGATCTTACCGGAAATAAACATTTCCGGTAAGATCAGTTCTACGCCTATATATAGTTTAGATTTTGTATTATTTTTTAATATATATTTGCGAAATCGGCCTGATGATAGGCTAACGCCTGAAAACTTGCCAAATTGCAGAATAAAAGAAACTTGTTGCAAAAAATTTTTTTCTTCCTTAAATTACTGATTGCAATTATTTAGGTTTTTATAGTGATTTATCCTACTGTCCAGGCCGTGTCTTCTTATTTATTACGAGTAACAAGGGCGTGTCTTCTTACTGACCCTAAGCAGGGTGTGTCTTTTCACTTATCCCGAGTAACAAGGCTGTGTCTTCTTACTTATCCCGAGTAACAAGGACGTGTCTTCTTACTTATCCCGAGTAACCAGGCTGTGTCTTCTTAATTATCCCGAGTAACAAGGCCGTGTCTTCTTACTTATCTCAAGTAAAAAGGCCGTGTCTTCTTACTTATCCCGAGTAACCAGGCTGTGTCTTCTTACTTATCCCGAGTAACAAGGCAGTATCTTCTTACTTATCCCGAGTAACAAAGCCGTGTCTTCTTACTTATCCCGAGTAACAAGGCCGTGTCTTCTTACTTATCTCAAGTAACAAGGCTGTGTCTTCTTACTTATCCCGAGGTAGGCCGTATCTTCTTACTTATCCCGAGCTAACCAGGCCAAGTCTTCTTATTTATTCCGAGTAACAAGGGCTTGTATTCTTACTTATCCTGAGTATAACCACAAGTTGTGACTTCTTACTTAGTCAGAGGTAATCAGGCCGTGTTTTTTACTTATCCGAGGTACTCAGAGATTGTCCTCATACTTATCCTAAGGTAGCAAGGTTTTGTCTACTTTACTATACTATAATAACCAGGCCGTGTCTTCTTACTTATTCCAAGGTGACCTGACCGTGTCTTCTTACTTATCCCGAGGTGACCAGTACCAATCTCCGTGTTTAAATTTGTAAAAGGGCTTGGGCGCCATTTTTCGAGCCTGAACAATGGCCGCACTTTTAATTTTGGTCATGGTGATGAGAAAGAAAGCTACATATTACCTCTGTATATGAATTCCTTATATATTCGATTGTGTATGCTAGGGGTAAAAATATAGATTTTTGAATTGTATCCTAGCTGTATTTAGTTTATCCTAATAATCGCTATCCATTCTGGAACCTTATATCTTACAGCTGCCTGCGGGGAATTGACTTGAATATTCTGTACGTAATACGCTGACCTTAGAAATGCTGATAAGAAAACATCTCCGAGTTGGAAACACCGAGATAAATCCAATCGGAACAAGAAGAACACAAAGGGAAAAGTCGGACGGAAGTGGAAGATATAACTTGGTGTTACAAGATGGTGGATACAAGGAATTATTGCCGTTGGGTCACTTTAATTCTCCAACTTTCTTGTTTGTCTTGACGCCTTCTTATCACTTGGACTCCCAACTTTGATAGAACGCTTTGTATGACACAGTTTCGTTGCTCTCTTTGGGGATATCAGTTCCTTGAATGGTTGGCATTACTGATGGGGTCTTCCTCAACCGTCAGCTGCTTCCTCTAGCAGCTGTAAAGCAGCTCCATCGCATCTTGTTCGTTAGGATATGGCTCTTCTAGTCGTCATCAATTTTATTAGCAACATCTTTCCTACCCCACAACCCTAAGAACTTCTAGATTTCTAACTCTTCACATTCTACGCTAGTATTCTACCTCCTAAAAGAAATATTTACTTTTCTAGATAATATAAAAGATTTGTTAATGTGAATAAATAAAAAATAAACAATGAAAATCGCATTTTAATATCCAATCCTAAAGGCTGACCAACTTTTAGGAATTCATTCTGCAAAAGGCGAGCTGAGAGAGACACTGCCATAGCAGAAACCTGTTTAAACTACGGCATCTATATTCGAAAAAAAAAGTTATTTCAGATGAGGTCGCCTCACAATTCAGATGAGGTCTCATAAATGATTAACTAGACCACGTTCTGGTGATGCCATGAAGTACATTTTTTTTCCAAGAGTAATGAAATAGGGGCGTGAGGGAAAAATATTTTTGTTTTCCACAGGCTCTGACAACTGTTCTGTCGTAACAATGGAGGTGGACTAACCCACACCCCGAGTTAGAAACTTTGTTTAATTGATAAATTATTTCGATTCTTGCACAAGTTTATCCTCAACGGTAATCAAGCAGAACTCTGTCACATTGTAAGTACAAATGTTGAAATACTTCTGCGTTATAGTAGGAATGTGAAGTACTTTCAATATTAACGGTGGTGAACCCGCCATGATTATCATGTTTACTTGGGATAAGTAATAACAATACCATGATATTATATACCAAGTAATCAACAGTAGAAGAGATATGTAAATACTGTAGATATGCACTCATAGACAAAACTTAGGAAGTTGTACTTTTTAACATGTATATCGAGATTCAGACAATAACACTGAAAATATTTGATACACAGGACCTTTATAGAAGACACACGAGATAACCAAGTGTAAAACAAAGTTGTTTCTGTCTCCTAAAAAAACATACAACCTGCGATATCAAAGACTTTCTACTTACTTCCCAAAGTTTTGTCCATCAGTGTATGTGCTACACATAGGGAAAAAGATATATCGCCTAGTCATTTAATAGAACAAGTAGATTGAATATAATTGAATATAGATGGAAATTTTGCCGGGAGAATATTGATCTAAAGAGACAAAGGTCACCTCTCCCGTCAAAATAGACGTCAAAACTAGACGCCATCTATCGACCGTCGCCGCAAACTAGCGGCCTCGGGTCGCTGACAACGCCACAACACCAGCTTTGGCAAACTGAAATGGCCAGCTAAACACCTCTTTGGCAGATTGTCAAGATTTCATCAGATCCCGTGTGGATCTCATGGAATAAAGTCCGCCCTTGGCTGACGAGGGCCATTAGCCCGAAACCATAGTCTCTAGGTGGACGCTTTTCAGTTTGCCAAAGCTGGTGTTGTGGCTTTGTCACCGACCCGAGGCCGCTAGTTTGCGTCGACGGTCAATAGATGGCGTCTAGTTTTTGACGTCTATTTTGACGGGAGAGGCGACCTTTGTCTCTTTATATAATTGAATATATATGCGCTAGTTAAATTTTTATCTGATTAACTCGCAACCACTCCCAGATACATATCGCCAACTACCTGGGTCTGAAGTAAAACATCAGAAGATGTGCGAAGTCTTTCTTGAAATATCGTTCTTCATTGTGATTTCAGCAAATTATCTTCGTATCGATTGCTGCTCTATTATACAAAACCTTGAATGGTTCTGAAAATGCTATAGACTTTATTCTGTTGTATATAATCTATTCAAAACATTGTCTCAGTATGTAAATAGGATGCTCTTTTTGCCAGCTCCTTTGTAATTTACGCAATTCGAAGGAACGTAAGGCAAAATAATCGTGATACGATTTACCAATAGAAGAAAATTCTCGATTTCGTACTTTTATCGCAATAATCTTACGTCCGCGATATACATCACAAGGGCAAGCACTTCTAGATTTTCCAAGTTTGGAAATTGGGAAAATATTTCCGGCTTGGTGGCATAGAACTTGTGTCAGTATCCGCATGATTTACAAACATTTCTTCAATTTTGTTGCCAACTGTTCGAGGTTGTTCTCGTGAGATAGCCATCGCGTGGCCCGTCACTTATATACAGCTCGGGCATCAGGTGGAGGTGGTAGTGTGGAGCAGTAGAGGTTATATAGCTATCCTGACACAGCGCCATCTCTAGGTAACTAACGCACTAATACAGCCTCTTTAAGACCACAATTTTTATTCTAGATTTACCACAGGAAGGAAGCATAGATGGAGCTCCTATACTCCATGCAGCGCAGAACCCAACAAAAGACTTCAGGTAGTTAAAGCAAACATTTATGTTTTTAAGCTGTTATCATTCTTTGTTGTTGAGCTTTCTTTCCAGTTAGGCCTTGCGAGTCGTCCTTACACAGAGAGCGATTTACCTATTTACCATGTCACACTTCTAATTTCCTTAGACAAGTTTAGTCTTCAGTCTTCAAAATGGATTGTTTTTTATTATCGTATATGCACCACCGTATAACACGGAAATATTAAAATGAAGAAAAGTACAGAGGGATAAGAGTTTCATATGAAAATTTATTAATCAACTCTAGATTTCCTTCTCGGGCATAAAAGCCCTCCTACAGAAGAAATTTATTGGCCTAAAACAAATCTCTCTTTCCATAGTTATTTAAAATACCCTTTCAAAGATGTAATATTTAGAAGCAGTATGTAATCAAAATTTAAAAAAAAAATACAATAAAAAATAGGAGGGTTCACTACTGATGAGCCAGGCCCTGCCATTATTTTTATCATTGCAGTAGAAGCAGCAGAAAATGTATTATATTTAAAGAATCATATGAGTAATAAATATTTCTTGAACCAAATCATTTTCTTTTTTTATGAGTTTACTCGAGATGACATACCTTTTAAGAGAGTCCCTGCTAACACCCTATGATATATCTATGTCTTTGTAGTTCTGTTTTTGTTAACTATGGCTGTAAGGTCTGTCATATCCATTTTATAGAGCCTCTGGTGAGTTTTCGCAGGCGATTCTCTATTGTTTTAATTAGAGTCAAGCGATCCATTTATTGAATCATGAATTCATAAATATGGCAACAAAACATTATTAAACATATTGCACTCAGTATGTATAAATGGAAACATTCAACGCTATTGTTTTTTTATTTAAATAATGAACGAATTTCTAAAATTATTGAACTGAATATGTACATAATCGGGAAGATTTGTCTCATCAGTGGGGAACCTTCCCAGCGATTTCGCCAATTCAAAACACCGGATCGCTACAACTATTGGTTCTCCTTAAATAGACTGCATTTAAAGGTTAACGAAATTATGGAAAGATGTTTGCATAATTGTAGACATTTCGCAAATATTTGATAACATCATACAATGATCCAACTTACTTCTACTTACCTTCGATTAATCCAAAATACCTCACAGAAGATCTTGAAGATGAAAGTGATTTATATAGTAAATTGTTCATTTTAAATGTTATAATCATATATGATAATTCTAAACTATTATAGGCTCGTATGATTCTTTTTTAAAAATTAAACAATTTTCTACTGCCTTTACTGTAATACGCGTCTATAATAGTGTCAAATTCTCATAACAGATGGTGCGCTAATGTAATATATTATAATTAGAATTATATATGTTGAGAGAACAGCACATTTGGTTTATACGCACTGATATTTCTATCGATCTATAAATAAAACAATTTCTAGAAGAGATCGCAGAGCGTCATCGACTCTCTGTCTGGTTTCAGACACAAGTCATACCTATATACATACTGTGGTGTTGTTCTTACGGCTGGCTATGATAACCCTGTTGGGTAGATATTCATATCTGCTTATATACCCTTAATTACACACATGATTACACATGTAATTTTGCCTGTACAAGGTGAGAGAGATTGAAACTGCTTCATTTCATAAATCATACATAATTACATAGGGTAAATATATAGGGAGTAAACAATAAATATAAATTAATTAGGGGCTACTTTTAAGGATATATATTGTCGCGTATATGAGCCTTCAAAACACCTACAATCTCCGCCAATAGATGGCGCTTTCGCCTATTTCCTGTCTGGAAAAAATGTGGGAATCGCCGACTGCTGTGATCCTGTTTCCTGGGGCTAATGAGTGTAAATATCCGTTGATATTAAACCTTGGTATGTAAAATAGTGTAAATACCCGTTAAATGATATTCGAGTTATTATGTAAATAAGGAGGAGTGTTGATGCCGGTTGCTGTTATGACTCTCTCGCCAACACCACAGTCGCTACTCTTCTGGTAAGTCTCTCATGTCTCCGCGCCAGTGGTAAGGCCGAGAGATACTGCCAGAGGAAAGGAGATCCACCTGAGTGGTGGTTCTCGGAGGTCTTTGGGTGGTGTGCAGGGTAGAGTTGCAGAAGAGGGCAACGGGAGCCCAGGGAAGGTGATCCACGAAGGAGGAAGCGGCGTCGTCGCGAAGAACCGGAGGGTCAAGCGCGACAATATAATGATTAGATATTATATGCACATATATATATTGAATCATATAATAAATGTATATGCACAAATATATAAGCTGTCTTATTGGTGGCGTTCACCTTGGCAAAGACTCCGCCATCAGTGAACCGCAAGAGTTCATTCCCACAGAAAGTCGATATAGTGGCTGATATCTCCTGTCTCAAACCCAAGATGGTACTTGTAGATGGTAGCCTTCAACACAGCAGTTTTCTTCATTGCCTCGATATGGAGGCTAGTGCTGAAGAGCCAGACCTGCAGATCCAGAGGCATCTCGCAGAAGGCGAACACTTCCTGGAGTAGAGGCCGGCAACTCCAGTATTTGTGGATCAGCGATCCGTCGCGGGACCCACAGGCGGAGCCGGTAGCACGCCTAGATGTCCAGGATATGTTACGGCATGCAGCCTCAGGTCGACATCGGCGTTGAGACCTGAGAAATAATTGCGACATGGTCAGCCCAATATTTAGAGCCGGGCATATCCACGGTGGTTTACCAGAGAGCAACCAGCTCTCCGAAAGAATTAACTTGCAGCCATGCCGAGTCCAGTGCCCGGCGCGCCCTCTGGGTGGTAAGGCAACGTCGTTGAGCCCCGCAGGATGATGGTCTCTGTCTTGCGCGCTGTCTGACCGTTGGCGTTCACCTGCGGTTGACACTGGCGAAAAATGCCGCGCGTCCAGAAATACAGCAAGAGTTGAACGCTCTAGGACAGGTGCACCTTCCGAAAGGTCTCCGACAGTCGCTTGTATTGAGGGAAGAGATAAAACGCCCCATTTGTTTAGTTTCTCTTCCTGGTGAAGTTGAGTTGTACAAGAATCGGGGAGAATTTCTAAATCAATTTATTCACTTCAAAGAATTGCGCAGAGTATGTTGGGAAAGTTTCAATCCAAGGTCCTATTTGTCGACAGCGTATATTTTAATGTTACGAATTTTGAGAAATTTTTATCGCATATAGATTAGTACTTGACATGTAAAAGCAATTCTCAGAGTTATATAACCTGATACTTAAACAAACAACAACAGAATAAACAAGAGAGAGAGAGACGAGTCGGGTCTATAGAGTGTTCCAATAGAGACGTATTGTTCAGTATCAAAATGGGAGGAGTCCCATTCTACTGACTAATCAGCAGCCGGGGTGAGAGACAAGAGGAATCTAAAAAATCACTGATTAGGTGGAAGGAAGGAAGGAAGGAGATAAAAAAAACTTAACCTTCTCTAGCAGCAGCGGCACCTGGTCCCAGACTGTCTCAGCCCCGCCCTGCCAGCTCCCGACATTATCTTTCTTTTAATTTGCCAGATGATTATATTATCGATTTTTTTTTTAATTCTCTCACTCACTCTCTGGAAATTATTCACTTTTTAAATGGTATTTTCACTCTAAATGATTTTACGCCTCCAAATGACTTCACGTCTTAATCCGAATTAGGAATTCGAATTTGACGCGGATAAAAAGGCATGTCGTCTGCACGTTTTTCAATAATCGTAAGAATTGTTATAGTTTGTTAGACTAATGTTGGAATATATAGGAACCATAGATTATATTTATGTGTCGTGTTATAAATATATTTTCGTAGTGTTCATTAAGGGTCAATATACTGAAATACTAATTAAAAGGACACTTCCTGATCGTGCAACTGTATGTTGCTGAAGACCCACTGCCAATTTGAAGGAAACAGAGACAATTTTGTTCACACTTGGCTATCTCGTGTGTCTTGAATAAAGGTCACTTTGTATCAATTTCTTTCGGAGTTATTGTCTGAATCCCGATCTATAAATGCTAAAAGTTACAACTATCTTGAGTTTTATCCATGAGTGTATACCAACCATCTATGTTGATTATATATAAATATTTAAGGAAATAAATATATTTTGCGATTTATTGTTTGATAGATGTCAGACTAGGCCATCAAAAATTCAATTTCCTGATCAGTAGGTGGCCTTTCATTATGCTATATTACAATGATACTTCTCTTCGTCTCGACTTATAAAAACTCCTTAAAACATTTATCCCTTAATATTTTTGCTGGAATTTAAAGCAAAAGTGATCTGTGAGGATGTATAAAAGAGAGAGAAAGCCTAAATATATATATATCTATATATATACAAGTTCTCGCAAGATCACCTTGTCTGACCAAGCAATTGTCCCTTGTTACAGCACGGCCCTAAAATTCTAGGAATCAGGGGCCGATTCTCACTCTCTATGAGAAGAAAAAGGTATGTTTCAGTTGCACGATAAGGAGATGCCGTTTTCTTAATTTATCCACCTTATCCCAGTACAATTTCACATTTGTACTATTTTTCCCCATTCTCCATGAGAGAAGTTTATATAACTCTGGATGTGTGAAGTCTCTGACGCCGTCTTCACGCCAGTCCGGGCTTTGCCGGACCTACTTTCTTCCATTTGTCTACACGTTAAAGATCCTTGCTCCAGAATTTCTTACCTTGATATATCCTTCGTCACTTAGCCAAAAATACGCAAATTTTACATTGTCTTCAAAACTTTTGGATCAATTATAGAACTCTCACATATTCGAAAGGTAGTAGTATTCATTCCATCTTCTGCAGATAAATACTTGTCACGTGGTCATGGCGACAAATTTGCATCATCGTGAACATCTCCATCCAATACCAGAGACTGAGGGGTGGAACAATATTGTTTTATGTGTTCTTGCACTACTCAAACATATATTTTAACCAATATCTTCCTTTTTTATAGCGTCATGTTTCTACATTATCCTGGTCAAATATGTTTTTTTTTTAAATTAGTGATCGTAGAGAATTACACGTACAGAATTATATATTTACATGTATATCTAAGTTTTTCAAAGAGAATTTTTCACACAAAACATTATATAAATAAATAATCAGAATATATTGGATTAAAATTAATAATACATTTAACCATAATTGTGTATATATATTTGCAAATTTATTTTCTTTTTGCAAATTATTTATAATATTTTCAAATTTTCTACATAAACTTTGTGACGCTGACTTAAAGAAATCTAGGAAGAGTCGATATAAATATATAAATCCATTGTTGTCGTTCCTTTACTGCAAGCATATTCTTGTAAATACGTAAAAGTGTATATGCGACGTCAATAAAAAAGACCGACCACAATGGATTCATTTATTTACATTGTTGACACTTAGATTTGAAAACTGCGTCACAGAGTTTATCTAGAAAGAACAAATAGAAGATTGAGAAATGATCATAATAATTATATATCTATATATAAAAAAATCAATGCTTGTATGTTTGTTTGTTTGTATGTCCGGTATACAAATTCGCAGTAGTTCACTAATTCAAACCAAAATTTTCATACATAGGTAAAAAAGAAATACGGGGAAGACGATAGGCTATTTTAAAAAATATATAAATCAATTATTAAAACTATATATTCAAATTATTCTACTTAGCTCACGAACAGCGCCCTCTATCAAAGATTAGATTAAATTATGCTGATGCAAACAAATAGATAATGCTAATAACAAACAATCATTAAAAAATCTTATCTAAATATATACTCGGGTAGATATGCACACGGGTCAATCCCGGGGCGAAGCCCAAGTCACCCGTCTAGTATATATATATTTGAATGTTTATATTGAATTTAGAAATTTTTATTTTTCCAATAATTCGAGGAGAATCTTGCCTCTATTTATCAAGGATGAGTGTGTTTTGTACTATAGCACATGAAAACACGTGCGCCACTCTCGTTCTAAAGACCAACGAAGGGATTCTCTGTGATTCAAATATTACATATCCCCCTCTACCCCCGTGTTATATAAGATATTATATTAACATTGTTATTACTATATCAACATATAGATAATAATAAAAACACACAGTGTAATTATAAATAATTCTATAAATATATTAAAATTATAATTATAAATTAATAATAACAACAATATTTTAAACTAAAAATAAATGAATAAATTAAAAGTATATACTTAGTTATTTGAAAAATAATTAAGTTATAAATTATTTATAGATTTCTGGAAAAATCAATTTTTCTATTTATACTTTGTTTATCCTCGGCAGAATCCCAACTTTCTAAAAACAATCTACAATGCTTTTCTGTTCCATTCTTGTATATAATTGATGCTTGTTCGAAATCAGGTATATGATCATTGTTTATGGAGTGGAGTCAACTAGTAGGGTAAATGGTTTAGAGTTTTTTTCAAAGCTGCTTTATGTTAATTGATACGATCTTTTAGTGATTTGCTCGTTTCCCCAATTTAATAGCTTGAAATGTTTTGCAAGGAATTTTGTAAATAGGTGTTTTTATTTTCATGTTTTGAAATATATTTTTGTATCTTGGTGGCGTGAGATTTGTTTCCGATCTTGATGCGGATTGATATGTTGGAATTATATATTTTTAACATTCGGGCAATTCTTTCTAAGCCGTAGCTATATGGTCTTGTAGAACGGATGGCACTCACGTGTTTTAGTGCTAAACACAAACATCCTCGATAAAGAGAGGCGATTTGCCCCTCTAAATATTGGAAGAAGAAAAAGAAATTATAAACCTAATATATATGAATTTTTCTATATATATAAAGGTCACCTCTCCTGTCAAAATAGACATCAAAGCACGACGCCATCTATTGATTGTCGCTGCAAACTAGCGGTCTTGGATCGGTGACAAAGCCACAACACCAGCTTTGTCAAACTGAGAAACGTCCACCTTTATCTTTGTAGATCAATATCTTCTCGGCAAAATTTCTATCTATATATATATATATTAAAAATAAAGAAGGCATCTCCTGACCACGAGCATATGTATATATATATATGATTTCTTATTTCTCAGGAAGCCTCTAAGATCAAATATTTGGTCGTAGAGGTACAGCTTGCACCACGCTAACGAGGGCCAACAGCCTGAAACGCGTTTGTGGTTGGCTTTTTTTATTTAGACAAAAAATTGCTTGATCAATTATCATGAAACAAATTATATCATCGTTTATTTGATTTTTGTTCCACTAGATATCGAGCTCTGCCATCTAAAAGGTTAATGTGATCTGTCAGGATATGCCTCTTTTATTAAAAAAAAAAAATATATATATATATATAGTCACGACCGTCTTTCCTCATCGGCCTCTGTCACGGATGCGCGCGCATAGGGAGGTCACGTGCTCGCCGGCTCCCTCGAGCAGGATTTGAACCAGCGACCTAAGGATCACCGTTGTAACACCTACAGTCGGGTAAAACACGGGCGTTGCCCGGGTCATTCGGCTAGTATATATTGTCAAATAGCTCCATCCAGATGGGACAACTGTCAATCATCCCTGGACCCCGGGGGGGACCACAGGTGTGGGGGCTTCTGGGAAGCTGATCTGCAAATAAGGAAAACGGGGACGGTGGCTAACGCCGGTCATTCAGGATTAGCTTTAACTTGGGGTAAGTCTGTTCTCCCTCTCTTCCCCTATAAATACCCCTTATAATAAATTATTTATTCCCAAATTTGCCCTTGCTTTATTTATCTCCGCGACGTATTTTGGTAGAGACGCTGGGTAGCGTGACGGAACTTCGAAGAAGTCGACGTCTACAGGGACGTGAACCAATTCTTCAACCTTTGCCACAACGAATAGAAATGGAAGACGACCATAGACCTACTGTTAATGGATCCTACCTCCCTTGTCAGCGCCAACGAGATCCTTCTACCTTTTCTGGAGATGGAAATATAAACCCTGGACAGTGGTTGAAAGAGTACGAGAGAGTTTCGAAGTACAACAGATGGGACGAGACCATGAAGCTTGCCAACGTCGTATTTTACTTGAACGGAACTGCTGGAAGGTGGTTTGATAATAACGAAGAATCACTCAACTCGTGGAGAAGCTTTGAAGACGCATTCCGCGGTGTGTTCGGACTGCAGTAGGATTCTGCTCGACGCGCCGAGGAAGTTCTGAAGTCAAGAGCACAGAAGGCCGAGGAATCCAGCGAGTCATACATCCAGGAGATTCTTAGTCTCTACCACCAGGTGAACCCTCGCATGGAAGAAGGTGAGATAGTTGCTCACATTATAAAGGGAATTTCGGAGGACACATACCAGGTATTGGTGGCGAAAGACATACAGACAGTAGATGAGATCCTGAAGTTTTGCCGTCATCTGACAACCGTCAAGCAGCGCAGGATCGGCCGTACGAAATTCGCCAGGTTGTCAAACGTAATGCCCCTTTCGTGTGTTGACGACTCAGACGACTTGGCCGGCTTAATTCGCCGCATCGTTAGAGAAGAGATACAAAAGGTTTTCTCAGCACCTGAAGTGATCAATCCGCTCCGAGAGGTGAACGCCCTGGAACAGACTGTGAGGGAAGAGGTCAGCCGTGCTCTACAACCTACCAGACCACAAGTCAACGTGGTACAACAACAACCACGAACGCCCTATTATAATATCGACCGACCAACCCAACCCAGGAAGACGGAACATTAGAGAACCTACGACGACAAACCTATCTGCTTCCACTGCGGACGACCCGGACATGTCGTCCGTTATTGTAGGGAACGACGGCAGGTCTTCGCTGAAGCCAGGTCAAGAAATGGCGGAGAAGGAAGAAATGTTGGATTTTCGAGTCGACCCCCGAGATATGACGCCGACGACGACTATGTAACACCCCAAACCTCGACGTACTTCTACCGGAGCTCTTCCCCACATCCAAACCGCGCAAGGTCGCCAGCCCGAAGACAATCCCAGTCGCCAGCCCGTCGTTTTAGCCGTTCTCTAATGCCTCAGAATGTGGAAAACTAAGTGGAGCGGCTTCTAACGGGGGTGAGGTCGCCATTGAGGAAAATCCTCCAGGGTATATCGCCGCTAAATTAAAAGAAAATTTTGTTATGGTCGAAATAAATGGACGCAAAATTAAAGCATTGGTGGATTCAGGAGCCGACTTTTCTGTTATTTCAGACAAATTTCGACGCGAACTAAAGACACCTCTCTTCAAAGAACTAGGTCCCATTCTTAAAGCCGCAAACAAAAATTTAATAGAAACCATAGGAAAATGTGTCCTGAATATAGAAGTTAATGGTCTGAATATCTCATTTGAATTCGTTGTTATGGTGGAATGCAGCCATGACATCATATTTGGATGGGACTTCTTCAAGGCCACCGAGGCCGTCATTGATTGTGGCAGAAATGAACTCCATCTCGGGGAAACCTCCGTCCTGGAATCTCGAGAGGAGGAAAACCAGAGATTGTTTGCTTCCGACGACTTCGTCATCCCGCCTAAATCAATAAAGAAGATCAGTGTGATAAACGAAGAAATATGTGGTGTTAGAGATGTTTTAGTCTCAACTTCTAAGGACTTATTATTAAGAAAGGAAGTTCTTATACCAAACTCATTGGTTACAGTTCGACACGGCCGAGGTAGCATTTGGGTGGCGAATGGAGCGTCTTGGCCGCAACTGATTCCATCAGGAATGAATATGTGCACCATGGAAAGTTATGAGAATGGGAATATCTGAAGTCTTATTGAATCCAGCGATGAGTTACAAGAAACGCAGCTAAAGTCACGTGAATGGTCACAGAAGATAAACCTTACTCTAGATCCAGGGCTGTCTGAAATTCAAAGGTTACAGCTTGTTTCTTGCCTTGGCGAGTTTATTGACATATTTGACTTTGGGAGTACTCCTATTAAGCCCACCAGTACTGTGAAGCACAAGATAAATACAGGAGACCACTCTCCTATTAAACAGCGGCCCTATAGAGTAGCACCAAGTGAACGACGACTAATTCAAGATGAAGTGAACAAGATGATTGAAAATCACATCGTGAAGCCCTCTGAAAGTCCTTGGTCATCACCAGTTATTCTAGTTCGAAAGAAAGATGGGACCTGGAGATTCTGCGTTGATTACCGTCGATTAAATAAGATAACAAAAAAAGATGTTTACCCGCTGCCACGCATTGACGATGCCTTGGACAGTTTAGCTGGCTCTAGTTACTTCTCCACGATGGATCTTCGGTCCGGGTTTTGGCAGATTGAAGTGGACGAAAAAGACAGGGAGAAAACTGATTTCATCACTCCAGATGGGCTGTTTGAATTCCAAGTAATGCCTTTCGTCTTTGCAATGCTCCAGCAACGTTTGAAAGGATGATAGATAGTGTTCTGGGCAGTCTTAAATGGAACATGTGCCTTTGCTACCTGGACGACATCGTAGTTTACGCACCTACCTTTGAGGAACATCTACGTCGTCTACAACTTGTATTAAGGTGCATTCAGAAAGCTGGACTTAGCTTGAACCACAAAAAGTGTCTTTTTGGATCAAGGAGGATAAAGATTTTGGGACACCTTGTTGACGCCAATGGAATTCATCCAGATCCAGATAAAGTTGAAGCCGTCTCTAAATTTCCGAGGCCAAAGAATATCTCTGAACTGAGGAGCTTTCTTGGATTATGTTCCTATTACCGAAGATTTATCGAAAACTTTGCTGACAAAGCTAGATCTTTGCATGACCTACTGAAGACTGAAAAACAATTCTATTGGGATGCAGCTCAAGAGAAAGCGTTTGAAGTCCTTAAAACAGCTCTAATTTCAGAGCCTGTCTTGGGACACTTTGATGAATCCGCTGATACCCATCTACACACGGATGCAAGCGGACATGGTATTGGAGCTGTTCTTCTACAAATACAAGGTGGAAAGGAGCGGCCTATAGCTTATGCATCTAGAAGCTTGACAAAGGCTGAACATAACTATTCTACAACAGAAAAAGAATGCCTTGCTGTAGTCTGGTCTATTAGCAAATTCCGTCCATATTTGTTTGGTCGACCATTCACGGTTGTCACTGACCATCATTCTCTATGTTGGTTGGTAAGACAGAAAGATCCTTCTGGCCGTTTGGCAAGATGGGCGCTGAAGTTGCAAGAATTTGACGTGACCGTTATCTACAAGAGCGGACGCAAACATAAGGATGCCGATTGTCTGTCAAGGAGCCCGCTTGAGAACGATCAACCAAGTGCTGTGATGTCACTAACCAACGTCGATATAGAGCAGACTAAAGACCCGGATTTAGCTAAAATAATCGATAATTTAAACTCGGGCTACACCAGAAAGGAATTCAGCATTATCGACGGCATCTTATACAAGAAAAACTATAGCACAACTGGAAGACCCTGGCTTATGATGATTCCTAAACACTTAAGATCGGAAGTTATGGCAGATTTACATGACGCTCCTACAGCTGGGCATTTGGGTTTCGCCCGAACGTATGACAAAGTGAAGAAACGATTCTATTGGCCTGGCCTTTATAGAACTGTTCGTCAATATGTAAGCCATTGTCGGGAGTGTCAACGAAGGAAGAAATTACCTCGACGTCCGGCTGGACAACTTGTATCCATACCACCTGTAGAAAAGCCATTCCATAAGCTCGGGGTCGATCTCCTTGGAAGATTTCCAGTTTCTAAAGATGGAAACCGTTGGATCATTGTGTGCACCGATTATATGACAAGGTATGCCATAACGAAAGCGATCCCAGACGGAGGAGCAATCGAAACAGCTAAGTTCCTGGTTGAAGATGTTATCTTGAAGCATGGAGCTCCTATAGAAATGATAACAGATCGCGGAAGAAATTTCATTTCTCAAGTAATAAAAGAGATCAATGCTCTGTGCGGAATTGTGCACAGATTTACAACGGCCTACCATCCCCAGACCAACGGCCTGACTGAAAGGTTCAACAAAACTCTGGGAGACATTTTGTCCATGTACACAGGTGTCGAGCAGAAGGACTGGGACCAAGTTTTACCCTACGTAACTTTTGCTTACAACACTGCTAAACAGGAGGCGACCGGCTACACTCCGTTCTTTCTTGTCCACGCCCGCGAGGCCGAGACCTACATCGATGCCGTACTACCCTACCTACCAGATGAGATCTCGGACGACTACGTTGGAGAACTTGTGACCAGAGCTGAGGAAGCGCGTCAACTCTCCCGATCACCCCTTCTACAATCACAGGCGAAAGACCGTAGACTTTACGACCAGAAACATACTCCAGTCTATTACCAGAAGGATGATCTTGTGTGGGTTTTTACTCCCATCCGAAAAGTAGGGCTCTCAGAAAAGCTACTGAAGAGATACTTCGGTCCCTACAAGGTGACCAAGAAGCTTTCAGAAGTTACGTATGAAGTAGAGCCCGTGGACCCGTCTCCCCGATCACGGAAATCCAAGGATATCGTTCATGTCATTCGGATGAAGCCCTACCTGGACCCTGAAGAACAACATTCCATTCTGCTAGGGAACACAGGCCGTGATAGATTTCCTTCCAGAACAAGGGCTGAAACAAGCTAATCAGCGGGTCGCTGTTTTTTTTTAAAGAGGGAGTAATGTCAAATAGCTCCATCCAGATGGGACAACTGTCAATCATCCCTGGACCCCGGGGGGGGAGGGGGGGGGACCACAGGTGTGGGGGCTACTGGGAAGCTGATCTGTAAATAAGGAAAACGGGGACGGTGGCTAACGCCGGTCATTCAGGATTAGCTTTAACTTGGGGTAAGTCTGTTCTCCCTCTCTTCCCCTATAAATACCCCTTATAATAAATTATTTATTCCCAAATTTGCCCTTGCTTTATTTATCTCCGCGACAATATATATACATAAGAAAATATATTTAAAAGGTCAAGTGTTGATATTAAATACAACAAATGCATATTCTGACAGCTCACTTGAGTATTTTAGATGGCATAACGGGGCTTCTAGTGGAAAGTTTTATATATATATCTTCCGTATATGTGTGATTATACATATATGTAAACGATAATAGCGAAACCCTGACAACGAACTGCCTATTTATCCACTTGGGATGGTTTATTGAAAGTCCTCTTTGTGAAAGACCATACTGGCGTGTAGCAATGGAGTTAGGCAATCGTTATATTTTATCTCCTCCACTTTGGACTATATCGCTCTAATACATATCCCCGCGTATAAATACATTCTGTAAAAAAGGAATATCCTGGAACAAGATCATATCAGCCTCTGCGGTAGCTTAAAAAATAGATATTCCAATATCAAAAACAGTTTGTGTTATTTAAATATAATAATAAAAATAAGAGAAACAAGATCAGTTTTCAATCAAATTCGACGCTTCAGTCGATAAAGCACCTAAAATGGGATTGATTCATTTTTCAAAAGTATTCTTTGGAATTCATTGTAAAATCTGTCGCATTGTGAAATTTCAAACCTTATAACCTTTATTAAGACCTTCAGTCTGATATAAAGAAGGTGAAAGAAAGAGTCAACAATGGATAGTAACGAGAAGGGATCAACAATAAATAAAAAGAACAGACTTCCAACAATAAATAAACAAGGGTTGTGCGACTATAGGCCAACAATGAACAAAAGAACATGGTGCAAGAAGGAGCCAACTATAGATAAAAATAACAGTTGCCTTGACTTCCAATAATGGGTAAACAAGGGTTGTGCGACTATAGGCCAAACAGGAAATAAAAAAGACAAGGTACAAGAAGGAGCCAACAATAGATAAAAAGAACAGTTGCCATGACTTCCAACAATGAGGAAACAAGGGTTGCAAGTATAGGCCAACAATGGACAAAAGAACAAGGTGCAAGAAAACCCAACAATGGACGGTCGCGAGAAGGGGCCAACAATAGATAAAAAGAACAGTTGCCTTGACTTCCAACAATAAGGAAACAAGGGTTGCAAGTATAGGCCAACAATGGACAAAAGAACAAGGTGCAAGAAAACCCAACAATGGACGGTCGCGAGAAGGGGCCAACAATAGATAAAAAGAACAGTTGCCTTGACTTCCAACAATAAGGAAACAAGGGTTGCAAGTATAGGCCAACAATGGACAAAAGAACAAGGTGCAAGAAAAAGCCAACAATGGGCAGTCGTGAGAAGGGCCAACAATATATAAAAATAACACTTGCCTTGACTTCCAACAATGTAAAAACAAGGGTTGTGCGACTTTAGGCCAACAATGGACAAAGGAACAAGGCGAAAGAGGGAGCCAACAATGGACAGTCTCGAGAAGGGGCCAACAATAAATAAAAAGAACAGTTGCCATGACTTCCAACAATGAGGAAACAAGTGTTCCAAATATAGGCCAACAATGGAAAAAGAACAAGGTGAAAGAAGGAGCAACAATGGACAGTCTCGAGAAGGGGCCAACAATAGATAAAAAGAACAATTGCTATGACTTCCAACAATGAGGAAACAAAGGTTGCAAGTATAGGCCAACAATGGACAAAAGAACAAGGTGAAAGAAGGAGCCAACAATGGACAGTCTCGAGAAGGGGCCAACAATAGATAAAAAGAACAGTTGCCATGACTTCCAACAATGAGGAAACAAGGGTTGCAAGTATAGGCCAACAATGGACAAAAGAACAAGGTGAAAGAAGGAGCCAACAATGGACAGTCTCGAGAAGGGGCCAACAATAGATAAAAAGAACAGTTGTCTTGACGGGCCAATGAGGGAGAAATTCCTTTCAGCTTTCTGTCTCCAGGAATAAGAAATGTCACCAGATGATATTCCCAGAAGACATCAAAAATCCAGATAAGCCACCAGCCAATGAAAATTCGCCATTAATTAACACGCGTGGCGTAATTGTCACTTCTGTATTGAGGGGGGCGGTTTAAACAAACAAATGCACAAACAAATAAACCAAAATATACACAAGCTTAAAATGGATAAAAAGGTGCGAAAGGGAATGAAAAATTTTAATTAATCAAATGAGTGTAGAGTTACCTTTTCTTTTGTTTTCCATTTTGTTCTTTTTCCGCCACTCCTTGCGCCTAAATTTAATTTGGTTTCTGACTTTGTTTTAATGCACTCCTCCTCCTTCTTGTGGCCGGCCCACAATAGTTCCTCTCTTTTTATAACATTTTAGTAATGCACATAATTCAGAACAAAATTTAACATGCTACTTTTGTACATATATTATTTCTGAAACGATTTCTACAGATTTTTCTACAATGTCTAATAATATACAACAATAAAGGGTATGGCTCATCAGTAGGTTCGCCAGGCATCTATTATCGTTAGGAAAATTGTTGTATACAGTTTGAGATTACTGATGTGGATGCAGGTCAAGGTTATTTTTAAAGGAAAGTCGTTGATGTCGACAGGCGAGGGTTATTTTTTTAAGGAAACAGAGGTAATATTGTTCACACTTGGTTATCTCGTGTGTCTTCAATAAAAGTCACGGTAATATATTTCATAGTCATTGTCTGAATCCCGATATACATGCTGAAAGGTACAACTTCTTGAGTTTTGTCCATGAGTGTAAATATCAATTATAGCAAGAAGCAGTATAATTTCCACTATTTTTATCGATGATGATATTTTAGGTGTTTTATAACATGCTATCAATATAGAAATATTCATATGAACACATATTCTTTGTGATTGGCACGGCTTCTCTAAATGACATGTTGGTAGGTATGGTGTGGTCCATTAGACAGATATATATATTTTTCAAAACCTGCAGATTCAAGTTAGAGAAACCTCAGATATATACCAAAGTGTAGAGTAGTCTACAGGTCAAATAAATCCTGGTAAATGTTCATAATTTCACTGCGGCTCGTCAAACAGGAGACAAATAGAATTACAACTCTTTTTTATAACGATTCTTCACATTATTATTTAGTATTGATATAATTATACTCAAGATTACACTCATGGACAAAGAAAGTTTCATTTGTTGATACACCTATCCCCCGATTTACACGGTAGATACGTTCCTGAGAAAAACGTGTAAATCGGGGGATAGGTGTACACAGAAATGAAAATAAAATGCATTGACAGGTTAAAATATGTAGTCAGCACATAAGTTCGGGATTCCTCGTGAGATGTGTACACAGCGCATGTGTTCAATCACAGTAGCATTTAGTATAGCGCGATAAAAACAAAAAAAAACTTATTTGGAAAACCGTGTAAAAGCGAAAACGTGTAAAACAAGTACCGTGTAAATCGGGGGATAGGTGTATTGCCAAATTTCTGTTTTTTTTTTTTTTAAGGAGACTGAGGCAATTTTGTACACACTTGGTTTTCTCGTGTGTTGCCAATAAAGATCACCGTTTATCAAATAACTTTCCGAGTTATTGTCTAAATCCTGACATACACGCTAAAAGGTACAAATTCCTTAAGTTTTGTCCATGAGTGTATTTGGTGATGTAATATTCGTTTTGCAAGCATTCACTCGGAGAGAACCTGGAGTCTGACTGTAGAAACAATTAAACCGACTAGAAATAAACGGTTGCCATAACAAGATTTTTCAAATCTTCAATACAGTGTTAATAAATATCTCTATATTTTTATAGTGTAACAGAGTATGCATCAATATTAATATATATAGTCACGACCGTCTTTCCTCATCGGCCGGCCGCCTCTGTCACGGATGCGCGCGCACAGGGAGGTCACGTGCTCGCCGGCTCCCTCGAACCGGATTTGAACCAGCGACCTAAGGATCACCGTTGTAACATCTACAGTCGGGTAAAACACGGGCGTTGCCCGGGTCATTCGGCTAGTATTATAATAAATACAAACATTAAACAAAAGAATGGTTCTATTACACAAAGCAAACTTAAGCTCTTCTTACAGCGATAAAATAATATTGGGAGGGCTTAGCTCATCAGTGTATAACCCTATCAGGTTTCGCCAATTTAATCTACAAGACCGCTTTTAGATATCTAATACGGTTTTGGGCGATTCTGTTATATATGCTACACTGAATGGTGGAATATTAGTTATGGTACTTAGGCCAAACTATAGACGAATTTTTAGAACAGTAAAATTACATATGAACTCAAACTGTCCTAAAATTTTATATTCATAGTTTGCCAAAATACTATAAATAAGATCCCACTACCCTTCAGTGTCGCATACATAATCAGAATTGTCCAATACAGTATTAGAGCTCTAAAAGCGGTCAGGTGGCGAAGCCGCTGGGAGGGTTCCCCACTGAGGAGCCAAGCCCTCCCAATATTATTTCATCGCAGTAAAGATAGTTGAAGTTTGTTTCATTTGTAAAAGAATCATTATAGTGTTTAATTTTTGTATTTATTATATAGAGATGTTGCCTTCTGCTTAACAAGAGAGTACCAATACTCTCCCGGTGGTAGGATTCGTTTTAACTCAGAGCAACTTTGTCTGATACCTAGCCGTTTGTATTCAAATAAATAAAAATATAACGCTATATAATCAAAAGGTGAAAATTTAATCGCTTAAACACAAGTAAAAGTACCAAATCTAAATAAATAAATAAGGGGTGACGTTTCGGTCACAGCCGTGTTTATAATATATAATCTAAATTGTGCTTTATCATTTTAATCTTTTAAATGGAAACCAGCGGTTTTTGTTAATGAATAATATTCATTATTTTAACTACATATCGTTGGATTTCCGAATCTCTTAATCCATATCTTATGCATCTGAATACACTCATGGACAAAACTTGAGGAATTTGTACCTTTTAGCATGTATATCGGGATTAGGACAAAAACTCTGAAATATATTTGATACACAATTACTTTTAATAAAGACGCAAGATAACCAAGTTGTTAGGTTATTCAGTGATTGAATATATCATGATCACAAGTTAATGTTTTGGTTCATGGAGGATATGTAAAATAACATATTACAATAGAGGCCATTCAATAAAGTTACGTCTTCATGATAGGTTAGTGGTTTGTTGTTTGGTACAAGACACTAACGAATCAAACATGGTGTCAGAAAAGTGATTTGAAAACAAACGAAAAAATATATCGCGGTAAGTTCAATTTTAGGTTAAGACTAATAAAATAATAAACAAGCCTTATCGTATATTAAATATACAAAAAATATGTATTTACAAATACCGCCACCTGAACCAGTTAATTTCAGAGGAAATATAGAAGAAAACTGGAGATATTTCAAATCGCATTGGCGTAACTTTTCAATAGCAACAGGGTTGGACAATAAAGAAGACAAATTAAAAGTTGCAACCTTATTGTCTATTATAGGCAAAGAAGCTTATAATATATTTGAACATCTCGATCTTTCAGATGAACAGAGAAATAACTCAGATGAGATAATAAATGCATTGACTCAGCATTTTACACCAAAAATTAACATAATTTATGAAAGATCAATTTTCAACCAAACAAATCAAGAAACAAATGAAAGTATTGAACAATATATTTGTAGATTAAGAAAATTGTCTTCCACATGCAATTATGGTGCAATGACTGAGGAAATGATCAGGGATAGGTTAGTTTTGGGAATAATTGACAAGCAAACCAAAAGACAACTGATCAGTGATCCTCAACTAACATTGCAAAAAGCCATTGATGTGTGTAAGGCTAATGAAAGCGCTAACAAACAAATTGAAAACTTAACTAAAAACACTCAAGAGGAGGTGAACAAATTGAATATAAGAAAGAAAACAGTCAATCAAAATAAAAAATCAAGTCATGAACAAAATAAAATGAAAAAGAACATTCCTTGTAGATATTGTGCAACATTCCATGAGCACAACAGACAAAAATGCCCTGCATGGAATCAAACCTGCAGAAAGTGTAACAAAAAGAATCATTGGGCAAAAGTTTGCAAATCCAGAATGAGAACAGTTCAAAGCCTTGAATCTCAAAACTCCAATGATGAACAAGAAGATTGTTATTCTTTAGAATATGTCTCAGAAATTTCTGCTAGAAAATTGATGACTAAATTAGAATTAGAATTGAATGGATACAAGGAAAGCATAATTTGCCAAATAGATACAGGAGCAACTGTCAATGTTTTAAATTTTGCAGATTTATGCAAAATCATGCAAGATGGCAATCCTTCTCTTAAACCAAGCTACATCAAACTAAGATGCTATGGAGGAGAAATATTAAAACCAAGAGGACAAATCAAAATCAACTGTTCCCACCAAAGCAAGCAACATCCTATAGTGTTCCAAGTGATAGATAATTGGGAAAAACCTATTCTAAGTGCTGAAACTTGCCAGAAATTAAATTTAATAG
The DNA here is from genome assembly GCA_030710605.1 of Cordylochernes scorpioides. NCBI lineage: Eukaryota > Metazoa > Arthropoda > Arachnida > Pseudoscorpiones > Chernetidae > Cordylochernes > Cordylochernes scorpioides. The sequence continues at coordinate 70,537,998 of CP092866.1, forward strand.
AAATTAAAGCTGACTTATGCAAAATTGAATCCACATGGACAAAACAAAATAACCTCATATTTGAAGGCATTGGATGCTTACAAGGGGAATACAAACTAGAAACAGATCCTACAATCAAACCCATCAAGCAAGCACCTAGAAGAGTACCTATTACCTTAAGAAAAGAATTAAAAGAAAAATTGATTGACATGGAAAGGAAAAATATCATTGCCAAAGTTGATTATCCAACAGACTGGATTAGCAATCTAGTACTAGTAAAGTCAACTAAGAAGTTAAGAATATGCATTGATCCTCAAGAATTAAATGTCGCCTTGAAAAGAGCTGAATACCCAATACCGACAGTTGAGGAAATAATACCAAATCTTCAAAAGGCCAAAATATTCACAGTAGTGGACACTAAAGATGGTTTTTGGAATGTGAAGCTCTCTGATGAATCATCGAACCTTACATGATAGAAATCTTGAAAATCTTTTCAAGACAGCCAGACAAGCTAATTTGAAATTCAACATCAATAAAGTCAAGCTCAGACTAAAAGAAGTAAAATATCTAGGACATATAATAACTCCACACGGATTAAAGCCAGATCCAGAAAAAGTTAAAGCCTTAAAAGAAATGCCTCATCCAGAAAGTATAACAGAACTCAAAAGTTTCCTTGGTTTTGCAACATACCTATGTAAATTCATGCCAAATATTTCAATGATTAGTGAACCTTTGAGAAAATTGACAATGAAAAATTCAACATGGTCATGGAGCAAGAATCATCAAGCTGCATTTGAACAAATCAAAGATCTAGCCTCAAAAGCACCAATTTTACTCAGATTTTTTTGAAGTTGAATGCCTAGAAAATACAACATCTGAATACATAATTGAATGCTGCAAAAGACAATTCAGCAGATATGGAATTCCTCAAATTATAGTCTCAGACAATGGAAGGCAATTTACATCAAATGAATTCCAAAAATTCAGCAAAGAATGGCAATTTCAACATTCTACATCATCACCACTTCACAGTCAGGGAAATGGAAAAGCTGAAGCGGCAGTTAAAATAGCCAAAAACTTACTGAAGAAATCTAAACAAGAAAATAGTGATTTTTGGCAAAATTTGTTAAATTGGAGAAATACACCCACTATAGACATAGATTCAAGCCCAGTACAAAGAATCATGTCTAGAAGAACTAGAGCTATACTGCCAATTCACCCAAATTTACTTAAACCATCAATTCCAGAAAATATTCCAGATAAAATATCCATCAAAAGACAACAGGCAAAATACTACTATGATAGAAAATCTAAAAATTTACCAGACTTAGACATAGGACAAGAAGTGTATGTCAGAACACCCAATACCACCCCATCATGGTCCAAAGCTAACATCACAAATGAACACAACACAAGATCCTATGATGTGAATATTCATGGTAGAACCTACAGAAGAAATAGAACCTGGATTAAACCACAACAGGCTTCAGCAAATCAAAAATCTACAAACAATCAAGAAGAAGGAAGAAAAGAAAGCATTGATCAAGAACAAACTGTATCAAATTGCTTACCATCTACTTCATCAGCAGGAGGAGACAACATTGTGAAAAGAACCCGAATTGAAACTACCGAATGCAGAATCCAATCAAAGAGTGACAGCCCCACGGTAAGTGAACCTGAGAATGCTGCATCAGAGACTAGAACCAGATCAGGTCGACTGGTGAAAAAACCAAGTAGATTTCAAGACTAGTGAAAAAGGGGAAGATGTTAGGTTATTCAGTGATTGAATATATCATGATCACAAGTTAATGTTTTGGTTCATGGAGGATATGTAAAATAACATATTACAATAGAGGCCATTCAATAAAGTTACGTCTTCATGATAGGTTAGTGGTTTGTTGTTTGGTACAAGACACTAACGAATCAAACACAAGTGTAACAAAATTGCCTGTCTCCTTTAAAAAAAATAGACGACCGTCGACATCATAGACTTTCAACTTTCTTAAGTTTTTCCATAAGAGTAATTTTTCAAGTAGAAAAGTGGAAACGATGTTATCAAACCTCAACAAGTACCTTGTTATCTCCTGATGTCCATATTCTTCGATCATTTATCTACGAAACGAGAGATAAATAAATGTTAGATTCTAAATACAATAAACTGAATCGTCAAACTAGAAAAGAAAACAAACAGTTCTCTAGCGCCACTATATGTCTCAATGCGGGGTTATCCACAGATAAAAACTGCCATCAAACACGCCATCATCTTGGAGAGAATTATCAATTAAAACCACTTCATTTTAAATGGATGAAACCAGTTGAATACACGCGGATTAAAAATTAAAAGACCGCCGCGTCTAAAAAAGTTTGTCTACATCTTTATCTACCTTGTTTTTTGGGTAATGGAGGGAGGGGGGGGAGCTGAAGAAAATTAAATATTTGAAGTCTCCGCCGACTTTTGGGGCCAGGCAAATATTGGCCGTGTAGCCAGTGGTGTACTTAAATTGGAATCCTACACTGGGACTTCTCGAGATTGGAGAGAGAGTCTGTGGAAGATACAATACTTTCCCATTTTTGGTCTTTTTTTTTTTAAGTCTGTGCTATTTCTAAACTAAAAGTTTTGTTTATATTGTTATTTATAGGTTTATATATGGAGTATGAGACCTTCTGCCTGTCCATGTTCAGTAGGAATTATTGATAATTCGGTTAAAAGAACATTTTTATTAACGTTTTGGTGAATTCCATTCACACCAGGAGATTAATAGGAAACAATAGATGCTTGTTTATATGAATCTGGTTTGTATTAGTATTGATAGCGATTCAAGTGAGTAATGTTTATCAAATATAAGGAAAATATCTGAGATGAGTTACGAAAGAAGGCAGGTATTCATTCTATTTAAATATATATTTGTGCCTTCTGATATTTTGCATAGAATCATCTGTCTTTTACAACTGCCCCTCAGTAGAAAAGGTTCTAATATCTGCACATACTAGTAAATAGTAATTGTCTCCTTCTGAAACAAAATATTCTTTGAAACCATGGGATGACGACCAAAACTAAAAAGTTGGTCAGTATCAAAATCATTTTATTTATATATTTTTTCACTGATTTTCATACACAAAAAGACATAAAATTTTTTAAATATATTTTATTATTATATTTTTCTAAACGAAAGGTGAATTTATTACTGAATCTCTCATATAGATATGTTTGCTTATTTCTCGATTTTACAGCGATTTTAAAAAGTATATTTTAAAATATCATTGAATTTCAAAATTCCTAGAAGTGAAAAGTGTGAAAAGTGAAGTGAAATTTCTTAGAACTCTACGGCACAATGAGCTGTCCCTTTTTATAAGTTTGTTTCTGGGTCTCCCAATGTTCCATGCCGCTGCATCATTCCAGGCCCTCAAGTAGACGTTGGCCAGCTGCACGCTTTAGCTTATTCTAACCTTCGTTTATCACGTATGGCAGGTATGGTGGGTGCTCAACTAGCAATTTCCTTCCCAACACCAATGTTTACCACTATCCCTGTACCATAGACGTTGGAATTATCATCATGGGTGCTTATACCTGCGTTCCTTCCCCAACAACCATTGTTTACCACTATCTCTATATGATAGGTGTGGGGATTATCATCATGGGTGCTTATACTAGCATTCCTTCCCCAGAAACCATTGTTTACCACTACCTCTATATGATAGGTGTGCGAATTATCATCATGGGTGCTTATACTAGCATTCCTTCCCCAGAAACCATTGTTTACCACTACCTCTATATGATAGGTGTGGGAATTATCATAATGGGTGCTTATACCTGCGTTCCTTCCCCAACAACCATTGTTTACCACTACCTCTATATGATAGGTGTGGGAATTATCATAATGGGTGCTTATACTAGCATTCCTTCCCCAGAAACCATTGTTTACCACTACCTCTATATGACAGGTGTGGGAATTATCATCATGGGTTTACACTAGCATTCCTTCCCTAGAAACCATTGTTTACCACTACCTCTATATGATAGGTGTGGGAATTATCATAATGGGTGCTTATACCTGCGTTCCTTCCCCAACAACCATTGTTTACCACTACCTCTATATGATAGGTGTGGGAATTATCATAATGGGTGCTTATACTAGCATTCCTTCCCCATAAACCATTGTTTACCACTACCTCTATATGATAGGTGTGGGAATTATCATCATGGGTTTACACTAGCATTCCTTCCCTAGAAACCATTGTTTATCACTACCTCTATATGATAGGTGTGGGAATTATCATCATGGGTGCTTATACTAGCATTTCTTCCCCAGAAAACCATTGTTTACCACTACCTCTATATGATAGGTGTGGGAATTATCATCATGGGTGCTTATACTAGCATTTCTTCCCCAGAAACCATTGTTTACCACTACCTCTATATGATAGGTGTGGGAATTATCATCATGGGTGCTTATACTAGCATTCCTTCCACAGAAACCATTGTTTAACACTACATCTATATAATAGATGTGGGAGTTATCATCATGGGTGCTTATACTAGCATTCCTTCCCCAGAAACCATTGTTTACCACCACCTCTATATGATAGGTGTGGGAATTATCATCATGGGTGCTTATACTAGCATTCCTTCCCCAGAAACCATCGTTTACCACCACCTCTATATGATGGGTGTGGGAATTATCATCATGGGTGCTTATACTAGCATTCCTTCCCCAGAAACCATTGTTTACCACCACCTCTATATGATAGGTGTGGGAATTATCATCATGGGTGCTTATACTAGTATTCCTTCCCCAGAAACCATCGTTTACCACCACCTCTATATGATGGGTGTGGGAATTATCATCATGGGTGCTTATACTAGCATTCCTTCCCCAGAAACCATTGTTTACCACTACCTCTATATGATGGGTGTGGGAATTATCATAATGGGTGCTTATACTAGCATTCCTTCCCCAACAACCATTGTTTACCACCACCTCTATATGATAGGTGTGGGAATTATCATCATGGGTGCTTATACTAGCATTCCTTCCCCAGAAACCATCGTTTACCACCACCTCTATATGATGGGTGTGGGAATTATCATCATGGGTGCTTATACTAGCATTCCTTCCCCAGAAACAATTGTTTACCACCACCTCTATATGATAGGTGTGGGAATTATCATCATGGGTGCTTATACTAGCATTCCTTCCCCAGAAACCATCGTTTACCACCACCTCTATATGATGGGTGTGGGAATTATCATCATGGGTGCTTATACTAGCATTCCTTCCCAGAAACCATTGTTTACCACCACCTCTATATGATAGGTGTGGGAATTATCATCATGGGTGCTTATACTAGCATTCCTTCCCCAGAAACCATCGTTTACCACCACCTCTATATGATGGGTGTGGGAATTATCATCATGGGTGCTTATACTAGCATTCCTTCCCCAGAAACCATTGTTTACCACCACCTCTATATGATAGGTGTGGGAATTATCATCATGGGTGCTTATACTAGCATTCCTTCCCCAGAAACCATCGTTTACCACCACCTCTATATGATGGGTGTGGGAATTATCATCATGGGTGCTTATACTAGCATTCCTTCCCAGAAACCATTGTTTACCACTACCTCTATATGATGGGTGTGGGAATTATCATAATGGGTGCTTATACTAGCATTCCTTCCCCAACAACCATTGTTTACCACCACCTCTATATGATAGGTGTGGGAATTATCATCATGGGTGCTTATACTAGCATTCCTTCCCCAGAAACCATTGTTTACCACCACCTCTATATGATAGGTGTGGGAATTATCATCATGGGTGCTTATACTAGCATTCCTTCCCCAGAAACCATTGTTTACCACCACCTCTATATGATGGGTGTGGGAGTTATCATCATGGGTGCTTACACTAGCATTCCTTCCCCAGAAACCATTGTTTACCACTACCTCTATATGATAGGTGTGGGAATTATCATCATGGGTGCTTATACTAGCATTCCTTCCCCAGAAACCATTGTTTACCACCACCTCTATATGATAGGTGTGGGAATTATCATCATGGGTGCTTATACTAGCATTCCTTCCCCAGAAACCATTGTTTACCACCACCTCTATATGATAGGTGTGGGAATTATCATCATGGGTGCTTATACTAGCATTCCTTCCCCAGAAACCATTGTTTACCACCACCTCTATATGATGGGTGTGGGAGTTATCATCATGGGTGCTTACACTAGCATTCCTTCCCGAGAAACCATTGTTTACCACTACCTTTATATGATAGGGGTGCGAAATATCATCATGGGTGCTTATACTAGCATTCCTTCCCCAGAAACCATTGTTTACCACTACCTCTATATGATAGGTGTGGGAATTATCATCATGGGTGCTTATACTAGCATTCCTTCCCCAGAAACCATTGTTTACCACCACCTCTATATGATAGGTGTGGGAATTATCATCATGGGTGCTTATACTAGCATTCCTTCCCCAGAAACCATTGTTTACCACCACCTCTATATGATAGGTGTGGGAATTATCATCATGGGTGCTTATACTAGCATTCCTTCCCCAGAAACCATTGTTTACCACCACCTCTATATGATGGGTGTGGGAGTTATCATCATGGGTGCTTACACTAGCATTCCTTCCCTAGAAACCATTGTTTACCACTACCTTTATATGATAGGTGTGCAAAATATCATCATGGGTGCTTATACTAGCATTCCTTCCCCAGAAACCATTGTTTACCACTACCTCTATATGATGGGTGTGGGAGTTATCATCATGGGTGCTTATACTAGCATTCCTTCCCCAGAAACCATCGTTTACCACTACCTCTATATGATGGGTGTGGGAGTTATCATCATGGGTGCTTACACTAGCATTCCTTCCCCAGAAACAATTATTTACCACTACCTCTATATGATAGGTGTGGGAATTATCATCATGGGTGCTTATACTAGCATTCCTTCCCCAGAAACCATTGTTTACCACTACCTCTATATGATAGGTGTGGGAGTTATCATCATGGGTGCTCAACTATCATTACCTTCCAAACAATCGGCGCACTTATCTCTACCCCAATAGGGAAGGTGTTGGTATAGCATCCAAACAACCAGGTTTATGTGAAGACTCAGTGTAGAAGGAAGGGATGTTTAGACATGTTGTCCTGTAGAACAGTGGGAAGGTTTCCAGCTGTTTGTTTACCCAGCCTTATATATGCCCTGCGGTCCTAATTAACGCTCTAGCCTCCAGGCTTCGTCGGATCGATACCCGCTATGGCAGCTTTTTCATTTTATTTTACTACAATATCATTCCATAATGGCAGGCATTAACAAAAATACTATCATGCTGAAAGATGAAGAATTGCCAAACATCTTGCTGGACTCTAAATACGTACGCTTACATTCAATAGCGAGCAGGAATTTAGAATTTTGCAAATTCCAGACAGACTGTTTTGGGTCGTAATACCATTTATTGTATATTACTAAAATATTACAATTATTTTATATATTTGAACCTACTCACCACTGAATCAACCTTGTATCTAAAATAAATATAACGAAGTGAATTTAAACGCAAATTTCAGAAACCGCCAAATGTCTTGTGCTCATTTCCCGCGAGAGAATGTTTCTCCTTAGATTAAGACCTGACCGCTAGGAGGCGCTCCCAAAATAATTCTGGTTTCTTGCATTTTTTCTAACACTTTTTTATTAAAATATTTGATCGATTATTATCGATAACGGTCGAAAGTAAACTATTTTATCTTTACGGAGTTTTCTTCTTCACTCTGGCATTTTTAAGAACCCCTCTAAAAACCTCAGCGGTATTAAATTATACTTACTTTAATAAAAAGCTTATTTTTGCAATGAGAAAAATATTTTAAATAGAAAACAAAACTTTTTCAACCAACAGAGAGAACACACAACAAATTCCATTATTTCCTAAATCTTATAACCATTATTAACAAAAGGTTTTTAAGAAATAAACTTTTAAATCCCAAAATTTAATTACAAAACATAATAAACGGCCGAATAAAATGAGACCAAGAGATTATTTTGGGCGGGAAAAAGGCAGCAGCAGACGAACAAGAAAAAAAAATTAAAAGAAGGAGAAAATCGAGCGGTATAAATGACATTACTAATTAATGATCCAAAATGGCGGAAAAATAAAATTGGCCATTTTTTTAAGCGAGAGAACTTAGGTATAATCCTGCAGATTAGGCCTGGGTGGTGGTCTGGTGAGATGTATGGTCCCTGGAGTACCTCCTGATTTCCTTTAAATCCTGCCATAAAGAGACCTGTGGATGGTTTGCTAATCAGTGCCCATGTTCCTAAGCCCACCATACGTTTCCCAAGATCTAATTGTCAATAAAGTGACTTGCCGATTCTCCTTTTAACCCTTAGGGAATCTTTTAAATGACTTCTTTCACCCTTTCTGGAGCCCCATCGACGATTTCCAATTTGGAAGAGGACCTTTTTGATAAATCTGTGTGGATTGCGCCAATACTTTTTTGTGCTGCCTTTTTTCTAAACCTCTTCTTTCTATGTGTTCGACAACAATGTGGAGTTTTGTGACTATGCGTTCCAAAATTCTTGATTTCCACATATCAGGTTATTTTGGTATTCGCTAATTGTGTTGTTATGTATCTATTAGAGGCTGTGTTTTATAATTCTTTCGTTGTTTTAAATCGCAGTTATGTTCATATAACATGCTATGCTAATAAGTTGACCTTTTTTTACTTATGAAATCTCAACTTTTTTAGTTTTCATTTCCATCAATAAATAGAGCATAGATAACCATTTTATATTATTAATAGCCATTCCCTAGTGAGATTTCTACCTAAATATTCCATGAAATGATCAAGTTTCAAGGATTTTATATATTTTCATACATAATATTATTGTATATATGACAATAAATATATATTATAATAGATATATTTAAACAACTATAATATAAATTCTATAGTATATAATTCTCTCATTTATTAATAAACCAAGTGCGATATTGAAATATTTGCGCCCATTATTATTATTTTTTGCTTATCCTTAGTACACGTGGTACAGGCCATGATATTCATGGTGGGTGGTTGGTGATTTACGCTCTAGGAGCCCAGGTCACCTCTATTTTCTCTCTCTAATCATGGTGGGTAGGCGACTGCTTTTACTGTAAGTGCACCACATGTCTACACATGTAAAAAGCAGTTCGACTTTGCACTTACAAATGTGCCAGACCCCCGTTTGGTTACTTGCACTCGCTGGTGGGATTGAACTTTTGCAAGAATCGGGGGCTATTGGAGCATTTTTTTATCAGAAAAAAGTGCCCAATGCGGAAATCGAACCCGGAACGTAGCAGTCGAAAACCAATGGTTTAGACCATCCTTCCACCGACCCCCTCTATAGAGGAACAAACAAATTGAAACTTCGAATTGAATATTTACAAATTTACATGTATTAATCGACAGAGTTCATAAAATTTATATAGACAAAGTGGCTGATGTAAGATATTTAAATTATTTAAATCAGGGAACAATCGATGTCTCACTTCTGTAAAGTTCGGACAGTCATAGATAAGGTGAAGAGCAGTTTGTTCAGTTTCTCCGCAGGAACAATTTGGTGTTTCTGATAGACCTCTTTTATGTAAGTATTTCTGAAATTTTACGTGGGATGTGACAAATTGAGTGACTATAAAATTTAGATAGAACTGTGTAATAATTCCGTTTGGAAAAATAGTGCGAATTGTATAATTAGCATTGTGAATGGATTGATACAAATGATTCCTAATGATAGCTTTTTCTTCGCCCATTATTGCTGTAAATATTTCTCTTGGTAATTTTTTTTTTCAGTTCGTATTTTATTGATATAGAGTTGAGATAGTCTTTTATGAAAGGGGTGCTTGCGAAAGGAGGTGTGAACATTCGTATGATATGGTTCCATGTACCACTGAGATAAGAATATTATGTTGTAGTGAGAATGAAGTTTCTGTAAAGAACATATAGAAATACATGGATACCATATTTCGCTAGCATAAGTGACTTTCGATCGTAGGAGCGATTCTTTTCATAATATAATAGAGCTAGGCAAGACGAATTTATTCAATACCTTTTGTAGATATATTTTAAATTATATAGCAACAATTATCTTTTTAGAAACTGATAATTTATATTATGCTTATTGTACATATTGCCAAACACTTCTTTCTTTTGTACACAGTCCTTTTTCTCGTTTTTTTCTCTCTTTCTCATTGTTAACATCATATGGTTATTCTATTCACGGTCTGAAATTATTGTATATATATGTGTAGACCAATGTAAAGGCATACATGTACAGGGACATAGCGCTTTAAATTGAAATAAAATCAAATAAAGACGAATTTAAAGGTAAAGACTCTTCTAGTAAGGTAAATCAATTAAGAAGGATTAGAAGATGAGTTTCTTTATTGTAAGAACGCTACGAGCTTTCGGACAAAAGTCCTTCAACGGGCATAAATATAACTATACTAAGAAAGATAACGATGGCTGTAGGAAATATATACACGTATTGGTTTTACATAGAAATAAAAATAAAATATTAAGAATATAAAAAATATTAAGAATATAAAGAAGGACATGCAAATGACAATCTAACTATTTGTAAAAGTGAAAAATACGGAAATAAAAATTCTAGAGAGCAAATCAGGAAATGCAGAAAACATTAGTTGAAAGAAAAAAGGAATATTAATGAGACAAAAATATGACTGTAATGGATGGTGGGAAAGGGGGGGGGGGGGTTATTAATATGCTAAAGGTAGAATCTGAAAAAGTTTAATTGGAAATGTAGTTTGAGTAGACTGCGGGGATGTCTATTTTTCTATTTATACTGTGTAGCTTGGTTGAAACTATGGCTTCCAGAACCAATCTCTGGTGTAGGTTGGAGATATTTTTGTAGTGGATGGTTGGGTTAGTAGTGTCAAAGGAATGGCCAGAAGATGCAATGTGTTGAAAAATAAGGGAACGGGTGTCTCGGTTGGTGATGTAGCGTGTGTGTTCGGACATTCTGATGGCGATGGTTCTACCGGTCTCCCCCACATAGGTGGCGGGACACTGTTGGCACGAGACCGAGTAGACTGCTCCAGTAGATATTAGAGGATCAATGGAGGTGTCGGTTTTTGTGATGGGATGCCTAAGGAGTGAGTGGAGGTTAGGTGTGTTAGTAAAAAAGGTACGGATGCCAAAAGGTTTGAGGAAACGGGAGAGGTTAACTGAAAGGGGAGAGAATGGGATCACACACGTGGATTTGTAAGTTGCAGGAGGGTTTAGAGGAACAGGTGAATAGGTGTGTTTTTCTATGAAGGATAGAGGGAAACCTGAACTTGTAAGATGGGAGATGATGCGGTTCTTTTCAATAGTTTTGAAGATGGGGAGTGAACAGTGGGTTAGTAGGCGGCGGGTGAGGGCTTTAACTATATTGATTTTGTGGGAAGTTGGGCAGTGTGACCTATAATGGGTGTATCTGGGTGGGTGGTTTTTCTTGTAGTAGACTGTGGTATGGTAGGTGTTTGGGGTGCGTATGACTAGGACGTCCAGGAAAGGAATAACAAGTTCATGTTCTCTCTCAAGAGTCTCAAGAGTCTTCTCGCTGTCGGTTTTGCATACGCAAAAAATATCGTCAACGTATCGACGCCAGAAGAAGATGTTTGAGGGTTGCCGGTTACAGATCCATTGGTCTATGGTAGACATCGTTATTTCGGACAAAATGGATGAGAGGGGGCTGCCCATTGGGGTTCCCCTGATCTGTTTAAAGTGGGTATGAGAATAGGTGAAGGTATTCATGCATAGGCAGATCTTGGTGAGTGAGATGATGTTGTTGGCTACAGTGGCATCTGTGTGGATGGATGAAAGGAATTGGTGGAGGTTATCTAACATGAGGCTGTGTGGAAGGCTGAGGAATAGGGAAGATACGTCGAACGAGCACATGGATGAGTTTGGAGGGGGGTGCAGGTTTGTTATATCCTGTATGAAACTGGTGGAATTGGGCGTCGTGAATGCTCTCCTGTTGTTATTCCAAAGAGGGGTTAGGAGGTTCGTAAGATATTTGGCTAGGGGGTAGGCAGGGGATAGGTGGTATGCGATGACTGGACGGAGGGGGACGGATGGTTTGTGGGTCTTGGGGAGGCCGTAAATATAGGCATTAGTTCCCAAGCTGGAGGTGAAGTTTTTGTGATCTTCTATTGTGATGGAGGCCGAGCGTTTCATGCGGTTGAGGGAAACTTTAAAATTCTTGGTTGTTGCCCTGCTTTCTTCTGCGGTGATTTGGGTGAAAGTGGTTGTATCACTCAGTATGTCTATCATTTTTGTATGGTATTCGGTTTGGTTGATGATAACCGTATCAGATCCCTTGTTTGATCGGGTAATGACAATGGATCGTTGGGATTTCAGTTTGCGTATGATCTTGTATTCTAATCTTGACATGGAGAGTGGAGGTAGCGGTCGTTGGAGGGTGCGGGTTACTTGATTCCTGATGGTCCATTGGTCTTGATGGAAGAGGGTTCTGATAGAGGCCTCTATTCCACTAATGAGTCGGGGTGTGTCTACTTTGGCTGGGATTCTGTATTTTAGCCCTTTGGATAAAAGTCTGTTTTCAGCTGGTGATAGGGTTATGTCAGACAGGTTGATAACACTGGGGACCTCATGTTCGGTGTCCCTACGTTGGAGAGGGAAAGCATATTTTCCCCGCAGTCTACTCAAACTACATTTCCAATTAAACTTTTTCAGATTCTACCTTTAGCATATTAATAACCCCCCCCCCTTTCCCACCATCCATTACAGTCATATTTTTGTCTCATTAATATTCCTTTTTTCTTTCAACTAATGTTTTCTGCATTTCCTGATTTGCTCTCTAGAATTTTTATTTCCGTATTTTCACTTTTACAAATAGTTAGATTGTCATTTGCATGTCCTTCTTTATATTCTTAATATTTTTTATATTCTTAATATTTTATTTTTATTTCTATGTAAAACCAATACGTGTATATATTTCCTACAGCCATCGTTATCTTTCTTAGTATAGTTATATTTATGCCCGTTGAAGGACTTTTGTCCGAAAGCTCGTAGCGTTCTTACAATAAAGAAACTCATCTTCTAATCCTTCTTAATTGATTTACGAATTTATTAGTTTCAATACTTTTTATATAGAGAGGGCCAATCTGTAATAAGCCTTTAAAATAGTCGTATAAGCAGATATATGTAGCGATCCGTATTAATTGATTGATAATAATAAAAGCTTAGAACATAGTTTTAAATTTAAAATCCGATATTTCGTTGAGGCCTATCATCTTTTTGGGAACTCTTATACGAACTTTCTATCCATGGGATTCACGCGTGAATCAAGCCTTTTGGGTTATTGGACTGTTTTTCAGAAATTATTATTTCTTTTAATAGGGTTTTGACTCTAGGTAAAACTGCGGTATATCCGTATATCTAATTGTTTTGGTATTTTTATATCTTCGTCAGAACTCCTTCGTTTGCTTATCTTGAACGTTGATTTGTATCATTTTTATATTTTTTAGATCCGGTACATGTCTTTGTTCAATACTGCCACGTGGAAAATTAGGGAAGACAAAATTCAGGATGACACAGCAATTTATTTAAGGCAAGAACAAACTATGAATGATAAACAAAAGATAAGCAATGAGGGAAGTTTACAGAGTAGCAAAATATAAACATAAAAATGATGCTCTGTTAATAAAATAATAAATTCCTTGCTACATGGGAGCTGTGACCCACAGCTAGCAATTATTGTAGATACTGACATGGATCTGACGTGCTTCTGTCAAGGATTCCATCGAAGTATTGGAACTTTGTCCCTAGTACCTTTGCGTCTTTTTTTTGCGGCGTGAAGAGCGGCTTTGTCGTCGTATCGTCTCTTGGGACATTGTCATCTTTGAGGGAAGTCTTGGCTTTAACACGGCGGTGGAATCCTGGAGCCAGTCTCTGACAATGTAGATCACAGCACCCATGGCCTCTAGGTCTTCTCGTCACTATTCAGTTTGCCTTCCCTAACTTACCCAGCATCTCCACTGGAAAATTGGGGAAGACAAACTTCAGGATGACACGGCAATTTATCTAAGGCAAGAACAAACTATGAATTATAAACAAAAGATAAGCGATGAGGGAAGTTTACAGAGTAGCAAAATATAAACATCAAAAATGATACTCTTTTAATAAAATAATAAATACCTTGCTACAATACCTTAGTTGACTAAGGTGGTAGTGAAATGAGATTTTTGAAGGCACTTTATGTAGATTGAATCTTTTAAAATTGTTTATCAATTGCCAAAAGAATTTGTGAAATTATTAATAACCTATTTTTTCTCTTACAATAGAGCTTTCTTTATCGTGCAAACATGTGTAAGCAGATCTTGTGCTCTTCCATTAGTCTTTGAATAAAAGGAATAAAATACAAGTAAAATTTTAAACTTTTGCCCTTAGATAATATTTATATCACTAACTTTAAAAAACAAACTACACACACAGAGAATATTCAAAGTTTACTATATAATATTTAAAGATAATAGGTTATAATTAAATAATATTTATATATGCAAAATTTAGAGTTTAAAGAGTTTAAATATTTTAAATTTATTTTAAACCTTGTAAAAGAAAATTGTCTACGCGTTTTTTTTTTTTTTTTTTTACATTTTCTTTTAGGATTTTGCTAGTTTCGCCAATATAGGCCGCTTTGTATGATGGCCTTTTGATTTCGTATATGACATTCGATTCTTGTCTTTGATTACGCCTTTGTATCGGAATTATGGAGGATATTCTTAAGATTGGCAATTGTCAAGTATCTTATTCTTGTATCTCAAGGGTTCTGTTTACTTTCCCAATACTATGACTGTAGTGGAGAATACAGAAGGAACTCTGGTTTTTTATTCTTACCTACTTGGTCTTCACTCGCTGCCCACAAAAATCATAAAATGCAGAAATAATATCAAACATGCCAATGAATTAAAAAAAGGATTCTCTACCAAATTCGTTAGGAAAATATTTTTACAAGTAAATAAATCCATCATTAGGTAAAAATCATTACCGGAACTGTGTCTTTCCTTTATAGTGTATTGTAAGAATTGGGAGAACCCTTTAAAACATAAGATGCCAGCTAGATTCCAATCTGAAATATCATTCGACCTTATTTATATACAAAACGTAACCTGAACCAAGAAACCAAAGCGAATTCCAGATACCGCACATCCCATGTCAAATCTACTCAGCGGCCTGCATTACTGCAGCCGATCAAATAAATATATAAAAAATATTCAATCAACAAAAAGGGCCATCAAAAATATCAGTTAATTACCACCTTTAGTCTATTAATAATTTAAACAAGGATATGTACCGGATTTAAAAAATACAAGAATGATATACACACATAAACAAAACTTAAGGAAGTTGAAGGTATTTTATGTCGCTTGTCGTCTGTTTTTTTTTTTTTTTTTTAGGAGACAGAGACAATTTGGTCCACACTTAGTTATCTCGTGTGTCTTCAATAAAGGTCACTGTGTATCAAATATCTTTCAGAGTCGTTGTCTAAATCCCGATATACATGCTAAAAGATACAACTTCCTTTAAGTTTTGTCCATGAGTGTATATTAACGTTCAAGATAAACAACCGAGGAAGTTGGACATCTGTAGATTGGTGTGTATACCACAATTATGAAAATTCGAAACTATTATAGACGCGTATGAGGGCCCTCCCATTAATTTTTCCATTGCAGTAATGGCAGTAGAAATTGTTTTATTTGTAAAAGAATCATACGCGTCTATAATAGTTTCGAATTTTCATAACAGATGGCGCGCTAATACATTATAATACCACAATTATACCTACAGTGAAAACCCGAGCATATTTGAAATGCATAATGGACTTTTTTCATATCATATATAGAATAATGAATTGAAGAAATAATAAAATTCCTTAATACAGTTCATTCGGCCCAAGAGACCTAACCCGTCTGTGTACCCGGTGAGTAGAATGTTTCGATAAGAGTGCTGTTCCCAGAAGATGTGTGACACGCCTTTTTTCAAATATCTTATTTAAAATAAGTGATTTAAAGTAAACGTATTATTAATAATAAAATAATATTACTTGATATTTCTTAATATCTCAAGAAGCCTTTAGGACCAAAAGATTTTTGGTCACAGAGGTACAGCCCACGCTGAATAGGGCCAACAACCCGAACCGCGTTTGTGGTGGGTTTTCTTGAATAATCAAGAAAATGGGTTGGCCAAATATCAGGGAACAGGCTAAATCAACGTTTAGGTTATTTCTGTTCCACTATATGGCGTTCTGCCATCAAAAAAACGTTCATGTTAGTGGTGAGGATATGCCTAATTTGTTTTTAATAATAAAATATAACCACCGATAGACAAAACTTAAGGAAGTGGATAGTATTTGATGGAGGCAATTCTGTTCACACTTGGTTATCTCGTGTGTTTTCAATAAAGGTCACTGTGTATCAAATATCTTGTCTGTGAGTTATTGTCTGAATCCCAATATACATGATAAAAGGTACAACTTTCTTAAGTTTTGTCTATGAGTGTATATATTGTAATTTTGCGGAAGGTTAATTTTATGTGAAAAAAAAAAATGGATTCTCTCCTTTTTAAAATAAAAAGAAAACGATATGAAAAAAGTGTCTCCTTATCTCGCCCATATTTTATTTATATTAAACAATCTCATATTTATTTTAAAACTTTATACGACAGAGAACAAAGAAGATTTCTTCAACAATGTGATTATCGTTTGCTCACAAATTGAATAGTCTGATAAAAAGAGTATTAGTTTTTGTGCATTATATCACTCACTGCCTCATATATGTTTGAAAAAATGTTTAAAATTATATTTATTTTATTTATTTTTTAAAATATTTTTTTGAAGTAACAAGGTTTGTCCCATAAGTATCTAGCCTGACCGTTAAATGTTTAATTTTATTGAATTTTGATCACAATTAAGACAATCCTTTGTTATTATCATCATCACAAAAATAGTAAACGTACTATGAGCCTATCTTATAAAAATTGCAAGGTTAGGGTTTTATTGAAATGAATCGACACGAATTAAGGCAGTAATTGATCGTTAATTTTACCTCTATTGACTTGTGGTCCTTGGCAATGCAGAATAGTTGCCCTTTTAACGTTATTTTCCTTTGTCGAAACACCGATGCCTATTTATAAATTAATATGAAATCATCCAATGCTTATTTTCTGAATATAAATATTTAGCATTAAGGTTTAACGGGGTAATAGAGACGTTAAATTATTTTCAATCTTCTGTTTCTATATTTTTATACCTTGTCGCCAAAATATGTTGTGTTGTTTATTTAAATTATAAACTACAACTTTTTTTACTTATTATTTAATTATATTTATTTATTAACAAATGCTATAAATTTAGTAAAAAATATATATTAAAAATAAAAACACAGTCTAGTTAATATGTTGATTCATCTTATTTATTTATTTATTTCATCTCAATTTGCAGGTGTTACATTCGAGCACAGCTCGCGAGTCACCTTGTCCAGATTATTTACACATGGCGAGTTGTAATGCTGGAGTGGCCCTCCGAACCTTACAGGAGGGCAGTTGTTGGGTGTTTGGCTGTCAGCTAGCCATTGGGTCCTGGTCGTCGGATTCTATGGCTGAGGTCACCTTGATTTTGAACAATTTCTTGTATAGTTCGATTTGATGATTTTTGAAATTGCGTGAATAGTCTTGTCGCAGAGTCTTGATAAATCTCTTCTATATTAGGCTGGTTGAGATCTTCTTTGAGAATTTTGCTTGAAAGATTGAATGGGGCTCCTATAGTGGTTCGTAAGCAAATCCTCATGAATGATTCATCTTCTCTTCTTACATCACTTATATATCTTCACATTATTCTACATGTTACTCGGTGCATATACGTTATTTTGATATATCTTTAAAGAATACTCGTTTATTTGAAAACCATTTCCGAATATTATAAAATACTGTATAGAGAGTTTGGTTGTGTTTTTATATAATGGATAGATATTTTGAAATTCTGAGAATATCTTCTTAACATATATTTTTTCATTTTATTTTATTTCTAGAAAATTTAATGTGATTTTATATCTATCTAATTATGCTGTTCAAAAATTGGTAATTTAGAAATTTTCTTATTTTAATTTAGAAGATAAAGAAATAGTATTTTATCTCAAAAAATTAATTGAGTTTTTATTCTTTAATTGAGCTGAGTTTTTATGAACATTTTAATAGTTTAATAGAGAATATTTTCCGATTAAATAGCAAAATTTTAAAGTTTAACAACGATATTTTTCAAAGTTTAATATCGAATATTTAATGCTTTAAAACAATATTTATTTTAAAATATATAAGAGATAAATAAATAAATCTGATTTTTTTAAATAACACTATTTCAAGTTAAATAATAGCAATTTACTGAATTCTTACTGAAACCTTCATATTTAATAACTTTTATATCGATTTTATTGAGTAAAACTCGTTTATACTCATAGTTTAAAAATATATTTTATCTATCATAGAGAGCAAATTCATCGGACCTTTTAAAAGGACCTTTCGGACATTAGAGAATGGTTACTAAAAAGAAAATATAAATTTGTAAATCGAGAATGGTCATTATTTAACTTTGAAATATTTTATATTAAATTTCTATTATGTGTAATATTCATACCATAAATGCTATTTATCACATTAACTGTGATTCTAACACTTCAAAACATTGCTATTAAACTTTGATATTTTTTTTGTTAAAAACCTATAAATTTCTTTTTAAATTGTGAAATATTTACTTTTAAACTTTAAAATGGTGATATACCATAAAATTACATTTTTAAAATGTGTTCTTTGAATTGTAAAACCTTTTTCTATAAACAAACGTAAAAATCCCCATGTTCCTTGTCCTTAATAGAATCAATCATTAAGGTCTAGATTTTACTAAAATTAATATAATTTTTCTGAAGCAAATTGATGAAAGAAAATGATTTAATATCTCGTAAAGGTTATAGCCAATATCTCGTATCAAAACGTATTTAGCGTCAACGTACTTGAATTTAAAATAAAGTTTAAGCCATTTGTGTTAAGTGTGAACGAGTTTCATGGAATAAAATTGATATAAAAGTTACAAAATACAATTATATATTAGTAAATTAAATTTTATTGCCCTCTATCGTTAAAATTTTACACAAATAAATTTACTGGCAATGCGTTTCTTTTTTTTTTTGTCCATAGTTCACTAAACACCATTTAGCTGCCTTCCATAGAAAATGCAGGGTATATAACAAAACCAGTCCAATACAATAGTAGAGCGGTCTAGAGATTAATTTGGCGAAACCGCTGAGAGGGTTCACTACTGATGAGCCAAGCCCTCTCATTCATTAAATCATATCATTCCAGTAAGGTCTGTAGAGATTTAAAAAAGAAACGCATTGCCAGTAAATTTATTTGTGTAAAATTTTAACGATAGAGGGCAATAAAATTTAATTTACTAATATATAATGGTTATGAAAACATGTTTTGCGCGGAAGAGCTTTGCTCGATGCAATACCTTGAAATTTATATGTATGTACCTCTACAGACCTATAAGCTTATGTCCATAGTTCACTAAACACCATTTAGCTGCCTTCCATAGAAAATGCAGGGTATATAACAAAACCAGTCCAATACAATAGTAGAGCGGTCTAGAGATTAATTTGGCGAAACCGCTGAGAGGGTTCACTACTGATGAGCCAAGCCCTCTCATTCATTAAATCATATCATTCCAGTAAGGTCTGTAGAGATTTAAAAAAGAAACGCATTGCCAGTAAATTTATTTGTGTAAAAAAAAAATACAATTATTTCAATATCAACAATTTCAACAAATAATTGTTATTTAAAAAAAAAGTTATAATTTTTTTTTATTAAAACTATATAATTGTTGTTGTCAATAGGGGGAAAAACATTATATATACACAAAATTATAAAAAATAACCTAATCAAAAATATATTAAAATCAAAAGATAAATGAGACTCGATTATATATGTGTAATCGAGATATGTCTAGATAAGTTATTAACTTTAGGGTTCCTAAATTGATATTTATTATTTAAATTGAAAATTATTTTTTTCAAAATATATACAAATCAGGAGATAATTTTAAACAATAAAAAGTGCAAGCATTAAATATTGAATAATTTAAAGATATTTTTTTTTCTCTATATAAATAAAAATCGTTTGTAAAACTTTTAAAAATAAATAAATTTAAAAAAGCATGGAACCTCATAATTTTACACGCAAATAATTAGTAAATATTTAGAGTGTAATCAAGGGCAATTTTGCTAATGATCTTAAAATATTCAATTATATGAATCGTAAATTAGAAACGCAAATTATTAATTGAAGATTATCAAATACGTGTAAATATTTACACGTTTTTAAATTAATAAGAGCCTCTATTAAATAGTGAGACGGAGAATTTTTTTATTAAATTTTAACAATAATCAATTAATTTTGTTTTCAGATTAATGCTTATTTTATATATTTCATTTTTTGTTGTTGATTCAATTTATTTAGTTTTAAAAACAAAAAAAAAAGAAGGAGAAGAAATTTTTAAAGAACTCCAAACTTTTGCCTAATTAAATTAGAAAAATTGAATTAAAGTTTATCAATGTTTTTTTATGAAACGTTTAAGTGCAAATTATCAGGACACTTATTTAAAAATATCGCTTGGTACAAAATAGATAATAAGCCTGTTATAATATTCTCTCCCGCCGTTTTTATTTTGTTTTATTCAAAATAAGGAGAATAACGAAGTTATTTGGGAAAATAAAATTAATTAGTCATTATTCTGGAGCCAAAGTAAAAATTAATTCACAATAAAGTCCAATATTTAACTATTAATATTTTAAAATGTAATCGTCATAAATAATGTATGGTTCGTGCAAAATATATTATTTTTTTCACGTCAACTCTTGGGCTAGAATAAACTTGTGAATATTTTATTATTTAGTACTTACCATTAAAATACATTTTGCCCTCGTTTTTTTTTTTTAATCCATCTAAATCAGTGATTCTCAACCACTGTGCCGCGGTAATTTTGTGTGCCGCGAAATTCTAAAAATGTGCCGCCGAATTTTAGTCATATGATTATGTTCACGTTTGTATTGGTTTTTCTTTTTTTCTTTTTCATTTTTTTACTTTTTAAAATAACGAAATTAGCAAATTGAATGTTAGAGATGTATATTACTTATATTTTGCATAGAAATATTGATACATAATTTGAATTTTCTTGCATTCAAGTTAGCAAAAGTGTGCCGCGAAATTCTAAAATTGTGCCGCCAAATTTTCAAATCTTTAAAATAGTGCCGCAACAAAAAAAAGGTTGAGAATCACTGATCTAAATGTTTAATGGTTAGAGAGTTTATTGTAATAAATAAATTAAAAATATATGGGGTATATATTTTATGGATAAAATGAATGTTATGTATTACAATCCAAAATTATTTTGTTCTTGAAATTTATTGAAATGTGTGTATATAGAGAAAATGAAGCATAATAGGCTCGTCTGCGTACATTAGAAGAATCGTCTGGCGATCACTACACGGCGCGCAGCCGTAGTAACATTCTCTCACCTATCTGATAGTTTGTGTTTCTGATTATAGTGTGGCTGGCTTGAATATTTGCGTGTGAGTTTGTTTCAGCTATCGTTTACGCTATATTACAAGTGGTCCTAAATGGAATGAGTACAATAAGTGGGACTTGCCTCCAACCTCCGCTGGCAGAAAGATCCTCCTCGCTGATGTTCCAGCTCAGGAAGACAAGTCGTCCGTAGTCGGAAGAATCACCCACTTGTCTCCGGCGGCTCTGAGACGTCATTCTACGTCCCTAGACCAGGGTCGGCAAACTTTTGAGTCGGAAGAGTCAAAAATTATAATTTACAAATTTTCTAAATTTTTAATGAGCCACAACATGGCCAACACTTGCCAACAATAAATAGTACTCGCATAAATAATATTTGCGTATGGAACTATATAAAGAGCTTCACATCCAAAGAGCCGCATGTGGCTCGCGAGTTTGCCGACCCCTGTGCTAGACTGTTGAGTCACTCCGCTCCGTACAGTCCAGGACTCCGCGCCGGCTCACAAGGCGAATTCACTCAGGGCTGATGCTGAGCCCATTTTCCGGACTTCATCACCCGATCTCAACCCGATGGATCGCAGCGTGAAGTCCATTTTTCAGGAAACGGTCTGTGCTACAAGCCACAAAAGTTTGAAGTCGGGTATTTCCACTGGCAGCAAGGACACTTGCTGGTATCCGCCGACGAGATCGCTTAAAATACACCGACTTGCCACACTGCTACCCCCGGACTGTCCGCTTAACGTCACTCCGACCACAACCGACGTGAAGGCAGCTTGCTTTCTCCAGCTCACTCCACCAGCATTAAGGCAACTAGTTAGCTTCCAATAGCATTTTTCTTTCATTAACTTTTTTAAAAAAGATATTGCGATTATCAAGAAGCTATATTTTATATATGTTTTTATAAAGTGATTACTTTTAAAACGAATACATAGAAATGTTTAAATCAGTTAAATATATTGTAGCGAGAGAGAGAGAAGCATTTATTATTTTACACTTGTATTAACAGAGTATCATTTTTTTATGTTTATATTTTACTACTCTGTAAACTTCCCTCATTCCTTATCATTTGTTTATCCATCATAGTTTGTTCTTGCCTTAAATAAATTGCTGTCTCATCCTGAAGTTTGTCTTCCTGATTTTCCACATGGCAATATCTTTGTGCCATTGGAAATACGCTGTTATTTTACAATATTTCAAGTATCTTGTTGAAAGAGTTCATTTGACACCCGAGCCTATTAGACATGGGGGCAATACTTTGCTGAATATACGAGTACATTAGCATTGTCATCTGGAAATAATAATACTCTACGTTTGTATTTGACATTTCTTAATTTTGGTTAATTACTTGGGGATGTTAGTTGGGAAACCAGATATAAGCGAAGCTTTCTTTTTATTCTAATGTGGATACGCGCATGTTCTTCCATCCTGTAAATTTTACTTCCTCCAAGTTTCTAAAAGCGGAAGGATGGCGGGAAGACAAAAAAAAAAGATATTTTAAATAATCATAGAAACCATTGTTAAAACAGGGTTACCAGATGATAAATAACCTTTAGATCCTGCTAACGCGTTCATTTATCAAAAATGATAATTCATCAAGATTAGGCTTATGCAAATTGTGATTCTTATTTTTAAATTTGCTTCATAGAATTTGTTTTCAAGGTATTAAATCTCTCTTCTTTTTTGGCGTTTTTGCCCCCTTTTTTTTCATAAATATAAATTGAAAAGGGGCATTAAAATTTTTTTCAATTTATTCATTAATTTAAAAAGAAACAATTTTACAAAGAGGTCTTGGAGATTATATGCATATATATCGTCTTTCTAACCTAAATAACAACAAAAATATTCAGAAGAAGCATTGAGAGAATTGTTGTTTATATTATTATTATATATATTTTTCGGTCAAATAAAAATATAAAACATTTATCCATAAATCATAGATCGGGGAGGTGCGGCAAAAACTGAGCTAACATTCATACTTGATTAATGGGATTTTATTTTTTATTATTTTTTTACTTTGTCCCCCCCCCCCCCCCATCCCTCAAATTCTTCCCTTCTCTCTATTTTTAGCACTTTTAAATATATACATTCCTAATGTAGCAAATATTAATTTCTTTTTTGTTTTTTGCACATTTTTAAAATATTATTTGTTATTATTTCTCCTTTTTTTTCTCAAATTTTTGGAGGAAAAAAAAAAGAGAAATTAGGTGTCTTGGCAATAGATATTTTATACATTTGGGAATGTGTGGTATTTTTTTTATAATTTTTTTTGTGTTTTGTGGCTTTTCTTCTCTTAACCTAGTACACTATAGACAGTCAATATAGATGTCATATACAAATATATGTTTGCTATGCAAAATTTCCATATATACACATATTTTTGGTAATTCCTGTGGGAAAAAGAATGAAATAGTGTATGCACAACATTTGGATTGCTCTATTTTCAATACATATATATGTATGAAAAAACGAAAGAAAAAATAAAAGATAAAAAGATCAGGTGTTGAAATCAATAATAAAAAATGGCATATCCTGACCAGGAGCACATGTGCTTTACAGAAGGCAGAGCGCCATCTGGTGGAACAGAAATCAACTAAACATTGATTTAGCCTGTTCCCTGATATTTGGCCAACCCAATTGGTCAGGATATGCCATTTTTTATTATTGATTTCAACACCTGATCTTTTTATCTTTTATTTTTTCTTTCGTTTTTTTCATGTGTTAAGCGTATTTACGCAAGTTTGGCCTTAAATACCTATTTCTTGGTTTTTCAAGAAGCTACTGGGACCAAAAAATATTTTTGGTCGCAGTGGTACAGCCTAGTCCACGCTGACGAGCGCCAAAAAGCGCGAAACGCGTTCGTGGATGGCTTTTCTTGATTTATCAAGAAATTGGGTTGGCCAAATATCAGGGAACAGGCTTAATCAATGTTTAGTTGATTTCTGTTCCACCAGATGGCGCTCTGCCTTCTGTAAAGCACATGTGCTCCTGGTCAGGATATGCCATTTTTTATTATATATATGTATATTCTTTTTTTTTTTGGCCTTGTATAGAATGAGAGTGGTGTACGCGTGCTCATATGTTTTAATGCAAAACAAACATTTATGTTTGCTATGCAAATTTTCCATATATACACATATTTTTGGTAATTCCTGTGGGAAAAAGAATGAAATAGTGTATGCACAACATATGGATTGCTCTATTTTCAATACATATATATGTATATTCTTTCATTGGCCTTGTAGAATGAGAGTGGTGTATGCGTGCTCATATTTTTTAGTGAAAAACAAACATCCTCGATAAAGAGAGGCGAGTTGCCCCTCGAAATATTGGAACAATAGAATACTTATAAATGCAATATATGCATCTTTTTTAACATACATACATACATACATATATATATGCATATATAATTATTCCGTATTGTAACAATGCCAACTTCTATCCCAAAGACAAAAGTAGAAGAACATTTATTTGAGATTTCAGAAAAGAATTGAATGTGGTTTTTATGCAAATTTGCTTTGGTGCTCCTATTTTTTATAATTTACGAGGGCCATCCAATAAATAAGTTTCCCTATTTTTTTTAACAAATAAACAACATAATTTACAATTATGCAGTTATTTTATTTTCATTATACAACTCATAGACTACTTCTCTACATAATCACCATTTCTGTCCAAACATTTTTGGTACCGTTGTAGCAATTTTTTGATACCACTGTTGTACCAAGCCGAGTCCTGTCTTCGTAGCCAGTGGTTCGCCTCCGCCTGCACTTCGTTATCATTCGCAAAGTGCTTGCCTCCAAGGTGCAAATTGAGTGCTGGAAAAAGATGGAAGTCGCTTGGGAAAAGATCCGGAGAATAAGGTGGATGTGTGAAAATTTCCCATTTGAAGTTTTCCAGCAACGTTTGGGTCGTTCGAGATGCGTGAGGGCGAGCATTGTCATGGACGAGTAACACTTTCCGAGACAAAAGTCCAGGACGTTTCCGTTTTATTGCAGCTCTGAGTTTAGTGAGGACTTCGCAGTACCTCGCAGCGTTAACCGTAGTGTTTGAGGGCAGGTAGCCAACCAATTAAACATCCTTACAGTCCCAAAAGACGATAGCCATAACTTTGCCTGCAGAGATTGTGACCTTCGCCTTTTTTGGTGCACTTTCCTCAGGCTTCTTTCACACCATGCTTTGTCGTTTTGTTTCTGAAGTTGAATGATGCACCTAGCTTTCATCTCCACTGACAATACGGGAAAACAGTTGAACTCCATCTCTTCGATGCATTTCCAGGAAAGCTCGGGCTGCCTCCATCCGTTGTTGCTTGTAATTTTCCGAGAGCAAACGCGGGACCCATCTTGCGCAGACTTTGCGAAAATTCAAAACATCTGACATGATTGTTCTAAGCTATAGCTCTAAGCTATATCCTATGTGGATATTTGTGTGTAAATGTCACCCTCGGAGAAGCCGTTTTGTTTATTATACAGGGTGATCCAAAAGTCCCGCACAACTTTAAGAATTAATAACTCCGCGAATATTTGCGCTAGAGCAATGCGGTAAACACCATTAATTCAGGATGCAATGGGATTTTTTATGGCAAATAATGGAAAAATTCGAAATTGATTTTAGTTACAACTTTATTCGCTAGATGGCGCTCTACCAGAATCAGAGATTCAGCAGACAAATTGTTTGATAAATTGAAAAATATAACTGAACGACACGTATTTTTCCTTTTTTAGGAAAGAACCCTAATAATATCAAATGATAAATTAATAAAACACCATTTCGCCAAAAGTTAGAAGAATTGGTTGACGATTTTTAAATACAATCTGAGATATGTAAAATAGGTATATGCAAATTAAAAAATGTAGCAAAAAATATTTATATTTTAGATGGAGTTTTTTTGAAATAGTTTGTTTTGTCAAAACAAACCTTTTGACAAAAAGGTTTGTCAAATGTTATCATTGTTTATTATACTGTACATAATTTTGAAAATGTATCCCCTAAAAAAAATCATTTTTAAATCGACCTTTTGCGTTGAAAAACGTGGTAGTAAAATCATTTTGTATTATTTTTTTGCGCAAAATTTCTAAAGTTGGGAGGGGGGGGGGGATACAGAGAATATTCCTTATGCTATTTCTTCTAATGAGCGAAAAGCGATAAATTAAACATAAAGGGTAAAATTGTGTGCACCAGTGTTATTCGAGAAGTTATAACACTTTGGCCTGCACGACATAATATAAGATGTGGGCAAATGACAAACAAAAAAAATACTGTTCACAGAAAAAAAAAAGAGTCAAGATGTGAGGACAGCATTTATTATTCCCATAACCCAAAACAAAGAGCTGCAAAATATAACACATGAGGTAACTGCCTTCTCTCTTGTTTTAGGTCACAATCCTTGCTCAATGTGGCGCCCTTCATTCTCAAACACCGCCTGCAGACGATAGATGACAGAATGGTCACAATTAAAAAGTTGAAATTTATAAAACGTGCCATCTGATAGAAGCCTTCAACATGGCCAATGTGGTAGGCCGGCATCGATAAAAACGCGACTTAATGTACCCCCACAACCGAAATTGGGAGGCTTCAAGTCTGGGGATATTGGAGGCCACTGGTATATAAAGTGGCGACTTATCAACGAATTTCACCGAACGTATCCTTCAGCATTTGTTTGGCACCGCGGGAGATATGAGGAGGTCCTGCATCTTGCATGAATGTTATTTCGCTTAGTGCTTGTCTGTCCTGCAATATGGGAATAACCTTTTCTCTCACAAGTTGTACATAACGTTCACCAGTTACAAAAACGGTTTTAAAAGTTCTTCCATTGATTTTTTCAAAGAAAAATGGCCCAATAATAAAAGAAGTGAGCCCACACAAAACTGTAACTCTGGGCTGATGAAGTGGTATTTCTGTAAAATTCCTAGGGTTTTCTGCTGCCAAAATGAGGCAGTTTTGAATGTTAAATTCTCCCTTTAGATAAAAGTGAGCATCATCTGTTCTTAGAACATTCGACAGCCAGTTTTCATCAATATCAATTTGCCGGAAAACCCATGCAGCGAATTCTTGACGCTTCTCAAAATCGCTGACTTTCAACTCGTGAAACTTTGAATTTTGTTAGGGTATTTTTATAAAAAAAATTCTAAATGTGTGTTCTCTCCAAACTGTTCCATACGAAATCCCCGTTTGTCGAGAAACTTGTCTAGCACTTACTTCTCCATACGTGGATAACGTTTCAATAGCTTCAGCATTCTGCAAAACCGTAACAGCCACTGACTTGCATGTCGATGTTCTTCCACTCCGAGGTTTTGCTTCCAGAGATCCAGTTTCCTCAAAACTTTAAATCAATCGCTTTAGAGAGTAGCAACTCATTGGTCCTTTACCGCTTCGAATATCTTTAAAGGAACGAAACGCTCGTAAAGCTTCAGTGGCAGATTCTGAATCACAATTTTAAAAAATCACCAAGAGTGCTTTATCCTGTAGTGACGGCATTCCAGGGGGAAGGGGAGAAGTCCGACCACACCTCCTTGCGGTCCCCCCTGGACCCTTGGAATATTTGACCAAATTCTGGTTCGTTTCCAAGGTGACTAACGTTGCAACGGCACCCATTTTCAAATGAAGAGCAAAACTGATATCTCCAGTAATGCTACCGCGTCCGGGGTAACCGCTGCGTCAGGAGCTGCAGCTCGAGCCCATGATTAGAAATCTACTACGAGGGCACAATTCAATCTACTACAACTCAATATAAATGGTACCCAGAGGAAAATAAAGAGCTGACTTGTCTTCTCTGTGACAACAATGTACATATTACTTGTCCTCAGGAGACAAAATTGAATCAGAATCTGAGATTCAATATCAAAGATTATACAACACTACGAAAGGACAGACCGGGAAAATTCGGAGGAGGACTTGCCATTTTGATTAAAACTCTAGAAATCAAATTTAAGGAAATCGCCTATAATCAGAGTAAGCCTAGAGAAAGCACGACAGAAGCTCAGGCAATAGAAATCTATCTTACAGAATAAAACAATTCCAATCATTAATGTTTATCACCACGATAATACTAGCATCAATACAGGCCTGATAGAGACATTAAGTGAAGCGTCTTCGGATATGGCAATCATACTTGGTGATTTCAACGCCGAAAGACCAACTTGGGGATCACCTGTCCAGGATAAAAAAAGGTCAGCAGGTTGAGGATATGCTAACCGACCTTGACCTTACGCCGTTAAATAACGAAAAGAACACCTATCTATCCAAGTCCACAGGCACAGAATCCGCAATAGATATCACAGCGATAAATTACAACATCGCACCCACAACACAATGAAAAATTCTGAAAAGTGCAATCAGTGACCACAGACCAATTTTAACAACCCTAAAATTCAAAATTGAGAATTTCCAACAGAATAAAAGAACACTGAAAAAAAAGTCAGAGAAAAGCTTGAAGGACTGTGCAACGAAGAATTAAATCACAGAACGATTGACAAAAAATTGGAAAAATTCTCTTCGAACATATCCAAAGCTGCAAAAGTATCGATACCTAGAGGTAGACGTAAAGACCTGTGAATACTTTACTGGAAGGACCACAATATCGAGGCAATGATTGCAGAGAGAGACAATATCAACGAAAACTTCTTAAAACAAATAAAACAAGAAATCATAAAGGAACTCATTGAAATTAGTCACAAAATAGAACAAGAAATTTGGATATTCAAACAAGAGAGAGAGAGAGAGAAAAATGGGCAGAATTCTGCGAAAAAATGGATCCAAAAAATGAAAGCCATCACTGGAATATAAATAGTGTTATAAAACAATCAAAACCAACACTAATCCTCCAATACTCTAACCGATATGAATAGCGAGAACGAACTGAATATCTTTCAAGCACTTCCAGACTCAGCTATACGAATGAAGGCAGGACACTAAAAAACAATGTAAACAGTTTAGTTAAACAAGCGAGAAATTACCATCAACAAGATATTTACTCGAGAGACTTCACACTGAATGAGCTAAACTCATCAATAGGAAAGTTAAATCCAAAATGTCACCTGGAGATGCTCTAACCTTTGGTCAAATGATTAAACACTTTGGAAACGAAGCTAAAAATCAACTCCTACGAATACTGAAGATTTCATGGCAAACTGGTGAACTACCAAAGAATTGGAAGATATAATTTTGTTGTGCCAATACTGAAACCAAACAAAGATGCCAAGGAATGCAAGAAATATCGGCCAATTGCTCTTACCAGCATACTTTGTAAAATGACAGAAAGAATTATCCACTCTAGGCTCATAGTCTGGCTCACTAACAATAATAAAATAAACTTCTACCAAACTGCCTAAAGATCCAGACACTGTACAACTGATAAACTATTCTACTTCTGTCAATCAATAATAGATTTCTAGGATAAACCGCCAAAGAAGGCAACGGCCGTATTCCTGGATATGAACTCAGCATTTGATCGAGTGTAGAAATTATTTGAAAGGCTGCACAACATCGGAGTAAGAGGAAAAACCTTAATCTGTATTGCAGACTTCTTAAGGGGAAGAAGGATAAAGGTTCGGGTCAATGGAACATTTTCCAAGGACCGAAGAACATGGGCTGGTGTACCTCAGGGATCTGTGCTCAGTCCTCTACTCTTCTCGCTATATATTAACTGTTGTTTATGTAAATAGATGAATATTATTTGTATTATTTAAAGCCTCATTATGTAAAATATATGTATATATAAATTGGACATTTGTTGTTGGCCATGGTCATGTTTGAGCTCTTGTACGTCTAATTACGACACAACAAAAGTGGCGACGAGGATGTGCGATCTACAGAGCCAGTAAAAAGCTAAGGAAAACGGCGTCTATGCAAGTATAACAACTACATCTTTTAAACTATCTGGATCAAGAAAACAAAGGAGTAGAAAAGATCTGCATTACAAGTTCAAAGTTAATAGTACCTTTTAGATGCTATAGCCCATTGGAGGGCACTTCGATTTTTTGTACAAAAATTTGAGGCTTTCTTTTTGGCATCTGAAGGAGGAGGGAGATTAATGTGCTGATTTTTACCTAACTACCAGATTCTGAAACTTTGAAGCTGGGAAACGACATTTTCTTCCTGGACTAATGAAAGATCAACCCTATAATACTATCATTCAAAGAATTAAGCTGCATTTGGATCCAAAGAAGAAACGCGATGCAGATTTTTGAAGACCGTTTTGTGGCTGGAATCAAGTTGGAAAGCCTGCAAAAGAAGCAACTACAAGAAAACGACGATGTCACCTTGGATAAAGTTTTGCAGTGTCGATCTCGTTCGAACTGGCGGAGATAAATACAAGAGAATTACAAGATAAATTAGTTGCCAAGATATCCCCTGTGAATGGATAAGATAAAAAGGGTGAGTACAATAATAGTACGGCGCAGCATAGGCCTTTCAGGCAACGAGGGAAATAATGTGTTATAGATGTGGTGAAAGACATTCACACGTGGCCTCTGTTTGCCCTCAAAGAACAAAGACTTGTTTTAAAATGTAAAAACCTGGGTCATTTAAGTAGGGTCTGCAAAGCTAGTAAAAAATGTGGGGATGTAAATTTGTACAAGAGGACTCTATATATTCTGTACAGGGCAAAACTGATGCCACAATAAATTTAACAGTAGATGATAATTTTTTGTGCTTTACAATAGATACAGGAAGTCCAGTTACGTTAATACCAAAGGATATTTATAAGATTTATTGGCAAGGTAAAAAATTATTTCCAACAAATTTAAGATTAAAATCATTTTGTGGTAAATCAATAGAGATTATAGGGCAAAGAAATGCTTTTGTAAAAGAAGCCAACCAATATTTACGATTAATAGTTGTAAATGAAAATTCCAGGTGATTTTTTGTTAGAAAGAGAATGGCTTTAACAGTTAAACCTTGATTATTCTAGATTGTTTAGCATTAAAAATTTAAATAATGAATCTAATAGAAATAGGTTGATTGATAGATATGCAGATTTGTTTAACAAAGATTTTGGCTGTCTAAAGGATGTTAAAATACATTTTAATTTAAAAAAGGATGTGACTCCTGTGTTTTGTAAGGCCAGAAGTTTACCTTTCTCTCTAAAAAACAAAGTAGAGAATGAAATTGATCGTTTAGTGAATTCTGGCATTTTAGAACCTATAGTTCATGCATATTGGACCGCTTCAATAGTATATATGGTGATTTTAGATGTACAGTTAATAAAGCAATAGAATTAGATAGGTATTCCCTTCCATCGATCGATGAGATCTTTTCAAAATTATCTACAAGCACCGTACTTTCGACTCTAGACCTATCAGAGGCTTACTTACAAGTAATATTAGCGGACGAAGCCAAAGCTGTTGTTGATATAAACACAACAAAGAGGTTGTTTTCTTATAAAAGACTACCATATGACGTGCGGTAGCACCAAATAAATTTCAGAGGATTATGGAAGGTCTATTTGCTGATTTTCCAGGTGTGGCCTGCTACATAGATGATATTTTGTTTGCAGGAAAATACTTTGAAGATCATGAACAAAAGTTGGATCTAGTGTTTAGATGATTGCTAGAAAAAGGTTTAAAGTTAAACAGATATAATTGTAAATTTAAAAGGAAATCGGTGTAATATTTAGGGTTTAAAATGGATAAATTTGGACTGCATCCCTTAGAAAATAAAATTAAAGCAGTGATAGAGGCGCCTGAACCTAAAGAATGTTTCGCAATTGAGATCTTTCATAGAACTCTTAATTTATTATTATAGATTCATAAAGAATATAGCAAACATTTTAGCGCTATTCTATCAACTTTTGAATAAAAATTGTAAATGGAATTGGACGAAAGAATATCGAATGTTATTTTAAAAATGTAAATAATTATTAATGGACTATGAACTAGGCGTAATTCTGAGTCATAGAAATAATAGAAAGGAAGAATGTCCTATAGCTTTTGCTTCTAGAACATTAACTGAAGCGGAAAAACTTTTCTCTCAACTAGAAAAGAAAGAGTTGAGCATAACTTTTGGCGTTGAGAAATTCAGACAATACTCACTGGGACAAACATTTGTATTGGTCACAGACAACCGACCCTTAATTCATATATTTTCACCTCATAAACCAATTCCCATATGTACATCATCCAGAATTAAAAGATGGTCCTTAAAATTAGCTGCATTTGATTATACTGTGGAATTTCGAAAAACTAGTGATAATTCCAAAGTTGACGCATTGTCACGTCTTCCTTTAGAATCTAGTGTCAGGGAGTCTCTTGATGAAGACCAGGTACTTCTTCTCTGGAAGTTGAATGAGATACCGTTCTCTTTTATGGAGGTTGCATATGAGACGCCCCAAGATAAAATACTGTCTATAGTATTAAGGAATGTTAGAGGAGGCAACTGTGTGTGTGTGGGAATTCAAAAGGGTACCGAGGGAAAACCCACTAGCTCCTCATTATAAGATCAATGAGGAATTAAGTTTGGAGTTTGGTTGTCTTCAATGGCGTGAAAAAGTGGCAATTCCTCAAAAATTAAGATCTTTAATTTTAAATGACTTGCATGAAATACACATGCGGATTGTTAAAATGAAGATGATTGCCAGACGTTATTTTCTGGTGGCCAGGCATAGACAGTAACATCGAGGAGTTAACTAGAGAATGTAGAGTATGCCAAGAATCAGCAAGCATGCCCCCGGCTACCATCTCGGAATGGACTAGACCCGAAAAACCGTGGCATCGACTTCATTTTGATCTAGCGGGTCCGTTCATGGGAAGAATGTTTTTGGTTCTCGTGGACGCATACTCAAAGTGGATAGAAATTTTTATCATCAAAGATATTACCAGCAAAACGATTATAAATCACCTTAGAGAATTTTTGCCCGATTTGGATTGCCCTAATTTTTGGTTACAGATAACGGAAGACAGTTTGTCTCCGGTGATTTCGAGCAATTTACCAAAATGAATAGAATAAGGCACACTAAGATCAGTCCGTATAATCCTAGTACAAATGGTTTAGCTGAGAGATATGTAAGAGAGTTTAAAAACCTTTTGAGAAAGAATAATGTGAAGGATGATTTAGAGACGAATCTACAAAGATTCCTATTTGCTCATAGAGCATTCTCCCAAACTGCAATAAAGGAATTCTCCCGCGGAACTGCTAATGAAGAGAAGTTTAAGATTCTCGAATTTAATACCAAGATGGGAAATCCGCGAGAGGTATTTCATGAGGCCGTAAGAAGTCAGGAGCAATTTACTACAGGTTGCGAGGTTTATTTCCGCAACTATGCAACTGGACCTAAACGGTAAAAAGGTACCATTTTGAAATTATTGAGCTACCGTCACTACCTTATAAGTTGCGAGGGCGTCGTGTATAAGAGGCATATCAATCAATTGCGACCTGTGAAGAAGAAACAAGTGGAGGCAAGAAATTTGATACTTCCTCGAACATCAGGAGAGAAGCCTGAAGGTGGAAGTCAGAAATAAAGTGAAGAGGAGGTTCCAGAGGTTACATCAGGAAACAAGGAGGAGACTGCTTCTGTGCACGTACCCTCTTGCACTCCTAGACCAGGGCCTGTTGCTGTGCGCGTGCCCTCTTGCACTCCTAAACCGGAGCCTGCCGTTGTGCAAGTGCCCGTCCGCAGTCCTAGACCCCAGAGAGCCAGGAAACCCCCAGACCGATTGGAGTATTATTAAGAAGTGAGATGTGTTGTGTATGTAAATAGATAAATATTATTTGCATTCTTTAAAGTCTCATTATGTTGTGTATATAAATTGGACATTTTTTTGTTGGCCAAACGAAAAGAATAAGAGCTAAAAAAAGAGTCATGGTCAAGTTTGAGTTGTTGTACATCTAATTACGACACAACCTTAACAACATCCATCCTCACTGAAGACACAAAGGTTGCCTGTTATGCAGATTATATAGCCATATGGCACACAAGTAGCAGTATAGAAATATCAGAAAAAATACTGAACACATCAATGAGAGGACTGGAGAAGTGGGCAATGAACCTCAAAATGACCATAAACCCAATAAACACAAACCTATTGGTCTCCTTCACTGACAGGAAAAAATGCATGAATTTAACTCCAAAATAAGCATAAACAACCATATAATTGATAAAACTAGATCTCCAAAATACCTAGGTGTGATACTTGATGAGGAATTGCGATTTACAGAACACATAATTAGCACCTCAAATAGAGCTACCAGAAACCTAAACTTTCTGAGAAGGCTATGTGGAACAAATTGGGAAGCAAAACCCAAAATTCTCAGAACAACATATATCACCTTAATAAGGCCAATAATGGAATATGCAACACCTGTTTGGGTTCCCTCAAGTTCATCACTAAAAAGAAGACTAGACAGTGTTCAAGCAAAAGCGACCAAATTATCAAATACCAACAATTAGAAAATTCAGAGAGATTGTGGTCTAGACCTACTTGAAAGCAGAAGACAATTAAAAACAATAAAATTCACCAATAGCTTAAAAACTAAAGAAACCGAACACATATCCCATAGAACCTATTTAAACTGGACACAAAAAGAAAGGCTCAAAAGATCTTCAACACTTCAGTACGATAACAATATTAGAAAGAGCATAAATATGAAACATAATGAATTTCAAATTCGAGAAAAACAATATTTCCCACCCCATTGCCATCAAATGTAATCATCAATCTTAACCTGAATGAACCCTGCAATAAAAAAAAAGAGAACAAAAACATACTTAAAAAGAAAGGACTAGACACAATTGGTTTATGCGATCGGATAAATTATTTAACAGCATCTACAGATGGATCATCAGACCTTACCATAAGTAATGGAGGGGCTGGAATTAACATAATACTGCAAGATGGAACATACATCAAAATCAAAGAAGGAGCAGGAAAGATTTCGTCAAACTTCACTTGTGAACTGACAGCTATCTGGAAAACTCTTGATGTATGCCTTAACCAACCATCCCTGCATCAAGCAGAAGTAATTATAATATACCGTACAACGACTTCATATCCGATATAGAAGCAATTCAGAAGGGCAATACTATAATCACACAGAAAATGCATTCGTTACTTACTCATATCATTGGAGAATAACTGCATTCTACAATGGATTCCTGCCAGTGTTTGGATTGGGGGTAATGAAATGGCAGTTGAAATCGCAAAGGAAGCCAGAAAGTTGAGCCAAAGGAAAGAACAAATGTCATTATTTGACGCTAATGCTTTTTCAAAATACAAGATAAAATTAAACAAAAAATAAGAAAAGATCAAAATGTGAAATAATCTCCGATAGAAAAATGACAAAACTATAACAAGATTTAGAACAAAACATTATAAAGGATGACATACATCCAGATGGCACAAGAACCTATAGAACATGCAACAACTGTCCTGGTGTGTAACTAACACCTACCCACATATTCTCATGCCCGCAGCCTTGCAGAAAATTGACATAGACCCAGAGCAGCTGCTTTACACACCCAAGATAGTGGACAATGCTGCTGCTGCTGTGATAGAGATGCATGGAGACATCTGAGGCTCTTTATTGGACACGATAAAAACAACAACGGCATTCCAGAGTAAAATAAATCATAAGAGATAGATAAATATTTTTCAAATAAATTAAAATAAATATAATCGATACTGAGAGAGAGTTGATTCAAAAAAATTTTGAAAATTATTATTTTCGAAATTTAAATAGCTAAGAGGATTCCAGCAAACCGCATCTAAAATATCAGTTTTTTTTTTCTACATGTTTTAATTTGCATATACCTATTTTACATATCTCAGATTGTATTTGAAAATCGTTAACCATTTCTTCTAACTTTTGGCGAAATGGTGTTTTATTAATTTATCATTTGATATTATTAAGGTTCTTTCCTGGTATTCAAAAAGGAAAAATACGTGTCGTTCAGTTATATTTTTCAATATATCAAACAATTTGGCCGGTGAATCGCTGATTCTGGTAGAGCACCATCTAGCGAATAAAGTTGTAACTAAAATCAATTTCGAATTTTTCATTATTTGCCATAAAAAATCCCATTGCATCCTGAACACAATGGTGTTTACCGCATTGCTCTAGCGCAAATATTCGCGGAGTTATTAATTTTTAAAGTTGTGCGGGACTTTTGGATCACCCTGTATATTAATTTGAATATATGTAGATAATGCGCGCTCTATATCATGTAATCTATATATGTTCGTGTCAATTGCACCATCGACCATCTCCCACAGTTTGTGTATAGTTAGATGCTAACTAATAGCGTTAACTATCCCATATACAATATAAAGCCATAAACTAACTATGGATATAAAATATATGAAAATGTGAAAAAAACAATAAAAATATGAAAAATTTCAGGTGTTGATATTAAAAACAAAATAGCCATATCCTGACCAGGCACACATGAGTACTTTTAGATGGCAGAGCGCCATCTAGTGGAGAAAAAATAAACTAAACGTTTATTTAACTTGTTCCGTGATATTTGGTTCTGAGTCAAGCGCTTCTTTATCCACTATTATCATTATTTTCTTTGTTATAATCGAATTTTGGTTATAAATGACTGAAAGTTTGGCACAAAAATTTAGGGTGTCTACGCGGGGGGGGTGGATGTTGAACGTTGGCAACAAAACAACATATGAAAATGTCAATTGTGGAAATTGTGATAGTTATTCAATGAATGATACGCTTGAGTCTAATCAGGTGTTAAGACTTTTTTTCAAATCTATACATTAATAGAAAGTATTGCACACAGAAAGAACTGGTATAAATCATGGCATGTATGTACAGGCTAATACATATATTAAACTAAAAAATGAACTATTTTATATGTCTTGAATACAAAATTTAATTATTTATTGCATACTACAAGAATTTAATTGTAGTCAATTATCATGCTTTTCTTCAACATATTTTGGACATAATGCTCTTTATTTCTATTCCATCAAATAGAATTCGACTTTTGGTAACTATATGGACAAATATTGTCAATTTCTCTATTTGTATATGATAATTAAAGATTTATTGTTATTTAGAGGAAATACGTTGGTATAAAAGAGCAATATTACTTGAGCATTCTTGATTCTTGAAGTAATCGAAGAAAGAAAAACTTGTGCGGAGAAGGTGAGTTACTACATATTGTGAATCCAAGAGAGGCTGACTGTTTTTTTTTTTTACTTTTTTACTTTTTGAAGTAAAATGTTGAAATCTTAAGAAAGGTACCCCGAAATTGTGTATTACTAAAGTTGCAACGTTTCCAAAATAACACAAAAAGTAACTTAAAGAAGTAAATACACTGTTTCAACCATACTTCTGAAACATTTTCCTTCAAGAGACAAGAAATTATTTTTAAAAAATTGATCATTGGAAAGCTCGTTTATCACAGACCAAAAATATCAATCTTGACCAAGAATCCATAGATTCACTTTGCGTGCGTGTATGTTTTTAATGATTTTTTTAAAAATATGAATCTCTCTTATATTCTTTCCTTCGCGAAATACAAATAGTAAAAAATGTTTTCTATATTTTAATTTTTATTTTTTAATAAATAAAAAGAAGAAGCGTGTTCTCTTTCCCTCTCCTTTATTTCAGAACAAACCTATTATTTTTGTTAGCTTTTTTTCCTTCACAAATTGCAAGAGCTTCTTAAATTTTCTTCATCGATGATTTTTTTTGGTCAAATTTCTGTGTCACCCGCTTCTTCATCCACTATTATCATTATTTTTTTCTTTGTTATAATCGAATTTTGGTATAAATGACTGAAAGTTTGGCACAACAATTTAGGGTGTCTACGCGGGGGGAAATGTTAAACGTGGGGCAACAAAACAAGTAATTGTGCTGTGACATTTTAAATATGTCGCAGCTGGGCAGGACATCCTGAAATAAATGCACCGCCGATTATTATGAGACTTCCAGGAGAGGAATGCGGCGGTTTACCAATTTTTAATTAGGACAAACGGTCGATAGTTTATTAATCTTGTGAAGTTATTAAGCCCGGAATTTGGGGAGGTTGTATTATTGCACGTTGTACCCCCCCGTTCTCAATTTACTTTCGCTTCTTATTTTTAAGCCTTCTCCCTCTTTCTTTTTTCTCTCTTCTATTTTTATAATTATTAGATTTAATCTTCGACGTGTGTACTCTCCTCTTACGTTCACCTTGAATAGTTTATTATTGCCTGTGTTATAAAGTCTCCTTGTTGTTTTAGAAGATTTAATAGGAATCTTAATTGGCATGTATATATATATATATATATATATATATATATATATATATATATATATATATATATATATATATATATGTGTGGTCGCCACCACCACCTATTTACATACACTGGGAGGACTCGATATTAGAAATTGGAAATGTTAAAGAAGTTGATTTGATTGTTGTTGATGGGATGAAAACGTATTAGTGAGAAGTTTTAGATGGTTCTCATTATTCTGTCTTCACATTCTATTGATTGGATTTGTTGTGTTTGTGTTCAACTAATAAAGGAAGATTTGTAAGATATTTATTTTCTTTAATTTAGTTTTTATTTATTTATCTAGATCTATTCGCCTAATGAAACACGCGACTGAGTAAAAAAACTTGCTGCATCAAATTTGAAAAGAAAAAAAAAACTATGCAAATATTGGTTTATCAAGTAAATAGATTGCGATTATATATCACCTACGACTATGTGTATATTGTGTTTGGCCACAATAATGGCTTCAGATTATTTCGATGCAACCCAGATAGGTATATTTTCAGTATTTAAGCGGGTATATTTTAAGACAATTTTTTGACAATTAAAAAAAATATTTATTGTCATCTAGACAATATTACACATTTTCAAACAAAGAAGTAGAGAGAGAAAATATATTACATAAAGAAAGAGAAAGAAAATATATACATATATGAAAACATATATATTTTAAGGGTATATTAAAACCTTATTAAAGATGAAGCCATTTCAGGTTTTCAAAATAAAATTATATGTTCACTTATTTCTTATAAAATAGGAACGTCCCTGGAGGGTAAGGCTAGTCGGTGGATATGTGCTCAAGATATCTTAACTTTCATATACCGCTGGTCAACATGAGCCAACTTGGCCCATGCTACACAAAATGCAATATCCTGAGTGCTCACATGAGCATTTTAGATGGCAGAGCACCATCTAGTGGAACAAAAATAAACTAAACGTTGATGTAGGCTTGTTCCCTGATATTTGGTCAAACCATTTTCTTGATAAATCAAGAAAGGCCAACCACGTACGCGCTTTGGACTGTTGGCCTTTGTCAGCGGGGTTCAGGTGTTCCTTTTAAATATGTATTTTCTTATTTTTTCATATATACAAATATGTATATGGCTGCCTCAAATTTTGTTGGCACCCTGGCCATACTCAAAATCTTGTTAATATGAAATAACTTCTATCTTCACTATTCTTGAAAGTTTTTTACATTGATGGACAGGTGATTTCAGAGTGTGTTCTCTGCTTCTGCAGGTCGGAATAACACCAGTCCTCACTGTCACTCGCCATCCTTCCTCAGTGACAACCACAAGTCTTGGTCGTTGGATCTTCCAACACAACTCCTTGATTATATATTTCTGGTATTGAAGCCCCTACTATATTTTTCTTAACACCATCAAATAGGCAAAGAAAATAAAGCTCACGTCATCTCCGAATAAGAACGAGAAAAATCTACATAATAAAACATCAAATTCGATTTGTGTATATATACAGGGATAGCAGACGATGGGGTTGATACCGCCCTCCAATAAATAAAGAGATGACGTAAGAGACGGTGAAGTTCACAGAGGCTCTAGAACTCAACAAAATTCTTCGACACCAATCGAATTGGCGGCACAAGGCAATCCATAAAATGCGTTTGGGGGGGGGGGGGGGGGGAGGGTGAGGAAAAAAGCCTTGAGATCTTTAAAAAAAAGAAAGAAAGAGGGTTAGAAGATGAAAAGTAAATGAAAAAGTTGATGACTGTAATTTATAATGGAACGGTGTGTGTGACCCGACGTTTCTTTCTATTAATATTAATCTGATCATAGAGTAGAAAGAGAGGGGGGGGAAACAATAACAAAAAGTTTAAAATAAAAGTAATTCAGCCAAAAAGACTCACACTTATCCCCTGGAGAATTCAGGGGAGGAAAGTAAGAGGCGAAGTTTTTACTTTTTTACCTTTTTTCCACCCAAGAAAACAACTCACTTCGCTCGTTATCAATAGAGAAGACGGCGTGTGAAAAGATTAAATTGGGAATAATCTCCACAAAGGAGAGAGAGTTGTTATAAGGGTTGGCTAACATATTGTCTCTGTACAATGGAGACAAATTATTAAACTGGAAGCAATTAGTCGAGGAATTCTTTGTTTTTTAATGTGTTTAGTATCATTTGATTGTTCGAATTTGATATAGTCCTTTCATCCTATACTTCTGGTAGACTATAAGAATCCCGTACTACAGTGAAGCTTTGGACTAGAAAATATATATTTTTAAAACATAATCATGTTGAAATTGCGGAAAATTTATCTGAACGTTTTTGTAACAAAGTTTTTCTATTTCATTAGAAAGATAAGTATAAAGAAAAGATATTTAAAATAGGAAAAATCTTTTTAAGAACTTATTTATAGTAAAAGATATATATATATATATATATATATATATATATATATATATATATATATATATATATATATATATATATATATATAGCTTAGCTATACTTTATCTTCAAATAAACTAGTAGGAGAGTTTTTACCTATAAGAAAGCTTGTTTTATAATTATTTTATAAGGTAATAAATAAACTTGGTGTGTGTGTTACAGAGAGGTGTAAAATATATATTTCATTTATATTTCCTATATTTTATGTATCTTGTGGAATGGATACTCACCAAGTAAGGAATTGAGATGGTGTAAGTTTGCTTTCACTGGGTAGTCAAGGCATCTCTCTATAGGTGAAAAGATTTAGGTTATGGAGGCTACGTTCTGTTTCTTGTACTATTTGACGGCGTGGAGATATGAGAGACACCGGGTTGGAATAAGGTTTGATAA
This sequence comes from Cordylochernes scorpioides, assembly GCA_030710605.1. Lineage (NCBI taxonomy): Eukaryota > Metazoa > Arthropoda > Arachnida > Pseudoscorpiones > Chernetidae > Cordylochernes > Cordylochernes scorpioides. The sequence goes on from CP092866.1 coordinate 70,579,647, forward strand.
GTGTAATATATATTATGTATATATGGTTTTGACCAAGGAATTGGTTGTTGTTGTGTGATGTAATCAATATATAGCGTGAGATATTCATGTTTTTAGTTCTTATGATAATTCTGTAATAATAAAATATTATACAAATATATAACAGTAGCATACAATTTCTTTTAATAAAAAACCACACTACCTAAGATTATTGAATATTAAATAGAAGAGTACATATCAATAAGTATAAAAGATAGTCCGATGGTATTGGAGGGTTAAAAGCAAAAACCTCTCTGTCCGTTTTGAAACAAGTCCTTTCTGTATTTCTAGTTTGTGGAGATGTAACCTACCGAGGCGAGGTTCTTGGGTAATAAATCCTTCCTGTACTTACTGTTATGTGACATTTGTACTTCTATAACCTATATAACAATTGGCACTCTTGTAGTGAGTGATAAACTTCCAGACATGCGAAAGACTTGTCGCTCGCTGCCAGAATACCTATTGTTCAAATTTTGTACAACATCTAAATCACGAGTCAAAACAAATATTTAACTCACAAAGGTCTATGTGATCTTTGAAATATATATAATAATAAAAAATAAACAAAATAAATAGTAAAATAATAATAATATTTACAAAGATTTCACAATATTATAAATAAATCTATATCTATTATGTATAATTTATACCTACCCTTTAACTACTTTTTAAGTTTAAAAATGAGGCATATTGTTGCGGAATATCTTCAAATATATTTATATTTCTTGTTCCTATTTCTCGTGATACCCATCCCTCTAAAAATAATCTTTCCTTTTTAAATTGTATATTCCTGTGAAATATCTCAATATCATTCCAATCTGGCCTATATGTCCTGAATAGGAAAGCAAAATATGTAGTCCCCTCCGTGTGCTTTGATATTTTTAATCGCTTTGATTCAGATCTAGTTAATTGTTGAGGTTAAGAAAAATGTGAAATCTATTGAATAGTATGTGCTACGTAATGTGGCAGGGGATATAAGTCAGAGAGATAGGTCTGTAGTTGGTCGGTTGGATGCTTATCATATCCTTATTATATTTATGGAAAACACCATTTTGTAGATTGTCTTTATATGAACAAAACTTAAGGAAGTTGTACCTTTTAGCATGTATATCGGTATTCAGACAATAACTCTTAAATATATTTGATACACAGTGACTTTTATTGAAGACACACAATATAACCAAGTGTGAACAAAATTCCCTGTCTTTTTTAAAATATCAGAAAACTAACAATATAAAATACTTTTCACTTCCTTCAATTTTGTCCATAAGTGTATTTGAGTGAAAAGATAATTTAATTCAATCTTTTAAAACTTTATTCCGACGTTTCAGCGCCTCGCTGTTGCCTTCTTCGAGGAACACTTTGTTAAACAAAATATTTAGATGTGAGATCATTCATAGCTTGGTCTCAAGTAAATATTTACAAAATATGCTTAGAATAATTATAAAACACAAGTCATCAATCAGGAGCATTGTAATTCGTTTCTTTAGCAGTTTAAAATGGCCTGACGCTCGAGAGCTGGGCGTTTTAAACTAACAAACGTATTGTAATATCCTTTATTGATAAATTGTCATTATTTAAAATTGGTTTCTCTTTGAAAGGGTGACAGCGTGTCGTAGAAGCGTCGTCATCAAGTTTTTTTAAACATGTGTGTAGTAAATCATTTCAGATATTGCTTCACTCTCGGGTAGATAGTTCTTAGCTCCATGCAACGATGAGGAAGGCCTGAGTGGACAAACATGTAACCGTCTTTTTCTCTTCAAATATTCCAAGTATACAGGGGTATACATGGTATTGGAACAAGGCTCCATAGCCCTATGTACTCTCTGGTAGGGTTGTTCTATATAAACGGGGACTTTTAAAACAATTTTCTTAAAACGTTCCTAAACTACGCAATAAAGAAAATAAAAACAATTTAAAACCAAACGTTGTGCCCTATCACAACCACCTCAATAATCCATTTAACCTACATCGACTTAACCTTTTTTTAAATGAAAAATAAAATTTATCAAAATGCAAATGTCTTGGCCGCCCCCCCCCACGCGATCGCGTCCCCCCAATTCCATTATCTTACCATCAATCAAATTGCAAATATCTTGGAGGAAGATTGTTTGCTAAACTGGGGAGGGGAATAACGAGAGACACAAAAATTTCTTCCTTTCGTTTAACAAGAGAAATAAATTTCTTCTACATTATATCTAAAAATGCCAAATTGTGAAGAAGAAAAAAAACACTTGGCGAGTTCTAGAAAAAGTTTCTATTTGAAAAAAAAAAAGGCAGGGCAGTTGAAATGAAACTGGAGCGATACCAACAATGGAGGAGGCAGAATGGCCGTGTCTTTGCTTCGCCCTTTGAACGACGTCTTATAGAACGGACGTATAAGGAAGGAGTTTTGTTCAAATTGCTTACCCAGTGTGCGGTTATTCATTTATTTTGTTGGTTATAACGTTATATTATATATACATACACTCGTGGACAAAACTTTTAAACATTTCATATTTTGATGTCGCCGGTTTTTTTTTTTCTAAGGAGACAGAGGCAATTTTGTTCACACTTGGTTATCTCGTGTGTCTTAAATAAAGGTCACTGTGTATCAAATATATTTCAGAGTTATTTTATGAATTCCGATATATATGTTAAAAGGTACAACTTCTTTAAGTTTTGTCCATGAGTGCATTTCACCTTTACCCAGAGCAATATAAGTATGTCACTGTTTGACAATTTTTTTGTTACTTTGGAGAGCGTCATTTAACTATCAAGTGTAAGTTTTGCCACAAAAGAACAACAAGAACATCTGGTTGAATTGAATGTCTGTAGATTTGTCGTATTGCTTGGAGTAGAGAGGCGGGGGTACTAAAATGTATAGTTTTACGTCTCAAGTTTCTTGAAATCTTCTTGAGCAAGCCAGAGTTCTTGAACCCTTCAATCAAAATGTCATTTTCAGATATAGAATAACGGTTCCTAGGAGAACTAACTACAAGGGAAAAGGATTGGTTATACTGTTCAAAGAACTATTTGAAATATATGCTATTTTTCTTCACCTGCGAATTTTGTGTGGCTTTTTTCAATTTTCGGGTTTCACTCCACTGAATAGTATGTGGAGATCTAGGTCAGTTGTGGAGACATTTTAGAATTAGGAACTGGTTGAGAGGAGAGTTTACGTTTGGCTGAAAATGCGTGGATTCCCTACCGCTGTAGTGTTGGGAAGCCAGGTTTACGTAATTCACTTCAAAATAAATTCGGTTGAATATGTGTGGTACATGAATCTTTTGCAGCGTGGCGTTGTAAATATGTAAATTGAGAGAGAATGGGAATCCCTTTATAAGTGAGAGTCGGTATTTAGTGTCGGTTCTAATCGTCATTCTGGCCTGACAATTAACGACAAGTGGAGGCAGGAAATGAAGCAGTAATGTTGAACGTGTCAAGAGCTACCTTCGTGCTTGGGCGCGCGCGCTCGTGCGTGAGCATTGGGATTTTTACTTAGTCCCCCCCTCAGAATTAATGGAATGCCCCGTATGCAAATCCCCACATCTCTCACCCTATTAATAAAAATTTACGATTAGAGAAAGAGATTGCGTTAGTCTCGCAATTTTTTTTTTTCACCTTGTGTTCAGCAACACTTCCATTTGCTGGCCATTGATTGGGTGGTTGGTTGGGGGGAGGGGGACTTTGACGCCGCCACGACTGGCACGCAAATTTTCCATTGGTCGATAACCTAAGGCCGAGCCCTACCTGGAAAAAGGAATAAACCTCTCAATCGATACGTAATCTTAAAGGGCCTTGTTACGTTTTTTCGTTTTTAATTGCGCCGTCTTTGGGAAGGTTTTTACGAGGGCATTTTATGGAGGGTCGGGGGTTTTAATTTGGCTTCTTCTTATGGCTATTTTAGCGGGTACCTAATCAGATTTATAATAGAGAGACCGTTTCTATTGGAAATTCACCTTGTAACCACCTGGGCCATGAGGATTCTCTGTTGGCCATTCTGGCACAACTTCTGCCTCGTGTATAAATGAACACATGCATGTGCACATGAATGGAAAGGCAAACCGATAAACATGTTTTAAACGGCCGCAGATGATAATGAATGGTCAAAGAAAGTGATAGCGGGGGATTGAGACCTGAGTTTATGGTTATTTGCCAGAAAACATACATCAATCAAAACAATGGGGAGGAAACGACCAGAAAATATGCTTCTCAGGGTTATCTATCAAGACAACGTCAGACTCACACGCCAAGAACAAAGTTACTGTAATTTTCTTCAGCTCCATACTCACCGGATCTTGTCCAAATGACTTTCCTACACAGTAAAATGTCTCTTAAAAAGCAGCGATTCGAGTCTCGAGAAGCCATAATAGAAAAATCATCGAAGTTCTTCATAGGCTTGAAAAAAAATGCTACGAAAATTGGGAATTGAGATAAGGGATGAGAATTATTTCGAAGATTACTGAATACAATTTTCTTTTAATATTGGATTTTCCAAAAATTCCGGGAATTTATTGAAAGTACCTTGTCAACGCTTTCAGATTTTGAAATATAGTTTCAAAATTCTTTGAAGCATATAGCAATTTGTTTCTAGTAGCCTTAGACAAATACATTTGTGGCAAAACACACACAGATCTCTTCTTGTATTCAGATGTACAGTGTCCAGTCAGCTCACTCAGTATCACGTCAGTTGTAGCTTCGAATCCTGCTTCGTCGACGCCAGCTACATTACTGTATCGCCCATAACTTCTGTCAATAAATATCGAAGGTCATTGCTCAAATATCACAACGTACTCCCCTCTGTTAGCTTCCTTCAGTAGATTTGTCTTTTTAACTTCGAAAATAAATATGGAAAACGATTTTAAATAAAATTGCTCTTGCAATAAATACCTTTGAAATCTATAAATATTTTTAACTCTTCAAAAAATATACACTCATGGACAAACCTTAAGGAAGTTGTACCTTTTATCGTGTATATCGGGACAATAACTCTGCAAGATATTTGATACAGCGTGAAGTAATAGTAGTACTAGTAAAAACTTTACTAATAGAAGCCGCCCCTGTACTGATAAGGGCCATAGCTCGAAGCCATGGTATACAGGCTAGCTTTTTGTCTGAATTTACTAAAAACTGTGTTGTGGCTCATTGTTTATCATCACTAGCAAAGTTTTCAATAGGCTGATAAATATAATACATATCTCTGATTACTCAAATATAAATCTCTGAGGTTTTTTATTACACTTTTAACGAGTTTACAAGATTTTGGGTTTAAACGACCCTTCTACAGGTAAATATTTAGCTCTGATGCATAATTAAAGGGAGAGGTGCCTCTTTAGGTAAACAAACATATATATATATATTGTGGGGAGCAAAGAAATAATTTTATAACTCATTTTATTATTTAATTAATCAATTAAAATACACAGTATAACTCTGTATTTGTAAAATCATCATATATGTTCCATAGCTTTGTTGTTCAATATTCTCTAGCTGTAGATAATTTATTAGTTGAATTGTAGTTGTCTAGTTGTGCTGACGTAATGAATAAATAATCTTTTATCATTGTGACTAATCTAGGCATCCATTACTACGTTACAATATTGTATATTAAACAATCAATTTCTCCCACCTCGTGTACCCGACATTCTACTTTGAAACGATTTCCTTTAGTTTCTCTCTCTAATGTGGAAGTTCCATTATTTCTGTGTTAAAGTGGCGGTGGCAATGTAGACACACAGGAAGGAGAAACCATTTTAAAACAGAGGCGAATAGCTTGATCAGAATTATCTGCCAACTATTGTAGCGCTGGATGTATTCCCTCGTATTGTGATCAACACACCTTATTACGGCGTCGCGATACTGCTCTAGTCTTGGCCTCCATACTTTGTTTTATTTAACAAAATAACAAGCACTCCAGGGCCAGTTTTCTTTAACTATTGTTTATTTCTCCAACTTTCGGGCCAAAATGCCCTCTCAACAGGATAACTAGAGGTTCCAGCTAACTGACTAGCTAGATGTCATACTTCTCCCTAGTTCTCCCGTTGGAGTGCATGTTGGCCCGAAAGCTGGAGAAAACCTAGCCCTGGATTGCTTGTTAATTTTGTTAAATTGTAAATGCAGGGAGGAATATCATTTGTGTTGTTTCCTCCGGGATCATATGGAATTATTTTTTAATTTTATTATTACAGAAGCACGAAGTCTATCAGACTATTGTGCTATATTAGAATTATTTACTTATATATCTTTATTTACACGATGAATTAGTAGTGATTTATAAATCTGTGTACAAATTGCTCTAAACTTGTCAAAGTGTTAATAAGATTGAGTATTAAAGGTAAAGACTCTTCTAGTAAAGTAAATCAATTAAGAAGGATTAGAAGATGAGTTTCTTTATTGTAGGAACGCTACGAGCTTTCGGACAAAAGTCCTTCAACGGGCATAAATATAACTATACTAAGAAAGATAACGATGGCTGTAGGAAATATATACACGTATTGGTTTTACATAGAAATAAAAATAAAATATTAAGAATATAAAAAAATATTAAGAATATAAAGAAGGACATGCAAATGATCAATCTAACTATTTGTAAAAGTGAAAAATACGGAAATAAAAATCCTAGAGAGCAAATCAGGAAATGCAGAAAACATTAGTTGAAAAAAAAAAATGTATGTATTTCCTACAGCCATCGTTATCTTTCTTAGTATAGTTATATTTATGCCCGTTGAAGGACTTTTGTCCGAAAGCTCGTAGCGTTCCTACAATAAAGAAACTCATCTTCTAATCCTTCTTAATTGATTTAAGATTGAGTATATACAGAAAGATGGCATTATGTCAAAGTAAGCAAGTACAATTTGGTTAGTCAGAGGGCAAGCCAACAAAAGATGCTCTGGTGTTTCAACATCTAGACAGCATTCACATGTTGGATCATTTGTAACTCTCAATTCAAAGAGAAAAATTAAAAAGGGTCCTTTGCCTGTGAAGAACAAAGTAGTGTATTTATCAGGAGCAATGAAGCTTTAACATCTCTTAGAAAAAAATTATTGAACGTTGGATTAGTTTGAGAAAGATAAAATCTAAATTTTGTATTGATATATAATTTATTCAACTCATTTGAAAGGGGCTTATTTAGTGTTTGGTCTGTCAGAGAATTCTTCATATTGTATCTAATTAGTGATAATTCAAGGTAGTCGGTCAGCATAGGAGTTTTGGCCAGAATATGAGTAATGTAAGAAGATGAACTTTTGTAAGCATGAATGCACCTAATTAAAATTTGGTACTGTATAGAATTGAACTTTGAACGCTTTGCTGCATTAATAAAAGGGAACCAGATATTTGATGCATAACTTAACATAGGACATATCACCGCCTTGTATAAAATCAATCGGAAGCCTTGAATCAATTCCCCAAGTACGTGCACATAATGAAAATAGCGCATTCTTAAATTCCATAGCCTTATTAATTATATTGTCAACGTATGGCCCAAAATCAATTTTATTTCTTTGTATGTGGATGCGAAAAATAACTCCCAAAATCTTTATAGTTTCTGATGGTTGAATATTTATACCGTCAAAGTTTATAGGTAATTTTTGGTAATTTTTTAAATAGAGTATACCTGCTTTATTTGGACTTATTGAGAGTTTTACCTTCTCACACCAATTTTTAATATTATTCAGATTTTTTTCAATTTTTAACTGAAGATCCTGGATGCTAGAGCCCCAAACCACAAATGAAACATTATCGGCAAAAGTTATGACTTTTGCAAAATTTTCACTAAAAGATGAAATGAAATCATTTAATAATATATTCCAAAGAATTAGAGAAATAATTCCACCCTGAGTAGCACTATGTAATAATAACTGCACTTACATATATATATATACTAGCGGATGTACCCGGCTTCGCCCGAGGTTTTACCCGAGTAAAGGTTTGTCTAACGAACATTTGTTAAAACAATTCTCTATAAACTTATATAAAAAAAAGATATATTTTGATAATTTGAAACTCGTAAATTTGAATCTCTCGATAAAGTGAACATTTTTTCCCGGTCCCTGGGTCCCTGTGTGCCTTGTCATCATGAATTTTGTCTTTCCTAATTTTCTACATTACAAAATCATCGTTTTATCTAGTGAACATTTTTCCCGGTCCCTTGAAAAATACTCGATAAGTTGAATAAAATCAATATTAATTGGTTCCCTCGGTAATTGGAAGTTAAAGGAATAGTATCTTCGCCTTTTTTATTTTTTTATTCAGGTAACCTGGATTCCTGGAGTATCTTCGCCTTGAATTGTATCATTATTCTTGTCTCAAATAAATTGCCGTGTCATCCTGAGATAATCTTACTTTTGATAAATAATATTTAAGATAACAAACTTAGTGATAAGAAAACTTGTTATCATCGTCACAATGGGGGCGCTGCTTGCGAGTTAAATCTACAAATCTGCAAATAACTCTAAGGATATTCAAGATATTCATGAAATTATTTTTCAAAAACCTTCCCGGTGATATACCTAATAATATCCCAAAATTTCACGGCGATTGGATGCATGGTTTTTGAATCTATAGAGGACAGACAAACAGACAGACAGACATTCAATTATATATATATAGATACACTCTTTTGCAGGCCTAGAATCTTATGTCCATAAATACTGTGAATACTCCTAAACCTGTCTTCTTTTCAAATTGCTCTCAAAATGACAGAAATATCCAATACATTAGTAGCGATGTTTCGAGATTAATTTGGCGAAACCGATGACAGGGTTCACACCACTGATGACCCAAGCCCTAATATTTTCTATCATCGCATTAATATATATATTATATATATATATGTCGAATTGATTATTTATATAATGAGAAGTTCTCTAAAGAAACTGGAGGGATTTTATAAATGCCATTTGATCTCAATAAATGGAAAACCTCTTTTTGTACCTCCTATGCGATTTGAACTCCGGTATAGGGCGAACAACATCCTAATGGGATGGTTAACACAAAAGGGACGGAATGAAAGCCGGGATACACTTTCCACTTGATTCTTGTAATGAAGAAGGACACTCTCTTGTCATTGGGGGAGAAATTGCCCCAAAAGGCGGAAGAGCCAAATTTATTTGGCCAACAGCATAGATGGGAGAAAAAGCACTGGCAAACCACTTCTGTATCAAACATTGCTGAGAAAACTATATGGACCAAATATAAGGTCAAATTGAATAATATTTGTCCATTTGGTCATCAAAGGTCGACTTGATAGACGCTAACAAAAACGTAATGAGAAGTATAAATTCTGAAAGAAAATGTGTGAATGTAATGTGCATTTTGATTCCCAACACTGTTCATCTCTATAGAATTAACACCATTTGAATTGTAGTCAAACCTTTTTTCAAACCCGAATTCATCAAATTGTTTAGAATAGATTGATTGCAACATATACATTTTACAGTCATACATATTGTCGCATACCTCGAGATATTTGCATAATATTGTTTTGTTTTATATATTTTTGCATTGTGTTTCTTATGAAAGGTTGATATATTTGCATGTCCGCGAGAAGCGCGATATATATATATATATAGGTAGGAAAAGTAATAAAGTTAGAGTTTCTTTTGCTATGAAGCTTCTCATGTCTCGTAGAACTCGTTCTTCTAATATAGAACATCACAATATGGCGCAGCCGACAATATCCTCAAGATCGACCATGGAAAGCCTCATCAGGGCGTGGGCGGACCAGCAGCGCTTGATGAGGGACCAGCAACGCTTGATGATGAACATTCTTTTGAAAATAAGAAAGAAGATGAAGAAGATGAAGAAGTTGAGGAAATTGAAGAAGATGAAGAAGATGAAGAAAATGAAGAAGATGAAGAAGAAGAAGAAGAAAGCCTTGAGTCTCTGGAAAGTATTGAGTCTGTAAAAAATACTAAAAAGTCTGGAGTAAGTCTTGAAAAGTCTGAAATAAGTCTTGAAAAGTCTGAAATAAGTCTTGAAAAGTCTGAAATAAGTCTTGAAAAGTCTGAAGTAAGTCTTGAAAAAGCCGAAGTTGAAAAAAAGTCTGTTGTAGAAGTTGGGCAAAGTCAAAAGGCTTCAAGTTGAAAAAAATTCAGTTGTAGAAACGGAAGAAAGTGAAAAAGCCGAAGTTGAGAAAAAATCCGTTGAAGCAGATGAAAGTGAAAAAGCCGAAGTTGAGAAAAAATCCGTTGAAGTTGAAGAAAGTGAAAAAGCTCAAGTTGATAAAAAGTCAGTTATAGAAACTGAAAGTGCAGAGCCTCTTACGAAAGAGGTAGATGTTATTGCTGATAGTGGAATGGAGCCTAAAGATTCTACAGAAACTTCTAGGGAGTCTGGCACTGGAGAAAAATAACCTACTAAGGAGTCTGGTACTGGGGAACAGGGGCCTACTAGGGAGTCTGGTACTGAAGAAAAAGAACCTACTAAGGAGTCTGTTACTGGGGAACAAGGGCCTACTGAGGAGTCTGGTACTGGCGAAATAGAAACTACTAAGGAGTCTGGTACTGGCGAAAAGGAACCAAGGCCTGGTACCGGCGAAGAAGCACCTCCAAAGGAGTTGAGCCTCTCCACCCCCTGGAATAGCAGAATCACCATCACCGAGTGGCTGGAGGACAATTGCATCCCTTACACTATGGAGCCTCTTCAGAAACCTGATAAAGTGAATTCTAAAGACGGAGATAAAGAAGATGGTAAAATCCATATAATTGAAGAAATTATTATAAAAGATGATGAACTTCTTCCTGCATCTTATATTATTGATGGTCATGAATGTAGATGGGATGAAATCGAACGAAGCGATGCTTTTAAAAAGGAAATAAATATTTTTGATGCATTAAGAACCTTACAAGGTAGTGCTCAAGCCAATCTTTGTTATCCTAAAGATTTTTGGATTGTTCGTGATTTGGGATCTAAATGTTTTTCAAATATTATTGAAGATAGTGAAAAGAATAATAATTTAGATTTGAATGATATGAATTTATCTCATTTTGTCTCGTCTTTCATCCTGAATATGGAGGGAAATCTCTAAAGAAAGTATTGGAAAATGGAAGACTTCTGCCAGAACAATTAATGAGCATTCTTTGTCAGATTTGTATTTTGATGAGTCATGCTGAGCAAAACATCGGGTTGGTTCACAATGATATAAGTCCCAGAAATATTCTGATACGACCGACTGCTCAAAAGGTTTTGAACTACGACATTGGAGGAGAGAATTATGAAATCCCAACCAACAACTGCATTGCCAAGTTGAAAGATTTTGAGATATCTCGACTTGTAAAGAATGATGATCCTAATCCGAATGTTTTTTACGAGAATGTTTCTCAGCTAATTTGGACCCATAATGAAATGCGAGAATTTAACTCTGCTTGTGAAATACATACTGAATTCATTGAGGAGACATCCACGTAGGATATAACCATCACCAAGTGGCCGGAGGACAATTTCATCATGGACCACCAGGAGTCCCATCACAGGAGTGATGAGAGGTTGATATATTTGCATGTCCGCGAGAAGCGCGATATATATATATATATATATAGGTATGAAAAGTAATAAAGTTAGAGTTTCTTTTGCTATGAAGCTTCTCATGTCTCGTAGAACTCGTTCTTCTAATATAGAACATCACACATATATAATCATATTATTGGATCAGGTTTAGGTGTCGAGCTCCCATCTATAAAAGTAAATCCGTTAAAGTGGGGCGACGCAGATAGTAATGATTAAAATGATCTATTATTCTACAAAATATTTACATATAACTTTAGACTCCATTCATCAATGCATAGGTTGGTGGCTGGTAGTATTCCTCTTTTACTATATCTTCTTTTCTATGGCTAGACTTTTGATGGTATCATAGGGTCGTTTCTCAAAATTATCCATGAACTTCATTCTCGGCCTTCCTCTTTCTAATCTTCCTTCCATACATCCTTCCAACAATACATTTAACCATTCCAAGTGTGGGATAGGTTGTCAAAACAAGCTGTTTCGCTACCTCTCAGTTGTCTCCAGTAAGCCAGATCCCTCCTGATCATTTTCGGACAAGCTTCTGTCCCTCAGTTTATGGTGTCCTCGACGCCAGCACCAATTTTGACTATAGCGCAGCAAATATTTATGGGAAAATTTACGTTAGAATCTGAGCTAGCACTTGATCTGTGTGGAAAACTGTTATGAGTTAATAGAAATAATGAGGAGTTGCCTTTTAATACGTAGTGATTATTCAGTGAATACAAAACAGCAATTGAAGTTGAACAAATATTATAGTGTCTAACGAAGAGTATGATGATAAGCAGTGTGTCCAAATATACTTTTTCTGTGAAAAATAGACACTTCGGCCAGTTAGAGTTTTTTATTTTCTCAACGTTTCAAAAAAATATTTTGTCTTCGTCAGGAGAAATAAATAAAAATAAACCATTTGGCAAGGCGTTAAAAATTGTCTGAGGTTGCGTTTTTTGTTGAAACGTTTAGAAAATAAATAAACCTCTAACTGGCTGAAGTTTCTATTCTTCACAGAAATATCTATGCCGGCCAGGTAACCTCTTATCTTCAGGACAAATATACTTTGTCACAACAGTTCTCCTACGCTTAATGGGATCTTATAGGATTGAGGGCTTTGACATTTTATATACGACATATTCACTCAAGTAGGCTGGAGGTTTGTGTTGCCGTGAAGACCTGCCAAGTTGAGGCTCCTCTTCTGGGTGGAATGGTGCTGTCTCGGAAGCCTGTCATCATTACCACTACCTTCTGGTTGCTGCTGCGTATTAGCTCCAAGATCACATTGTTGAATCCAGATAGGCTTGAAGTTTGAGTCGTTTTCTTTTTTTGTATCTGGATAAAGGTCAACGGTCTTTTTCAGCACTCAGTTTTCCTTAACGGGTTGATGTGTATTTTGAAAGCCATCGTCCAAATTTCCCTCATAATGTAGCTTTCACCATTTTTTCATTATCCTTCTTAGTTTCCACATCGCTTTGTTGTTTACTTAACATCGAGCTTGCACCCTATCTCTCACTCTTGTTTCGATGCCATCTTGATGTTGGTTTCTTGTATTTATAAGTCAACATCATGTAGATCAATATTGAGGTGACAAATCCGAACACGTTCCAGTAAGATATCATATTCTCCAGGAACAATGTAGATATATATCGTTAGGGATTATCTTCTGTATTATTTCGTGTTGGTTCATTCAAAAGGTATCTTAGGAATAATCAAGTTGCTTAAGATAGCACTGTGTTCATTCTATTAAACTCTAAATGTATTGAATAATATGAATATTAACTACGGAAACCTACCTAGCATACATTATATTTACTTTCACACTTTGCAATTTTTCACACATATCAGACTGCATGTCCTTGAAATTTGATGAATACCCAATGCTGGGCTTTATAAACGAACTGTTGTTTATAGCCAACATTTAGGTAAAGAAGAATAAACACAAGTCGGAGAGAAGAGTTTCTTTATTAGAGGATGACCGTGCAAGCTTTGTGGCAAGACGCCTTTCTACGGGTACAGAGTGACACGAGTCATTTTGTCCCCGTAGAAGGACGTTTTTTCCGAAAGTTTGTACGATCTTCCTCTTATAAAGAAGCTCTTCTCTAAGATTTGAGCTTCTTCTATAGTGAATAGGGGAATTAACGTTGTATTAATATATAAATTGTTTCCATTTGAGTAGAAAGCGAGTTGTGTCCAGAAATTCAGTGTTTACGCTCTAAACTACACACTTTGTGTTCTTCTGATGTTCTAAGTAATTTGTTTGTTTCATAGCAGAACGTCATCCCCCCAACGTGGATTTTAGGATTTAAACAGTATATTTCTGCATGTTCCAACATGAGTTTAAACTACAGAGAACATTGGAGAGAAAGAGATGTCGTAATTATTGCAATTTTAATTCTAACTAAAGGGATGGATGGTAGACAAGTGAAAATTACAAATTGATTTACAACTTGTGCGATATCGGAAAATATTTGGTGCACAAACACCAATTATCAATAATTTAGATTTAATTAAAGGTTGCCCTGAGTTATTAACAATGCAGAGAAGCTCGCGATTGGATTTCTTAACACCACTGGGGGAAAAACAAATATTAACAAAACAAAAAAATAACAAAATTAATAAAAGCTCGAGGGAAAAAAATAAAAAGCAGACGATGATTTGATAAGGCCACCAAGAAACAGCCAATCTGAGGTTGTAAGATTAATTATCAAAGATTAGGTCATTAATCAAATTTGACATTTCCAGTGCGTTAAGATTTGCTTTATTTTTTTACATTTTGCTCTGTGGTTCTTTTTTTTTCCTCCAAGTTTGAAAATGAAAGTTTATAACCAAGCTGACATGTACAGGAGAATTTGGCAAGTATATGCCATCTTCATTTAGATAGTTGATGCTGTTTGTCGCGAATCTATCTTACAAACTCTATAGTGGATTTGTCGAGTAATGCTGAATACATGTAAGCCTTTAAAATAAGGAAATATTGGCCGAATCGTAAATATTTTTTGTTTATTGAAGTGAAGCAAGTTTACGAGCGTACAGGCTCTTAAACAGGCTTTAAAGAAATGACACCATAAGATGGAAATATGTAAAGTATTATATCAAAGTACTCTACATATAGAAACGGTTGTTAACTTACAATATTGCTGTTTCACCAGTTTTTCAAAGAAACCTATCACCCAATATGCAAATATCTCGAACCTTATTTCATAATTCCCAACAGCACACAATTTTTCTTTATCTTTTATTTTTTATTGTAGCTCAAGAAATGTGGTTATATCTTCAGCCTTACGTTTAATTTCTGTATTTTTTAAATCAATGATATTTTTATTCATAAAATTAAAAATTACCTATGTAAATATAAACCTCCCCTTAGAGCTACCGCTAAAAAAAAACAACCTAGCTTATGTTATTTATATGAGAAATATGAACAGATTCTTCACAGAAAAAAAAAGTGTACAATGCGGGATTCGATCCCAGTTCATGGCTGTCTGGAATCGAGGATTTTAATTACTTGTCCACCGACCTTTTCGTAAATATAAATTTTGCATATATAGAATACCTTTTCTTTTAAAAACTAGTAAAACAGCAATTCATTGCAGTTCACGAAATGTGGGTATAGCTTTAGCCTTATTTTTAATTTCAATATTTTTAGGCACAATATTTTTATTCGTAAAAAATAATTATATTTATAAATATAATTTTTTCATATATAGAATAACTTTAAAAACTAGTAGAACAGCAATATTAGAAGTTATAAAACGTTTCGATATGTTAATAGCCTACCTTATATATATATATATATATATATGGTAATTTAAACCAACAACCCTATATTGTATACTACTTATAACAAGATTGTCATGTTGTATATAGAAACACATCTATAAATAATTATACGCATGATTGACATGTGTCATTGCATCACCATATGTAATGTACTTTGTACAAACTGAGGATGAATAAATAAAACTATGTAATAGATTAAGAGCTGAGCTAAGAAAGAGATCGAGATAGAAATCCAACAACCCTAAAGAGGAATTTGGCAAGTCGTTGCCATCAAGGTCAAAGGGTGCAGAATAGCGCAGACGCCCCACGCCCTTTGGACCCGTTCAAAGTCCAAATTCTCGCGTGTCTCCCCCCTCGGCAAAGGTATATAAAACCTCAGTTTTAGCCGAAATCATAGTCACTTCACCATCGGCGTGAGCCCTTGTCAGTTGTACCCAGGTCCACCTCATCACCATGTAGAACAGTAAGAACTCTTCTAACTCCATCTTGCTCTTAGCTCGACTCCTATCTGTTCACGGAACTTTCCTACTACAACTGTTGCCTCTTCGTTTTTTGTGTGTGGACATTCCCAAGCTTTCCACTCTGCCTCGACCACGACTGCCTGTACTCTATGAAAACTGTTAAAGGTCTTCCAAAGTGCAGAGAGGTACTGGAAAACTCTCCACGCCCTGACTGTTCCTCTCGATTACTACAGGTTTGACCCTCGGTTACCACAGCTATAGCGAGAGTCGACAGGATCTCACATCACAGATAAGTCGACTGGATACCTCATCACATATATATATATGTAATACCTTACAGGTCTACAGGTTCTAGTGCCATATTTATATAACTTGTTGAAGAGCTTGAAAGTTTGCGTCTCTTCAATGAATTAAACATTTTACCCACCAGTCAATTTTTCCTTAGTTTTAAGAAATTTCAGCTAACTATTGCTCGCATGATATGTGGGTTTACATATTTGCATATAGTTTGTTGTCACGGCGTTATCCTCTTGTATTAGCTCAGTGTTGTAGATTGACAGCCTTCCTCGATCTAGACGTACACTCATGGAGACAAAACTTAAGGAAGTTGTACCTTTTAGAATGTATATTGGTATCCAGACAATAACTCTGAAAGTTATTTGATATAATAGATGTGAATCGTCTGTATGTGAATTAAATAAGGTTTCTGGAGATGTGTTTATTTTTATTGGAATCTCAAGTTTTCGGGCAATACCGCCCCTCTACAGGAGTACAAAACTGAACAATAATGAAATGCCGTTAGATACTGTTGCACCAAGTTGCAGGGTCGTCGACCCTGGTTTCTTCCTTCTTGATGTTATGCACGTTTCCCGAGCGCGTTTCCATATTCAAAGCAAATAAATAAAAGTAAAAGTAAATAAATAAAAGTAAATAAAAATAAATTACCTTTCAAAGTTATTGTGTTTATTTATTCGTGGTCTTCCTCGTAGGCCGTGAGTCGCAGTCTCCCTCTAGGTCCTCTCCCGCTCCAATAACCAATCAAGATATATGTACAATAAATATTACAAAAGGAATGAAACTATAAAAAGGAATGATGATAATCTAAATATTCTGTTTTAAATAAATATTAAATATCATAGAATATTTTGAAAAATGTAAGGCGCATTAAAATTGATGTAACAATACTAACTAAATTTAATTAAATTTAGTATCTAATGGTGTTTCATCGGCATTTTCCCCGGAAGCTAGAAATAGCAATAGAAATTAAAAGAAACATCTCCAGAAACCTATTGCCTTATTTAATCAACAGATATTTGATATACAGTGACCTTTATCGAAGCCACACGAGATAACCAATTGTGAACAAAATTGCCTCTTTTCCAAAAAAAAAAACATAACCGGCGACGTTAAAATATGAAACTTTAAGTTTTGTCCATCAGTGTACACTACATAAGTGTGGTTGTAGTCAGTACAATCCCATCCACTTTGTGATGAAACCAATAAACATGCTGTTTGACTGCGAGGAGATCGAGGGAATATTTATACAAGAGTTAAAGCATCTTCAAGTCAGTTTAGCATATCTTAATTCTAGAGCATTTACACAGAGGTACATTTGCCTTTTGGGAGTTTTCAACCAGAATGTATCAGAGAGCCTCAGATTAAAAAAAAAAAGAGTCAAATATCACTAGAACTTTATTAAACCTAAACCAAACCAAGCTACCAATCATGTCCAGGTTAGCAGGATCATATCCCTAATCTCATTTGGATATATTTGCATATATAAATCCTACACTTTATACAACTAAGTATCATATTTACATATACAACCTGTTGTACACCATAGACTTATATTAGTAAATTAAAATTTTTATTGCCCTCTATCGTTAAAATTTTAAACAAATAAATTTACTGGCAATGCGTTTCTTTTTTAAATCTCTACAGACCTTACTGCAATGATATGATTTAATGAATGAGAGGGCTTGGCTCATCAGTAGTGAACCCTCTCAGCGGTTTCGCCAAATTAATCTCTAGACCGCTCTACTATTGTATTGGACTGGTTTTGTTATATACCCTGCATTTTCTATGGAAGGCAGCTAAATGGTGTTTAGTGAACTATGGACATAGGCTTATAGGTCTGTAGAGGTACATACATATAAATTTCAAGGTATTGCATCGAGCAAAGCTCTTCCGCGCAAAACATGTTTTCATAACCATTATATATTAGTAAATTAAAATTTTTATTGCCCTCTATCGTTAAAATTTTACACAAATAAATTTACTGGCAATGCGTTTCTTTTTTAAATCTCTACAGACCTTACTGCAATGATATGATTTAATGAATGAGAGGGCTTGGCTCATCAGTAGTGAACCCTCTCAGCGGTTTCGCCAAATTAATCTCTAGACCGCTCTACTATTGTATTGGACTGGTTTTGTTATATACCCTGCATTTTCTATGGAAGGCAGCTAAATGGTGTTTAGTGAACTATGGACATAAGCTTATAGGTCTGTAGAGGTACATACATATAAATTTCAAGGTATTGCATCGAGCAAAGCTCTTCCGCGCAAAACATGTTTTCATAACCATTATATATTAGTAAATTAAAATTTTTATTGCCCTCTATCGTTAAAATTTTACACAAATAAATTTACTGGCAATGCGTTTCTTTTTTAAATCTCTACTGATGAGCCAAGCCCTCTCATTCATTAAATCATATCATTGCAGTAAGGTCTGTAGAGATTTAAAAAAGAAACGCATTGCCAGTAAATTTATTTGTGTAAAATTTTAACGATAGAGGGCAATAAAAATTTTAATTTACTAATATATAATGGTTATGAAAACATGTTTTGCGCGGAAGAGCTTTGCTCGATGCAATACCTTGAAATTTATATGTATGTACCTCTACAGACCTATAAGCTTATGTCCATAGTTCACTAAACACCATTTAGCTGCCTTCCATAGAAAATGCAGGGTATATAACAAAACCAGTCCAATACAATAGTAGAGCGGTCTAGAGATTAATTTGGCGAAACCGCTGAGAGGGTTCACTACTGATGAGCCAAGCCCTCTCATTCATTAAATCATATCATTGCAGTAAGGTCTGTAGAGATTTAAAAAAGAAACGCATTGCCAGTAAATTTATTTGTGTAAAATTTTAACGATAGAGGGCAATAAAAAAAATTAATTTACTAATATATAATGGTTATGAAAACATGTTTTGCGCGGAAGAGCTTTGCTCGATGCAATACCTTGAAATTTATATGTATGTACCTCTACAGACCTATAAGCTTATGTCCATAGTTCACTAAACACCATTTAGCTGCCTTACATAGAAAATGCAGGGTATATAACAAAACCAGTCCAATACAATAGTAGAGCGGTCTAGAGATTAATTTGGCGAAACCGCTGAGAGGGTTCACTACTGATGAGCCAAGCCCTCTCATTCATTAAATCATATCATTGCAGTAAGGTCTGTAGAGATTTAAAAAAGAAACGCATTGCCAGTAAATTTATTTGTGTAAAATTTTAACGATAGAGGGCAATAAAAATTTTAATTTACTAATATATAATGGTTATGAAAACATGTTTTGCGCGGAAGAGCTTTGCTCGATGCAATACCTTGAAATTTATATGTATGTACCTCTACAGACCTATAAGCTTATGTCCATAGTTCACTAAACACCATTTAGCTGCCTTCCATAGAAAATGCAGGGTATATAACAAAACCAGTCCAATACAATAGTAGAGCGGTCTAGAGATTAATTTGGCGAAACCGCTGAGAGGGTTCACTACTGATGAGCCAAGCCCTCTCATTCATTAAATCATATCATTGCAGTAAGGTCTGTAGAGATTTAAAAAAGAAACGCATTGCCAGTAAATTTATTTGTGTAAAATTTTAACGATAGAGGGCAATAAAAATTTTAATTTACTAATATATAATGGTTATGAAAACATGTTTTGCGCGGAAGAGCTTTGCTCGATGCAATACCTTGAAATTTATATGTATGTACCTCTACAGACCTATAAGCTTATGTCCATAGTTCACTAAACACCATTTAGCTGCCTTCCATAGAAAATGCAGGGTATATAACAAAACCAGTCCAATACAATAGTAGAGCGGTCTAGAGATTAATTTGGCGAAACCGCTGAGAGGGTTCACTACTGATGAGCCAAGCCCTCTCATTCATTAAATCATATCATTGCAGTAAGGTCTGTAGAGATTTAAAAAAGAAACGCATTGCCAGTAAATTTATTTGTGTAAAATTTTACCATAGACTTATCTTTATTTATATATTAGAGGATATAGATGTCAAATTTGCCGGGAGGAAATTGATCCATAGAAGCATAGGACACCTCTCCCGTCAAAATAAACGTCAAAAACTGACGCCATCCATCTATATTCTGGCCATAGATTTGGCCCAGCCACCTTGCCAGCAAAACACCTCTTTGGTAGATTGTGAAGATTCCATTAGATCCCGTGTGGATCTCATAGAATAAAGCCCTAGACTGACAAGGGCCATCAGCCCGAAACCATGGTCCCTAGGTGGACGCTTCTCAGTTTGCCAAAGCTGGTGTTTGGCTTTTTCGCCGACCCGAGGCCGCTAGTTTGCGGCGATGGTCAGTAGATGGCGTCAGGTTTTGACGTTTATTTTGACGGGAGAGGCGCCCTATGCTTCTATTAGAGGATATATAGTACAATATATCTTCTGTTTTCTTAACGCACTCGGTCATTGAAAATTTAAATTGTAGTAAATTTTAATATATTGTACTCTTGTTTTAAATATACACTATTTCCAAACAAACGTTTTAAAATTGGTGAGTCCTCTGAATTGACAAAACCGCTAGGATGGTTCCCTACTGTAGAGTCATTCAATACTTTTAGATTTGATTATTGTAATATATAATGGCTGTAAAAATAGTATTTAGTTATAAAAAGTTGCCTTAAAATGTGTCTTTTTTAAATAAAGAATTTATCATCGCAGTATGAAGTCGTTCCTTCACTTTCAATAAACGGCCGTATTGCTGCTTACATTCCAAGTATTCTGAATGTTAGAAAAATCTGAGGATGTCCTAAATTCCTAAGTTTCCTAATTGAGAATGCACCACTGAAAATCTCCGAGAGTTTCTATGAAGACATGTTGCATCATCGAGCAAAGAATGTCACGTATATATTTCAACTTTATATTTTCTAGTTTTTCATCTCCACGCGGCATTTATTTCTATAAAAAGATAATCCCGTCCACTCTCTCCATCGACACGTGTTCCTCTTAGCAACACGGAGAACACACACATAAAAAAAAAGTTAGAAAATAAAAGTGTCAGTTTGAAGAAGGCTTTGCAGGAAAGCGTTGTTGGTGTTAGAAGCCCATTAACGGGGGTTTTTCCTCCAGTACATACACTTTCTCTTTATTTGATGTTTAAAATGGCATTATTGTCTCATTGGAGTTTTTGTCTTAGGCGTGCCTGGGATTACTCCGTTAGTCTTTGCTGCCAGTTTTCGATCTAAACCGGGGTCACAAGCTGTAACGTTTGGTGCGGCCGTTTGTGCTGAATGTTGTGATAGCCGCTTCTTGTCGCGTTTGTGCAAACTTTTACGATATCTGCTTTCTTGTTGCGATGTTAAAAAAATCGATCATGCTAATGCTGGCTGATATTTGTTGGCCAGTTTTCCAAATATTGGGTTGGGGCGAAAATAATGGCCGAGTTCAGTAATGCAAATTCCAAGCTTTGGTTTTTGTATATAAAAATTTATTTTAATATTTTCAAGTCATATTATTATGAAGCATGTTTTTTGCACTGTTATCATATCTACTAATATTTATATTTCCAATAAATTTTGCGCGATATTAGACTGTGTTAAAAAAGCTTTCAAAGCAGGGGGGAAATCCGCATCATTTTGCTTCATGAGTTCAAACTCGGCCGCAACCCTGCGGAAACAACTCGAAATATCCTCAGCGCGTGAGGCAAGAGTGCCTTTTCAGAACGTAATACTCGCAGATGGTTCGAAAAATGTCACAACGGCGAAACTAACTTTGGAGATAAAGAGGGCCGTGGACGTTCATCAATGGTTGACACGACCATTTAAAGTCAATAATCGAGGCGGACACAAACAACACTACACGAGAAGTAGCTGAAGCGCTTAACGTTGACCACTCTACAGTTTTTCGTTATTTGAAACAAATAGAAAGGGTGAAAAAGCTCGACAAATGGGTACCATATAAAATTGAATGAAAATCAGAAAAATCGCCGTTTTGGAGTGTCTTCGGCGCTACTTCTATGAAACAATAGTCTTTTCTCGACCGTATTGTCACCTGCGACGAAAAATTGATCCTCTATGACAACCGGCCATGTTCAGTGCAATGGTTAGACCGTAAGGCAGCTCCAAAACATTTCCCAAAGCCCAAATTACACCAGAAGAATATTATGGTGACTGTTTGGTGGTCTAGAGTAGGGTTTATTCATCGCATCTTCCTGAATCCTGGAGAAACAATCACAGCGGTGTAGTAGTGTGAGAAAATTGACGAAATACACCAAAAACTTCCCCTTATCTGCCCCAGATTGGTTCACATAAAAGGGCCTATCCTTCTCCATGACAACACCAGACCACATCCCAATGATCACGCGACAAAAGCTGAATGAGCTGGGCTATGAAACTCTTGATCACCCACCATACTCACCAGACCTCTCACCTACCGACTTCCTGGTAGGGAAATGCTTTAGAAATTAAGGCGATGCCGAAACTGCCTTTTATGATTTCATTGCCTTTAGAACTCCAGAATTTTATCAAAATGGAATAAATCCGCTAGTTTTACGCTGGCAAGGATTTATAGATTGCAACAGTTTTATTTTGATTAATAAAGTCTTGCTTGAAGCAAGTTATTGCATTTTAAAGTTGCCGCCAAAAAACTGCCATTATTTTTTCACCAACCAAGGCTATCTCACCATGTAGATTCACCAATAGCTAAGATCTTAAGAATGGTAGAATTATTAGATCGCGATTTCCTAGCGTGTGAACCTTGTGTAAAATCCAACATTTATAAAGTTTTTGAATAGCTATAATTATTTTATTTTAACCTTTCATGCTTTCGGGAAACTATTGTAAAGAAGTCAAATTTCCCAAAATGATAAAAAAGTTAAAATAAGCTAATTTTCACGACTCAAGAGCTTACAATTGTTGTATTCAACAATAGGAGGCGAAGACTAGGGCGTGCATGCCCTGCCAATTGGAATTCAGCGGCTGACCATTTATTACAGATTTGCGTGTGGCCAACTTGAAGTGTCTTTATTTTATACCAGTCTGTGTAAATTGAAACCACATTCGTGGCAAATCTCTGGAAATAAATGTCTCTTTGGCTTAATTTTTTCTCATTTTAAGATATATAATGCAATAGAATGGTTAGACGATGCACATCGCGTTCTGGCCCGACATGTCAAAGACCCACCAAATAAGGTATGTACAAGTATTTGTACTTACCTTTCGCCGAGTTTAACGGCCCGAAGAGAAGCAGTTTTGCGCTCAACAGCATGTCAATTTGTCAATATTGTCGCGCTGGTGACCTGAGGTACATGGAAAAAACATCCGAGAAGCCTCTTTACTCACGTTTATTCAAAAGATTGAAAAATAATTCCTTAACTAAACGTTATTGTTTCTTAAATAATCGATAAGAACAAAAGTATGCAAATTCAACGATACAAAAAAGTATGCAAAATAATTATACAATACAAAAATATGTAAAATAATTATGCACGAAAAGTTGATAAAAATAAATAAGATGCAAAAAAAGCTACAACCAAACTCATGACAAAAAAAAAAGTTAACAAGTTAAAATGTGAAATGTCAAAAAAATATTACAGCGCAGCGCATTTTTCTCCCAACAACATAAAAACACGATGACAATGTAAATTTCTCCGTGTGTTGGCATTCTATGGAGGTTGGTCACGCATCCATTAGACATGAAAGAAAGATTGATACTTCTTTATTACATCGTTTATATTACATCATATAAGGCTAAATACAAAGATATGAATAAATTGGGTCATATAAGGTGAAATATAGGTATATATAGAAATAAGATTAATGGTGATAGATAACCGATCATATCAGAAACAGGCTGTGCCAGGTTTACACAGATACCGCAGGATTGGTCGGATGGTATGTCTAAATGTGTCTGTACTGGACGTTAGAAATATAAACTTAGAAATAAGTAATTGTATGATTTTATAATTAATTAAAATACTTTGTTAGTTTTGTAATATTTGAATAAATTTATCCTGTATATATTATTGCTAACTTTAATACATTTATAATTATTTTTAATTAGAAAGGCATATATTGGATCAAAATTAATATATCATAATACCTTGATAAAGGTTTAAATCTTACTTTTCCTTATTACTAATAATTGTATATAGTTGCGGAACTACTGGTTTCCTGTGCTGCTCTTTTCCTGTTATTGCACCTTGTACGGAGAATCTGTATAAGACTAATGTCTTAATAAAGGCTTTGTGTGTGTGATAAAGGTTGGCGTTCAGCCAACTGAAATATTGGTAAAATAAATAATATTTTGATTCAATATATGCCTATCTAATTAAAAATTTATTTATGGATTACTCGATTTTCAAAACATATATTTATGTTTATATTATGCCTATAGTTTACGTTTCAAAAGTATAAATAAAAATATTTTAGAGTTTATAATGTAAAATAAATAAGTGAAATTAACAACTGTGTTCAATAATTAAATATGTTTATTAGAAATATTAACTACTTATATATAGGTATTTCTAATTATGTATATATAAATTTGAAAAAAAAAATCTTAATAATCATCATTTAAAACCAAATATTGTCATAATATCGCTTTGTGTGTGTCTTATGAATCTTTAAATATGTAAATAAATTAAATGAAACACATCGTGTCTAAAAATAACTAATATATAATAATTTTTAATAACTTGTTTTTAAAAATTCTGATTAAAGTTACTTGTTCCAGGATAAAATTGTGAAAATCGTTTTAAAACTACAAAAATTCTTTCACAATTATTTTTTTATTATAAAAAGGAACTCATATTGCGCGTGCTATAGAGAATTTTTGTAGTTTTTAAAAGTTACTTGAAAAAAAAATATGACGTTACATTTCTACAACATTCTACTCAGTGAGTTTCGTTAAAACTACAGGATAATTTCTATATAACCATTCCCGATTTAACAATTAACTCGATTTAGCAATCATTTTCATCTCCATTAGTCTCTCAACTAAAACACATCCAAAGTGTACATTATGTACGTAGCTCTCTGCCATGTTTGCTTCAAGACATCTGCTATTGGAAGGCTTTGAATCCACACAAAATGGCTGCTAATATCCCACCAAACGGCCAATGAAATCACGCATCGTGTGTGTCTTAACAACAAAAATAATCTCTGACCAAACTCTAATTTCTTTAAAATATAAAAACATATGCCTGTCACCCTCTATTCATATATTTATTTTCAGTATTTAGAAGTAAAAAAATAAAACTTAACACACAAAAAGATTGTTATTTTCTCCGAGCGACATATTTAAAATAAATAAATTTGTAGAATTTCTATATAAATAAATAAATAAATAAAATATTTGGGACTATAAAAACTTTACGAAAATCACTTTGAAACGAGCGAAATATTTGGGCGGGAGTTCAATTTAAAATTGAGGTCTTTGATCAAGTTGGAGAAAACTCCCAAGTTGATAGGGAAGTTTTTCGGTCTTATCGGGGGATTCCGGGGTGTTGTCTCTCCCGCCGTGGCTTATGGGCCCTGCACGTTCTCTTGCCGTGTGTGTGATCAACACTTACATACAATGGTATAACATTACAGTAAATAAAAATTATATTGTAAGGTAGAAAATTAGGAAAGAC
This sequence comes from Cordylochernes scorpioides, assembly GCA_030710605.1. Taxonomy (NCBI): domain Eukaryota; kingdom Metazoa; phylum Arthropoda; class Arachnida; order Pseudoscorpiones; family Chernetidae; genus Cordylochernes; species Cordylochernes scorpioides. The sequence goes on from CP092866.1 coordinate 70,605,276, forward strand.
AAACCTCAGAATGACACAACAATTTATTTGATGTAAAACCAAATTAAAACTAATAAAATAGCAGAGAATCAATGAGTAATTTTTACAGTGTATCAAAATACAAATATCGAAATTAAAAATATTTTCATAGAATAATAAATAATCTGCTACAATATAATCTTTTGTCAAAATTTGAAACTATTATAGACGCGTATGATTATTTTTACAAATAAACAATTTCTACTGTCCTTACTGCAATGGAAAAATTAATGGGAGGTCCTGCCTCATCAGTAGTGTGCTTAATCTACCAAACTGGCGAAACCGCTGGAAGGGTTCACCACTGATGAGCCAGGCCCTCCCATTAATTTTTCCATCGCAGTAAGGACAGTAGAAATTGTTTATTTTCAAAAAGAATCATACGCGTCAATAATAGTTTCAAATTTTGATAACAGATGGCGCGCTAATACATCATAATATATATATAATCTTTTAAACAAATTTATTTTAAAATTTAAATTTTTAAAGATGAATGTCTATAATTAGTAAACTGCAGTTGAAAATATTTGGGAAAGCTTGACTCATCAGTGGTGAACCTTCCAAAAAAGATTTCGTCAATTCAATCCATCTGATCATTATAACTTCTGTACGTTCATTTTGTTTATATAGTTTACAATTGAAGAAATATTCGTGGTGTTTAGCGTAACAATGGAAAAAGCGTCCGTAGTAATTGAAATTTTCAAATATTTTTTTATTCGAGTACAGCTCTTCTGGCTTTTCCATTCTGATTAGCAGCCCCGTAAATATATTTCCGCTCTTCCGGCTTAAAGGACAATACAACAACAGATACAAAACCCTGTGTTTAGGGAAGATAAGTATGCATTTCATACTGCTCTCTATAAAGTGAAGATTTTTCACGCTATATTTTAAAATAAAAAATATTCACAATTATTTTATAATACAATATGATTATAGAACGACGTTTAACAAGTTTTATCGCAAATGTTTCTTTTTACAGAACGAAAAATCGTGATTTTAATTATTTAAGGAGAAATAACGACTATTCCTATCCTTAGAGATGAAGTATGAAAGGATGAATTGTGAAGAGTAATGATGAACAGAAAAATAAGTGTCCAGGGATAGGAATCGAACCCACAGTGTTCCGCTTACCGGGCAGATGCCATGTCCACTAGGCTACCCTGGACATATTTTTCCGTTCGTAAATAATATTTTATTTAAAATTAATATATTTTTAATAATTAAATTATTATTATTATTATTATTATGCACTAGCGCGCCATCTGTTATGAAAATTCGAAACTATTTTCGACGCGTAAGATTATTTTAAAAATTAAACAATTTCTACTGCCCTTACTTCAATGAAAAAATTAATGGGAGGGTCTGGCTCATCAGTGGTATGGTATATTAAACTGGCGAAACCGCTGGGAGGGTTTACCACTGATGAGCCAGGCCCTCCTATTAATTTTTCCATTGCAGTAAGGGTAGTAGAAATTGTTTACTTTCAAAAATAATCTTACACGTCTATAATAGTTTCAAATTATTATTGATATTAATAATTATTTTATTGAGGAGACAGAGAGGGTAGCACATACAGTCAGCGCCCGACCAACATAAGACTCCCGTTGCTGGTATTTTAATACAGCTGTATCTTGATAGATACTACGTCATTTGTTTCTGAAAACGTCCCACTTTGAATAATTTAAATAGACTTAGTGTCATAATAGTATGTAATGTCGGTCTTCGACAACAACAACCCGGAATTGTAACCCGTATTTAGCACTTTTCTACCTTAAGAAAATTATAATAGCTTCAATAATCCCTGATTCTTGTAAAAGTCCAACCAGTAAGTGCAAGTAACCACATGTGGCTCGAGAACACTTGCAAGTGGAAAAGACGAACTGCTTTCTAAACATGGAAGCATATGGTGCACTTTTAATAAAATCAATCACTAACTACCTGCTATGAATATCATGGCGTTCTTTATTTATCCTTGGGATAAGTAGAATAATGTTTTAACCAACATTTAAAAAGCAAAAAACGAAGTTTAACCTCAGTGTAGAAATTAAAAATCAAAATAAATTTGTGATTCAAAAATATATTTTTAGAGCGTCACTTGATTCTTTTATTGGCTTGGAAACAGTCTTGTGGGATGTGGTCCATATAATATTATGGATATATCGGTGTATCACTGTTTTTATCATCATTATCCTAGGCTTAATCTGAGAAACATTATCTCAACCATTCTTCCTGTTGTAAACAATTATTAAATGTATGTCTCTACCTCATAAACAGCCTCCTTTCATACCTCCAATGTACGGCAAATAATATAACCTTCAATATGTGTAGCAAATAAAAAACAAAGTTTTCAATAAAATACAGCTCCCTGACAGACATTAAAAGTAGGTTAAGCCAAAGCCCGGGTGACAAACAAGTGCACAACAACTCTAGATCTTCCTTCCTCATCCAAGCGTCGTGTCAGCCATTTTACTATGACGTGTGACCATCTGGTTGGTAGAGGTCCGCATGAAGTCATTCTATGATCTCTCCCTATAAAAGGGTCTCGAGTCCAGTCCAGTTCAGAGATAGTCAGCAGGAACTACTGTAGTAGTCCAGTCCTGACTTCATGCCGGTGGATCTTCCATCTTCAGGACTTTTCGCCAACTTTCCGACAATCCTTGAACTCCTCCATGGTCTAAGACGAAGCCAATTTTCATCGTCTTTTTTGCAAGCTTCCTGTGTTTACAACATCCATGGTGTGTCTTGTCTTCTTTAAAAAAAGGAGAAGCCGCTTGGCCATCGACTGCAAAACCAGGTGGTAGGCCGTCTAGAGTTGGCAGGAATATATTTCTCCCTCTTTAGTAGAATTTTGAGATCACGACATCTCACAGACGCACGCGCTCACGTTTTTTTCGAATTTATTAGCTCGAGTATATCAGAACATTTTTTAACTTCAGTATGGACTGTATTGAAAAACAGCGAGTCTGCATAGAGTTTTGCTTTAAATTAAGGAAAACAGCTTCCGAATCATTTCAAATGTTGAAGCAGGCTTTTAAAGAAGATTTCCTATTACAATCGAGGACATTTGAATGGTTTGTACGATTTAAAGCTGGTCGAACAAGCGTCAAGGATGATCTACACACTGGTAGACCTTTATCGATAAGAAACCCCAAAAATGCACTCAAAATCACATCGATCAAAGAAAACTCAAGAATAACTATCAAAGATCTATCAGAAGATTTGGATATCTCTTTTGGAACATGCCAAACCATCATAAAGAATGATCTACATCTTAAACGATCCCCGGCTAAATTTGTCCCACATCTCTTAACGAATGAGCAGAAAGAGCATCGCAAAGAAACGTGCAAACACATGGTCGAAATGTTTAATTCTGATCCCCATTGGCTCAAAAGTGTTATCACGGTAGATGAAACATGGGTGTACGGATATTATCCCGACACTAAGAGGCAATCAAGCCAGTGGCTAGAGCCTGGAGAACCAAAATTCAAGAAAGCAAGGATGATCAAATCGAAGCTTAAGTGCCTTCTTATCACTTTCTTTGATGTAAAGGGATTGGTACACTATGAATTCAACATTACTATCTTGATGTATTGCGACGTTTAAGGGAGGCTGTGCGTCTGAAACGACCCGAAAAATGGCATCAGAAAAATTGGCTCTTGCATCATGACAACTCACGGCCACATACGGCCGTCACTGTACAACTCTATTTGGCTAAACACAGAATTACTTTACTACCCCAGCCACCCTATTCTCCTGACCTTGCTCCCAACGACTTTTCTTTACCCTAAAATTTAAAAAGCCTTAAAAGGACGTCGATTTGACTCAATACCTGAAATAAAGGAGAATACGAAGAATATTTTGAAAAGCCTGAAAGATGAGGATTTTCAGAAGTGTTTTGATATCTGGAAAAAAGATGGAACAAGTGTATAGATAGTGACGGTGATTATTTTGAGAAATTATAAATAAAACTTTATTATACTTTTGTATTTCTTTAAATACTTAGCATATCTGGAAATTATTGATCACACTATGTATATATATATATCAAATCGGATATTTATCAGAATATTAAGTTTCTTGCGTTGATTTAGTGTGCGTTGAATAAACAATGTGGAAGTTTGAAAAAGGACTCTGTCCCTTTTGTACTCAGAACCGCGACTGTTCCAGAGACTGTTTCACCTCACCCCTGTCTCGTCTAATGGACGGCCGCTGTGGTTGTACCTCTTTTACCGTGTTCATTCCAATTACCTTGATATGAGTTAAGAGTGAGTTCCTCACATCTGTAGGTCGCAATGAGGCCATTTCTCACCTAAATTTTCACCATTCTTCTCCAGCAACCACTACAAGTTTTGGTCATGGGATCTTCCCATCTTACTGATGGTCCGCTTGGTCTTATTACTGCATGCCTTGAGTGTCAATCTGTGACTTTTATGAAACAGTGGTTAACTATTATTCTGGGTATGCTTCCAGCGCCCATCTCATTTTACTAGCATCTCTATATGATAGTCTATGCCAGAAGAGTTATAAAAAGAGGTTTTTACTCTTTCTTTTGTGTTTAGAAATGTCCTGTCGCCGTAAAGTCTTTACGGGAATTTTACATGCTTCCCACCACTGTGCCTTCTGCCTTTAGTGCATTCCCACACAACAGAAAGTACCGAATATGTTAATAATAAAGAATCCCCGTGTTATAAAGTTATGATGAAGTGAGGACATTAGGGGTCTATGGACTGATGGTTTAGGCTATCTAGCGTTTGAATATTTTTAGGTAGAGTTTTAAACGTCTAAACCAAAATCTCTATACATACCCAAGTATTTTATAATACTTGATTCTGTTAGAAATATTTATACGTCTACCGAAACTAGAATGAAAATAAAGCGAATTGAATACATAGCGCCATTTGTAAGGGTGGGGATGGAATATTTTATTCAGTTCTATTTCATTTAATCACATTTAGGACGAATTTCATCAATTATTAACATAAATTGAAAAACAATTGTTAAAAACATGAATCATCAGTGTAGTCATCCCCTTCCCAGTGATTTCTACAATTTCATCTGAAAAATCGCTACATCCTATTGTATGTTCATTTTCCTTGAATAGCATTCTCTCTCTCTCAATTGAAAATTTGAATCTCAAGCAAATGACCGCATCCATGCAGAAATTTTATATGGACCTAACACAGTAGCTTTACACACCCAAGATAGAGAACATTGCGACTGCTGATATAGAGATACATGGAAACATCTGAGGCTCTTCATTGGACACGGAAACAACACCTATAAGATTTACTCTTGGTGATGTTGTTTGAATCTTTTGTATATTCAGTTGAATAATTGTGACAATTTGTTCCCAATGAATCATAGCTCTGAATATTTCTATCAGCGTATTTATAGACTTGACATCTTCCATAGTTTTTAAACTTTATTTTATTTTAATAAGTCCGATATTTGGATATCCCGGTCTCCAACACTTCTCAAGATTTCCCTGTGTCTGAAGCTTGGTCCTCCCATAAGGCCCGCATATAGAAGATGATGCTATTGATGAAATTGTAAGCATTTATAATATCCAAGTTGGATATTAAGTGCAATACTTGTGGTTAGTATTTAGAATAAGTTATTTTTACGAGTTATATACACTCTCCATATGATAAATGGGGACACAATATTTATTAAATAAATATTTGTTTGAATTTTACTAATTTTTTATATCTAACCTCTCGTGTAACGCACTCTCTCAAAGTCATGTTACGTGTATAAATATTCAAGTCAAACATTAATTTAATCAAATATTGTATCGATTTTCTGGTGGTAAGTTCATACCTCGGAAGCTGATTTATTCTGAACAAAGTAATTTAGTTGACGTTAATTCTCAACTTTGCTGTCAACATATACAATTACCCTACAACCTGATCAAGGTTAAACCTTGAAGAAAGATAAGCGGCAATTTATCGCAACAGGAGGTAGAATACAAGACGTGGGAGATATGTCCCGCAACAGGAGGTAGAATACAAGACGTGGAATGTATGTCCCGCAACAGGAGGTAGAATACAAGACGTGGGAGGGAAGGTATGTCCCGTAACAGGAGGTAGAATACAAGACGTGGGAGGGAAGGTAACAACAACAACAACAACAAAAGCCTTTATTTAGGGCATTCCGCCCCATACAGGATTCGCCGTATTTACACGTCAACAAGAGGAGAGGGAAGAGGAAACATTTACAACAAAAATAAGGTTTGTTACCTATTTACAGATGGATCATCCTCCAGTATCCTTTGCCCTGCATTCTTTCTCATGCGCCCAGCTTCTGTACAGAACTTAAAGTATTTATCAATCAGTAATTTATCATTCAGATCTGAAGAGAGAAGTTGACATATGCTATGTTATCTAAATTGACCAGAAGTAGGGCTTGGGAAAGTTTCAGTACGTTTTTCTGTTAAGAGAGGGCATTGGAAGAAATAGTGAACCAAATTATCATCCATGAGATCCTTACAAAGTAAACAGTTCCGGCCATTTTCTTTCCAGAAGTCTTTTCTTTCTTCCCTGAAAAATTGCCATAAAACTCTATGTTGTGCAACTAGTCTTTTGTTGGGAAGCGAGATATTTAATCGTAGGTACTCCTCTGTCATGAATGATTCACTCAAAAATTTGTAGTGAGCAAAGTGGGTTGAATCAGTGATTTTCATCTGATCGTTTTGAATTAGTTGGTCTGTGGTAGTTCTAATTATGCCTGGCAATTCTTTCTGTATGGCTAAGTAATCTTCGCAGCCCTTCAGAAAGGAATATCCCTTGGAGTCTAGAATTTTTATTAAATTTTGAGTAAAGCTGTTTTCTATTTCCTTTTTCGCGGTGACTTTCCAGAGATAATTTAAGCAAGCATGTGGTAATCTGCTCGTCTCCATTTTTAAAATCCTGACCCAAAACTTTAATGTGAGTTTTACAGCATTAAGTTCAGTTGATATTCTTCCACATTCTCTTCTGAGGACATATCCTGGTGTGAAGTTTGGTAAGTCTAAGAGACGACGAAGAAATGTATCTTGGGTATTATTGACTGTCTTCAGCTGGTTGATTGCCCACATTGGTGCCGCATATAGTAAAGTAGGAAGAACAATAGTGTCAAGAAGTTTCATCACTGAGGTAAAGGACTTTATTCGCGCCTTTGTAAGGATTCTCCAAAGTGCATTAATTGCATTCAGTGCTTTGTTTCTAAAGTATTGGGAAGCATATTGGGTCGAGATTTTTGTAGTCAGAGGGTAACCCAGATATGTATACTTAGCTACTATTGTCAGGGGTTGCTGACCCCAAAACCATGTCTCGGAACGAGCTGTTCTTCCACCGTTTCTAAACACCATTATTTTAGATTTATTTTGGTTTAACGTTAGGCAGTTCTCTTCTAAGTACTTTTTAAGTAAGTTAATCTTCAATTGCAAATTTATTTTCGATTCTCCTAAGATCACTATGTCGTCTGCATACAGTAAAAGGTGTATAGTTCCATAATTCTCAAGATTTATGCCTGGCAATTCTGATTCATCGAACAGGTGTACCAGATCGTTTAGGAAGAGAATGAATAAATAAGGTGACAACGGCTCCCCCTGCAATACTCCCGCTTGTATTTTGATAGCCTCCGTGAAGGAACCCCGCCATCTGACTGTTGCCGTCATTTGGGTATAATAGTTCTTAATTAGTTTAATAAATCGGCAACTCAGACCATTTAATGCTAATTTTTTCCAAAGTAGATGGTGCGGCACGGTATCAAAGGCCTTCCTTAGGTCAATGAAGAAGGCATATAACTTTCCCCTTCTACGGCTAAGGGTCATTTGAATTAATGATACGAGCGTGAAAATGTGGTCCTGACAAGAGTAGCCTTTTCTAAAACCAGCCTGATTTTCTGCCAAAATTGACTTTCTCTCCATCCAATCATTCAGTCTTGTCTTCAAGATAGATGTAAATAATTTCGATAGGTTAGAAATCAGGGATATTCCCCTGTAATTTGACGGGTTGTCCGGATCTCCATTTTTAAATATTGGGTGGATTATCGTTTTTGTCCATTGTTGAGGAACTTGGGATGTCCCTAAGATTTTATTAAATAAGTTCCTGAGATAAATTGTATGTTCTTCTAACAAATATTTAATCGCTTCGTTAGGAATTTCATCAAGTCCTGTAGCCTTATTTTTACCCAATTTGGAAATTTCCTTGGTGACCTCAGTTAGAGATATTTCACAATCTAATTCGGGGTCAATGTTCAATATCTCAAGTGGTAACTGTACAACTTTTGTTAAATTTGAACCAAGTAACTCCCGGTAGAAGACTTGCCAGTCTGCAGTAGAAATTTCACCTTGTAGGTTATTCCTATATTTAAGTGAATTAATAGTCTTCCAAAATTGGGAAGGATCTTTTACATTACTGAGGATAACTTGAATTTTGTCAGTATATTCCCTTTTTTTGAGCTTTAGGATAGCTGAATATTTCTTCTTACTCGACAAGTATGCAATTTTATCGGCCGAGATATTATGTTTTACGTATAATTTTAGATTTTGTTTCATTTCCTTTTTAGCCAAATAACAGTCTTTGTCGAACCATGGCTTAGATTTTATATTTTTTGTTTTTGCCTCCATCCGCGTCCCCGAGCGTAACATTGCTGTTTGAATTAAACCAGTAAAATCCTCAGCCTGAGTATCAATTGTGGAGTCCGCTGGATGTTCGGGAGTTAATTCTTTTAAAGTTTCTATATATGTTGGGATTTTATCTACTGACCAGGAAAATTTAATTTTGGCCTTAGGCTCCATGTCCATGAAGGTATGTCCCGTAACAGGAGGTAGAATACAAGACGTGGGAGGGAAGGTATGTCCCGTAACAGGAGGTACAATACAAGACGTGGGAGGGAAGGTATGTCCCGTAACAGGAGGTAGAATACACAAGACGTGGAACGTATGTCCCGCAACAGGAGGTAGAATACAAGACGTGGGAGGGAAGGTATGTCCCGTAACAGGAGGTAGAATACACAAGACGTGGAACGTATGTCCCGCAACAGGAGGTAGAATACAAGACGTGGGAGGGAAGGTATGTCCCGTAACAGGAGGTAGAATACAAGACGTGGAATGTATGTCCCGCAACAGGAGGTAGAATACAAGACGTGGGAGGGAAGGTATGTCCCGTAACAGGAGGTAGAATACAAGACGTGGGAGGTATGTCCCGTAACAGGAGGTAGAATACAAGACGTGGGAGGGAAGGTATGTCCCGTAACAGGAGGTAGAATACAAGACGTGGGAGGGAAGGTATGTCCCGCAACAGGAGGTAGAATACAAGACGTGGAATGTATGTCCCGCAACAGGAGGTAGAATACAAGACGTGGAAGGGATGTCTCGCAACAGGAGGTAGAATACAAGACGTGGGAGGTATGTCCCGCAACAGGAGGTAGAATACAAGACGTGGAATGTATGTCCCGCAACAGGAGGTAGAATACAAGACGTGGAAGGTATGTCCCGTAACAGGAGGTAGAATACAAGACGTGGGAGGGAAGGTATGTCCCGTAACAGGAGGTAGAATACAAGACGTGGGAGGTATGTCCCGTAACAGGAGGTAGAATACAAGACGTGGGAGGGAAGGTATGTCCCGTAACAGGAGGTAGAATACAAGACGTGGGAGGGAAGGTATGTCCCGCAACAGGAGGTAGAATACAAGACGTGGAATGTATGTCCCGCAACAGGAGGTAGAATACAAGACGTGGAAGGGATGTCTCGCAACAGGAGGTAGAATACAAGACGTGGGAGGTATGTCCCGCAACAGGAGGTAGAATACAAGACGTGGAATGTATGTCCCGCAACAGGAGGTAGAATACAAGACGTGGAAGGTATGTCCCGTAACAGGAGGTAGAATACAAGACGTGGGAGGGAAGGTATGTCCCGTAACAGGAGGTAGAATACAAGACGTGGGAGGTATGTCCCGTAACAGGAGGTAGAATACAAGACGTGGGAGGGAAGGTATGTCCCGTAACAGGAGGTAGAATACAAGACGTGGGAGGGAAGGTATGTCCCGTAACAGGAGGTACAATACAAGACGTGGGAGGGAAGGTATGTCCCGTAACAGGAGGTAGAATACACAAGACGTGGAACGTATGTCCCGCAACAGGAGGTAGAATACAAGACGTGGGAGGGAAGGTATGTCCCGTAACAGGAGGTAGAATACACAAGACGTGGAACGTATGTCCCGCAACAGGAGGTAGAATACAAGACGTGGGAGGGAAGGTATGTCCCGTAACAGGAGGTAGAATACAAGACGTGGAATGTATGTCCCGCAACAGGAGGTAGAATACAAGACGTGGGAGGGAAGGTATGTCCCGTAACAGGAGGTAGAATACAAGACGTGGGAGGTATGTCCCGTAACAGGAGGTAGAATACAAGACGTGGGAGGGAAGGTATGTCCCGTAACAGGAGGTAGAATACAAGACGTGGGAGGGAAGGTATGTCCCGCAACAGGAGGTAGAATACAAGACGTGGAATGTATGTCCCGCAACAGGAGGTAGAATACAAGACGTGGAAGGGATGTCTCGCAACAGGAGGTAGAATACAAGACGTGGGAGGTATGTCCCGCAACAGGAGGTAGAATACAAGACGTGGAATGTATGTCCCGCAACAGGAGGTAGAATACAAGACGTGGAAGGTATGTCCCGTAACAGGAGGTAGAATACAAGACGTGGGAGGGAAGGTATGTCCGTAACAGGAGGTAGAATACAAGACGTGGGAGGTATGTCCCGTAACAGGAGGTAGAATACAAGACGTGGGAGGGAAGGTATGTCCCGTAACAGGAGGTAGAATACAAGACGTGGGAGGGAAGGTATGTCCCGCAACAGGAGGTAGAATACAAGACGTGGAATGTATGTCCCGCAACAGGAGTAGAATACAAGACGTGGAAGGGATGTCTCGCAACAGGAGGTAGAATACAAGACGTGGGAGGTATGTCCCGCAACAGGAGGTAGAATACAAGACGTGGAATGTATGTCCCGCAACAGGAGGTAGAATACAAGACGTGGAAGGTATGTCCCGTAACAGGAGGTAGTATACTAGACGGTGGAAGGGAAGGTATGTCCCGCAACAGGAGGTAGAATACAAGACGTGGAAGGTATGTCCCGTAACAGGAGGTAGAATACTAGACGGTGGAAGGGAAGGTATGTCCCGCAACAGGAGGTAGAATACAAGACGTGGAAGGGAAGGTATGTCCCGCAACAGGAGGTAGAATACAAGACGTGGAAGGGAAGGTATGTCCCGCAACCGGAGGTAGAATACAAGACGTGGGAGGTATGTACCGCAACAGGAGGTAGAATACAAGACGTGGAAGGTATGTCCCGCAACAGGAGGTAGAATACAAGACTTGGAAGGGAAGGTATGTCCCGCAACAGGAGGTAGAGTATGACATCCTTTAGTGCCATTTTTTAATTAAGTACCATCGATTGGCTGGCCGAGCTGGCAATAAACATTTGGAGTAAGTAATTAGATGGTGTGATTTGGGGACCGGGTAATGATCCAATTTGTTGTTTAGCGCGCCCGATAAGCCGCGCGGCCAATAAAACCAATGGAAAATCAATTCCTCCTAATTCTGCAGCCCTCAAGGACAGGGTTATCTAAATTTACTCCGTGGGCATCCCCTCCGCCTGCTGGGAAATTGGAAAAATGATCAGGTGGTTGCATTCAGAATTGAAGTCCCCAGGTATCGATTGCGTTTGTGCCTTTGTTTACCTGATGTCTTGGAGGGAGCTCTTCGATTGGGACTCAACAGATTGGAGCGGCGGCCGAGAGTAATTAGCTGCTTCTTTAATAAACGACCTGGGTACCTGCCTCATCTGTCCTATTAGGGGATCCATGTTACATTTCATGGGGATTTCAAATATTTATATTTGATGGGCGACATTCTACCAGACGATACCAGAAGGATTTAATTAATCAACAAGAAGCATAGAAGGGTACAAGGTTATGTTGACATTATTCTTCAAACACGATCTCAAAACTGTATACTTTTCATCGATTTTATTTGACGATAAGGGTTCGTTGAGGTTTTATAAGAAGAGGATTTCTGTTGATGGCAGCAACGTTACTGCAGACTTTATAGCACCGCGCCGAGCAACACCTGGCCTTCCCCACCACATAGGCCTTAGTTTGTACTCTGTGACCTGACCAAAGGTAATAAAACATTCTTGATGTACAGATCCCTACACTGAGGCCGTCTCGACATGGGTAGACTGTGCACTTTGCATGTATTGACAAGATGTCAATAAAATTATTTTAATTGCCGATTGTCTACATGGGTGGACCAGCTGAAACATATTTTCCTGATTTCTTTGGGAAATAATAGTATAAAATATTGTTTGTTGAAGAATCCCACCATAATAATATTCCTAATAGCTCTATCAACTTAGTGTCATTGATTTTTTCAATGCTATTTTATTGTAATCAATAATTGACAATTATTTCATCCTTGTATCTGCTACAATATTGATCTTACCATTAACATGTCAATTTGGGTAGATTTCTTATGATATTTTACGTTTATCGTACTAAGTATGGTTGAATTAGTTGTGGGGTCGTGTTGCATCCACGAGGTGGTGTGTTTCGTCCTAAAAAAATGTACTTGCTGATAAAAAACACCTTTATCTTCAACAAACATTACGGCAGATATGCCTGTACACGGCCTCAGTCATCTTGTTTGCAGCTCACTAGCCAATTCAAATCGAGCAGTTTTACATTTGTGTGTGTAGGTGGACAATGGATATTGGAGGTGGGGAGAGATAAAACGTTGCAAGACATATTTTCACTAGCCGGCTATACGTACATCATAAAATTCAAAAATCTAATTCCAAGCTAACGACTTAAACAAAAATAAGGGGGCTTAAATATAAAAGTCATTATTTTTAAGTCAATAATAATCATTAAGCAATATAGGAATTACAAAACTATTTCAGAGGCGTAATATTCTTTTTACAATAAAACAATTTCTACTGTCCTTACTGCAATGGAAAAATTAAAGGGAGGGCCTGGCTCATCAGTGGTAAATCCTCCCAGCGGTTTCGCCAGTTTAATCTACCATACCGCTGTTATATTGCATTTTTGGAACTTCCTTTTATAGTGATACTGATGCTTGACTCTTCGAATGGGTATTTTAGATGAACTATG